>JAKWJA010002498.1:9074327-10274327 GCA_027704765.1 Solanum habrochaites | reverse complement strand
AAGTTCAAGGTGAACCTACGGTGTATCGCAGATGCAATTAATTTATTGCTTGAAGCGTACAAATACTTTGTCCGTTCCTCCTGTCTTCGAGCAATTCCCCCATTCATGAGGGGGATGTTGGGTTTTAAAAAAAGGCGTGAATGGGAAAAATGAAGGTTGCAACTTTTTTTTGAAAGAGTTGTGACCTTTTATGAAATGTTGCACTTTAATGAAAGTAGTGACTTTTATAAAAGTTGAGACGTTTATTGGTAATAATTGTGGACTTTAATGAAAGGTGACACCTTTTCTAAAAGAATTGTGACTTTTCCAAAGTTTTGTGACCTTTCCGGTCAGGCACATAAAACATTTTCACACCACCCTTTGTTTTCTATAAATTGAAGGCTTTCCTCTCATTGTGTTCGTAAAAAATTTCTGGACTTCTTTCTCTCAACTACAAATCTAGTATTCTTAAGTGTACTTTAGTGCCCGTTGGAGTGGGTTCGCTGACACTGTCGGAGTTTTTGTGGTATCTATACTCTGGTGTTGAATCATTTTAACCCTAGGGGTAGGTCATATTCCAAATCAAACCTCGGATACTAGGAGGGACTAATTTCCTTAAGGTGACACTGTGAGTTCAGTGGACTTGATCTTTTTCCTATTAAAAATTTTTCCAGATTCTGTACGTTTTTTACAAAACTTTAGAATTTGTGAATTAATTTCTGTTTCTTCTATTCTTTTTTGTTCTTCTCTTCTTTTGTTTCTTCACTTGTTCATTAAACTTGGTAAACTTCATGTTTTTCTGCAAGTTTGTTGGAATCAGTACGATTTGTTAGGCACATAATTAGCAACCATTTTCTTTTAGACAAAATATTTCGCAGATTTTTTTTTTTTTTAATTATGTTTCTATTCTAGTTTCATTGTTCCCAAAAACTTACTTTTTCGTTTTAATTTTCAGTGTGAAAATGTTCTTAAACTTTGTTGTCGTACAAACAGTTCAAAAATTTTGTTTCTAAGTAATATATATATCGAAAAACTTTAAGCTCATCTACGTGACGTCCATCAAAATTAGCCTTCAGCATTTTTCCAAAAGTTTAACTTGTATAAAAAGTCATGACTTTAATTAAATGAAGAAGTTGTGACTTTTGATGAAAAGTTGTGACGCTAATGAAAAGTTGCGACCTTTAATGAAATTTGCGAGTACTATGACAATTGTCTTTTAATGTAAGTTTGCTACTTTGATGAATAATTGCGACTTTTTAATGAAAAATTGCAACTTTTTCTGAAAGTTTGTGAGCTTCCAAGATTGCAAACTTTTTTTTTTCCAAATAGTTGAAACCTTTTTGATGAAGCACAATAACCATTTTTTTACACTACCCTTTGTTGTCTATAACAGAGGGATTTCCTCACATTATAAAACCATGAAAATTCTACACCTCTTAGTATTTCTTGTCCTTCTCCTTCTCCTTCTCCTCATCCTCCTCATTCACAATTAAATATTTGATTACGTATTTCCTTCTTCTTTGTCTCTTCTCCCTTCTCCCTCCTCATTACACAATTAAAATTTGTTACTTTGCTCATGTTGAATTCTAACCCCCTTACGCCCATTGCTTATGTTATAAATCCTGGTATGTCTTTTAGCAATCATTAATTCATGCTTATTTAAGGATAATGGTAAGATAGAATAATTTTCATCTTTCTTTACATTATTTATGTTTGTTATTACATAATCTTACACGTAAGATAATATAGTATTTTAGTGATAATGCCGAATATACTTTAATTAATACTTTATAAGTTTTGTGATGTTTAATACTCGCGCGAAGCGCGGGTAATTTTTCTCGTTTAATAATAAATAACAATCGAAATAATATATTCATCTTAAATTGCAAATTATGTTGAAATCAATTAGTTTTTTTTATTTTTATTTTCAAAACACTCGTGTTAATTGTCCACTTCTACGCAGCACACATCTCTTGAAACACTTTAAAAATCCTTATTCTTTTATCCTTTTTTAGTATTTAATTTTATGACCAACAAATAAATTTAATAACACAATAAACTAAGCCAACTTAGCCTTAACAATTCTAATATAAAAAAAAAAGATAGACAAATTATTCAGTGAATCAAATTTTTTTATTAGAAGTAACTCAATTATTATTATTAATTACATAAATAAGTCATTCAGTCACTTTAAAATTATTTTATACTCCTTCCATCCACTTTTATTTGTCATGTTGCATTTTTTGTAAGTTATTTTTTGATTAATTTTCAAAGATAAATTAGATTACATTAATTCAATATTTTAAAAAAATAGATATTCAAAAACTATATGAAAAGTACTAGTGCAATTTTTTGCATATCAATAGGATGAAACAAATACATCTTAAAAATAGTTGTCAAATTATTAATAGTTAACCTCTAAAAATATAAACCTATAAAAATAATAGTAGAACGGCGAATGTAAAAAATCTTCTCTTATTTTCCCCAAATAACTAATAATAGATACGTGCGCCCTAGGATAGAGCATATTCTCATTTTCCACACACAGTGTGCAAAACTTAACTATGGGTGGTACTGCCCGACATTGGGACCATTTAATCAATGTGGTTTTCAAAACCCAAAAATTTTAAGATGATATTTGGCTATAGATATGTGTATTTATTTGTAAAGACACCAAAGGTCATTTTTGAAATTTTCCAAAAAAAAATTTATTTTACCTTTTTCGATAGTTATTTCAAGTCATTTTTTTATCATTTAACGAAGTTGATTTTAAAATAAGTTGTGATTGAGGAATGATTTTGAAACGATCCGAACCATCGTTAATTAGGAAAAAGAAAAAAACTAAGAAATTTCTAGGCCACTGTCCCGTTAGGGCGAGACATATGCTGCTAGGGCGGGATAAGTTAGCGCCAGAGCGGGATAGGCAAGACAAAACGTAAATAACGCGAAATCTTCATTTCTCCTTCTTCCTAAAATACCTAAATTAGTCGTAAAACGCCTTAGAAACCCCCCAAAAGTTGCTGCAAGCTTGGAAAGAAGGGACAGAGAGATTTCTAACATGAGGTTGTCAAGAGTTTGCTGATTTCTACCCAAGATCACCATCACAAGCCGAGAAACTAAAATTCGAGTTAATAACTCCCTGCAGCTGCGTGGCGCCCAGGTAGCTAGGTTTTTTATGAATTTAATAGTTATAAATCTGTGTTCACTGTGTAATATATTGAAATCAACGCTAGAATCATGCGTAGGCCTTCGTGCACAGAGTGAAATCTGGTAAAATCCTAAGCTACGCCTTTAGATGGGATATTTAGGGTTAGCTACGGTCGAATTATTTGGTTAGCATGATTATGGGTTCAAGTAGTCTTCGGTGTTAAGATTGGTGTTACATGTAATTTGAAGGTGGTATATTAGTTCTTGCGTTAATGTAAATCGTGCATGTATGGGTACGAAACCTATTGATCACGCCTAATGTGAATGAGAAGGAACTAAGAACTATATGTTATGAATCACCTCTTGATGTATGATTGTGATGATATACTTGTGATTGTGATTGTGGTGTGTTGTATGAATCGTTTTTCACGTTCCGCCATAACCAAGTGGGATCAGTTGCCACGCTTCGGTATAACCTGCTGGATCGTTTGCAAACGTTCATGCATAACTAACTAGGATCAGTTGCCACGTTCTGTTATTATTATTGGATCGGAAACCACATTCCGATATGCTAACTGTTTGTGTTTGGGTTCCATGAGAGGACCAACTACGTGACATAATTGTGTACATGGAAAAGGTAGATTTAAACATAGTGCATAATGAAAATTAATGTTGTACTTTTTAGAGTTGGTGATATGTTTGATTCTTATTTTGATTGTTTTTCTATGTTGTTTAGACTCGGTAATGTTTCCCTCTGTATATGTACTCTCATATTTATAGTGGATTGTTCATCTCCTTTGTGGACGTAGGTTGATTGATCGAACCACGTTAAATCTTTGTGTCCTTGTGGTAATATTCCGTTTGTCTTCTTACTCGTGATCTTTCAAGTTTGCTTTGCTAGCTTCGCATTTAAAACCTACTTATTTGCGGTCCTAAACAAATAGGACTCCCGTAAAGTATGGAGTGGCATAGTTACACATCCGACTATAGGTTTGAGGGGCTTTTGCCTATTTTCCTCTTATTAGTTTGAATGTTTCACTTATTTAAGGGTTTATTCTTCTTAATAAACATTAATTTCAAGTGAAGGATCTATTATTTTTACATGTAGTACATTATATATTTGTTTTCTTTTTCTTTTCAAGTTAAATAGCAGATATAAATTTTGATTTGAGCAGGTGCCAAATTTTATTTAGTTACTATAAAAATAACCAAAAGATTCTAGTTTTGGTAAAATATAATTCACAATATTACGAATTGATAATTTCATCTAGAATATTAAACACCAACGTACCTATTTAATTAACTTTTTAGATTAATTTACCTGATATAAATCAAATTTGGAATAAACATTAATACACATTTTTCCTTAATAACTTTTAAGTTCAGACAAAATTGCTTTTATTGGGATGAGCAATACCCCATAACGGAGAGAGAAAGAAAGGAGAAAGAGGTAAGGAAAGTACGTAGAAAGGAAGTCGTAAATAAAGGGGAAGTGAGGGAGGGAGGACGACAAGCAGGATAGGGCAGAATGGGGGAAAGCAGAGACGAAGAGGGGAGGAAGAGGATAAAGCGTGTAAGAATAGTAAGAAGGAAAAGAGGAGGGAATAAAGTAAGACAGAAAGAATTGGGGCAGAAGAGGAGCAACGAGGAAAAAGGCAAAAAGAAAAGTATAAAAGCGCGAGATGAAAACAACGTACAGAAGAATGAAGATCGAAGAGGAAGGAAGGCAAGTCATCAATAAGGTAGAAAGCATATGACATGCAGAGCAAGAAGAGTTAGAGGGGGCAGATGCTAAAGTCAGCCAATACGGGGACAAAAAGGCACCCACACACGTCAGAACTCCCACCCCCCCACCTCCGAGACGCCAAACCCCCAAGACTACCCACGACCCCCGCAACCCCTAACCTCCACCCCTCTCCCCCTACCCCCTCCCCCCCCCCCCCCCCCCCCCCACCCCCCCTCCCCCCCACATGGCAAATATGGAGCAGAAGAAAAACAGCAGGATTCAACAACATTTCATTGCGAAAAGAAGCAATGAATCTTCTCGACTCACCACATTTTCTAAACGACGGTCTGCTTATACAAAAAGCTTGTGAAACTTGGTAGAGAATGTAATGTCGATCTTTGGAATTTGTTAGGTCTTCACCGAAAGGTATACCTTATTCCTTTAGTAGTCCAACCTCTAATGTGGTCATTGAGCGTGTTTATATCCTACAGGCAAATTTAATTCCAGTGACCGCTTGCTGCTGCCGAAGCACGCACAAAGTAAAGTCAATTTAATGATATTCCTAAACTAATCAAGATGATGCGTCGGACGTGCTGCGCGTGCGTGCGTGGCGTTCGTGCGTGTGTGGTGTGTGTTTATGTGTGTGTGTGTGTGTGTGGAAAATCTCCAAAGCAAGTGACTCGAGCACATAGAAATAGGTTATTTTTCTTTTTGAGAGAAAAAAATGAGCTTGAAATAAATTTGGATGATCATATCCGAGTCAAAATAATTTGATTCGTGTCATGCCAATATTTTATTTGATTGCATGAAGCTGTCCACAAATGAGTTTAATTTGTTAACATATGGGAGGCACAACATATCTTCGCATTCAAGGAAGAAATCAAACATTGATAACCACTTCTTCAGTCCATGCAAATATAATATTTTACCTATGAAGTAAGTCGGGAGTGTCTTTTGGGTTGACTCAAGGTCTATCATATTACAAAGGTGTAAATTTTTTCATTTTTTAGAGAATATTCCTGTCACTATATAATAAAATAATATATAACTCAAATAAAGGGAGGATACAACCAAAGGAGATCAGACAAAACATATTTTATCAAAAAATAAATTCACAGATGATATTCAAGTAAACTTTTTATCGAGGGTGAAATAAGATTAGAATGCATCATCTCCGAGTTATCAAGTAAACTTTTTGTCGAGGGTTAAAAATATGTGTTGTATTCTTTTGCTTTACATGATTTTACCCCAATTGGGTTTTCCTGGTATGAATTTTAACGAGACAAAATTCAAAGCGCATGAAAAGATGTGTGTACTCTTTTTTCTTCACTCAGAATCTTTTTCCATGAGGATTTTTCCTCGTAAGATTTTAACGAGACATATTATTTATAGACATCCAAGGGGGGTGTTATTAAATTATATAGTATGGATGTCCACTACACCAAGAAGTTACTACATTACTTCCCTTCATTATGAAAATAACCTCCGCCTTTATGATCATTATTCTTGTAAACTTTCATCTTCATAACCTCCTCAATTATATTCATGTTTATGACTAACCTTTTGTATGCCTATATGTCAAATTATAAAAAGAGGCATATACCGAGGCATAAAGGTTCCTATTTTACACACTTCAAGATTTTGTGAACACTCAAACACTCGAAAAAAAGAAAATATTAAATTATTCTTCTTGTCTTATATTGTTTTTGTCTTCATCTTTATATTGTTCTTTTGTTCTTAAATTTTACAACACAATAAAATATTTGTCAAATAGATAAAAAAAATAATTCTTGTGCTTGTAAGACCATCAGTCATAATCATATAGAGCGCAAAAGAAAACAAAAGCAAAAAAAGTCAATCGAGTGGAAATGGAGCAAGAATAGGAATTGCATCTCTTTACATTAAAATTAAGCAACTCCATTGTTAGAAAAAGAATGATGATAAATAGGGAAGTTTCAAATTACTGCCGCCCCGAGGCTATTCTCTTGATGTAATACGAGACTAGATTACAAGGACACTAAGATACCTTGAAAATGACATATCAAAGGCATACCAAACTAATTTGAATTTAAGAGATTCCTAGAAGAATCTAAACGTGGTAACTGAAAGTGGGGAAGAGTATAGATTGATATATTGAAATATACTAAAAGTTCAATAATAATTGATATATCAAACTCAAATCTAAAGCTGAACTAAATAATATGTCTGAAAAGGCCTTTACTAACTAAAGTTGCTAGGACATGCCCCAACTAACTCTTAGAAAAATTGAAACTCAAATGAAAGATTAAATACATAAAATATGTATTTTATTCTCAAAGTATGAAGACTCACCACTGAAGCTACTTGGTACGAATCAGAAATCGATCTATAAATAATCTGAATATTGAGTATCTTAATCTACATCACCAAAGAAGGTAGCATACAGTCTGGGTCAGTACATGGAATGTACTGAGCATGCTTGATATAAAAAATAGCTAAATAAAAATATAAACTGAACAAAGCGCAATTGATCAAAGACATAACTGAATTGGGTGAACTTAAGTTTGTACTCTTTGACTATCATTTAACCTTTTTTGAATATTTCATTAAATCATGAGCTTAGCCTCTCTCAACTATCTTGAAGAACTTGTCTGAAAAGCCCAATAAACCTCCCAAGTTACAGCGATCTGCATCCACACTCTTGTTTTCTTGGAATGAGTTTGTTACACTATGTGAGTAACATCCTAAGCTAGTAGGGGTGCCAACTAACTCACCCTTATAATTACCAGTCACTGGCATCACTCTACAAATTTTCTTAAAACTCGATCAATTGAAGTTTGTAGGTTCCTCCCCAACCTACGACCCTAGAAACTCCGGCAGATATCCGGAATAAAATCTTGACCTTTGGTTTTGCTATCAAACATGAGCATTAGTAGAAAAAGGACTGATACTATGAGCCCAACAGATGAATCGCATTCCAAAAACTACTACATTCAAAACCTCATGGTCTGAGACGTAGGAACTACATCGCATTGCGTGCATTAGGATTTCGTAGGTAGCTGTACGAGGAGACATGATCTGAAAGCAGGGACGATGAATAGAACGAAAATTAATACACACATACGATAATAAAAATCCATAAAGTAAAGTTCTTTCTAAAACACTTTGTTAGCCTTCTCTTCTCGCTCTCATTAGATGTGGTGCACTTCACGAACAGGTATACCTTATCCTTTAGTAGTTCAACCTCTAAGTTGGTCATTGGATCGTTTTATAAACCCTACAACAAATTTATGTTCAAGTGACCGCATGTGTTGCGGCAGAGAAGCCCGCACAAAGTAAGTCAATTTAATGATATCTAACAATTGGACGAAAGAGAAAAATTGCAAATGAAAAATAGACCTAATGAATGAGGCTAGAGATCTGGTGGTGGGAGTCATAGATGATTGAATGTACATGATGTAATGAAGTGGAAAAGCATGGTTTTGAATTCTGGCAACTTAAATGACGAACATTGAGCAGCGAGAAAATAGAGCTTTATCTTGCTCATAGTTCTATCATATGATGCAATATCTCAAAATGTCTTTAGAACGAATTATCTTAGGATATTATTATCAAAGTCCTTTCCTACTAATTTTTTGTATTTATTTTTTGTTTCAATGCTATTAATTCTGTACTTTGCAGTTTTGCAATGGCATTATGAAGACATTTATATATGATTACCCTGTCTCCAACTGTCTTCAATTATCTAATTCTATGTTTGAAGCACGTCATATATAAAAAATTATGAAAAATATAGGAGAAAGAGATATATGTGACAAAAACTTACTAAAATATAAAAGGATTTAACTCTTTGTGACGAAAGAGTTTGATATAAATCAATATTTAAAGGAGAATTTAAAGCCTTCAAGTCTTATTTCAAAGAGGTCTATAAGTTCCAACAAGTTAAATTCATATTTCTGGATAACATAAAAAATGAATGTAGTGCAAAACTCATCCAAGTACATTTGACAAGAATGCTAACAAAAGTAAGAATGTTAACCGAAGTCAAACTTTGGTCAAAACATTAAAGTTGAAACACCTAATGACATAAATTTGCATTGGAACTTTGTGGCCCCAATACAAACATGCCACTAGCCAAATTGGCCCTTAGAGTATGAGAACCGAACAAAAACCACACGATATTGAACATCAAATGCTGACTAAAGTCACCCCTTTCACTTAAGAACTTATAGCGAGAGAAGGAATTTGAATAAAATACTCAAAAGAACGGGCGATGTCGATTGTCTGTCATATAAAGTCATAAATGACTTGAGGTCACCGCAGGATCATACATTATTGATAATATAATCACACCTTAAAATAAATTTTAAAACTTCATGGTTATATCGCATAGAGATTCAATAAATGTTATTATCCAAAAATGAATCATTTATAAATTAGTAAGTGGGTTATTTACATCCTAAAGTATGTAAAATTCATGAAATGATTGTCGCCTATATTAATTAATCATTGGATGAAAAAAGTAAGAAATCTAGTGAATTTGTTTGAAAATTGAAGTCAATATCATTTTATGAATTCTAGTATAGATTAATTAAAGTGAAAGTACATAACTTATTTATTCACATGCACGAAACACTGTGAATAACTTCTTCTTCTTTTCTGTTTCAACAGAAGAAAAATTATTACCGCACAACTCTCTAAGAGTTTTCTGTTACTTATAAAACCCATAAACCCACGACTACTAGGACTCTTAACAGACACTAAGAATCTTCCCGCTTCCTAGTAATTAAGAAGCTTCACTACTGCTGCATAATTGAGAGGCTTGGTTAAAATATCAGCAGCTTGGTCTTCACTTTTGCCGTAGACAATATCAATGATCTTATCCCTTGTGAGATCTCTCTTTCATATCAATGTTTTTGCTCCTCCCGTGCAAAACTCGATTTTTGGAAAGCTTAATCGCTGAATCGTTATCACAGTAAATAAGAGTTGTCTTTTGCGGAAGAAGACATAGTTCTGCTAGAATATTCTTCAACCAGATTGCTTGAGTGGCGCACACAACCACAAATTCTACTTCTGTAGTTGACAACGTAATAATTGGTTGCTTCTTGGAACACCATGAAATAGCACCTCATCCAAACATAAAAACATAACTATACGTATTTTTCCTATCATCTTTATCTCCAGCAAAGACACTATCTGTGAAGCCAATTAAATATGATTTTCCTCCTTTTCTTTACAAAATGACAAGATCATTCATACCTTGTAAATGCCTAAGAATTCTTTTAGCGGTCAGCAAGTGAGTTTCTCTTGGATTTTCCATGTACTTGCTTATTAAACTTATAAAGTACATTATATCAGGTCTAGTCGCTGTCAAATGCATCAAGCATCCCACAATCTGCTTGTAGAAAGTTTTGTCAATCCTTGTTCCTATAGGATTTTTTTCAAGCTTCAGCTCCGTTTCTGCTAGGGCGGTGACATAAAAATTTCACCAGAGGATTGTTTCACTTCAACAGAAAGTAATGCATCAAGATCCGACATATCAAACTCGGTCCTCATCAATTGCTTAAAATTATTAAGCAATATATGATCATTTCCAGTATAGATTAAATCATCTTCATGTCAGCACACAATCACAAGCTTTTCGTCTTTATTTTTAGTATAAAGTGTATGCCCATAAGGACATTTTTTATAACCTGTAGTATTCAAATAAGTATATCAAGCTCGTGGAGCTTGTTTTATCCCATATAATGTTTTTCTGAATTTGTAAAGTTTATGTTCGCGGCCATACTTAATGTAACCAGGGGGTTGATCAACATATACATGTTCTTGCAATTCTCCATGTAAGAAGGCTGATTTCACGTCCAATTGATAAATTGGCAGTTGTTTAGCGTTGCTAGTGCCACCACCAACCAGATGGTGTCAAGTCTGACTACTGGAGCAAGCACCTCTTTGTAATCCACACCATAATCATTCATATATCCTTTGGTCACCAAGCGCGCCTTGTACTTCTCAACTTCACCATTCATATATATTGAGTTTGGTTTTATAAAACCATTTAACTCCAATTGTTCTTTGCCCTTTTGGTAAATCAATAAGCTCCCAAGTGTATTTTTTCATTTTCCAAAATTTAAGCATACATTGCCTCCTTCCATTTTGTTTCTCGGACAACACTTTCAAAATTTATTGGGTCACAATCTGCAAACAATGAAAAATAAGAACTTGTCTCATAATTGATATGACATCGATTACCTGATAGTAGGGAGTGTACATGACCGGTGGGTCAGGTTTTTCAAATATTCAAACAAAACAATGTTGGGTCGAGGTTTGCAGATAGAAATCCAAACAAACATATGAACAGGTTGTTTCAACTTCGGGTTTTTATGGTTTCTTCGATTGTGTGGATTTTGGGGTTCTTTCGATAAAAGTTTCCTACAAAAAATATAATGACTTGTACTGTCAAAATATTGCTTTAGTTCCGTACAAATTATAATATTAAGTTATTTCTCAAGAAAATGAAGACAAAAAGAGGAGGTAGGGGGAGACACGAAAAAAGAGCAAACCAAAAAAAGAAGAAGAAAAGCGCGGAAAAGAAAGAGGAACAAGGAAGAAGGAAGAAGGAAGGAGAGGAAGGGAAAGTGACGAAAGCAGGAAAAAGAAGTGGGAGGAAGCAGCAGGCAGGAAGGAAAGAGGAAAAGGAAAGGAAAAGTAGCGCAAGGAGGGGAGTGAAAGGGGGAAAAGCGAGGGACAAATCGCAGAAAAAACAAAGAGGCAGAGGAGGGGAAGGCGGAGGGGGGAAGGGAGGGGCGCGGGCAGTAGAAGAAGGGGAGGGGGAGGGAAAACGGGAGGAAGGAAGAAATAAAAAAAAAGAAAGAAAGGAAAGAAAGAGATGGAAAAAACAAGTGCAAGCTATAAGGGGGGAAAAGAAGAAAGAAGTAAATAAAACGATTGAGAAAAAAGAAATAAAAAAGGAGAGAAGAAAGGAAGGAAGGATAAAAGGAGAGAAAAAAGAAAAAAAAACAAAGAAAAAAAGGAAAAAAAAAAGAAAAAAAACAGGAGAAAAAGGAAAGAAAGGAGGCAAATACAAAAAAAATTATTTTAAATATATAAAACTAGATACCAACAGGTATTAAAAATATCTTTATTAGATCATTAAGAATTCTAACGTCCAAACAAGAAACAATTATATTAAAAGATAAAAACTATAATAAAAAAAATATAAGAGATATTTAAAAATCATATCAAAGTAAGTATTTTTACTATAAAATAAAATTTTAAAAATATATATATAATGTTGGTTTGTTCTCGGGTTGGTCTTTTTTAGTTGAAAACAAACCAACCCAAATATAGTCGGGTGTTTTTTCCAACAACAAACCAAGTCAAACCAAACCACTAGTAGGTTTTTTTTTCAATTTGACTCGATTTGCGATTTGGTTCGACTTTGTATGCCCCTACCTGATAGTCTTGCATCCATGTAGGTCTTCTTCTAACACGAGGAACAACTTTCACTGCTTCGATAGGTTCTTTTGTAGGTGGAAAAACCTCAACAGTTGTAGCAGCAGTTGCTAAAATTTCAGACCTTGGAGCTACATCTTCAGATTCATCATCACATAGAACTTGACTAGACAACTTTTCATCCCAGTTCCAAGTATTGTCTTCATCGAAAATAATATCTCTACTAGTCACTATCTTTTTTGTCAAAGATTAAAACTTAAATAGATGTACGCCTCTTGAACTTCTCTCTAAAGACCAACAAAGAACCACCACTTAACGCCTTATCATCAATTTTGTTTTCTCCTTTACATCTGGGACATGTGCATAGGAAATGCAGAAGCAAAATTTTTGAACAGTGATCTACAGTCGGTCTCCTTCCACTCCAAGCCTTCTCTGTATTTTATGATATCCTCAAAGAGCAAAGTAGAACTTCTATTTAAGATGTGGATACTCCAATTGCGCTCAGGTCAAAATGCCTTCGGAAATATCCTTGAGCCAGCAAGCTTTGAACCATGACAGAAATGGTTCTGTCCTTTCTCTCCAAAAACAGCCATTATTGAGGTATTATAAGATGTTGTGCGCTTTTTTTTAATGCCACAAAGAACTTACAAAATCTTCGTCAAATGCCTTTGAGCAATATTCGCCTCCACGATCTGTTCGAAGGTTTTTTATGGTCTTCTCTGTCTCATTCTCAACATGAGCTTTGAACTATTTAAATACTTTAAAAGCCTCTAATTTTTCGAGCGAAAAAATATACCCAAGTCTTTCGAGAATAATCATCAATAAAAGCAATAAAAAAAACCTTTTGCCTCCGTTAGAGATTGTTGTTATCGTCCTACAAATGTCTGAGTGAACTAACTCCAACATCTCTTTTGCTCACCATGACTTTCCTTTCAGTAATTGAGACCGGTGTAGTTTGCAAGAACACATTATTCACATACTTTAGAAGGAACAACAATTTCAGGAAGTCCCGTCACCATATTCTTCTTGTGAAGGATCTTCAAACCACCAAAATTTAGATGACCATATAAAAATGCCACAACCATGAAGGTTCTCTCACTTCCGCTATAAAACAAGATTGAATATTTCAATCATCAAAAGGAACAACATGTCATGACTCATTTTCACAATAGCGATAACTCTAGAAGAATCATAAATCTCGCAAAAATCGTTCCTAAGGGTGATGACATATCCTTTTTCTAACAATTGACCAGAACTCAATAAATTACTTTTTAAAGCAGGATCTCAAAACATATTAGATATGTTCTCCGCACACACATTTTTGGTTCTAAAATTGACATTACTCTTCCCTATTATATTCAAAAGGGAGAGATCACCAAAACCAATCGTTGAATGGAAGCTTTCATTTAAATTAGAGAAGAAAGACTTATTTCCAGTCATATGGTTACTATAACCAATATCCACATAGCAAAGAGCTTGCTCCTCAGGCCCATTTTCGTCGTGGACTGCCATTAACAAGGTTGCTCCTTCATTGTTCTTAGCAAAATTTTACTATTCTTCTTTATAACTAGGTAATCCAGTACGAAATTCAGAACAATAATGTCCAAATATATGGCAAGGATAACATTCTACCTTAGATTTGTCAAAATCTTTTCCTCTGCCTTTGCCATAGTCATTATTATGCCTCTTAACATTATGTTCCACTCTTTGTTGCATTAATTCTCTTCCTCGATCTCACTCTCCCGTTCCTCTAACCGTCTACCCTTCCTCTCGAATGGGAAGAAATTAAAGTAGAAGCCTTCAAGTCCTGCTCCTCAAATTTTTGAACGTCTTCATCTTTTCTTCATTCACCAACAGGAGCTTTGTTCAATTCTTAAGTGACAAAGCATCTATGTCTTTTGACTCCTTAATCGAGCATACAACACAATCATATTTTGGTGACAAGGAAAGCAATATCTTTTCAACAATTGTGACATCGTTCATTTTCTCGCCATGAAATCGCATCTTGTTGCTTATCTCCATGGTTCTAGCACAAGAGCTAGTGACTTTCACCCTCCTTCATCTGCAAAGTTTCTAAGTCCCTCCTCCAAGCTGGAAGTTGTGCTCGCTTCACTCTTATCTTACCTTGATACTTTTTTTTTTTCATGGAGTCCCATAAATCTTTGGAATTTTATTTGCAAAGAATAGTTTCAAAGATGGGCTTTCAATATCCTGAAAGAGGTAATTTTTGGCTTTCTTCATTCAAACTCTTTTGAGCATTCGTCAAAGCTTTGCCATCCGCTGGAGTGCCGATTCCATCCTCGACAATCATCCAATGCTCCTTTTACCGTAAAAAGTTTTCCATTAGCATACTCACATGGTCATATCCATTTAAACAAGGGACGGTTGCTTGTTCTAAGTTGCTCTCTAAAGCCATAGATGAATAATGAATTTCTGGGTGAACTCTCCCACACAGTTTTTTTAAAAAAATTATTAAACCAGATTCTTGATACCATTAATAGAAAATAACAAGAAGAACGATGAAGAAAGTCAATTGAAATAAGCAACATAAGAAAAATTATTACTGCGCAGCTCTCTTATGTTCAATAATCAATCAGAAAAGTCAATACATATACTACTAGGTAGGATCATCCTGATAGACCTACTAACTCACATAATATATAATATCTTAAATTTTGGTGTTTCCTTACTCTTACTTGGTTTCTTTGGAAATTATATTTGAAGCTTCAAAATTCAATTTCCAACTTTCCACTTTCGGCTAACGGTGGTCATAACGTCTACTTTTTGTTAAGTAGACTGTTCGGTACAATCCGTTCTAATAACTTTTATTTAACCTTCCTTTATATTTAAATATTATTTATTTATTTTGATTTACTTGTTTGCCATTAATTGCATAACATTTCCTTATTATATTTATTCTCAAAGTTTATATTGTTGTAATAGGGATTTCGAAAAAAATATGTCCAAAAAGGAAGGGGAAAAAAAGTGCATTATAGCGTGTAAGAAATGTTTGTAATTTTACAAAATCCTCCGTAATGCAAAAACTGGTAGTTCTTCAAATCAAAACCTCAAAAATCTCTATCTTAATCTAAATACGGATGATATACACATGTTGCGTGATACGGTATGTAAATTGAATAGTAATTTTAGGCTTAGACCGGTATCTGTACATTTCCAACATCCCCGTCGCTTTTGGTATTTGATGAGATTTTCTAGTGATCATTATAATGAGAATGAGATGATCTTGAAATTATAACCAATACGCCTATTTTTGATGAGATGATGAGAAAACTCAGCCACCAGCAGCTACTACTTTACTCCTAGTGTCCCCTCTCCCTTTCGTTGTCCTGCCCCCAGTTCCCCAGTACAATCCTGCCTAAGGTAGAACGTGTTAAAAAATCGTTGTTTTGGCAATTTATATGGACACAAAATGAAAAGGATAAAACACAACTATTTGTATAATGTAAACATTATAAATCATAAAACTAGTGGGCAACATCTCTGGCGGGACGGGACATTTTGGTAGTCAATATTTAATGTCTTGTTGAAAAAATTAATTTTGCATGCTAAAGCGGTACGTAAGCTAAAAAAACCGTACCCCCCTTCCCTGAAAATGTAGGATTAGGCGGCTCTAAAATGGTACAAAACACAATTAATAAATCCGCTATGTTCTTCTATCCTCTATGTTACTACCTTCATATAGTAGAGAAAAGATCTTGAAGAACAGCTACAATGATATGTGTTATGGGTTTGTCATTTAGTTTTGGCTGAAATCCGGTTTTATACTTATATTCAATTGTTATAATCCAATTTTAAAAAGGTTTTGCTAAAAGAATACAATAAAAAGGCTGTATTTGATTATCCATGCCAACATTTGCAATATCTTCGTTGTTATTTTGATATAATACTGTAAATAGCTATACTTCTGATATGGGTCGTAGTGTAAATGGTCACGATTATTTTACTGTTACTGCAGTTGCACATTGGATTGCACTGAAAATTTTTACATGCAAAAAGAATTTTAATTGTTACAAAATGTTGTCACATCAAAAACCCGTTAGTTATAATTGCTCACACTATTTTAAGATATTTCAAATTTGGATATGTGGATAAAATAAGTAGTATACATTAGATAATGCTTCAAGTAATAATTTGGTCATTTTTATGGTGATCAATTATCATATTAGGTGTACTGCACTATATATAATTTGATGGTTAGAGATGGTTAAATATGTATGATACGGATGTACGAAAGTTGAAAATGCATGGCATTTTAGATTAAATGTACAAGGTAAGTCTCGGCGTAAAGATTTTCAACAAAATCGCTCTTTTGAAAATATCTTCCACCTAGAAAAATTCCAAAAACAGTGTCTACTAGATGGAAGACTTTATATACAATGCTTGTAGTCGCTTATGAATATCGAATACCCTTACAAATGTTTGAATGCTCATAATTCTGATATGACATAAAGACTAGATGATCATGATTGGTTGATATAAAATGCACTTATCAGATTTCCTTAACGTTTTTTACTAACACAAAAATTTCTTTTCTGTACTTTATAGTCCCATCATTTGTACGTTTTGGGCCTGTATTGTATGATTTCTCAAATTATAGAAATTTAAAAATAAACCAATATTTCAACAAACCAGTGAAAAAATGATTATAAATTTAAAAATATTATATTCCTATTCCCAAATTTATTTGACTTGCATGTTGTTAGCACCCTAAGTAAAAGCTTTCGTTCATCAAGATGGTTGAAAAATATATTTTTAACTTAGATATTAATGATGAATAAGAAGAATTCCTAGCTGTCAACATGAAGATAAGCATAAAAATTAAAGCAAGAAATTGTATGATTATATATTTAATAAAAAATTTACAAGTGAAAATGAACTGAAAGCTCTAGGTTAGATTTGATGAAATAATTTGATACTTATTTAGAGGTTATCGTGAACTTTCTCACGATAATAGAAATGATTTTGATGCAATATTCATCAATGACAGAACATACTGAAGATGTTTTCAATGGGTGGCGAGAGCGCACCAAGGATTTCAAAACTAGTACCCGATGTCGCGATATATTAGGGCAATGCAAGCGTCATCGTTGGCTTCGGCAGGCGTCTTTAGGTGCAGCAAGGTTTCATCAACTTGGGAGAACTATGCCTCACCAGCATCCGACAGCTTGGAGATATCGGTATTATTTCGAGATGGATTATGCCGCGAGAAAAATTTGTGTGTGAACCACTACCGATTTTTCACATTTATCTGTTCGGTCTATCCCCGTCATCCTTAAAATTTCAAGATGACTTCAATGAAGTATGCAGATTATAGTGGACGACGGATTGAAAGCAATGGAGATCTTTCTATCAACCTTTCCCGAACATGGTTACTAAAGAAAATGTTGAAGCAATGATTTACGAAGGGATTTTATTATGGTGGCACCAACTATTATTCAAACTATATTTTTTTTTAAAGTAATTGTAATTATCAAATATAGTCTTAATTAAAAATATAGGCGATTCGGCCTTAATTGTTTTTTAATATTGTTTATTAACTTTTAATTTTGATATAGTCCAATTTTAAATTTTATAACTTCAAAGTTTAAATTCAAAAATTCAAAATTTAGAGTTTGAAATTTAAATTTTTTTTTTATAACTTTGTAAATTTGAATTTAAATTTTCAAACCTTTAAAAGTTGAATTTAAAGTTTGAAATTTAAATTTGAAACTTTACAAATTTTGGAAAATTTTAAATTAACGTTAAAGTTATCTACCTTTAAAGTTATAACGTTAAAGTTTTATATTACTTTAAATGTTTGAAATTTACATTTAAAACTTTAAATTTGTATTAAATTTTCAAACTTGTTTTGCATTTAAAGTTTGGAAAATTAATTATAACTTTACGTTTGAAAATTTATTATAATACAAGTAGCTCAATTACTTTTTTTTTTTAAATTCGGTCGTCCCGGATACCGGTCCGGTCTGTCTAGTACCGGTTTACTACCGGACCGTGACTTAACAATAGTTATTACCAGTTCCAGACGCGGTCCGGTTCAGGTTCCAGAACTAAACAGGTCAACACGCCGTTACAGGTTCCGGTATTACCCGTCCGATTTTGGCCGTTCGGTACGCACTGCACACTTACGCCACTTCCTAATAATAGGAATTTGAACATTTCAACAACAAAAAGGCCAACAAACAGTAAATAAATGATTTCTGAAAACAAAGGACACCTGCCAATATAAGAAACTTTTCTTATGTTGACCTCCTGATATATATGCATTGAAAGATGGTTCAAACTATCTTAACATGGACCTCAACCCAAAAAAACGGATCGTCTTATTGCATCAAGACAAGTCAGCATAGACCCAACTAATATGACAACTCCAGAAGTAAAACAAGGAAAATAGACTAACACTATCTAATAATATAGAATCAACTAAAATAAAACGCTAAAATGCGGTTTCACGTGTACAAGTATCTAAAGTATTACAATTGATTTGAGAGAAAAATATATGTCTCAAATGACATTATCCCTATAATAGAGTAAAATCATAAATAAGGAGAAGGAATGTCCGCTGAGATGACAAATAACTACCTCACAAATCTCCATAGAAAGCCTCAACCAAGAAGAGAAGAGACAATAATCAATGAAATCATTAAATTTCAAACTCTAATGTTTATGTCGCCAAGACTACAACCTAGATGCGACATGGAATAACACAAGATAGCATACATAAATAGAATAAATTAAAATTGCCCAAATCAGTCTTAATATCCATCATCATCGTAAAGAGTATCTTCTAAGAAAATAACATGAAAATCTACAAACTATGTGAAAAGCCTCAAGTCATAAATGAGTTGCTAGGACAAGTCCTGAGATAGCTCTTTACTATTTAAAACTGAAAAGGAATAAAGTTGAAACTCAAAAACTTTATGTCCCCGAAACATGAGGGTTCACCAAAAAAGTGCAAGGTGAGGGGATTGTACTAACCACATCCGGAAGGATGTGCTTCAAAATCTATATTATGAAATGCAGCCGGTACTCGAAATGTATTGAGTATGAGAATAGTTCACTACCATGATATTAGGTCATGCAATATCTAAAAAAACTAAAAATTTGTGGCATGTATATACAATAACTGATATAAACCACGTGAGCTCATTATGCAGTAAATATGCTCCCACACCGAAAAGAGAGTGTCCCACTTGATAGGGTAAGAAACATAAAATATGAGCTAAGGTGGATACACTAGAGATTGTGTCACGACCTGAGCCTACATCGTGGACGTGGCTGACACTTGAGAAAAAACCCTCATCCTATACAAATACCAATTGAAAACTAATTAACTCAAGCATCCATTGAGTACCCAATGATTCTAAGATTGCTTAACACAGAGAAAGAATCTATTCAACCTCAAGAAAATAATTAAATATGTCATGTATTAGTGCAATTGGTGCACTTGTAGATTGTTTGTTTTATATATATATATATATATATAATAAAAGGATCTAACTTTAACACAAAAGACCGGGGTTAAATTACAAACTTTTAACACTATTAAAAGTTTGCGTAATTAACTTCTTCTACCTAATACACTTAAATTACATATTTAGTATGCAAAAATTAAATAATACAAGAATTACGCATACCAGCAAAAATTAAATAATAAATGAATTACGCATACCATTATAAATTCACTCATTATTAGTTTGAGTGTTTGACTTATTCAGGTTTATTCCTTTTAAATGAAAATTGATTTTGAGGGATCTATTTTTTTTAAATAGTAAGTACATTAATGTATTTTCTAATTTCAAGTTAAATTGTAGATTTTGGGGGGGGTTTATTTGGACCGGGCAAAATTTTATTTGGTAAAATAAGTTCACTATGTTAATTCCAAATTGATAAATTTCATCTATAAATATTAAACCCACTTACCTATTTAAATTAACTTTTAGATTAATTTTATCTTATTAATACAATCAATTTGATATAACATTATACAAATTTTCCTTAATCACTTTAAGACAAGAAAAAAATTCTTTTATTGGGATATTTGGCAAGTCAATTTATGACATGGATGAAATTTCCTGTATATAAATATGCTGACATTTCCTCTTTTTAGTTACACATAATTTTAGCAGAGAATTAACTAATAGTATATGTTTAGTATAATTCTAGACAGGGAGGCATAAGACGACATCAGATGTCAAAAATTTCATTGTATAAAATAAGAAATGGAATCTGCTCGACTCACCTACATTTCTCTAACACGTCTGGGCTTATCAAAAATCTTGTGAACCTGTAAGAAGTGATGTCGACTTGGAATTGTTTGTCTTCACCGAAAGGTATCTTATTCGCTTTAGAGTATCCAACCTCTAAGGTGGTCATTGATGTTTTATAATCCTACAGGCAAATTTAAGTTCAATCGACCGCCTGTTGCTGGCGCAAAGCACTCAAAAAAGTATCAATGTTAATGATCTTCTAAAAGCGAATTGGATGAAAGAGAAAAAATTCAAATGAAAAAATTAGAACCGATGAATAAAGCTAAGATCAAGGTTGGTGGGAGTCCATAGAATCACATTGAAGTACATGGGTGTAATGAGTGGAAGCATGGCTGATTTCTGTGATTTACATAAAACGAACATTTTGGAGCAGCTAGAAAATGGGCTTCATCCTCTTCACAGATTCTATCAGATGGATGCAAATATCCCACCACATGGCTTCTAGACGAATTATCTCCAGATATTTATCAAAGTACTTGCTTAATTTTTTTTTGTTATTTATATTTTTATGCTTGCTACGTATCCTCTTGTACTATCGCATACAGTTTGGCAATGATCTTTATTAAACATTTATATTTATGATTACCCATTATCTCCAACTATGTTTAAAATTAATAGCAAACTAATAATAGTACTCTCTCAATTTATAATCTAAAACTATGTTTGAGGCACGTCCCCTAATCAAACAATTATGACAATATGAGGAGAAGAGATATATGTGACTAAAACTACTACAATAAAATACAAGATATAACTTCTTAGTGACGAAAGATTTTGATATGGATCAATATTTAATGGGGGAGAAATATAAGTTTCAAAAATAAAAAAAGTCCTTATTTCAAAGAGGTCTATAAGTTCCAACACTTCAAATGTCATATTTTCGGATAACCTAAAAAAATGAATGTAGTGCAAAACGCATCCAAGTCATTTACCAATAGCTGACAAAGTAAAAATGTTAATCGCATTCAAACTTGTCAAACCGTAGTTGAAACCCTATGACATAAATTTACAATCGAAGTCCTTGAGGCCCAAACGAACCATGCCACTAGCCTAAATTGGCCTTTGGAGTGGATGGAAACGACAAAATCACATCTGATCCCTGAAACTTCAATACTGACAAAGTCACCCCTTCACTTAAGAACTTTTCGTATACTAGAAAAACTCACATAAAACTCCAGTGAACGAGACCCTATATCAACTTGTCTTCCTAGTAAAGTCTAATACTTGAGGTCACTACAGAAGCATTAACAATATTGATATACCATCACACTTAAAATAAATTTTAAAACTTCATGCTTCATCGTCATAGAGATTCAATACATGGTTATTATCCGAAAAATGAATCCCTTTATAAGTAGTAAGTGGGGTATTTACATCCGTCGTACTGGACTGTGATGATGAATGAGTTTCCATTTTATTAGATCCGAGACAATTTCAGATTAAAAATACACATATTTAAGTACTCTCTTGGAATTCTTAATTTTTTAAACTTGCATGTATGCAGAAAAGGATAGTTTTTGCCTATAAAAAAAACACTAGAAATCCTAAGAAAAACAAGACAAAGAAAATAATTGCTTTATACGTACTCACTTGAAGGACTAAGGAAAAACGAGATAAAAAAAGAGTAGACTAACTTTATGTGTAAAATCGAGAGCCTTTAATTTCTCCCATTTAATTGTCATAGTTTTTCATTTTGTAAATGCAACACGATAATAATTTTAACTAACATTTTTCACATTATAATTCCAGTCAGTTAGATTGATATACAAAAAAAAAAATATATTTTATAGTACCTTCTTGTTGTTTTTTAATATTCTAACTTTTTGTGTAAATATCAAATTGAATGTATCGAATTTAATTTTAAATTTGTCAATTGACTTATCAAAAATCTTCAGACAAAAGTGGTTAGAGTACGTAAAGAAAAGATCATATTCATATCTACAAAAGTAGTTTGAAGTAAGATAGAACCCCCAAAATAAGGTTTGAAAGTTTTAACGTTATCCTAACTAAGCAAGAAATCTGGAAAAAACAATGAGGATGATTAAAAAAAAAAGGCATAATATATAAAAGGCATAGGCATAATACATAAATATATTCTTTAACTTGACTTCACATCATATTTATGCCCAGGCAATTAAACTTGTATAAAGTTAAACAAATAGACATGCATTCCTATAGGGGTAACCCCCTCCACATGTCATTGTATTCTACGTATTGTCGTATGTGTATCGTGCCACGTAGAAATCCTGTTCCTACTATTCCAGTTTATACCAAGTTAAGTCCTACTTGTAACATACCCCAGCCAAATACCCAAAGTTTGAGGACGAAAGTGTGAAATGAGACCAGTTAAAGGGCACAATGTGTACTATATATATGCCCATATAAAAAGTGTCTTTTAATATAATCAAATGGCACTTACATTTTCAATTTTGAAGGCAGGTAGCCAATTCATAGTAAATTTGTCGAACAATAAACAGCAATAGACACGGTCCTCCGTAACAATTTTCATCTTATGTGGGCATTCTCCAAGTATTAACTTCACATAAGGACGTGTTTTGTCCTACTTGTGTCACATAGATTGGATGACATAAATAGCAATTCTATCATACGTTACATCATGATGAATTGGAGCTCTTCAATCCAAACCCTAGCTTTTTTCACTCATTCTTGATGGAATTTTTGGGTGATCTTGGAAGGATTTAGGAATTTTAGAAGATTAATTTATAATGGGTAGTTTTAGGCTTAAAGATTATTTATGGGGGCTTAGGAATTAGATCAAAGTACCTTAGTTAGGATTAATCAATTCAGAGAAAGACTTAAAAGTCCTTTAAAAAATAATTTCAATTTCTTCCTACATCCGGCTCTGTGGTGTCCTTCCCGGACCGTCTGGTTCAACAATACGAACTAATGAGAGACTATTAGTTTAAGCTTAACTTTTTAAGGGCACTCGTGGTACGGGCTTGTAGTCCATTGCGATCTATACATGCCAACAGAAGAACCACCTTAAACTTAGAATTTCATGTAGTTTTAGGGTAGACCTATGGAGAGCTATCTATGATTCTTACGTGGGGAGTAGGGATGTACAAAATCGAAATCGAAAATCGATACAAAACTTCAATCGAGACAAACCGAAAAAAATTCCACTAGTTTTTTTGCGTGACTTGGTTTGTGTGTCCGGAAAAAAAACTCAACCCACTATATTGGATTGGTTTGGGTTCAAACTAAAGAAAAAAACAAACCGACATTATATATATAATTTTAAGAAATTTATTTTCTCCATAAAATACCTTACTTTGATATACTTGTTTTAAAATCTCTTATCTTTTCATAGTTTTACTTTTCATATATTTATTTCCTTTCGGAGTTAGGATTCTTACTGATCTAATAAAGATTATGAGTTCATGATGTTTGTAATTATACAAAATTTTAAATAAAAATCAAATAATCACTAATGCAAAAATAAAATCATTAAACACTAAATGATAATAAGATGATATTTGTTTTGTGTTTTTACCTGATTTTAACTATAAAATACATGATCTAATGTTACTTTCTTTTATATTTAGTCATGTGACCTAATACTTTGACTAAACTTAATTTTATCCATGATTTAGTATTTCTTTAAGTGACGATCAATTTCATTAGGACTTATGAATTTGCAATATTGTTTTTACTAACACCGATTTATTATTTATTTATTTTGTTGGATATTTTGTGTCATTAGCCATACCATATTTTGTGTTATTTCTTGAGAAATAGTTAGATAGTTGTATTTTGGTAGAGCCAAAAACTCATTTGAAGGACAAGTAAGTTAATGTTGTATGAATACGTTTCGAAAAAATCCTGAAAATCCGAAACAACCCGCAAAAAATCCAAAGTTGAAAACCCTAGTTTATTTTTTGGTTGTGGTTTGTAATTCATAAATTCGACACGAATGATTTGATTTGTATTTGAAAATCCGACCAATCCGAGCCCTATACGCCCAACATGGGAGGATTGTCTTTCCTATGTTTGTCCGTATAAGGGTATGAGACTTGTTTTGAAAAAAAATTTCCCTATTCCCTACAGTTGCCACCTCGGCCGTAAAAGCTTCTTATGATCCTTATATGGGAACTATAACACATCACTCAAAAACTTAACTTTGCTCCTTTTCAAATTCTGAGGTGTTTACATTTGACTTGCAAGCATTTTCTTGTTAGTTAAATCGAACCGTTATGGATCAAACTCGATAAAAATTCTACTATCGATTTTGGTTTTTGGTTCAAATTGTGGAGAAACTAAAATGAGAATACTTAAAGCCGATCAAACCCGATATAGGCCCAACCATGGGCAAGACTCATAAGCCAGACGCGGGTGCTCAAGCACCCATTGATTTCTGAAATTTTTTGTATATATATATATATAGAAAATATGATAGATATGTTATTATAATTTAAATGAGCACCCATAGAACAAAAGCAGCTGGGGTGAGCTGGTTTAAACCTGAGCGAATTTACACCTGAAAGTGAGCACCCACAACCTTTAAATCTTGGATCCTCCACTGATGCACACCCTTATCTAGAATTTAAAGGAGACTCGTTTTGTAACAATGTTTTTATATAAAGGTTTGACAGTGTCCAATATAAAGTTCATATAGTTTATAAAAATAAAATTTGAAGTCCTATCCATAATCCAAAACAAATATCAAAGATTTACAATTTTATAGAGAGATTGAACGGTACATGAAACGTCATCATAAGCTTAATTTGTTGTTAAGTAAAGGAGTTAGTTAGTCGGTGAGGCAAGATGTAAGGATTTGGCAACGGAACCACCTCTACATTCTTTGGCTGTGTGATGAAAAATTACATTGTATCATCATAATTAAGCCTATACGTTCCTTACTTTTGATCTTACAAATAAAAAAGTAACATATCTTCATACGAGTTACTTACAAATTAACAAGTATTGAAGTAAGGATAAAACAACAAAAAGAATGAAAGGTCAACATTTCCTATTTAAGTCAACAACTTGGAACAAATAAGAGGGGTCCGAATTTGAAAAATAAATCAGTGGAACTATTACATTTCTTATAAATTATCACTAATGATGCCAAAAACATGGAATAATTTGAAACAAAAGGCATAATATAATAAAAGATCCCTTTTATGGATTCAATGTTATACGATGCTCTCCATTTTTGGAGTATACACAAGTATATTTAATTGTGTGTCACAATAACAAGTATACACACATGTCCTACGTGGCAATTCACAGTTTATGTAGTGTCTACTTGTATATATACAAAATGCAAGATGCATATTAAAATCAAGTTAAATGACACAATTATATATTATACTCCATTTCTGTGCACTTTACTCACTCATATTTTTTTTTTAACATATCAAACGATAATAACTTGACTAACAGATTTTATCGATGCTTTTCTTTATCATATTAGATATGCAAAACTCAATGGAATTTATACGTACGTCTCTTGTATAGTTTTGGAATTACAAATATTCATGCTAATCGAATAAATGTAATCTAATTTTAACTCTAGAAATTCTAATCCCCCTTAACTTTTGAAAGCTCACTATAAACAATTAAACTTGGACATTGGGAGTACCAAATAGTACTTTTATACTTGCAATTTATTCCTATAGATTACTCTTGAATACCCCAACTTACCACTCGGATTCTAAATGACACACATACAGACTTGCTATTGTCAAGTTTTTGCATTTACCCTTCATTTCAGTCTCACCTTCCTCAAATATCTCCATACTAAAATTACCACTCTTCCATCGCCACGTCGATTTATTCTTCTGATTTCCTATGACCCTCAAAACCGTTAATAGTTAAATAATACAACAAATTATTAGAATGACGATGAAATCAGTATTCATATTTTCTTGATTAATATCGTCCGGGATGTACTACTAATAGGTCCGATTTAAAAAGTCTAATTTGTTGTTCCTCAGACTCCACCGAATTATTTAACAACTCCGGAATGTTAAGGAATTTTCAACTTTCCTTCTCATTTCTTACTTTGGCTCTCAAATTGTGTATCTATGAAGCCCCTGCCTGCCTCCTTAGGACTCAACAGTATTATTCGCTCTGAAGATAAATTTTCGTGTTCGCACATCAGTCTAGACAAGCAATCAAAATTGCTCGTGGAGGATTTTGTGGATCGCTACTGAAGAACAAGGATTCGTATCATTAAATCTATTCGATAACTAAAATTGGGTCCTGGAAATAATGGCCGGGTGCTGGTCTAAGGGGGTCACATCCATGATCCATTGGGCGATGAAACGCCACGTCCATTGTTTTCATACTCATTTTCGACACAAGGGCTATGGAAAGTTCAGCTATATTGCCCTGTTATTGCAATGGAAGTCGAAACGTCTACTTGTAGTAGTTTATCTTATGAAAGTTTGAGGTTTTCCCTCAACTTGTATCAGCTTGAAGGAGTGATCTAACTAAATCATAGAGTTATCGTTCGATAAAAGTGGATTGAAGTAATGGTGAACACCGATAACATTAAGTACATATGTCTTCTTTGAACTAAATACTTTTGGCGTAAAACTTATCAACTGGTCAAACTAACTTATACATTCTTCTTGATTTATTCACATTTTTGATGCTTATAAACACATATCAGCAAGATTTCTATTATGTTATTCCAAATATTTTTCAACAAATCCAAATACCTTGTGGTTAATAAATTTGCCCAATAATGTCCCTATCTCATTAAGCGCATTTAAGTTATTTTAACTGAATAAAGTACATGTTTATAACATTCTTTTACTAAACATACAACTATTTATTATACAAAAAAGGCTCAAATATGCCACCAACTTATGTCATCAGTTAAAAGTTTGACTCATTTATGTCATTTTTGTTTGAGAAAAGGTTCAAATCAACTGTTGGAACACTTAGTGATTCCCAACACTTGATGCTTATGAATTACTTTTTACCATCTAATCCAAGCAGGATCACAATTTTTTAAATTTTTCTTAGGGAAAAGAATCTAAAAGGATTGAATGTTAACTTGATTTTGACAGTTTTATAGTGTTCCATGAGGTGTGATTGGTTAGGCCTATGAATGAATCACGAATGGAAGAGAGAGGTGCAGGGTATCAATGAAGCATTCCCTCAAGAATAATCATTGCAACTAACTCCAAGCAGCACTGTCAGCGTCCAATGTGCTTGAGTGAAGAACCTTACCCCTAAATCAAGAACCAAGTTCTTGTTATTTGTCTAAGAAAAGATTTAATAAAAATAATATACGGGGAACTAAAACGTTCCTATCTCAAGGAAGGAACAACTCAACTCACGTTTATTATTTCTTCTTCTCAATTACAATTTTCGATTACTCAACTCGAATTCTCCAAATTTCCAAAAAGCCAACCCACTTCGTGCAAACTTACTCAAAATCTCCTCTCTCCACAAGGCCAATACCAATTCTTGTTTACATCACACAAGCTTACAATCTTACTTGAAAAAAAAACTCACAAGTTACAAAATACATAGACTCACAAAAACATCTTTGCTGCCTCGCTCTCGTCTCGCCTCAACTTTTTCTTTGCGTTGGCAAAGAACGATCTCTTTGTCTTGAAAGCTCTGTTTATATAAGACTTTGAACCAGAATATTCCGCTCGTTTGAAGTGATATAATTCTGATATCTGTACCTTCTGGATATGAACAGATATTGGTTTGCTTTTTATTTGTTTATACCCAATATGCAAACCTTTTCTTAAAAGTTTTTTCTTTCTCGGATAAAGTAAGACAACCTTTTTAAGAAAGGTTTTGTCTCTATTTATTTATTGAAAGATACATACCATGATTATATTCATTTTCCATCAATACATTTGTGGCCTTAATATTTTGTCTTCGCTTCTTTTCAGTAAACCACAAGCCTGTTTAATTAAATGAACCTTGTTCATAAGTGAGCCAACATCTGATTTATTATATAAATGAACCTGTTCATAATGATGCCATCCAAAAGTATTGTGCATTAATCAAAAGTAATTAACACAACTTCATCAAATCCCCCTTTTTGTGAATGCAAATCATACCATAATAACATCAGTTTTTAGAAACTGTTTCCCCCTTTTGACATATCAACAGCCCAATATCCCCCAACATTAAAATAGAGGATACTACTTAAGATATCCACAAAGTTTGATAACCACCATACAACCAAGAGCCCATACTATGTCTGAATATAGTATTAGAAAAGCCATTAAACTAAGGCCCTGAAAAAGCATGAAGTATATTATTCAACACGAGAATGTTATCAATTTGTTGTTGAATAAGTTATGCTTTTATCTCCCAACTTCCCCCCTGAGAACAGCCAACATGAGCTTGAGTATAGTAAACTTCATATTTTATAACGACATTTTTGAGTCGACTCATTAAGCTCAGACAAA
Organism: Solanum habrochaites; assembly: GCA_027704765.1. Lineage (NCBI taxonomy): Eukaryota > Viridiplantae > Streptophyta > Magnoliopsida > Solanales > Solanaceae > Solanum > Solanum habrochaites. The sequence goes on along the minus strand of JAKWJA010002498.1, from coordinate 10,245,345 downwards.
AAGCGCATTGACTGGACCACGACGAAGAGGAACTGATCAGACATCCCCCGCGGAAAAAACAGCATCATCCAAAAGATTGCATCATCCAAGAGTAGTTTGAGTAAATCATATCATATTACTCAAAGATCGCCATCCTCGAAAGGGACCCAAAATTCTTTAAACACAAGACAGTAGCCACAAGTTTCCCCATTAATCTAATTGATGGTTCATAGGATCCACTATTCTGACCAGATTGGGTTTTTTTTTTTTTTTTTGTTAATTATAAGGAAGGCAGCCAATTAAGAGACTTCATGGGATCCAAAGCATGACCAAGCCCATATCTCAAAGTTAGTTTCATGCTCCTTTTCCTCTTGGAATACTACCTTTTGATTAATCTTCAAACACTAATTGTGAAAGGAGACATCTCGCTTTCAGATAACTTCGCGGTTGATCCTGACCCTGACCTCCCTTCTGTGAATTTTTGAATTAAAGCGCAATTCCTCTTTACCCCATGATTTCCTCAATCCTATGCCATGACTACGAAGTATTGGCCCCTAATCTAGTTTTGGTCAAAAACTATATCTATACTATACCATGAACGACGAAGAAAGCACGAATCATCAATCATTGTAAACTTTTCATAAAACTCGCCACTTCTATGTCAAATATCATGTTAATCAAGTGAATAAAATGTCACCCCCCCTGTACAGCAAGTAGTGCCACCATTTTTTTTACTGCAGTAATGATCCCTATTTCAGTATGATTGTTTCGCCCTCTCACTATTTTCTGTGATTTAAATAAGCTTCCCTTCCCATGCCAAGAATTTAATTTCATTTTTTGTTAATGGTTTAGAATAGGGAGATGTTGAGAACGGGCAGATTCTAAAATGTCTCATCAGACTCAGAAATAACAGGGTGGACGAAGTGCAGCATTTTTCATGTGAATTACTATTACGTACGACGTTTGTTTGTAGATTCTGCCAACAAATCTCTAGATGGGCTTTGGACTTGCTTGTCGAGTTCGAGGATTACAATTCGCCTTGGCGTTGACACAATATGCTTGCGAGATCCCGAGAACTGGTGTAGACGACGGGGTTTGGTGTTTTTTTTTTTTTTAATGTTTTTGATGGTTAGTTTTTTTTTTTACTTGTTTTGTTTTTGTTGTAATGTATTTTAGAGTGTGAGAGATAGCAAGGTTCCTGAGGCGATGAAAGAGGTTAGGATTTGGGGGTTTTTGAGGGATGGAGGAAGGAGATAGTGGGGAAGAAAACGGAGGGTGGGGGCGGCAGTTTGGTGATGGTGGTGGACTAGGTTCCCCCCCTGTATTGCCGGATTTCTCGATGTGAAGGTATTCAGCATCGAAAAAACCCACCACAGGGGGCAGGACAACAGGAGTAGTCGACGACCTGAGTTTTTTGTGGGAGGACTTCAAAGGTTTTATGGTATAAAGTTAATGATGATAATTGGTACTTTTAATAGTCCTGAAAGAATTTGAAGACGACGGCAGTCACATCGAAGAGATTTGGAGTTTTGAATGTGACTCTATGAGTTCCGCCCAACCAAAGTTAAATAGGAGAACCAGGTTGAAAAATATAAAACCTGAGTCGGTGGTGTAGAACCTGAATCTTTTAGTTCTGAAACCCGAGTCCGCAAGATAAAGACGATTTTTTAAGGCAATGGGTTCTTGCCCATAACCTTAGTAAAAATGTCAGCAATTTGATCCTCAATCGCAGAAATGTCATTATGAACATCCTTTTTCACATTGTCTCTTGAGAAAGTGATGCGAATGTCAATATGTTTAGTGCCTGTGTTGGACCGTGTTCTTTGATATTAATAGTCACTAGTGTTATCACATATAATAGGCATACACCTGTCCTTAATCCCACAGGAAGAAGTCTTCTAATTGTTTGCGATCTCTATAATAATTGTGCACAACAAGATGCGGCCTGCTACAGTATCTGCCTCTGCATAGAGAGGACAACTTGAATTTGTTTTCTATGGCTCCATGAGACAAGACCTGGCTCTAGAATGTTTTGCCATTTTGCCAGATGTAATTTTTCGTCAACTAAGTATCCGGCATAGTCAGCATCAGCAAATCCTACTATCCATGTGTCCTGATGGGTAGCCATAGCACAGGTTCACAGAACTTTGAGATATCTAAGTATTCTGTTTACTGCTTTTAGATGCATTCCTTTAGGACATGACTGCAATCTTGCACAAAATTCCAACATCAACATAATGTCGGGTCCTGCTTGCAGTTAGGTATAAGAGTGACTGATCATACCTCTGTCTTTTTGTATCATTGACTGGATAACGTGCTTTCAATCTTTATGTAACTTGTGGTAGTTGCCGTGGAGGTCAATATCTTTGCTTCATTCATAAATTGTCAAATTTTTTCAGTAGTTCATGAATGTACTTCTGTTGATGAATGGAAGTTTTCCTGAGAGACTGATCAATTTGAAGACCTAGGAGAATTTAGTTCTTTCCCATCTACTCATCTCAAATTCACTACTCATAGTTTGGCGACTCAATTCCAAGTGAGGGGGCAGTTTCCACCAAATTAATGTCTTTACATAAGTACAATGAGCTTATTCGAACCTTGTTTTTTAAGAAAGAGCGTATTGTATATTTTCCACGGAGTAAACCATGTGTTAGAAGGAAATTGGATGAGATGACATACCATAGCTCTTGGGAGCTTGTTTTAGTTCGTACCATCTTTTTCTAACTTGTAGACATATGTTCAGGGTTTATAATCTGGGTCTAAACCAGGGGGTTTGTTTTTCACGAACACTTCTTCTTTGTAGAACCTTCAAAAATGCACTTTTTACAATCCCATCTGATAGGTTTGAATTCCAAATGGGCGGCAAAGCAATTAACATTCTTATGCCTTTCTATTCTTTTCCACTGTGCAAAGGTTTTCATCATAGTCAAGTTCTCCTTCTTGGTTGTAAACCTTGAACCACTAGTCCCGGCTTTTTCCTATTTATCTACTTGGTTCATCTATTTTGTTTCTGAAGACGCCATTGAGTACCTGACATGTGCGATCATGTGGTCTGGGAACCATGTTCCATACTTTTGCCTTTTTCAAACTGAGCTCAATTCGGCTGGGGGGGCATATCCTAATCCATCTGGATCTCCAATTCTTCTTTAATAATTTGGGAACAACTGAGATAGATACGCTGAAAAGGCACACATATTTCAGTACTCTAATCTGGTATTGAATCCCAAATCCCATGGTGGAGGATGTTTTGAATGGGATGATAACTTGATGTTTTCATCCTGAACCTGAGGATTTTGAGTATCTGATGTTTCCTCTCTCTTGTCTCTGTTGGTTAATATTTTAATCTTGATGATTTGTCTTATTTGTGGTAGTATCCTCGCGGTTTGTAAATCTTCCAAGTTTTGGAGATGTTCAACAGGATTTTTCAATTCTTCGAACTGTACTTTATAAAATAACATGCATGCTTTTCTTCCACTCTATATGTGCTTTTGTTGAGTACTTATCTGCTTTGCGTTGTTTTGAATATCGTAAGAATATTCCTTCAAATCACTCTTGGCCTCAAATTGCTCAAATTATCCTTTCCATTATTGTGCACGTAACATACGCATCCAAATGTCGAAGATGTGCTAAGCTAGGCCTTTCTTCGTCCTTTAAGTAGTGTCATCAGGGTTTTATTTAAAAAATCCTTTTGTACACCTATTTCATATTACCAGCAGTTTTTTATGGGGCCCTTCCAATATAATGTTGTAGTGTGCTTGCCTATTAGCATGATTCTAGCGATATCTTCAAGAGTTCTGTTTTCAAACGCTCAACTATCATTTGTTGGTCGGAGTTGCTTGGTGACAAAAATTGTGATCAATTCATCAAGGTACTGGCACAAATTTTAAAATTTTGAGTTTTTCAAATTCTGAACCATGATCTAATTTTTGTTAATGACGTTTATAATTGAGTTTCTTCTTAACTTTCTCACACATATTTCCTATACTTCAAAAGTTTTCCCCCATCTTTTGTTGCCAAACAACTTAGTCCAAGTAAACCTTGAGTGGCATCAACTATTACAAGAATTAGCTTTCCCTCCTCTACTTATCACACGCATTGGTCCACATAAGTATATGTGAGCATCTCTATAGGTTTGTGGGTACTAACCATTCCCTTGGTTTAAAAGATGATTTGACTGTTTTCCTTTGACACTGCATCACAAAACTGTTCACTTTGCAGATGTTGAGCGGCAATCCTCTAACAAGACTTTTAATATTATTATTAATTGGGATAGGTAATATGTCCTAAGCCTTTGTCCAGCTGGCAGAGTTTTCCAGTGAGAGCATGAGGCAGTAAAGTGAAGTTTCGGAAACTTAGTAATTTCACTGTGTAACAGTCTTGTGTCGTTTTTCCCAGAAGTCAGTTAATCCAGTTGTTGATTTTATCACTCTATATCCCGCATTGAATACTACCTTTTTTTCTTGTCGCACATTGAGATATGCATAGTAGTTATGTTTAAGCCCATTTACAATAGTATACATCATCGATGGCCTTGGTTTGAGATTGATTCCTACCTTTCCAATTTCCTTTATTTCCCCGGTTTTTCCATTTCAAAGGCTAATTTTCTACCCTCCACTCGTTTGCGTGAGAGAAAGTTATCTGATTTCTGTCATTGTCTTCGCAGCGCTTCCAGTACCAGTGCTTTCCTTTTTCTCTCACTGAAGCCTGCAGTTTTATTCAGACCGAGTTAGTTTTGGTAACCACATCCACTTAAGTACCTGTTTGTTATTAAAGGGATATATAAGAATTTTTCTAGCCCATCTAGGAAGAACTTTAGATGTAGAACCAGGTTCAAGATAAGTTTTCTTTTGACTTTTTCTTAGAAGGGAAAATTTTTTCTGATGAGCAATTTGTTTTTTGTCACATGCATGACTTTTATGTCCTGTCAAGCCATAGTGAGATCATAGACAGTCTATGTTAGGGTTTTTTTTCGGAAAAACCTATTCCATGTCTTGAACTAGATTGAATTTTATGGAGACTATCGACAATTATGGAGGACATGTTCCACCTCGTACTGTTCTCTGCTTCCTTTTCAGTCGTGATCAGTTTCTTTTGTAAGGCTTGATTTTTTAAGAAGCTAGAGTTTAAATCTTTTTCTAATTCTACTTGTTTATTGAGCAGGGAACAATTTTGTTGTTCTAGAGTCATGTTCTCTTCTCTTAGAGATGCGTAATCTTCCATTAGTAGTTCTTTTTCATGGCAGGTTGACTGATATGCCTTAATTACAATTTCCAAAAGTAACTTTAGATCTCTTTTAAGTTAAATTTCCAAGTTTTTCTTAGAGACTTTGAGCCTAACTGACTTTTTTTTGGTCTTTTCTTCTTCCTCGAATCTGAACCAGAGCCATTAAGCATGATTTTTCTTATGCTGGAATAAGTACTTTCTGTTCTGCTTCTTCATTTACTGCTACTAATGCGAGAAAATCGTATTGTCTTCTTGCTTTATTAACAAGTAGAGCTTGATTCTCGTTTCTGCTCTTTCATTTTTCAGATTCTCTTCAGATATGCTCCCATTGCAGCGAGTGCCTTTTTATGGATATGACGGCCCCTTGTTTGTCATTCTCCGGTTATTGGGAATATATCTGTCGTCTTTTGCCTTTTCTGGGTTGTTTTCTTTTATTCTAAGGCCCATATGTACATGAATCTTATAAAGTGGTCCCTGGACTACCACAATTATGACACCATTTGTATCATTTGAGTTTTCACATTCTTTTGTGAACTCCTTTTGTTGTACATGTTTGTTGTCCCCCTCTGTTAAACAATTTAGAATCTTTGGTGCCATGAATACGATGTTTTAATAATCCTCAAAATCTTCAAAGGTGGTATTTTAGAGCTAGTTCTTTTCTTTCCTTTGGCTACCACTCTCTCTTCCTTGATTTTTCTTCATTTCAAAGTTATGAGGTTTCCAATGAAGCTCATCCATGAACAACTTTTTAACTTAAGTCACGTGTCTTCAGTTATTGCTTCAACTTACTTTCCTTCCATGATTCAAGTAAGACGCTCAGAGTTTTCTGACTGCCTTTCAATTTGGAATTACTCTTCCTAGAGAGTAATTTCATTGATGATAGCGTGGACTCTAGTGTGCATATCTTGAATAGTTTCTCCTTCCCATCATTCTGAATAGTCGCAGTGTTTTTTTCAAAATTGTCAATTTTGATTTCTTACATGAGTTTTGTTCCTTCATGTGCGTCTCAAGGGGTTCCCCAGATTGTCTTGGCATCTTGACAAGAAGAGATCCTATCTTATTCTTCTGGTCCTATGCCACAAATAGATTTTTCTTTAGATTTTTTGCCATTATTTTGATTGCAGTTTATATGCGGGCATCCCACTTCTTTCTCTCCTTTGGTACAATTGGTTTCTCCTCAGCCCCTTTTCATGGAATAGTAGGACGCATCTAGACTACACTCCAGAGCTCGATTTTCCCATCAATGATCCATCATGGTTGATTCTTTTCACCATCCATAGTATTTTCCATTAAACCAGTGGTGATCGAGTTTTTGAGAAGGCTCCTTCTTAGGGTAGGTGGTGCGGCCTTTACTTTTAAAGTGTTATCTTTTTAGTGAAAAGATTCCGCTCTTACCAATTGAAGAAACTTTACCCCTAAATAAAAACTAAGGGTCTTGATTACTTGCCCTAAGAATTAAAACAATATACTTTAACTAAACCTTCCTATCTCAAGGAAGGAAAACTTACTTCTTCTTACTCAATTATAATTTCGATTACTTTAAACTAGAATTATCCAATTTACATAAAGCCACACACTTCTTTTCAAACTTACTCACAAATCTCCTCCTCCACAAGAAAGCCATACCACTCTTGTTTACATCACACAAGCTTACAATCGTACTACGAAAAAAACTCAAAAGTTAACACAACACACGACTCACAAAACACTCTTTGCTGCCTCTCTCTCTTCGTCTCGCCTCACTTTTTCGTCGATTGCGAGAAGAGGGGCAGAGGAGCTCTCTTTGTGTTGAAATCTCTGTTTATATAGACTTTGAACAATAATATTTCCTCTCTTTGAAGTGGATAACAATTCTATTTCTGTATCCTTCTTGTGCAATTACAAGATTTGGAGCTTTTTAAATTTGTTATACGCAATACTAAACCTTTTCTTAAAAGGTTTTGTCTTCGTATAAAGTAGACAACCTTTTAAGAAAAGATTTTGTCTTATTTATTTATGGAAATATACCATTATTATACATTGTGCTTAATATTTGTCCTCTCGCTTCTTGTTCAATAAATCCAGCTTGATTAATAAAAATGAACTGGTTCATAAGTGAGCCAACAGAGATTCTTATATAAGGAAAGGTTAATAATTGCTGACATTCAAAGGTATTTGTCAGTTCAAGTAATTAACACACTTCCTCATTGGCATATCAGTAAACAACGTCTTGACCCTCCTTAAGAGAAAGTGGCATCGCAAAGACCGTTGAAGCGGTATTCGATCCACCAAACACTTACATGGGCTTAAAAGTCTCCGTGGGAGAGACAATTGTTACCACCATGATGCCGTGTAAATTTGAGCGATCTTTTAATGGAGATGGTGCGAATTTGAATGGGTTTCTTCATGATAGTGGAAATGGAAGAAAGGTATTTTCGTCAAAGCCTTCTGTTTTTTCATTAATTCACTCAAAAGCTTGGTTCAAGAACAGATATTCAAGTGTTAATAGGCCTTTTACTAAGCAAGGAGGGATAATTTTTTCTGGAGATGAATATGGAGAAAGTGTGTGTTGGAAAGTGGATAAAAGGGCTATAGGAAAAACAAGGAATGGGAATTGAAAGGGAGACTTTGGTTAACATATTGGACAAATATACATATAACTGCCTATGCTGAGACTAGAAGATTGGAATTTAGAGAAGTGCTTCATCTAAAACTTGAATAGTTAATATTTGTTGTTATTGATTATTTCGGACAGATGGTTTATGTTACATCTTCTTCTTCAAGTGTGTGCGCTCTAGCTGCTTAGCCTGATGAATGCGGGGATGCTTATCTGTTGAGTGGCCCGTTTTTTTCTTTATTGGGTGTTGTATAGTTTTATTTTGTTGGATTGATTGTCAAAATGATGTTGGGTCTAGGCGTAGTAGTTGTCTACATCATAACCTTTGGGGCAGCTTTTTCAGTACTAATTATTATTTATGGATTGGCAAGTGTTTTGTCTCAATAATGTAAGCCTTATGAAAACTAGTTACCAATTACTCGATTACCTTTTGTAGACTGAGAACCATCATCCTTAGGACTAACTGAAAACATTAGGTAAACAATACATGTTGACCGTTGAAACACTTCTTACTCAAGGGAGTTAAAACCGACCTTAACCGTGACGAATGCAGAACTTTGGGTTTCACATTACAACTCTATATTCAGATTCATTTTTGGCCGGTGCTCTTCCCTTACACAATAGTACAGAGAACACCCTTAACATTCATCACAGCCTTAATACACCTACAACACCCAAAATGTTGATGCCCTGTATTGCATCCAAACTACCCCACAATGTCCAGCCCCCTCTTCGTTCAGGGATTTGGAAGTATTAATTGTCCTCAGTCAATGAGTGTCTCCTCCACCAGAACTATTTCATTCTCGTCCGTTATGAAGTCACTTGATCAAGGGTCACACGCCCTCCATTTATCCTCGCTCTGTCTAGCCTATACAATTTTTATCCCATAATTATACTAACCCAACTAACTTTTAACTACTAACTTTACCTTCCTTCTTTGCCCACCTTTATTCTTTACACTTTCCTCCTCTCATCCTTACTTTCCACCAACTTCGCGCTACCTTCTTAACTTCTACCTTTTCTTAGATTTCTCCGTTCCATCACTAATTTCCTCGATGTCATCCCGATCTACCTCTCGAGACCCCCAACACCTCGAGAAGTACTTTCCCCCCACCCTACTCATTGAACCATTATAAAATTTAAGAGCACAAAATGTCAATTCCTTTATTTTTGTCTATGAGTACATGGAAACAGAGAAGAAAAGAAGAAAAGGAAAGAAAAAAGCTTTCTATATATGAAACCTTTATTTGTACAATTGGATAGAGTCGCTTTGTTTGCTTGAAAATATTCAAGGGCTTTTCATAAAACATTATCAAGGACATGATTAGTACTTGAATCCACTCTCCAAAAAGGTTTTAGACTGACAATCTTGGGAATCAACTTCTAATACTTGCCATGTGTACATGCAAATTAATACTCCCTCCATTTCAAAAAGATGACCGAGTTTGACTTAGAAAGGAGTTTAAGAAAGAAAGAAGATTTTTTAATTTGTGGTTCTTAATTAAAGTTATGTAAATGTCCCACAATGTCTTTCAAGCTTGTGAGTCTAAAAACGCATGAAGAAAATTAAAGGTTAAATTGTTGCAAAATAGGAAAGGGGTACAATCTTTTTAAACTGACTAAAAAGGAAATATGAGTCATTCTTTTTTAAACGGAGGAGTAGTAAATTAAAACTCAAGTATCTTTTTTCATCTTAATTTCCGGAAGAGAACATTTACTAATTAGATTTACATAAAGAATCAAAAAATATTTAAAGATAAGGCAAGATTTATATTACTATAAATTTGTTTCGAAATTAGGGATATCTTGTCAACAGAACTCAACTAGTTTTCGCGTTTATTCTCAACTGCTGAACAAATATTCCTTTGCCCATTAGGATTGCAAGAAGGTAACTGAGCATTTGTACACATCATCTATTATGTACTAAGGTAAAATATGGGGGTAAATCATGTTTTATTTTATGTCCTGCATAAATTTTCAATTCGAAGAAGTTGAGGGAATGAAAAATCTATGATATTTTAAGATTACCGAGCAATATTTCCATGGATGAAACTAACAGAAGCCAGGATTTGGAGGAGTAATAAGGGTCCATGTATCCAAGTGGGGATTACAGTCACAGTCGATACCATTTTTTCAGCGAATTCCAGGAGCTGCCTTTCGTAATGTATTACTACTGTTAAGAAACTTGCAAAATTTTAAAGTCTTACGAGGTTACTGTTTCCATGGTTTTCGTCTATCATGTATGATTGAATTCTCAACCATAATGTCGTTGAACTAGAAGTGTAAACAACACGTTAACTGGGTTTCACATTAGAAATGCTGTTAAATACCTAAAGTACATTGATAGCTTCTATGTTATTATTTCTTCACTTTCTTTGTTCGCAAAATTCAATTGGATGTGAAAAATGAAATCAATGCATCCATCAATTGACTGGCATTGAAAACCCTCTGGATGATTGGTTTCAATCAACATTAGAAATATGTTTTTTTACAACCTTTCTTGAGACTGGAAGTTCGTGAGGTAGCTTCACATCCTGTCTTGCGATATAGCAAATGAAAAAAAAAAGATGAAAATTCATGTCTATACTTTGAAGTCAAACCGACTTATCTAGGCAAGCAGCGGTCAACAAATGGCCCCTAAAACTACTTGGTCTAACCTTAGTCATGCTAATGTGGAAACAACAATAACAACATATCCGGTTAAATCCAACAAATGAGATTTAGTGAGAGTAGAATATACACAAATTTTACCGCTATCTCGTGACTCTCAGCAATAATGATGTGATATATGAGAAAACTTTCATTGTAAGTACACCTTAATTCAAACATGCAGTAACTATGGGAAAAATTGAGAAGTTAACTGGTAGGGTCAGAGTCAAAATTTTGGCTAAAAAATTTAAAATATGAGGAAGAGGTTAGAGAGGTTCAACTTTTATTATTATATATATATATATGTTAGTAAAAAATAATTTTAAAAATATATTAACAGTGTAATTTTTTAGCATAAGATATGTGAGTGTGAAGTGTAAGCCACTTCAAAGAAGATGAATGTCAAAAGGCCATCTATCTATACACTCATGAAATCAAGAGGTGTTCATGGATAAAACAAACACAACCGTAAGAACCATTAAATGGTAAAGGGTTATTGTGTTAAATATGGTTGTCTAGGGATACACTAAGTTCGATGCGTTCAAAGATATTCAAATCTACCGATGAAGAGTATATTCGACATATGTTAAACAAGAAAAAGTCAAGGGGAAACCTACTTATCCAGATGCAATTTAATTCTTTGTAAGGTACAAATACTTGCATTTATATGTCTTCGAGTCATTCCCCATTCACGTGAGGTGATGTGGGTTTTAAAAAGGCGTGAATGGAAAATGAAGAGGTGAAGTTGAAAGTTGTGGAATTTATGAAAAGTTGGAGACTTTTATGTACAAAATTGGACTTATGAAAGGTGCGCTCTGTCTGAAAAGATTGTGACTTTTCAAAGGTTTGTGACCTTTACGGGTACGGCACAATAAGAAACCTTTTCACACCACCTTGTTTTCTAATAAATTGAAGGATTCCTCTCATTTTTTTAAAAAAAAATTCAGGTTGTCCTTCTTCTTCAACTACTAAAATCTAGTATTTTAAGGGTACTTTTACTGCCGTTGATGGTTCGCTGGCACTGGAGTTTTGAGATCTATACTCTGTGATTGAGATATTTACCCTAGGAGGGTCTTTCCAAATCAAACCTCGGATACTAGAGTGGAATAATTTCCTTAAGGGGGACATGTGAGTCAGTGGGACCTTGTCTTTTGCTATTAAAATTTTCCAGATCTTGTAGTGTTTTACAAACTTTAGATTTGTTAATTAATTTAAGTTATTCTATTCTATTGTTTTCACCAGGTTCATTAAACTTGGGTATTCGTGTTTTGCAAAGTGTTGTTGTAAAATAGTAAGATTCTTTAGGCACATATTAGCAACAATGCTTCTTAGAAAATATTCGTACAGTTTTTTCCAATATGTTTCTGATTCTAGTTTCTACTAGTTTTAATTTTCTAGTGTAAAATGATTCTAACACTTGTGTCTTACAAGATGTTCAAAGTTTTGTTCTAAAGTGTTGAAATACAAGATGACTGAACAAATATAGATATATATATAATATAAATAATATATATATATATTATATATATGATATATATATATATATCTATATAGCTAGATAGATATATAATAATATATATATATATATAGATAGATATAATATATATTTAGATATATGAGTAAATATAGATATTATATATATATATATAGATATGAATATATATTATATATATATAAATAGAAAGCAAACTTCTTTAGCTCATCTACGTGGCGGCCATTAGAAAATTAGATTCCCTTTTAATTTATTTTATCATCAAAATTAGCCTTCACATTTCGTGAAAAGTTATAACTTTTATTAAAAGTCATACTTTTATTAAAAGTCATGACTTTAAGGAAGAGTTGTTACTTTGATCAAAAGTTGTGACTCTAATGAAAAGTTGCGACCTTAATGAAGAGTTGCGAGTATTATGAAAAATTTTCTTTTATGTAAAGTTGCTACTTTGATGAATAATTGCGACTTTTATGAAAAATTGCAACTTTTATGAAAGGTTGTGAGCTTTCCAAAGGATTAAAACTTTTCCAAATAGTTGAAACCTTTCTGATGAAGCACAATAACCATTTTTTTACACTACCCTTTGTAGTCTATAATAGAGGGATTTCCTCACATTATAAAACCACAAAAATTCTACCTCTTAGTATTTCTTGTCCTTCTCCTTCTCCTTCTCCTCATCCTCCTCATTCACAATTAAATATTTGTGTACGTATTTCTTCTTTTTCTCCTTCTCCTTCTCCTCCTCATTCACAATTAAATATTTGTGTACTTTGCTCATGTTGAATGACTCACTAAGACCATTGCTTATGTTATAAATCCTGGTATGTCTTTTAGCAATCATTAATTCATGCTTATGTTATTAAGGATAATGGTAAGATATAATAATTTTCATTTTTCTTTACATTATTAATGTTTGTTATTATGTAATCTTATACGTAAGATAATACAGTATTTTAGTGATAATGCCGAATATACTTTAATTAATACTTTATAAGTTTTGTGATGTTTAATTCCCCCGTGAAGCGCGGGTAATTTTTCTCGTTTAATAATAAATAACAATCGAAATAATATATTGATCTTAAATTGCAAATTATGTTGAAATCAATTAGTTTTTTTTGTTTTTTTTTTTCAAAACACTCGTGTTAAATTGTCACTTCCGATCGAGGCACACATATCTTGAACACTTAAAAATCCTTATTCTTTTTCCTTTTTTATTTATTTACTATTTTATACAACAAATAAATTTAATAACACAATGAAAACTAGCCAACTTATCTTAACTAAGTTCTAATATATAAAAAAAGATAGACAAATTGTTCAGTGAATCAAAGTTTTTCATTAGAAGTAATGCAATTATTATTATTAATTACATAAATAAGTCATTCAGTCACTTTGAAATTATTTTATATTCCTTCCGTCCACTTTTATTTATCATGTTGCATTTTTTGAATCTTAATTTTTGATTAATTTTCAAAGTTAAATTAGATTACATTAATTCGATATTTTAAACAAAAAATAGATATTCAAAAACTATATGAAAAGTACTAGTGCAATTTTTTTAATATCAATATGATGAAAAAAATACATCTTAAAATATTTGTCAAAATTATTATAGTTTAGCTCTAAAAATAGAAACCATAACAAATAATAGTAGACGGAGAATGTAAAAAATTCTTCTCTTATTTCCCAAAATAACTAATAATAGATACGTGCGTCCTAGGGATAGAGTATATTCATCAATTTTCAACACAATAGTGATGGAAAACCTAAGTTAGTGTGGTACTTCCCAACATTGGGACCATTTAATCAATGTGGTGTTCAAAACCCAAAAATTTTAAGATGATATTTGGCTATAGATATGTGTATTTATTTGTAAAGACACCAAAGGTCATTTTTTAAATTTTCCAAAAAAAATTATTTTACCTTTTTCGAAAGTTATTTCAAGTCATCTTTTATCAATTAATGAAGTAGATTTTAAAATAAGTAGTGATTGAGGAATGATTTTGAAACGATCCGAACCATCGTTAATTAGGAAAAAGCAAAAAACTAAGAAATTTCTAGGCCACTGTCCCGTTAGGGCGAGACATATGCTGCTAGGGCGGGATAAGTTAGCGCCAGAGCGGGATAGGCAAGAAAAAACGTAAATAACGCGAAATCTTCATTTCTCCTTCTTCCTAAAATACCTAAATTAGTCGTAATACACCGTAGAAACCGCCAAAAAGTTGTTGCAAGCATAGAAAGAAGGGACAGAAAGATTTCTAACCTGAGGTTGTCGAGAGTTCGCGGATTTCTACTCAAGATCACCATCACAAGCCGAGAAAATAAAAATCGAGTTAATAACTCCCTGCAGCTGCGTGGCGCCCAGGTAGCTAGGTTTTTTATGAATTGAATAGTTATAAATTTGTGTTCATTGTGTAATATATTTAAATCAACGCTAGAATAATGCGTAGGGCACAGAGTGAAATCTAGTTAAATCCTAAGAATAAGCCTTAGATGATGATCTAGGGTTAGCTACGGTCGAATTATTGTTTACATGATATATGTGTTCAAGTAGTTCGGTAGTAATGTTTGTGTTTATGTCATTGAATGTGGTATATTAGTTCTTGCGTTAATGTAAATCGTGCATGTATGGGTAAGAAACCTATTGATCACGCCTAATATGAATGACGCATAACCAGCTGGATCGTTTGAATCACCTCTTGTTATGAATCACCTCTTGATGTATGATTGTGATGATATACTTGTGATTGTGATTGTGGTGTGTTGTATGGATCGGTTGTCACGTTCCGCCATAACCAACTGGGATCAGTTGCCACGCTTCGGTATAACCAGCTGGATCGTTTGCAAACGTTCATGCATAACTAACTAGGATCAGTTGCTACATTCTGGCATTATTATTGGATCGAAAACAACATTCTGATATGCTAACTGTTTGTGTTTGGGTTCCATGAGAGGACCAACTAGGTGACATAATTGTGTACATGGAAAAGGTAGATTTAAACATAGTGCATAATGACAATTAATGTTGTACTTTTTAGAGTTGTGATATGGTTATGATGTCTTATTTTGATTGTTTTTCTATGTTGTTTAGACTCGGTAATGTTTCCCACTGTATTTGTACTCTCATATTTATAGTGGATTTCTCATCTCCTTTGTGGACGTAGGCCGATTGACCGAACTACGTTAAATCTTTGTGTCTTTTGGTATATTTCTCGTTTGGATTCTTACTCGTGATGATCTTTCAAGGGTTTGCTTGCTAGCTTCCGATTTAAACCACTTATTTTGGTATAACAAATAGGACTCTCGTAAAAGTATGATGCATTATTAAGAATCCGACTATAGTTGAGGGGGGGCTGGGCTTTTGGATTTATTTTCTTTATTAGTTTGAAAATGTTTCATTTTTAGGGTTAATTTTTATTAAATAAACACTAATTTAAAGATGAAGGACTATATTTGTAAATTGTAAGTACATAATATATTTTCTGTTCAAGTTAAATAGTAGATATAGTTTTATGTTGAGCAAGGTAGCAAAATTGGAGGTGTTTACGATTAAAAATAACAAAAAGATTTAGTTTGGTAAAATATCTTCACAATATTAGGAATTGATAAATTCATCTTAGAAGAATTAAACACCAACTTACTATTTAAATTACTTTTAGATTAATTATCTTATTCATATAAAATCAAAAATGTGGAATATAACATTAATACAAATTTTCTAAACAACTTTAGTATCACAAAAAATTGTTTTATTGGGATATTTGGCAAATAATTTATGGACCAAGTGTGAAATTTTCTGTATATAAATAAGCATGATATTCCTCTTTTTGTACACAAGATTGTTAAGAGAGAATTAACAAAGTATTTGTAGTAATTCTAAATGGAGCATAATAAACAGCAGATGCCAAAAGTTTCATTGGCGAAGAATAGAGAATGAATCTGCCGGACTCACCACATTCTCTAAACGACCAATTCTAGCTTATATACAAAAAAGTTCGTGTGTGAAATTGTTAGAGAATGTGACTTGGCGATCTTGGAAATTGTTATGTATTAACAGAAAGGTATACCTTATTCCTTTAGTCGTAGAACTAATAAGTGGTCATTGATCGTTTTATTAAATCTACAGACAATTTAAGTTCAAGTGATTGCCTTGTGTGCTGTAAAAAGAACGAAAAAAAGTAAAGTTTCAATTTAATGATATTCTAAACAGAATTTGTGTGGTGTGTGTGTGTGTGAGTGCGGAATGGAATGAGCGTGATGTGCTGGGTGTGGTCGTGTATGTGGTGGGTGTGTGTCGTAGGTGAAGAGCCGCGCGCGGCACGGTTGTGTTTGGGTGGTGGTGCGTGCGGGCGTGCGTGCGTGTGTGTCTGTGTCGCATGTGCGTGTGTGTGTGCGTGCGTGTGTGTGTGGACAGAAGCTACAAAGCAAGTGACCTCAGCAAATAGAAGACTAGAAGATATGGTATTTATTTGAGAAGAAAAAAATGTAGCTTGCTTTAATAAAATTTGGTATGATCAAATATTTAGTCAAAAATAATTTGATCATGTGTAGATTGCAAAATATTTATTTGATTGGCATGAAGCTTGAATCACAAAATGAGTTATTTGTTAAAATCTGGAGGCAAAACAAATGTTGACATCAAAAGAATCAAACGTTGGTAACCACTTAGTCATATCATGCAAATATAATTTACCTAATGAAGTAAAAGCCGGGCGTTGTCTTTGGTTGGAATCAAGGTCTATCATATTCACAAAACGTGTAATTTTCCTTTTTAGAGAATATTCCGTACTTATAATTATAAATAATATATAACTGAAATGAAGGGAGGATACAACAAAGAGAGAGGAACAAAAACATATTTTATAAAAAAAAATTCACAGATGATATTCAATAAATCGGAGAGATAGGATAGACGTTCAAAAGACCCGTACTAGTGCTAATCTTATAAGCTTATTCACTCAGGATTGCCAAAATTAATATTTGAGAAGTTTGTGGTATAAAGTTAGAATGCATTAATCTTCGGTATCAAGTAAACTTTTTCGAGGGTGAATGAAAATGTGGTTGTATTCTTGTGCTTTAATGATTTATGTTCCCCCAATTGGGTTTCCTGGTATGAATTTTAAGAGAGGAAAAATTTCAAAAGCGCATGGAAAAGATGGTGTACTCTTTTTTTCTTCACTCAGAATCTGTTCCGTGAGGATATTTCCTCGTAAGATTTTAAGGAGACATAATTATTTATAGACATACAAGCGGCGGCGGTTATTAAATTTCTATATAGGATGTCCAATACACCAAGAAGTTTACTACATTACTTCCCTTCATTATGGAAAAATAACACTCCGGTTTGCTCATTTTCTTGTAAGCTTCATCTTCATAACCTCCTCATTAATTCATGTTTATGACTAACACTTTGTATTGCCTATAGTCAAATTATAAAAGAGGATATAACGAGGATAAAGGTTCATATTGTCTACAAACGTACAAGATTTGGTGAACACTCCGAAAAAAGAAAAATGATCGTATATGATTCTTCTTGTATTGAAATGGTTGGTGTCTTTTTAATTTTTTTTTCCCGGAATATTGGTCTTTGTTCTTAAAGTTGACAACACAAGAAAAAGATTTGTAAATTAAAAAAAAAATAATTCTTGTGCTTGTAAGGACCATCAGTCATAATCATATACAGAGCAAAAGAAAACAAAAGCAAAAAAAAGTCAAATGGGAGTGGAAATTGGATACAAGTTATAGGAATTGCATCTTCTTTACATTCAAACTACAGCACTCCATGTAGAAAAAAGAATGATGATAAATAGGGGAAGTTTCCAATTACCGACACGCCCCGAGGCTATTCTCTTGATGTAATACGGGATCTAAGATTATAAGTGACACCAAGATAACTCTGAAATTGACATATCATAAGCATACCAATCTAATTTGAATAAAGAGATACTACGCAGAATCAAAAACAGTGGTAACTGAAAGTGGGGAATACGTAACTAGATTGAATATATGAAATATACTAAAAGTTCAATAATAATTGAAATATCAAACTTAAATCTAAAGCTGAACTTAATAATATGTCTGAAAAAGCCTTTACTAACGAAAGTTGGTAGGACATGCCCCAACTAACTCTAGAAAAAAATTGAAACTCAAATGAAAGACTAAATACGTAAAATATTTATGTTATTCTCGAAGTATGAAGACTCACCACTGAAGCTGCTTGGTACGGATTGGAAATCGATCTATGAATGATCTGAATATTGAGTATCTTAATCTACATCATCAAAGAAGGTAGCATACAGTCTGTGTCAGTACATGGAATGTACTGAGCATGCTTGATACAAAATATAGCTAAATAAACATATAAACTGAATAAAGCGCAATTGATCAATGACATAACTGAATTGGGTGAACTTAAGTTTGTATTCTTCGAACTCCATCATTTAATCTTGTACACGAATGACTCATTAACTCGTGAGCTTTAGCCTCTCCAACACAGAACTCTCCCCTGGAAAGAACTGGTCCAATGAAAAGC
Organism: Solanum habrochaites; assembly: GCA_027704765.1. Lineage (NCBI taxonomy): Eukaryota > Viridiplantae > Streptophyta > Magnoliopsida > Solanales > Solanaceae > Solanum > Solanum habrochaites. Next base: position 10,226,874 of record JAKWJA010002498.1, on the reverse strand, counting down.
TCCCATAAAAACCCCCCACTGCCCCAACGTTACAGCCGCCACCCCTGCATCCACACTCTTGTTTTCTTTTCACTGAGTGTACAATATGTGAGGAAAAACATCCTTAAGCTAGGAGTGCCAACTTACCATATAATTACCCGTCCTTGCATCACTCTACAAATTTGCTTAACTCATCAATGAAGTTTGTAGGTCCCCTCACCAACATGCGACCTCGAAACTCTGGCGGATTCATCTGAATAAAATTGAACTTTGTGTTGCTACATCCAACATTAGCATAGTAGAAAATGGAACCTTGATACTTCTGAGCCCAAAAAGTGAATCGCCAATCCAAAAACTTACATTCTAAAAAACCTCATGGTCCTGAGACTATTAGGAACTACTTTAGCATTGTGTGCATGAGGATTTCTGTAGGTAAGCTTTACGAGCGAACATAATCTTAACGGGCATGATGATGGAATTAGAAACGAAAGAATCATACCACACACGAAATAAAAAAGCCAGAAGTAAAAGTAAAGTCTTTCTAAAATACTTTGTAGGCCTCTCTCTCACATAGATGTGGTGCACTTCACACCCATGAAAGAGATTTACTACTGTGACTTTCAGATATTCAATGACTAGTGGTGAATGCCTTGAACTCGGACCCTATTCTGTAATTCTGTATGCCTCTCCTAATAAAACTGCTTCCCATCTTCCCGGGGACGTCGTAGCCAATTTATTGGTGAACAACATTCGCGTTATATTTCTTGTATTATTCTCGAATTCCGCATACAACTTGGTGGTATCAGAGCCTCTCGGGAACGGTGTTCTTGAAGAATTCGAGTGTCTGCTTTGAACGGAAAACGAAAAATTCCAGGGAGAACAGTTCCGTTTTATGGCAGATCAGATGCGGGCTTTGTTGAAACAGCAAGGCTTCTGGGCCGCCATTGTCGAAAGACAAAAGAACGATGTGTTACTCCTTGAGATGGCGATTCTGGAGGAAAAGGCGCACTCGACAATAATGCTGTGTCTCGTGGTGGGATGACTGGTCATCACGGAGGGTGTCTCGCGATGAAGATATACTGTTGGTCTATGGTGAAGCGGAGAGTTGGCTACATGACATAATCTCTAACCAACAAGCTACTTTGAAACAAAGTTTTATTCAGTCACGAATGGCTGAAGGTACAAAACTCAGGGAACATTTAGATCAATTGAATACTTTGTTATTAGAATGGCTTAATATCGATGTAAGATCGAAGATTGAAGCACTGCTGCCTGATTTCTGTGAGTATCTCTCCCAATGTCGTTTGAGAATTTTTTTCAATTCGTTTCATTTTTGGGAAAGATATTGTGCACAAAAATGGAAGAAGTCGATCGGCCATTCCTAGCAGGGAATTAGACATGAAGCGCTAACGGCACAAGTCGGACTACAACATTCCGGTCTGTGTCTGTTCACCAGTGGAGGAAAGGGAAGGAAAAAAAATGGCGGAAAGAAAAAAGAAGCGATGTTGAAGGGTGCAAAGCCGGAGATGTTGTAATTACTGCACGGAGACAGGGACATTGGAAATTTGATTGTTCGAGAAGAAAGAAGCAATCGGAACAAAATAATCAGTTTCTGTTGCGTTTTGCTGAAGAGGACACCAATTCAGAAGAAGACTTGCCCTAGTTGGGGCGGCTGAGCAACAATCATCATTCGATGTGTGGGTTCTATCGATTCTGGGGCATCCTATCACAATCTGTCATAGGAGAGAGGGTTTCACGAATTATAGCAGGTAGACGGAGTGCAAGCATACCCATCCCCAACCCTCCCCAGACCGCAGCATCTCGATGGCCAACAGTTTCTGTCTTCAAGGGGTGGGACAGGCTCGATCAAGATAAGGACACAGGACGGTGCTTCTACACATTGTACGAGGGTCAGGCACAGTTCCATGATGACGAAAAAATTGAAATCTCTCAGTTTTTTGGACAGCAAAGGGATGAATTAGCTGGTCGGGAAGATGGAGTCTTGCGGGTCTTGAAGGTTCAAATTGATTCTCAAAGGTTGTCAGCGTGGTACTTTGTATTTTCTACAAGGTTCCACGGTTATAGGTTCAGCCCATGTTGCATTCAGAAGCACCAGGAGGATATGATTAAGTTATGGAACATGAGACTTGGTAATATGGGTGAAAGAGGGATGGCAGATAGATTCTGGCAAAGGAGGATCTTCTGTGGTTTTATAAGGTTAAGAGGCCTAGAGTTTTGTGAACATTGTGTCTTTGGAAAACTACATCGCCCAAACAGTTTCCAAAGCCATTACAGAACAAAGGCACACTTTATTACATCCATTCTGATTGCTTGGGTGGGGGTCCATGCGTGTTGGAGTCTTTGGGAGGATGCCAGATTTTGTTGTTTCCATTATTGATGACTACTCAAGGATACGGGTATGTACATGATGAGCTCAAAGTGTGTGAAGCTTTCCAGAAGTTCAAGGAGTGGAAATTTTGATTGGAAAATTCAAACAGGGGAAGAAGGATATCAGAGGTTGCGAAACTGATAATTGGGTTGAATTCGCTGGTCTGAATTTGATCAATTTTGTAAAGGATGATAGGGATGTCGACATCGTTACAGCAGAAAGACACCACAGCACGAACGGTTTGTAGCTGATACCCCGCGGACGAATCAAACTTTGGACGAGAGCAAGGTGCAAGGCATGCTCCCTAATGCTGGGCTAGATAGAAGATTCTGGGCAGAAGCAGTTAGTACAACTTGCTACTGGATTAACCAACGGGACCAACATTTTACAGGCATACAGTGCAAGACACCTCTGGGAGATTGGTCAGGAAAAGCGGCTGGATTATTCAACTGAAAGGATTTTGGTTGGTTCGGCTTCACTATCACGTCAGTGAAGGTAAGTTAGAAACCAAGAGCTAAAAAGGGAGTATTTTGGGCTACGGAGATGGAGTGAAAGGTTTCAATCTTGGTCTCCAACAGAAAAAAGAGTGTTATTATGAGCAGGAGGAACGGGTCTTTGATGGAAATTGCTCTATTTAGAACCATTGTGAAGCCTACAAGTACGCAGAAACTGGCGAGTGAGCCTTGATAAACAGATGGAGTTTCAGTCATTTCAGAACGGAGCGATTTTGAAAGAAACCTAAGAAGAGGATCAAGAGCCCAGACAGAAAGGGAAACTGTATTCCCGGAATCATGGCCATCAGAATCATCAGAGTATAGCATAAAGATCGGCCAAGGAGGTGTTGGAGTTCGGCCACTAAGAGGTATGTTTTCAGGCATGGTGGGGTCTGCAATGCAGGTGGCTGAAAGAGGTAGATACATCTTGAGTCGTCTTACTTATAAGAGAAGCCATTTTAAGTCTGATTCTGAAAAATGGTTTGCTTGTATGGGCGGATTAGATGGTCGTCCCTCACAAGAACAGACATGGTATCTTGATCATAAGCCTTCGGGGAGAAAAGATGATTTACTTGCAAATGGGTTTTCAAGAAAGAAGGAAGCGGATTCACCAATAGAAGACGTCAAGTATACAAGCCAGGGTGTTGCCAGAGGTTAACCAAAGAGAGGGAGTGGTGACTACAATGAGAATCTTATCACCAGTGTCAGACATTAATCCATCCGGTGTTCTAGCGTAGGGGACACATCAGAATCTGGAGCTTGAACAACTTGATGTGAAGACAGTGTTTCTACATGAGAGTTGGAGGAAGAGATTATACATCCTCACATCCGATGGTTTCCAAGTTTCCAATGAAGGAAACTCACGTCTGCAAAGGTTGAAGAAGTTCTTATATGGACTTAAGTAGTCTCCAAGGCAGTGGTACAAAAGGGTTTACAGTTATATGGTGAAGTTGGGCTATACTCGAAGCCATATGATTGTTTGTGTCTACCACAATAGGCTCAAGGATGATCATTCATCTATCTGGTGCTTTTGTAGATATATGCTGATAGCTGCAAGAAGAAAGTAAGCATTCAGAAGATGAAGGGTTTACTTAGTGCTGAGTTTTGAGATGAAGGATCTGGGAGGCCGCTCGAAGATGCAAGGATGGAGATCTTAGAGACAGAGAGAGAGGAAACTTTTCTTGTCACAGAGAAGCCTATCCCTTAGAAGGTCTTGGCGAGGTTTGGAATGTCTTCATCTAAGCCTATTGATAACCCCCAGTGCCTGCCAATATCCATCGCACTGCCTTGTTCGCATCCAACCTCAGGAAGAAGAGAATGAGTATAATGTCACGAAGTCCCTGTTAGGGCCGTAGCTTAGCACATATATAGACGCTATGACAAACCCTATTCTGTATTCATGTTTCTGCCATCTCTATACTAAAACTGCTCCCCCTCTCCCGTGGCCGTACCATTTATTGGTGAACCCACGGAAATCTGTTGGCTTGTTTTTTCGCAGTTTATTTTTCTTGTGTTATCTGCAAAGTCCCGCATAACATGAACTTTGAACCTAATTTTATTATACCTTGTTTTCATGCCTCGAGGCTACCCCTTTGAGTAACACATGACCTAGTATCACGCGTGACCCCAAAACAAATCAAAACCCTGAAGCTTCATATCATAATGCATACTAAAACAATCTAATACAAATATTGGTGCGGAACCACAACAGTGGTAACTGAAAACGAAGATATCCAACTAGTCTTAATATATGAAATTTACTAGAGAGTTCAATAATATCTAAAAGATCAACTCAAATCTAAAAGCTGAATCAATCTATGTTACAAAATCTCTACTAACTTTAATGTTGGGACATGTCCAGATTTACCCTAGAAAAAGTTTAAACTGAAATGAAATACTAAATACGCAAAAACAATGGTATTGTTCCTCAAAGTATAATGACTCACTACTCTAACTGAAGTGGTTAGTACAGACCTAGAAACCGATCTATTTGTGATAATGGATGTTTGTACCTGAACCTACAATCATAAAAGGAATGTAGCACATAGTATGCGTTTAGTACTTGGGATGTATTGAACATGCAATAATAATCTAATCTGAAAAAACTATAAACTGAACAAGCAATAACTGAAGCAATGAATAGCTGTATATGATGTATATACTAACCCATTAAAAATCCAAACTGAACCGTAATAAGCAAGTACTAAATATGGATAGGAACGTGTGATTGAATACCAAATATAAACTGAAAACCTGTTCAAAGGACTATTTTGATTGTGTAACTAACTATTAACCAACATAACACAACGTGAGTGTAAACATGGAGTCTAATTTTAATATCCCCATCGAAAGGAACCCCAATATATCTTTGTCAATGGTATAGCATGACTATGTGATCACTAATTATAAATGCCCAACTGAGGGAATATAAACCCTATCGGGGCAAACCTACGTGGCAAGTAACTCTTTAGCTAATACGGGTACACTGAATCCTAGTCCACTCGGTCTGCTCGACTCACCACATTCTCGAAACGACTTTCTGGCTTATAACAGAAAAGCTTGTGAACTTGATTAGGGAATAAGATGTGCCCGATCTTGGAATTGTTCTTCTTCACCGAAAGGTATACCTTATTCTTTAGTAGTCGAACCTTAATGTGGTCATTGATCGTTTATAATCCTAACAACAATTTAAGTCCAGTGACCGCCTTTTTGCTAGTCAGAATCACGCAAAAGTAAGTCAATTTATGATATTCTAAAACGAATTGGACGAAAGAGAAAAAATCAAATGATAAATAGCCGAATGAATGAGGCTAGAGATCTAGGTTTGTGAGTCCCATATATCATGGAATGTACATGAATGGTAATGAATTTGGAATCATGGCTTGATTTCTGGTGAATTTTAAATTGAACGAACTTGGAGCAGCTAGAAAATTGAGCTTCATCCCCCGTCACAGATTTTTATCAGATGATTCAAAATATCTCACCAAATGTCTTCTATACGAATTACTTCATTATTTTCAAAGTCCTTTTTCTTAATTTTTTTTTGTTATTTATTATTTTGTTTCATTATGCATTTACTAATTCTTGACTTTGAATTTGAATGATAATTAATTGAAGACACTTTAATTTAATGATTACCCCATTGTGTCCAACTATGTTGAATTAATACGCAAACTAATATAGGAATCTCTCAATTTATCTAAAACTATGTTTGAAGCACGTCATATCAAAAAACAATAATGAAAAATGGAGTAGAAAGAGATATATGTGACTAAAACTTACTAAAATACAAAAGGATATAACTCTTTGTGACGAAAGAGTTCGATATAAATAAATATTTGAAGGAGAATATAAAGTCTTCAAGTCTTATTTCAAAGAGGTCTATAAGTTCCAACAAGTTAAATTCATATTTTTGGATAACATAAAAAATGAATGTAGTGCAAAACGCATCCAAGTACATTTAACAAGAATGCTCACAAAAGTAAGAATGTTAACCGAAGTCAAACTTTGGTCAAAACATTAAAGTTGAAACACCTAATGACATAAATTTACATCGCAAGCCTCGAGGCCCGAACGAACCATGCCACTAGCCTAAATTGTCCCTTAGGAGTTGATGGAACCGACGAAAATCACATCTGATACCTGAACTTCAAATGCTGACTAAAGTCACCCCTTCCACTTAAGAACTTCTATAGCGAGAAAAACTCACATAAAACTCAAATGAACTACCTCGTGATTCAAACTGTCCTGTCCGAGTAAGTCATAACTACCTTTGAGGTCACTACAGGATCATTACATATTGATAATACAATAACACCTTAAAATAAATTTTATAACTTCATGCGTATAGAAGATTCAATAAATGTTATTATCCAAAAATGAATCATTTATAGAGTAGTAAGTGGGTTATTTACATCCTCTTACGGGACTGTGATGAGAATGAGGTTTCATTTTTTTATTAGATCCATACAATTTCATATTAAAAATACACATATTTAATTACATCTCTTTGATTCTTTAATTTTGTAAAATTGAATTATGCAAAGAAAGGATAAGTCTTTCCTATAAAAAAAAAAAACACTAGAAATACTAAGAGAAAACAAGACAAAGAAAATAATTAGCTTTATACGTACTCACTTGAAGGACTAAGGAAAATCGAGGTTAAAAAAAAGAAGTAACTAACTTTATGTGTAAAATCGAGAGCCTTTAATTTCTCCCATTTAATTGTCATAGTTTTCATTTTTAGAATCAAACGATAATAATTTTGACTAACATTTTACGGTGTATATTCAGTCATTATATTGATATTCAAAAAAATATAATTTAGAGTACGTAAAGAATAAGAATCATATTCATACGTACAAAAGTAGTTGAAGTAAAGATATGAAACAACCAAAAGAGGTTTTAAAGTTTTAACGTTATCCTAACTAAGCAAGAACTCTGGAAAAAATGAAGAGGAGTCAAATTTGAAAATAATAAATAAAGAAAGTGGAACTATTAACATTCTGGATAAATTATCACTAATGATGCAAAAAACAATGAGGATGATTAAAAAAAAGGCATAATATATAAAAGGCATAGGCATAATACATAAATATATCCTTTAACTTGACTTCAAAGTATATTTATGCCCTTCAATTTTGGGTATGCTCATGTAGGCACTTAAACTTGTATAAAGTTAAACAAATAGACATGCATGTCCTACATGGTATCCAACATGCCATTTGTATCCTACGTAGTGTCGTATGTGTATCGTGCCACGTAGAACTCCTGTGTCTACTAGTTCAAGTTTATACAAATGTAAGTCTCTACTTGTGCATACCAATAGTTGAAGGACATAAATGTAAATGAGACCCAGTCAAGGACTTTGTATATATATATTATGCCTATATTTAACTATAGATTAAAATGCATTACATTTTTCCAATTCTGAGGTTACTCAAATAGATTTAAATTTGTAGAACCAATAAACAAGCATACACATGTCCTAACTACGTAACAATTTCATCTTAGTGCATCCTACAGATTATGTCATAATAGGATGTGTGTGTCTATTTGTGTACACATTAGATTGGATGACAGAAATTATCAATCATACTATCATACTTTAGCAATCAATGAGGAATTGGAGCTCTTACAAGGCAAACCCGAGCTTCTCACTAAGTTCTTTGAGGGAATTTTTAGGGTGATAGGGAGGGCGTGAGGAAGTTAGAAGGGTGATTAAATGGATAGTTTTTTAGGCTTAAAATAAAAATACCTATAGAGGGCTTACGGATTAAGATCAAGTAACTTAGTTTAGGATAATCAATTAGAGAAAGACTTAATAAAAGTCCTTAAAAAAAATTTCAATTCATTCCTACATACGGTCTGTAGGCTCCTTTTAACGACGGACCCGTTTCTGGTCAACAATAGAACTGATGAGAGAACTATTAGTGTAGACTAACTTTTTATGGCACTCAGGTACGGCTTTGTGTCTATGTGCGATCCATACATCCAACAAAAGAAACCAACCTTAACTTAAATTTCCTGTAGTTTAGGGGTAACCCTATGGGGCCTATCTATGAACTCGTACGTGTGGATTAGTGGATGTATCAACTCGACTCTAAATCGAACAAACCACAAATAGAGTCAAACCAAAAAAATCCGACTAGTTTTTGGTTGACTTGGTTTGGTGTCGAAAAAAGCCCGACTATATTTGATTTGGTTTTTGGGTTTCACCTAAAAAAATAACCCCGACATTATATATAGATTGTAAAATTTTATTTTATACGTAAAAATACTTACTTGATATACTTTTTAAAACTCTATACTTTTTTCTATTTTTATCTTTTCATGTGTTTTATTTCATGTTCGTAAAGTTTAGGATTTCTTAAATGATCTAATAAAGAATAATAGTCCATACATGTTTGTTAATTATAAAAAAGTTTAAATAAATCAAATTAATACAATGCGCAAATAAATCATTAAACACTAAGAATGATAATAATAATATGAATATTTATTTTTAGTTTTACATGATTTAGACAATTAAATACAAGTCTAATTTTACTTCTTTTAATATTGGTCATGTGAAACTAATACATTACTTCACTATTTTAGCATGATTTAGTACTTTAAATGACGATCAATTTCATTATGACTTATTAATTTGCAATATTTGTTTTACGTGATTTAATTATTTATTTTTTTGTTGGATATTTTAGTGTCATTAAACATACCATATTTTGTGTTATTTTCTTGAGAAATAACTTAGATAGTTGCACTTTGGTAGGAGCCAAAAAATATTTGAAGTACATGTAAATTATATGTTTGTATGAATACTTTATCGAAAAAATCTGAAAATCCGAAACAACCCGAAAAAATCCGAAGTTGAAAAACCCTAGCTTTATTTATTTGGTTTGGTTTGTAAATTCATAAATTCGACACGAATGATTTGATTTGATATTTAAAAAATTTTTGAACCAACCGGTCATATAGACACACCCCACATCTGGGAGGATGGGCTTTCCTAACGTTCCGTATAAAGGTACTGAGACCTTGTTTGAAAAAAAAAATTCCTATTCCTACGGTTGCCACCGTCGGCCCGTAAAGCTTATAATGGATCCTTATATGAACTATAGACACAATGCACCAAAACTTAACTTTCTCTTTTTTCTAATTTTGAGGTTTCTTGACTTGCAAGTATTTTCGTTTAGTTTAAAATCGCACCGTTAGGATCAAAAACCGATAAAATTATATTATCGATTTGGTTAAGTGATTTCAAACTTTAGAAACTAAAATCGAATAATACTTAAAGCCGCCAACAAACTGATCTCTGCACAGCAGGGGCAGATCCGTAAAGCCAGACGCGGGTGGCTCGAGCACCTATTGATTTTTGAATTTTTTTTATTATATATTTAGAAAATATGATACATATGTTATTATATTTAAATGAGCATCCTAGAACAAAAGCAACACTGGTGGCTTCGTTTAATCCTCTCCAATGAGAAGCGCTGAAGCCACTGGCCAGGGTTTTGAAATCCCCCAGAGCATTATTTTTTTAAATTTTTTTCCAGCAGCGAATTTTACAACCTGCAAGTGAGCACCCACACCTTTAAATCTGGATCCGCCACTGATGCAGTCACACCCTTTATCTAGAAATTAAAGGAGCCTCATTTTGTAACAATGTTTTTTATATAGTTGGTTTTTCACAGTGTCCCATATAAGTTTCGAATATTTTTATAAAATAAAATTTGAATCCTATTCCATAATCCAAAACAATATCCAATATTTACATTTTAAGAAGAGATTTAACGGTACATGAAACGTCATCATAAGCTTAAATTGTTGTTAAGTAAAGAGTTAAGGTTAGGCTGTTAGGCAGAGATGTAAGGAGTTTGGCACGGAACTACCTCACATTCTTGTGGCTTGTGTGATGAAAAAATAAATTGTAACATGCATAATTTGTGGAGTCCATACCCATTGTAGATAAACATAGCAAAAATGGTTGAATTTTGTTTGTTGATTAATTGTAAAGTCCACAAATGTTGCACAAAATTCAAACAAAGCTTCACCATTTCTTTTTTCAACTAAAAATCTTAGCAAGAATTTCTACATAGGTGGCAATGTTTGAACATCTTGGGTGTTTCTTGTGATTTCATTGGTGACATCATTAAGGAGTAGATTTTCTATAAATAAGAGCTCTTGCTCATTTCAAATACACCAAAAGATTATAAAAGGATAGAAAGAATAGTGGGCATCACAGAAGAAAATAATCTGTGGGAAAAGAGAGAGTGTGACGGTAATTGTAGTGAGGTGGAACATCAAAAGATGTTATTTCTTTTGAATGTGGTGTGGTCTTTGAGTTTTTAACTCAGACATACCAGTGTAAAATCCTACTATCGTGATATTTCGTTGCTCCTCTCGGTTGTGTTTTGTCCATATTTGGATGGTTTCCACGTAAATTTTGGTGTCATTATTTCTCTTTATTCTCGTTGATACCGTATTGTTGGTGTTCCGCATTTGTTGCCTTTATTACCCGGCAAATATTAATTTCTGTACCGGTTTATTCCCCCACAATTGGTATCAAGAGCACAGGTTTTTGCCAATTTACAGAAATTATTTTTTTGCAGCTTATTGTACTATACTCAGATAAACAATGTCTGGAGTAAAGTACTAGGTAGCAAAATTTCAACTGTGATAGTGGTTTCCAAACAGTGGCAGATAGGATAAAGACTTGCTCATCGCAACAGGGTTTGCACAGGCCTAGCGGCAATCCAACAAGCCCAATCCTGAAACTTGAGGATTGGGAAGAATGGATGAAAAGGCGCCTAGTGCTATCATATTGCACTTAACATATGATGTATTTAATAACATCATCGATGAAGATAGTGCATGTGCATTTGGACAAAGTTAGAAAATCTTATACATGTCCCAAAATGCTGACAAAAAATTGGTACCAAAGAAGCAGTTAATATGCGCTGAAGCATATGAGTTGAAGGTACAATTTTTTTGTCTCATTTAAATGTAATTAATGGACTAATCACGCAGCTAAGCAAACCTCGTGTAAAGATCGAGGATGAAGATAAACAAGTGCTCCTAAACTCGTTGCAACAATCTTCCTACGATACTTTAGCAAACAATCATTTTACATGTAAGGACTCTATGAGTTGAAGGATGTCCCATCAGCCATTTTGCTTAATGAGAAGATGAAAAAAGGCCTTGAAAATCACGGACAGGCTCTCATGCAACGGAAAGTAGAGGCCGAAGTTTACCAAGGATCTCAAGTTCACTATGGTAGAGATCCGGAGCTCGTGTGAAAGTCCAAGGTCCCATCAAAATCGAAAGCCAGTAAATTGCTACCTGTGCGATCAACCAGGACACTTCAAAAGAGATTGTCCCAAATCTACAAAAAGGGTCAAATGGAAAAGCACGCCAGAAGAATGAATGAACAACCACATCTTGCCATGGTGCAAAAAAATGACGATGTTGTTCTCCTCATAAATGAGGAAGAAGAATGCATGACTTTGCAGGTATAGAGTTCGGAAATGGGTTGGGTCGACACACAGCATCTTAATCATATAGCCACAACCGGTCAAGAGATCTTTTTTGCAGATATGTAGCCGGTGGATTATGGCATGTGAAAATGGTACCACGTTTATCAAAGATTGCGGGGATCGAGACATTTGGCTAAAAACAAATGTTTGATGTCACATTCGTGTTGAAAGATGTGCAACACGTACCTAGTTGCGGATGAACCTTTATCTCGTGAATTGCTTTGGACCAAGATGGATATGAGAACTACTTTGGCAAATAAAATGGATGACTCACCAAAGGGTCATTGGTGTTGCAACGAGTTTTGCTCGTGGGCACGTTATACAGGACTAATGCAAAATTGCCAAGTTGAAGTAAATGGCGGCTCAGAAGAAAAAATTCTGCAGATTTTTGCATAAAAGAATGGGTCATATGAGCGAGAAGATTGCAAATTTCCTTTCCAAAAGTCACTCATCTCTTTTTTCCAAGGTACAAAACGATAAACGTGTACTACTGCTTATTTGTAACAACATAGAGTCTATTTAAGACATCTCTGAAAGAAGTCGATATACTTGATTTGGTATCGTCTGATGTTAATGTTCCCAATGGAGAGAGAATCGCTAGGAGGTATAAAACTTTTTTTACCTTTATTTGATAACGCTTCTCGAAAATTGTGGGTTTTATATCTTAGAACCAAAGATCGGGTGTTTTCAAAGTATTTCAAAAGTTCATGATCTGATAGAATAGAGAACATGTCGAAAGCTAAACGTCTCCGAACCGACAATGGAGGTGATAACACTTCAGAGACTTGAAGAGTACTGTTCAAACCATGGAATCAGACATGAAAAAAGACAGTTCCTGGAACCCCACAACACATGGGTAAGCTGAGAGAATGATCCGCACCATTGTTGAGAAGGTGAGAACCATGCTCATAATTGCTAAATTACCCACATAACATTCTGAGGTGAAGCAGTTCGGACAATCGGTTTCTCTTTCAATTGTATCCGTCAGTTCGTTGGGTTTGACATTCCGGAGAGAGTTTGACCAACACAGAGTTTGTCTTTACTCGCACCTAAAGGTGTTCGGGTGTTTGCAAAGCTTTTTGCACATGTACCGAAGGAGCAAAGACCAAGCTGGATGATCAATTCGTTTCCTTGCATTCAACATCAGATTCATCGGATATTGAGATGAAGAGTTTTGGTTACATGACTACTGGATCTTGTAAAGAAGAAGGTCATCAGAAGTATAGATGTAATTTTCGAGAAAGTGAAGTTGAACCTGCTGATGCATCTATCCGAGAAGGCAAGAAAGAACGGTAAGTTCCTGATCTTGTTACCATTTCTTTCTCCTTCTATCTAACATCCCATAAGTGCAGAATTGATTGATGAAGTTGCTTGAGCATGAAGAGCAACCTGATGAGATTGTTGAGCAGGGGAGCAACTTGTGATAATACCAAGCATGGAGTACCCCAGAAGAAGAACAATCTCAAACTCTGAGGAGATCAGAAGACAAAGTTAAGAATCACCAAATAACTTCTCAGAGTTGTCCTTATCAATGAAGGAAGGTGAGCCAGACAGTCCTTAAGGAAGGTGTTTTTTCCCTTCATCCAAAAAGAGCCAATTGAGAAAGCCAGGCACGAAAGAGGGATCCTCTTACAGAAAATGGCACATACCAGCTAGTTTTACTTCCAAAGGAAAAAAGACCACTTAAGTGCAAGTGGGTCTTTAACTCAAAAAGATTGAAATGGCAAGTTGTGAGGTTGTAAAAGGCTTCGAACAAAGAAAAGTATTGATTTTTGAATGAAATTTTTTAACCTGTTTGTCAACAGACTCTATTCGAACTATTTTAGCATAGCACACTAGTCTAGATCTTGAAGTGGAGTTCAATTGGAACGTGAAAACTGCATTTCTTTCCTTCACGGAGAATGTGGAAGAAGAGATTACTTGGAGGCACCAGAGGGTTTGAGTTCTGGAAAGAAAACACATGGTGTGCAAATTGATAAGAGTCTTTAGGGGTTGAAACAGGCCCAAGACAATGGTACAAAAAAGTTTGACTCCCTTTAAATGAAAAGTAAAACGTACACAAAGACTATTCTGATCCATGTGTATACTTCAAAAGATTTTTCTTCTGACAACAAGTTTTTATTACTTTGGTTGTTTATATGTGGATGACATTTTAATTGTAGGAAAAAAAAAAAACAAAACCCCCCCCCAAGACAAAGAGCTAATTGCAAAATTGAAGAAAGATTTGTCCAGGCATTTGCCTGAAAGACATGGGCCCAGCACAACAAATTCTAGGATTAAGATGTTCGAAAACGAACAAAAGGAAAGTTGTGCGCTTCTCCAAAGAAAGTACATTGAACGTTGTACTAGAACGTTCTTCAACATTAAGAGTGCTAAACCTTGTTAGCACGCTCTTGCGAGTCTCTTGAGTTAGCAAACAGATTGTCCCTACACAAAAGAGGAGAAAGAGGGAATGGGCAAAGTTCCTTATTCTTCAGCAGTTGGGAGTTTTTATTAGCGATAGTTTGTGTCCAAACCTGATATTGGCGCATGCAGTTGGTGTTGTTAGCAATTCCTTGAAATCCTATCCCGGAAAAGAACACAGAGGCAGTTAAGTGGATACTCAGGTATTAAGAGTACCACAAGAGATGGCTTTGTGTTTTAAAGGATCTGATCCAATCTTAAGGGCCTATACTAGATGCTTGATGGCAGGACCGTCGCTAAAAAAAATCCACTACTGGATTTTGTTTTACATTTTCAGTGGAGCTATATCATGGCAAATCAAAGTGCAGAGTGTGTCTCACTCTCTACCTAAGGCAATATATGCAAGCAGCTAACTGAAGTTGGTCAAAGAGATGGGTAGGGCTAAAACTATTTGCTTTCTTCAAGAACTTGGATTTTCATCAGATTTTGAGTAGTCGTCTATTTGTGACTAGTCCGAGTGCAATAGACTGAGCAAGAAGCACCATGTACCCATGCAAGACGAAGCAGATTGACGTGAGATATCACTGGATTTTCTGAAAGAGATAGAGTTATGGGATGGGTGAAGTAAAGAGGAAGAATGATAGGGCGGTCCGTCTCTCTTTGCCTTTCCTTAAAATCCCTCTAGTGAAAACCCTTCATATGCTGACCAAGGGTTATCAGGACAAGTTTGAATCTATCAAAAGAACTTGTCGGCATGTACTCAAGGCTAAAACCTAGAGCTAACCCTCCTTGCAGGGTGAATGGGTTGGAGGGGAGAAGTTTGTGAGTCCCCATACCCATTGTAAGATAAACATAGCACAAGGGTTGCAATTTTGTGTTTTGTTGATTATTGTTAAAGTCAACAAATGTTGCAACAATATTCAAAGCTCACCATTTCTTTTTTCAACTAAAATCTTAGCAGATTTTCTAATAGAGGTGAAAAATTTTGAAATCTTGTGTTTCTTGTGATGTCTTGGTGACGTCAAGATCATTGAGTACATTTTTCCTATAAAATAGAGAGCTCTGCCCTTTCAAATTAACAGGCCAAAGAATTACAAAGGAGAGAAAAGAAATAGTGGGCTCACAGAAGAAAATAATCTGTGAGGAAAAATCGAGAGTGTGAGCGTATGGTAGTGAGGTGGAAAAATCAAAAATGTATTTCTTTTGAATGTGTAGTGGTCTTTGGAGGTTTCACTCAGACATACAAGTGTAAAATCCGTACTAATAGTGATAATTGTTCGTGCTCCTCTCGGTCGTGGTTTTTTCCCTTATTTAGGAGGGTGTCCACGTAAAAAATTTTTGGTGTCATTATTTCCTTTTATTCTCGTGATTCAAACCGTAGTGTTGTGTTCCTCATTTGTTGCCTTTTAACCGCAAATATTATTTCTGTTACGGATTTATTCCCAACATAATTAAGCCTATATTCTTTACTTTTGATTTTACAAATAAAAAGTAAGAATAATCTTCATACGTAGTTACGTACAAATAAAAGTAGTTGAAGTAAAGATATAAACAACAAAAAGAGAATTGAAAGTTCAAACATTATCCTATTTAAGCAACAACTTGGAACAAATAAGAGGGTCGAATTTGAAAAATAAATCAAGTGGAACTATTAACATTCTTGATAAATTATCACTAATGATGCCAAAAACAGTGAGAATAATAAAAAAGGCATAATATATAAAAGTACCCTTTATATGGATTCAAATGTTATATCTACGCTCTTCAATTTTGAGTATACACAAGTATAGTTAAATTTGTATCACAATAAACAAGTATACACACACGTCCTACGTGGCAATTCACATTTTATGTAGTGTCTACTTGTATACATACAAAATAAGATGCAATATTTAAAATCAAGTTGAATGACACAATTATATTACACTACCTCTGTCCACTTTTAATCATCATAGTTTCTTTTTTTAAAGTCAAACGATAATAACATTGACTAACAATTTTACGATATTTTTTTTCATCATATTCATATGCAAAATAATGGAATTTATAGTACTTTTTATATAATTTTTGAATATAAATATTTTATTTCAAATTTGAATAAATGCAATCTAATTTAACTCTGAAAATTAATCCACTTAACTTTTAAAAGCTCAATATAACATTAAAGTGGACATGGGAGTACCAAATAGTAAAAATGTAGTCCATAATTCCTCATACATAAAAAATTCTCTTAGATGGTCCTAAGTTAAAGAACTATACAAAATTCTTTCAAATATCTAATTTCCTTGTGCTAATTTTTTCAACATTACCTTTATTCCGTTCATCATGAAAGCAATTCATTTGTAACCTTTTTAAGTTATATCTTACCTTAAGAATCTTTCTTTTCACAATTCTGGTATAAATATTTTTACACATTAATTCCATCCATCATATAACAAAATACATACAAGGGTGGAATTAAAACTTGGCTGATTAATACTTGCAATTTTCCTGATATATATCTTGGATACACTTGCTGGTTTCTGCTTACCTTTGGTTGGGGGTATTTCCCGGTCACCGATTTCGCTAAATGGAAAACGTTTAGTCTCTTTCATTTTTTTTTTTGGGTTTCGTGTCGTGTGTGCATTATCTGCCCTTTCATTGTTCGATCTCACCTTCACTCAACACTCTCCATAGCGAAATTACCATCTTTCCATCGCGCGATTATATTCTTCTATTTCCCTATGGACCTCAAAACCGTTCAGAGTGTGAAGACGTTTAAGAACACCGAGAAAATTGGATAGCGATGAATCAGTAGTCTATTACTTATTAAATCGTTTCCGGGATTACTTATACTCAGAGGGTCCCAGAAATTATAAGTCCTTGATTTCGCTCAAAGTTCCCACGGAAGTGGATTATTCACAACATCCGAGTTATTTTGACGAGACAAAATTTTCAAATTCTCATTATCTTACTATTGAGCTTTCATAATGGGAATCGTTTGAAGCCCCTGCTGATACGAAAAGAGTCAAAAGGTAATTAAGTTGCCGGACGAAGCAATTTCGTGTTCTCAATCTAGACAAGCATCACATCATAGAATTTGCTCGGAGATTTTTGCGTGCGGAATAGCGGTAAAGCAATGGATGCGTTCGTACATCTGCAGATAACCTAATTGGATCCTGCAATAAATTCCTCTTCTAATCATCCAGATCTGGCATGAAACTCCATTCCTTGTTTTCATACTTCCGGGTCGACACAAGGGGCTATGGAAAAGTTCCGCTATATGGCGACGTTGATTGCAGAGAAGTCTGCAACGGCCCGACTGGTAGCAGTTTAGCTGGGCAAGTTGGAGGTTTTCCCTCACTTTCGGCATCAGCGGGGAAGGGAGTCGATCCCTAAATCCTAGAGTTATCGGGTCCAGAAAATGGAAGGTTAGGAATGTGGAACACCGATAAACATAAGGTACTATGTCTGTCTTTGATTAATACTTTTAAGGTAAAACTTAGAAGCTGGGCAACGAACTTATACCTTCCGTCTTGATTATTCACATGTTTGGATGCTTAAACACATAGCAGCAAGATGTTCTATAGGTTCTTCCAACTATATTTTCAAAAAATCCAAATACCTCGGTGGTTAATAAATGCCCAATAATGTCCTATGTGCGGCGGTAAGCGATTTCAGTTATTTTAACTGTAATAAAGTACATGCGTTATAACGCGTGTCTTTTACGAAACATACACTATTACATTAAATACCAAAGGCTCAAATATCTATGCCACCACAGTTATGTTCATAGTTAAAAGTTGACGCTTCCTATGTCATTTTCGCATGAGAAAAGGTTCAAAACAACTGTTGGAACACTTAGTGATTCCCAACACTTGATTCTTATGAATTACTTTTTACCATCTAATCCAAGCAGATTCACAATTCTTAGGGAAAAGAACCTAAAGATTGAATTTTAACTTGATTTGAAAGTTTTATGTTCATGTAGGTGTGATGTTGTTAGGCTAGTGAATGAATCACTAATGGCAGAGAGAGAGGTGCAGGGGTATCAGAGAAGCATTTCCCTTCAAAGATATCATTGCAACTAACTCCAACACTTCAATCCAATGTGTTGAGTGAAGAAACTTTACCCCTAAATCAAGAACCAAGTTTTCTTGTTATTTGTCTACGAAGATTAATAATAACAAATAACTTTGACTAAAACCTTCCGATCTCAAGGAAGGAAACACTCAACTATGGTTATTACTTCTTCTTACTCAATTACATGTTCGATAACTCTACTCGAATTCTCCAAAGTTACAAAAGCCATAACCCACTTCTTACAAACTTACACCCAAAATCTCCTCTCCCACAAGAACCAACACCACTCTTGTTTTACAATCACACCCAGCTTACAATCTTACTAAGACAAAACTCACAGTTAACACACACACAAACTCAACGCTCTTGGTGGCTCTCTCTTCGTCTCGCCTCACTTTCTTCTCGATTTCAAAGAACTGCTCTATTTTCCTTTGAAATCGTCTGTTATATCGACTTTTTAACAAGAATATTTCCTCTCTTTGGAAGTTGATAATAATTCTTATTTCTGTCTCCCTTCTTTTGTGATTTAAAAGATTTGTTTCCTTTTTATTTGTTATACGCAATACACAACCCTTTTCTTAAAAGGTTTTGTCTCGTATAAAGTAGACCAACACTTTTTAAGAAATTTTGTCTTATTTATTTTTGAAATATACCATGTTATATTCATTTTTTGCCATAAATACATTTGGGCCTTTAATGTTTGTCCCTTCCGTTCTTGTTCAATAAACTCACAAGCTTGTTTAATAAATGCACTGGTTCATAAGTGATCCAACATCTGATTTCTTAAGAAATGAACCTGGTTCATATTGATTACATCAAAAGTATTTTGGTCTTATCAAAAGTATTAACTACAACCTTCCATCAAATTCCCCCTTTTGATATTACCATCATACCCATAATAACTCAAGTTTCATAGAAACTGTTTCCCCCTTTTTACATATCAACAAGCCCATATCCACAGCATTAAAATAGAAAGGATACTACTATAAGAATATCCACAAAAGCTATAACCACAATACAACCAATACCTTATAATGTATGACTATAGGAATAGAAAGCCCATTAGCTAAGCCTAGAAAAAGCAAATGAGTATATGATCAACAACGCATTGTCATCAATTGGTTGTTGAATAAAGTTGATCTGATAATCTCCATTCTTCCCAACTTCACCCCTGAGAAGCATCCCACTGAGCCTGAAGAAAGTAACTTTCATCTTTATTAACACTTTTTGAGCTCGATCCCATTAAGTCTCCGAATAAAAGAAGTGACTGAACCATCAGAGCGAATAGAACATTGATCAACGCATGACACGCCAAAAGATGCATTGCAGCAAGAGTCTTTGACGGTGAAACATATCATATTATCTCAAAGATTAGTCATCCTTCAAAGGTACCCCACACAGTATCAACAAGTTTCCATCACTAATTGATGAGGTTTCTTAGGATCACTATCGGATCTGACCATATGTTTAATGATATAAGGAAGATCATTAATAGACGCATGGTATCCACGCATGACCAAGGACCATATCTCGAAAGTAGCTTTCATTTCTCCTTACCTACTCTTGGAGAATACCTTTGTGTAACTACTTCAACACTAATTTGTGAAACGAGACTCTCGCCTTTCAGTACCTTTCGCGATTGATCAAAAAAAATTTGACCTCCCTTGTGTGAATTTTGAATTAATGTTCAATTATCATCTTTCCACCCGTGATAATTCCTCCCCCTGCAAGGAAGACAAAGTATTGCCCCTAATCTAGTTTTGTTCCAAACTATATCCTATACCATAAACGACGAATAAAAAGCACTGATCATCAATCATTGTCAAATCTGCATAACCACAGCTCAGCCACTGTCTCTGTCAATATCATGTTATCAAAAGTGAAAAAAATTCCACCCACCTCCTGTACAGCAAGTAGTGCCAACAATTTTAGATTGCCAGTATATGAGCACTCATTTGCTGGATGAATTGTTCCGCCCTCCTCAAGATTTTCTGGGATTTAAATAAGCTTCCCTCCCAATGGGCACGAAATTTACTTTCGTTTTTGTTAGGTTTTAGAATAGGGATGATAGTGAAAGAACGTGCATCTAAAATGTCTTCATCAGACTCAGAATAACACAGGGGGTGGAAGAAGAGCAAGCAGGTGCTTACTATACGACGGCGTTGTTGGTAGATTCTGCCAGACATCCTCTAAGATGGGCTTTACTACTGTTCGAGTTCGAGATTAACTAATCGCCTTTCGTTTGACAGCAATATCTTTGCGAGGACTCCTGATGAAACTGGTTGTAGACGGGACGGGGTTTGTATGTATTTAGGAGAGTAGAGACGGGCAAAAATAGTTCTGAGCGCTGAAAGACTTGTTATGGGGATTTGGGGGTTTTCTGAGGGAATGTCGGAAGGAGATGTTTGGAAGAAAACTGAGGATGTGGTCCGGAGGCTATTGTTTAGGTGGTAGGACTAGGTTCCCCCTGAGTAGTTGCCGGGAGTTTTTCGATGTGAGGTAGGTTCACTCGGAGTACGTTGACGAGTGATGAGAGAGTAAGAAATTTCTTTTGTGGGGTGGGGGAATAATAAAAGATTTTTATGGGGATAAAGGGTAATGATGATGAATTGGTACTTTGAATAGGGCCTGAAAGGAATTTTGAAAAACGACGGAAGTCACCATCGAAGAGACGTTGGAGTTAATGTGACCCTCATGATTTCCCGCCAACAAAAGTTAAATCTTTCTTCCACTGGTGCAAAGTTTCATCATAGTCGTGCCCTTTTCCCTTTGGTTGTAAACCTTGAACCATAGTCGCGCTTTTGTTCGCTATTTATCTGACCTTGGTCATCTAGTTTGTTCTCTGAAGACCCATCGAGTACCTATGACAGTTCAATCATGTGGTCTGGGAACCAGGTTCCAGACTTTGCTTCTTTCAAACTGACTCAATTCTTCTTGCATAGAAATAATCCAGTATGGATCTCCCAAGGCTTCTTTAATATTTTTGGGAAAAACTAGAGATAGATACGCTAAGAAGGCACACTTATTTCGTACTCTAGATCTGGTATGAATCCCAGATCCAATGGTTTGAGGATGTTATGAATGGGATGATAACTTTCATGTTTCCATCCTTGAACCTGAGGATTTTGAGTATCTGATGTTTATCTCTCTGTCTCTGTTGGTATATTTTCAATTTCTTGAGGATTTTTCTTATTTGTGGTATTATCCTCATCTGATTGTAAATATTCCAATGGTTTTGGAGGATGTTCAACAGTATTATTCAATTCTTCTACTGTGCTTTCATCAAAAATAACATGCATGGTTCTTCCTTCTTTCCACTCCGATCTTTCTTTTTTGAGTACTTTAATATGCTTTGCTTTGTGTTGGAATATCCTAAGAAATTCCTTCCTCATAACGTTGGCATCAAATTGTTCTCTCAAATTAATCCTTTCCATTCTTGTGGCAAAGTAACAATATGCAATCCAAATGGTGAATATATGCTCAGCTAGTATTTCTTCCTTTAATAGGCATAAGGGGTTTTATTTAAAAAGTCCTTATTGTACAACTTTTATCAGATAAACCAAGCAGTGTATGGCCTCTGCCCAATAGAAATTGTGGTGTTTGCTTGCTATTAGCATGGTCTAGCGATATCTTCTAGAGTTCTGTTTTTAACACCTCACTATCATTTTGTTGCGAAGTCTGGTGAAGAAAAATTGTATCAATTGCATTATACTACTCTACTAGCCAATTAAGAATTTTGAGTTTTCAAATTCTGAACCATGATCGATTTATGTAATGACTTCTATCTTGAGTTTCTTCTGAACTAGTCTCACAAATATTTAAAGACTCAAAAGTTTCATCTTTTGTTTCCAAAACATAGTCCAGTAAACCTTGGTATCTCAACTATTACAAGCATGTATCTTTTGCCTCCTCTACTTTATCACACTCATTGGTCCACCTCAGTATAATTTGAAGCATCTTCTCTAGTGTTTTTGTGGTTCTAACCATTCCCTTTGGTGTAAAGATGATTTTGATTGTTTTCCCTTTGACACCTGCCTTCACAAAACTGTTCACGTTCTCGAATTTTGACGTCAATCCTCTAACCGATCTTTTAATATTAGTTTATTATTGTGATAGCTATTTGTCCTAGGCCTTTGTGCCACGCGGGCAGAGTTCAAGTTAGAGCAACTGATGCCAAGTAAGTGAATTTTCTGACTTTATTATTCAGCTGTGTATAACATTCTTGTGGTCTTTTTTCCAGAATACCATTCCTCATTGTTGATTTTACACGCACCTGCGTTAATACGTACCCTGTTCCCTTTGTCCAAATTTGAGAGTATGCTTAGTAAGTTATCTGACAGCCCATTTACGTAGTATACATCAATCGATGTCTTGTTTTGAGATTTATTCCTAACCTTTCCAGTTCCTTGTATTTCCCCAAGTTTTTTTTTTTTCATTCCAAAGGCTACTTTTCCACCCTCAACTCGTTCAAGTGAATAATTTACTCTTGATTTCCCTTCTTGTCTTAGCCATAGCGTTATCCAAGTCACAGTGTTTTCCTTTTTTCCTCTCACTAAAGCCTTGCAGTTTTTCAGACCAAGTTTTATTTTAGGTACCCAAATCTACTTCATTCCTGTTTGTGATTAAAAGGTATATGAGTTTTTTCTATCTAGCCCGTCTAGGAAGAACTTTAGAAAATGTGAAACAGGTTCATGATCAGTTTTCCTTTTGACTTTTCTTAGAAGAAAATATTTTGCTGATGAGATGAGCAATTTTTGTGTTTTGTCACATATTCATGACCTTTTGTCCTGTCAAGCACATGATAGCCATCGACAGTCTAAAGTAGGAATTTTTTATTTCAGAAACCCTATACCACGCTATGTCTTTAAGCTAGATTGCCTTTTAATGAACTATCGATATTTATGGACCTGTTTCCACCTCATACTGTTCTCATGCTTCCTATCAGTAACCTTGTTCATTATTCTGTAAGGCTTGATTTTTTAAGAAGCTAGATTTTAAAATATTTTTCTATTTTACTTGTTCTTGAGCAGGGAACAATTTTGTGTTCTAGATCATGTTCTCTCTTCTCTGAGGAATGCTTAATCATCCATTAGTAGGTTTCTTTTTCATGGCAAGTTGACTTATATGCCTTAATTTACCGTTTCCAAAGTTACTTTAGGCTCGTCTTTTTGATAAATTTCCAAGTGTTTCTTTAGAGACAGTTGAGCTAACCTGACTGTTTTGGTCTTCTTGTCTTCCCTCGAATCTGAACCATCAATTAGAGCATGAATTGTATCTTGTGCTGGACCAGTAATTTCGTTGTCTGCTCTTCAGTTACTTGCTTACTAATCGAGCAAGTCAATATTTGTGCTTCTTGCTTTATTGCAAAGTAGAGATTGATTCTCGTTTCTTCATTTTTCAGATTCATCTTCAGATATGCCTCCCATTGCAAGCAGAAGCCTTTTTCATGTATTGTTGGCTCTTGATTTGTCATTCTCCGATATTGGGAATATATTGTCCTTCTTTTTTGCTTTACTGGTTGTTTTTCTTGTATTCTAAGCCCATAGTGGCAACATTTTATAAAGAAAGTGGCTGGACTACCAACATTTATGACACAATTGTTCTCTGAGTTTCAACATTCTCTGTGGACTCCTGTTTTTCATGTTTGTCCCCTTTTTTTAACAATTGAGAAATTTTGTCCATGAGTGCGATGTTTTAAAATCCGTAAAATCTTCAGAGGTGGTAGTTTTTATTAGGAGCTAGATTTCTTTTCTTTCCTTTTGCTTGCTAGCCATCTCTCTTTCTAATTTTCTTAAGTTAATAAGTTATGAGGTTTGCAATGAAAGCTCACATCCATAAAAAAGGAAAGATTAAATCTAAGTCACATGCCTGTCCGTAAATTGCTTCATCAACCTTTAACGTTCATGATTCAAGGTAAGACTCTAAAGAGTTTTTCCTGACTTGCTTTCCATTGGGAATGACTTCTCCTGAGAGTAAATTTCATTGAATGAATAGCATCCTTGAATCTAGTGTGCATATCTGATAGTTCTCCTTCTTTTAATATCTGATAGTTTCGTATTGTCTATTCAAATTGTCAATCTTTGTTTCTTTAACTGATTGTTTCTTCATGTGGCAGTCCTGGCAAGTTTCCCCATAGACTTGGCATCTTGACAGAAGAGATCCTGTTTGTATCGTCCTGTCCTATGCCACAACTTAGAATGTTCTTAGATGTTGCATTATTTGAATTGGCCCGTTTATCTGCGGCATCCGCTATCTTTCTCTCCTTTGGTAACCATTGGTTTCATCCATCAGGCCCCTTTTTTTCAAAGGAATAGAAGGACCATCTAAGACTACAACCTCCAGAGATACAGTATTTTTCGCCTATCAGATGATCCATCCAATGCGATTCTTTCGTCATCCATAGTTTTTCCATTGAACAGTGGGGGGTCGTGTTTGAGAAGCCCCTCCTTCGTGGGGAGTAGGTGGTGTTGTCATTTTACTTCACAGATGTTAATCATTTTAGTGCAAAGATCCCGCTCTGATACCAAGTGAAGAAACCTTACCACCCAAATCAAGAATCAGTTCTTGGATTATTTGCCTAAGGAATGAAACAATATACTTTAAAACTAAAACCTTCCTATCCTCAATGAAGGAAAACTCACTTTTTTATATTTACTTTCTGCTTACTCAATTATAATTTTCGATTAACTAACTCTAATCGAAAACTCCAAATTTACATAAAGTCAACTCACTATCTGCCAAACTTACTCACAATCCCTCTCTCCACAAGAAGCCAATACCACGTCTTGATTACAACCACACCGCTTACAACTTACGAAGAACAAAACTCACAAGTTTAACAAACTCACAAATGCTCTTGCTAAGCTTCTCTTCGTCTCGCCTCACTTTTTCATCGATTGCAAAGAACTGCTTCTTTGTGTTGAAATCTCTGTTTATATAGACTTTTGAACAAGAATTATTTCCTCTCTTTGAAGTTGATAATAATTCTGATTTCTGTATCCTTCTTTGATATGAAAAAGATTTGTTTGCTTTTTATTTGTTATACACAATACGCAACCTTTTCTTAAAAGGTTTTGTCTTCGTATAAAGTAGACAACCTTTTAAGAAAAGGTTTGTCTTATTTATTTATGGAAATATAGCATTATTATATTAATTTTTTCCATAAATACATATGTGCCTTAATATTTGTCCTTCGCTTCTTTTTCAATAAACTCACTAGATTGTTTAATAAATGAACCTGGTTCATAAGTGAGCAAACATCTTATTTATTAATATAAATGAACCTGGTTCATAATTGATGACATCAAAAGTATTTTTCATTATCAAAAGTAATTAACACAGCTTCCATCATTGGGCATATCAGTAAACAAGTCCTCTGACAATCCCTTAAGAGAAATTGGCATCGCAAAGACCGTTGAAGCGGTATTCGATCCACCAAACACTTACATGGGCTTAAAAGTCTCCGCAGAAGAGACGATTGTTACGACCGTGAAGGCGTGGAAATTTGAGCAATCTTTTAATGGAGATGGTGCAAATTTGAATTGGTTTCTTCATGATAGGGGAAATGGAAGAGAGATATTTTCGTCAAAGCCTTCTGTTTTTTCATTAATTCACCCAAAAGCTTGGTTCAAGAACAGATATTCATGTGTTAATAGGACTTTTACTAAGCAAGAAGGAATAATTTTTTCTGGAGATGAGTATGGAGAAAGTGTGTGTTGGAAAGTGGATAAAAGGGTTATAGGAAAAACAATGGAATGGGAATTGAAAGGGAGACTTTGGTTAACATATTGGCCAAACATACATATAACTCCTTTTGATGATACTAGAAGATTGGAATTTACAGAAGTGCTTCATCTAAAACTTGCATAGTTAATATTTGTTGTTATTGATTATTTCGGACAGATGGTTTATGTTACATCTTCTTCTTCAACTGTGTGCGCTCTAGCTGCTTAGCCTGCATGAATGTGGGATGCTTCATCTGTTGAGTTGGCCTTTTTATTGTGTGTTTTATAGTTATATTTGTTGTATTGATTGTCAAAATGATGCTTGCGTCTATGGTAGGTAGGTTGTCTACATCACAACCCTTGAGGTGCAGCTTTTATAGTACTAATTATTATTAATGGCATTGGAAGTGTTTTTTTCTCAATAATGTACGCCTTAAGAAAACTAGTACCAACTACTCGACTTGAGGAACCAAGTTCCTTAGGAATAACTGAAAACATTAAGGTAAAAAATACGTGTTTTACCGTTGAAAACCTTCTTACTCAAGGGAGTTAAAAACACGACCTAAACGGTGACGAATGTCAGCAACTTTGGATTCAGATTACAACTCTATATTACATATCTCATTTTTGCCCGGTTGCTCTTCCCTTACACATATTATAGATAACACCCTTAACCTCATCAGCCTTAATACACCTACAACACCCAAAATTGTGATGCCTCTTTAATTGATGCAACTCCCCCCACAATGTCCATTCCCCCTCTCCGTTCAAGTAGTTTTGGAAGTATAATTGTCACCTCAGTCCAATGAGTGTCTCCTCCACCAGAACCATTTCATTCTCGTCCTTTATGAAGTTCACTTGATCCACGTCACATGCCCTCCATTTTCTCGCTCTGTCTAGCCTGTAGAACTTTTTATCCCCATAATTATCCTCTAACCCAACATACATTAAAACTACTAACTTACCTCCTTCTTTTCCACTTTATACTTTTCCACTTTTCCTCCTATCATCCTTACTTTCCACCAACTTCGCGCTACCTTCTTAACCTCTACCTTTTCTTAGATTTTCTCCGTTCATCACCTAATTCCTCGATGTCAATGCCGATCAACCTCTCGTAGACCCCCACAGCCTCGAAAGTCCTCTCCCCCCACCTACTCATTTAACCATTAACAAATTACGAGCCAAAAGTCAATTCCTTTCTTTTGGTCTATGAGTACATGGAAACAGAGAACACAAAAAAAAAGGAAAGCAAAAAAGCTTCATATATAGGAAACATTTATTTGTCACAAATGGATTTAGAGTAAGGCTTCTTGCCTGTGCAAACATTCAATGCTTCATCAAGCATTTCCTCAGGCTGCTTGTACTTGAATCCCTCTCCAAAAGCTTTTATATGAAAATCTTTGGAATTCACTTTCCATTACTACTTGCCCATGTGTACCTGCAAATTCATCTCCCTCCGTTTCAAAAGGCTGACCTAGTTTGATTTGGAAAGGGAGGTTTAGAACGAAAGAAGACTTTTTAATTAATCTTGTGTTCTAAATTAATGTTATGTCAAATGTACCAAAATGTCTTTCAATCTTGTGGTCTTAAACATGTCATGCATAAAATCAAAGTTAAATTGTTGCCAAAATAGGAAAGGGGTCAATCTTTTTGAAACTGACTAAAAAGGAAATAGGGTCATTCTTTTTTAAACGGAGGGAGTAGTAAATTAAATCATCTTTTTTCCATCTCTATTTTCCTGAATGAACATTTACTAATTAGATTTTAAAATAAAAGAATCAAAAATATTAAAGATAAGGCCATATTTTATACTTACTCATTAATTGTTTTCGACAATTCAGGATATCTTGTCAACTAGAAACTCAACGAGCTTTCGCTGTTATTTCAACTGCTGAACAAATATATCTTCCTTTTGCATTAGGATTTTCAAGAAGGTAAATGTGAGCATTTGTCACATCATCTATATGTACATAAGGTACATATGGAGGGTAACTCATGTTTTAATTTTGATGTCCTGCATAAATTTTCAATTACGAAGAAGTTGAGGGAATGAAAATCTATGATATTTTAAGACGTACCGAGAATCATTTCCATGGATGAACTAACAGAGCCAGGAATTTGAGGAGTAATAAAGGGTCCATGTATCCAAGTTGGGATTACAGTCACAAGATCGATACCATTTTTTTCAGCGAATTCCAGAGCTGCCTTTTCTGTGACTTTTCTTACTATCGTAAAGACTTAGCAAAATCTTTAAAAAAGCTCTTACGATGTCTACGTTTGTCCATGAGTTTTCGTCTACTATGTCTGATGAATTCTCAACATAAGGGATTAAACTAGAAGGTAACAACACTTTTAACTGTGTTTACATTGAGACATGCTTGTAAAATACCTAAAGTACCATTGATAGATCTCTGTGTTATTATTTCTTCACTTCCTTTGTTCTCAAAATCAACTGGATGTGCAACATGAAATACTCCAATGCATCCATCAATTGCTGCATTGAAACCCAACATTTCTTGAGAACTTGGAAGATTTGTGATGTAGCTCACATCCTTCTTGCGATCTAGCAATGAAAAAAAAAAGATGAAAAATTCATCGTCATATATTTTGAAGTTAGAACGTACTTATTAGGCAAGATGGTCAACTGGACCCCTAAAACTACTTGGTCTAACCTTAGTCATGCTTATGTGGAAACAACAATAACAACATATCCGGTTAAATCCAACAAATGAGATTTAGTGAGAGTATAATATACACAAATTTATTTAACCAGGCTATCATCGTGACCTCACAATAGGATGTGATAATGAGAAAACTTTTCATTGTAAGTACAACCGTATTCAAACATGCATACCTATGGAAAATTGAGAAATTAACTGGTATGGTCAAGAAGTCAAAATTTTTTGCTCAAAAATTAAAATATGGAAAGGTTAAGAGAGTCTCAATCTTTTATTATTATATATATATGTTAGTAAAAAATAATTTTAAACATATATTAACAGTGTAATTTTTTAGCATAAGATATTTGAAGCTTGTTTCTGTTTACATGTTTGGCCTAAATGATGTACATCTTCACATAAGTATCGTAAATGGTAATAGTAACAAACCTGGATGAGCCTAATTGTGGTGTTAACATGGCAACCAATTTGAAGAAGTCTCATAAGCATCCATGATCCAAGAAAACTACTTCCTCCTGTTACACAAACCTTTCCCTTCTTCTTCACTTCTTCCATATCCCCTATATTCATTTCTTCCTTTCTTCTCCTCTTTATATAGTGAAATTATCAAGTGGTTATATGTTAGTTAATTGAGTTTTTTTTTCCTGACATATATATATTGAACTATAAGTTTGGGTAGGATGTACGCAGACTTTATGAGGTAAGAAGGAAACAATCAGGCTATCTTAACCACTAGACCACTAAAGTCGTCACTTGGGCCCCCAATTTTTTTAAAAAATGCACAAACATATTACTTAAAGTTTTATGTATGTTCAATTTTTTTTTAAAAAAAAAAAACATGTAAGAAGTATAAAAAAGAAATACAAAATAGCCGTTAGTTTTTTCCACTTTTCTAAGGGAATGAAATATTTTATGAAAATAATTTCCTTAAGTGGGAAATTGTGTTTGTTTATTTATCTCCAAAAAAATTGACCTTATATTACTATTTACCTGATACTCATCTCTTTTTTTCTCTATTTTAATATTTTTTTATTTCAATGTTGAACTCTGTCTTAAAAAATTTGTTATTTGTTGCTCTTACAAGGCAAAAGAATAAAATTTCCTTTTGAGTGTCCTGTATTCAAAATCTTAAAATTGCAACCTGCAATCATTTATTGAAGAACGCAATAGATTTCAATATTATTATATCACTTATCAATTCCTTAACCCCAATTTTATTATTGTAGACGTTAATTTTATATTTTTCCTTGAACTTTTGTTATCGTTGATCTTCTTGCATTAAATAAGTATAATATTCTCGTTTTAGGTTATTCTTAGAAAATAATACAAGTAAAAACATATGATTTAATGAAAATACTCAATCAATAAAAAGACTTGATTCCTTTTCCTAATGCATAGATTGCTTATAGAATAATGTTTAACAATTTCTGTCCCTATTGTCTCAGCCGACAGAAGTTTTTCGAAATGCAAATTGATAAAATCTTATCTAAGATCAACAAATGAGTTTGAGTGATTAACTATATCATCATATACGGAATTACTGAAAACAATTATTAAAACAGTATTACCCTGATTTCACACTACACAAAGGCCACAGCAAGCAAAATAGATTTTAAAAATGGTCGAACTCATAAACAAATCCTACACTTATTGGATTTTTTCTTTCAGTACTCAACTCCGTTTTTCTTTTTGAATCATGAACCACCCATAATTGTTCATTTTTAAATCTGTTGGTTGATTTTTATTATTTTTTTTTAATTATAAATCCTCAATGTGTACGTATTGTAATAATTGTGATTGAAGAATTTGAAAAACAACTTGTGTGTTAGTCTCTGTTTGTTTTCTAATGTGTTGAAGATGACTGAAGTAAAACACAATTTTCTCGAACAGTTTCACTGTTATTGGACTAATATTTTGGAACACATATTATCCCTATGACTACTCTCACAAAACCTGTTCCACTTAAGCCAAACAATACTGTTAAAAGAAAGAAATTATTGGTGGTTTCAATTACTCAATCGAGAAATATCATAGTTAATGGATATCAGAGGGAACAATCTAACCCAGATTTAAAAAATCTGCTATGTATTTCTATGGATAAGGAAAGGTGTTATTCTTTTGGAGAAACAAAGACCTTTTGTAGTTTTTGCTACACCTGCAAATGTTTGTGTGTCTGATTTTGTAGAACTAAAAATTTGGGTTTTATTCTCTGATAATTGGACTATGCATTGTTTGATGGGAACATAAAACTTCACATAATAAGTCATTGGTGTTACCGTTGATTTTCTATAAAATGCAATGTAATATAGAAATAATAGTACAACTTTTTTTGTCCTTATTGGTAGTTTTCAAATACCTAAGTGTATATCTAATTTATGATAGATAAAAAAATACTAGTACTTATACTTTGGATTTTGTGTCTCTAGGGATGGCTTTGACATTGTGCAACATTGTCAAAGAGAATTGTCCAACACTATAATTCTTTCATAGAATAATTTTTTCAACATTAAACTATGTGAAAAACTAATTTTCAACTACTTGAGAAATATTTTTTTAGATCGCCATTACAAAAAATGTGGGGGTTATTTTGCTTTTGATTAGACTTGGTGTCTAATTTAACTTGAGCAAAGATATGAAATTCAATGATACTCTTTGAATTATGTTATACCCACAAAATTCTTGTAGTATATTTTTGTATATGTTTTGATTTTCTCTATTACTGTATAAACATCCAAATTATATATATACTTTTCAAAATAATTGTGTGCTTGGTTATGAAAAAAAAGGTAGATCACTTAAATGTTGTGATTTTTTCGTGAAAAGACATGTCTTATAATAAAAGTATTGCATAGACATGGATATTGGTGAATAGTGTCATTGTTATGTTTTTTGTAAAAATAACATTTGGACCTATATTGTGTTTATTGAACCCGATTAAACTTGTTCATAGAATAGTTCACTATAACAATCATATTGAATTTATGGAAATTCTTCTGAAAGGACCATTTGACAATCTAAACAATTTTTGTATCACACAAAATTGGAAGAAAGATAACAAATATTAGCGTGGAAAAAGCTACCTCCGCGAAAGAGCTTTTCCACAACCATTGTTTTATTTGTTTCTTGTAAGAGTTATGTTTCAATATGTCTGAAACAAATTCATCCGTTTGAATACCAAATAATGAAATTGAGTTGTAACCAGTCATTTTTAAATTTTTTGTTTTAAACATTTGCAAGAGTTTTTTTTTTAATTCTACGTTATGGATTTTTGAAGACAAATTTTTTGTGTCCAATTCAATGAGACCAATAAAATAATTCTATTATTAAAAAAAAATCTTTTTCTTGCAAAACTTTGTATCCTACAAATTTGAGTTTCTTTGTTGAAAAAGATAAGCATCAAACAAAAAAGTACTTTCCCCTAAACAACTTGTGTGACATTGATCAAAGGTGAAAAGCACCAATGACCAAGAAAGAAGAGAACATTCTTGAAATGATACTTGTTTTTGTGGCTTGTTGAAATCCTGAAGAAGAAGTTGTTATTTATTCTTTTCCGATTGCTCGTGGAGAGACTCCAACTATCCTTCAGAAACGTATGACGTGCCTCTAGCCAAGCAAATTTATTATTTTGTATTCCTTGTAATTTTTATCATTCTTGTTCATTGTTCTAACATTTGAAGAGTGTTGTCTCTTATGGCATCCACTCAATAACGAACAAATGTTTGCATCTTTGCCTAATCCGAATTGTTGAATATTTGATGGAAAAGTCATTTCTCGATTGCGTGGAATATTGAATTCTTTTTAGAAGATTATAGTTGTGTAATGTTCTGAGAACCTTGCCCAGAGGCTCCTAGTTCTGAGGTAGCATGGACGAGGCCTACTTTTAATTAAAGAATACTTTTTCCAAATGTCAAACGAATGATTACTTATGGATAAATTAATATTCTTGGAGGAATGTCCAATAATATTATGATCAATCTTATATTAAGTTAAATTTGGGCTAATGAGATTGAGTACTTTAAAAGCTATTCATTTAGCAGAAAGGCGAGTTCAAAATGGTTATGACAAGTCAATCACTGAACAAGTAAGCAGAATTTCCACAACTTATAGTCTAATAAAATTGTTGTAACTGGAATTGCTCCTTGGAAACTTTTAATGTTGGGTGGGCGATTGTCCTCAAACTTCCCCCATCTGGAAAAGTACAAATCCAAACTCTTACACAAGAAAGGAAATTTGACTCTGAACACTTATTATTGCAAACTTGAAAATTGGAACAAGAGACACGATGCCGCGACAAGAACATCTTGAGGGAGAACCATCATGCCAGATCATGTTTTTGAAGAAAATTTCCAGAAGGAACATGCCAATAATAATTTTGAAGGCAAAGAAAAATAAAAAATTTCAAGCTGTCCTAATTCGAATTCTAAGTCGATTGAATGTTTATCATTTCATAAAATTGGTCATTATGCACGTGATTGGCAAAAATTTTTTAAAAGCTGACAAGAAGAAAGAAAGCAAATAAACAATACAAAAAAATAACCTGTTGCAATGGTCACAGACGCTTGTAGCGGAAGATCAAGTGGAATGTTGGATATAGACACTGTGCAACCGTCATATATCATAATCAAAATTCTTTCACGACAATATGAATTAGTGTGGGGAGATCCAACTTTTGCATTGGGAACTCATCCTCTGCTAAGTTGTGGGAAAGGGAACTGTTTGAACTAAAATTCACTTGTTCCGGAAGCTGATCACATGATAGACGTTATTGCAGTTCCCCGATATTTTGAAATGAAGTTGGTTGTCAAGGTACGCTTCTTTCGAAGCAGTGTTTTAAAAATGATTTGGAGGCAGATAAATTTATTTTGTCTAAACCGACATGTTTTTTGGAAAAGGTTATGCTACAAATGGCATTTGTCAAACTCAATATTAAAATGAAAAAATATTTCTGCTTATATGTGTAGTGTTTAGATTTATGCATGACGTCTTGGTCCCATGTGAATTTTAGATCCATTCAACTTATGATGAAAAATGGGATTAATTAAAGACTGTGAAAAGATCATGTTGCGTCCTAGTGTATTATTGTAGTCCAGGTAAAATAACAAGAACCTTTTAAGTCTGTTGAGGATTCCACACTTTTGGAATTATCCACACTGATATTTGTTAGATGATTGTTTTATCATGTCATGGAAAGAGATATTTTTCCTTCATTGACGTTACCTCAAGGTAGAACTATGTCGTGTCCATAAAAACAAAGTGGCGGCAGGAACTTTTAAAACATATAAAGCAGAGTTGAAATAAATTGAGTTTCAAGATTATCAATGAGATCTGATAGAGGTGGAGAATATTTAAAATCACATTATATTGGTTTTTGTGAAAGACGGCATTGAAACAATGGACTAGTCTTATACCCACAACAAATGGTGTAGCGACAGAAAAAATAGAACTCTCATTGAAAATGGTTAACTCCTATGCTGTTATGGATCTGGTATCAACGAAACATTTGGTGGACTGGAGCCTTATTTTACTGAATGTCATATTTTGAATCGAATTCATTCAGAAACATGATTCATCGCCATATTAACTTGGAAGAATCGAAAGCCAATATAATTATTTTAAAGTATGGGTTTGTTTGGCTCCTGTTAGATTACCAGATCAACAATTGACTAAGATTGGATATGAGGAGTAAGATTGTGTATTTATTGTATTCACAACAGTAAGGCCTTATTAGATTTGAATCTGAGTTCCGAATCCCCTCACACAATTATTGAATCGTTTGATGCTACTTTTTTGAGGGCATATATTTCTAAGAAAAAAGAGTCTTTGAACAAATACAAGTTCTTTATATCTACTCTTAAAACAAAAATAGTTGTGACTCCTTTTGTAAGAAAGTCAAACCAAGAGTAGTGAAAGATCCCAAACCAAGAAAACTTTTGGACCAAATTTTTCAAGTCTATTTACTTTGAAATGGTCCGAACTGTTATGTCGAAGATGACTTTCACATGTGCCTCCTTTTTGTGTCGTGAAGTTATTGATATGAAATGCCTTTATTAGTCAAACAATACATGGATTTTATCATACCTCCCTCCTGGATGGGCGTCTATTTGGTTGTAGATGGATCTTTAGAAGAAATTAAATCTGATGGAACCTTAGCCAGTACAAAGCTCGTTTTGGTGGCAAAAGGTTTTACTCAATTGATAGATAATTGAATTATTTTGATACTTTGCACCTGCAGCTCGAATGACTTCTCTATTCGACTCTTATTTACTTTAGCTGCAATTCATAGCCTGGTAATAAAAATCAAATGGATGTGAAGACTACATTTCTGAATAGAGATCTAAGATGTAGAGGTTTACCTGAACAAACCAGAAGGATTATGCGTTTCCTGGTCAAGAACACAAAGTTTGTAAGCTTCTTAACTCTCTTTATGGATTAAACAAGCTCAAAACCTGATGGGAAATTTAGAAAGTAATGATTTCTAATGGCTAACTCATCAATGGTGGTGATATTTGTATTTTAAGCAAATTTCAAGACCATCTGGTGTTATAATATGTCCTTTATGTAGATGATATGTATCTTTGAACTGATACTGAAAGAGTCAAAGAAACACAGAAATTTCTAGCTTCTTACAATTTGAAATGAAAATTTTCTTGAGAAGCTGATGTAATATGTTATTAATTATAAGATCCAGCCGAATGGATGCTCTTACTCACAATCACGTTATATTGAGAGCTTCTAAAGAGGTTTGGTCCACTTTGATGACAAACCTGCTCCTACACCATTTTGTCCCTAGCATCAAAAACTAATGCAGAACTTCTATGATTTCTCGACAGCTACATATTCCTTCAAGTGTGGGAAGTTTATGTATGCCATGCATTGTAACCCGGCCTTGATATTGGTTCCACAGTATGAACTTTGAGCAAGTTTTACTAGTAATCACCAGATTGAACATTGGAATGCCTTAATTCGTATTTTAAGATACCTGAGGGTACAAATTATGTTGGCAGCATTATCTACACTTCCCATTGTTCTTTGAAGGCTGATATGATGCCTACTTGCAATGCTGATCCGAATGACTCTAAATCTTACTGCTTGGATTTTCAACTTTGGCTGGGCAGCGATCTCTTGGAATCAAAGAATCAAACATGTAGTACTCATTCAACCATTGGAGTCAGACTTATAGCTATGTCTTCTGCTGAGAAGAAGTGATTGGTTCGATAATCTGATGATGTCCTTTATGTAGTAGCCAATACCACCTTTAACTATCTATTTTGATAACAACTGCTATATTTCGGGCTTCATTGACTGCTATAATGGCAATCGAGACAGTTTGTCTCAGACCATAATCATGTCAGATGTATTGGATGAAGGCGTGATACTCTCTTCAATATGTGAGTCCAGAATTTAATTAAGCGGATCTTTGGCTAGAGGGTTAGGCAAAGATATAGGGTGGAAACTTGTAATGTGTCGGGATTGAATAAAGCCGTTTAAATTATTGTACTTTATGGTAACCCTACCTAATGATGTATTCTTGGGTTCAAAGGAAAAACAAGTACAGTTACAATTGTGAAGCCCATCACTAAATTCTCATTTTCAAAATAAATGACATAAGTAGATGTGTCAGATGAGATTCTTCCTCTCTTCCATAAATTTATAAAGGCCGATCTCGTTGGAGTTGGTAAGAAAACTCTTGATAATTTTTTTTTGATATTCTGCTTCAGAGAAGACTGGATTATATTCTCTTAAGAAGTATATATATCGATTTCGTCCGGAGTGTGTAGGAATCCCTTGATAGTTTAACTTATACTTTGTGTAAGGAGGATGGAGATTAGTTTCCTCTTATGCACTCATAGACTATTTGGTCGGAGTATCAAAGTTACTCTTGATGAATTCACCGCACTAAGGTGCGAAGTGGAAGCCGCTTCAATAAGATTTATAGAAATCTTTAAGCACATTGGCTAAAAGAACTTAGGAAACAGGCCGTAAGTGTCAAATGTTTCGATTTTCACACCTCACACTGAACATAGTGATTTGCGTGGAGTATTTTTCTAACTAACTTCATTCAATGGATGCACTTAGTTCAGATTTGTTTCCTAAGAAGTCAATGATTTAGAAAAACCTCACGTCGATAAATGGTTCAAGTCCCAAGACACTTATTGATGCTGTTGCTAATTAATGGTCTCAAAATATTTTTTGGATTTTTAAAAGATAAAATTTCTTCTTGAACAGTTGGGGATTGTAAGAGTTACTGTTTTTCAATTATTTTGAACAAAATTCATCCGTTTTTGAATAACAAATACATGAATGTGAGTTGTAAACATTCATTTTTAATTCTTTGGTTGTAACATTTGCAAGAAGTTTTTTTTTATTCTAACGTATGGGTTTTTGAAAGAACAAATTTTTTGTTTCATTCATGAACCTAATAAATTCTGTTAATTAAAAAAAAAAATTCTTGCAAAACTTTGTATCCTATAATTGAGTTTCCTTTTGGTTAAAAATATAAACATCAAACAAAAAGTACTTTCCCTTGAAACACTCTTGTGAGACATTGATCAAAAGGTGAAATCACCAATTCAAGAAATAAAGAGTAACCTTCTGAAGCTACTTGTTTTGTGATCTAGTTGAATCCCGAAGATAGAGTTGTATTTATTCTTTCCGATTGCTCGTGAGAGAACTCCCATTAATCTTCAAGAAACGTATTAACGTGCCTCAAGCCAAGCAAAGTTTTTATTTTGTATTCCTTGTAATTTTATCATTCTTGTCATTTTTTTCTAACAGTTCTTACTTGCTTGAGTCATGTTTGTGCCATGACCCTTGGGCATGTCAATTACAAAACCTTGTACGGAAAAATGATCCTTAGAAGTTTTGCCTAAGTTTTAGTGTCAATAATAAAATGTCAAGTTTTTGTGGAATCTATGTATGTGAGCATTCTTATAAAATCTGTCAAGGAATTTTAAAAATTCACTTATAAATTGATTTAGCAACTGACATTTGTGATTAAGTTAACAACCATCTCATGGTGGCGAAAAAGTATTTTGTACTTTTATGAGAATTGCATTATAAATGATTTATGTCTATGGTTGAATGGTAAGATGACACAATAAAATGCCTATCCAAATGTAATATCGAAGTTGAAAAATCAAGGTGTGAAAAATATAAAAGTATAAGAATGGAAGTATACATTCTCATTGTGTCAAACTCTGGTTTGGCAAAGTGAATATCCATCAAACTACTATCATATTCACCTCAATCTAATGAAAAGTTCGAACGTTCAAAATATGATGGAGCATTTTTTAAGTTCAGATTTACAAAACAACTTGTATGGAAGAACTATCCTTACTGCAAAAAGGAACAACAAAATGGTCCTTTTTTAAAAGAAAGTGATTTTTGTTGATAGAAATACCATCTTTCCATATGAGAAATGGATAAAGGATGGAAATCCAACTTGAAATATTCAAGTGGTGGGAGTATCTATTCAAGTCCAAGTTCATATTCCTAAGAATTAAATAGGACCTTTGACTGTGGACTGTAAATAAGACTTGATTAGGCTGATGAAGGGGGTCTAAAATGCCTAGGAATGAAAGAATAATTTAACTTAATAAAGAGATTCAGAGGCTTAGTACATGCTGTAAGGACATTTACTTCCTTCGAATATGATTTGACCATTTCATGTGTCTTCTGTATGACTCATTCTTTGGAAAATGGTGTCAATAAATATATTGGAAGTAATTGATCTTCTTCAGAAAATAACATTTGGTTCAAAGTGAAATCTTTAGAAGGAAAATAACAGTTCATGGAACTGTGAAAAATATAAAGCAAGACTTTGTGTCCAAGGCTTTAGAAAAAAAACCAATACTTTGATCTGACAATATAGATTACTCGTTAAGTAATTTAGAATTATCATTCCATTCGGATGCAAAACTTTTAGTGTGGTAATGACCTCCAAATTAATCAAATGAATGTGAAAAGAACTTTCTTAAATGTAGAATTGGAGGACGAAGAATTTACATGAAACAACCCTAGGGTTTGTTTTTTCCTGGTAAATAAAAGAAGTGTGTGAACTTTTAAGTCCATTATGAAGCACCCAAACAATGCCATAATTTGATCAAACCATGTTGGCAATAATTGAAGAATGATGAAAGTGATAAATAGGTTTCACATTAAAATCCTACAGTCCATTGTTTGTTTGTACATTGGTGATATATTGAAATCATCAATAGAGACACTAATACATAAATCTACTAAAAAGTTGCTATAAAGCAAGAAAAAATGAAATTATTTGAGTGCTAGTGGCTCTTATGTATAAGAATTCGTAGAACTCTCCTAATTTTAGGCATTTTCACGTCTCAGCATTGAAAAGGTACTTACCTATTCAAATATTTGGATGTAAATGGTTTGTCAAGTCTCGCATCAATGTGAGCTTTGGGAAGCATGATGTTATATATATTGTGTACGATCAGTATAGCTTTGCTATTTTAAACTGAGTTGGTTCAAAGTGATTCCGCCAAATAATTCATTGATGACAATAATCAGAGTTTTGG
Organism: Solanum habrochaites; assembly: GCA_027704765.1. Classification (NCBI taxonomy): domain Eukaryota; kingdom Viridiplantae; phylum Streptophyta; class Magnoliopsida; order Solanales; family Solanaceae; genus Solanum; species Solanum habrochaites. The sequence goes on along the minus strand of JAKWJA010002498.1, from coordinate 10,187,572 downwards.
AGTATTTAAAATAATACTTAAAACTATTCTTGCATTATACAATGTCCAACCAACATTGAAAGATATGGTGATGCAAATTGAATCATTGGATGAAGGAGTAAATTCACGAGTGGATATGTATTTTACTATTGGTAAGAGTCGTCTCTTAGAAATATTTTTTAAAAGAGACCTTGTATCGCTAGTCTATACATGAATCTTTTGAGCTAGGTGCTCTAGATAAGGTCGTGATAAGTTGAAAGACTGGATTTTCTGTCTTGATAGATATTCTATTTTGGCCCAAACCATTGGCATTAACGCGTCCACTTTTTAACAGTTAAGAATGCAATACGTAGGGCATGGAGCAGGATGTAAATGAAAAGTCTCGTCATATACGACCTAGACATGATACTCGTTAGAAACTGCTCTCAAGGAAATTATTAGAATTGACTATATGGTAAGTTTCAAGGTAATGTGTCGGATGTCCTTACAAAAAGGCCTAATTAGAGAGGAAGTTAAAAGATCATCCTAAGGGAATTACTTTCCGGCTTAGACATCCATCATTGCGGTAACTCATCTAGTCGACTAGATACTTATAACTAGACTCAAGGAGAAAAATAAAGTTGTTAATGACGGTTCACATTGTCAACAAACTCATCCATTCTCATGATGAAACATGCTTAGGGACAAGGATCACAATTAAGACTTGTTTAATGGTTAATAAAGCTTAATGGTTTTATGAATTTGCTAAGTTTGGCAGAGTTGACCAAATATGTATCTACGCGATGAATCACCTATGTGAGTGTGCAGTGTAAGCCCTTCAAGAAGATGATCTTTAAAAGGCCATCTCTCTTACACTCATGAAATCATGAGGTTGTTCATGGATAAAACAAACCACCTTAAGAACATATGGTAAGGGTTATTGTGTTACATAGGTTTTTTAGGTATACCCAAAGTTCGCTGTTCAAGAGATAATCAAATCTTCTAACCGTGTGGAACTGAGTATAATCCGACATATGTTTCACTACGAAAAGTGCAGGGGAAACCTACTTATCCAATGCACGATTAATTATTGCTTGTAAGTACAATATTGTCCGTTTCCTCTGTCTTCGATTCATTCCCATTCATGAGGGGGATGTTGAGTTTAAACAGGCGTGAATGGAAAATGAAGAGTTGGCGATTTTTTGAGAGTTGTGACTTTTATTTTATGAAATGTTGCGACTGATTAGAAAAGATGTGACTTTTTATAGAAAAGTTGAGACTTTTAACTGTAAAATTGTGACTTTATGGAAAGGGATGACGCTTTTTGAAAGATTGTGACTTTTTCGCAAAGGTTTGTGACCTTTTCCGGTAAGGCACAATAAGAACATTTCGCACACCCTTTTTTTTCTATAAATTAGGATTTCCTCTCCTTTTTTTTAAAAAAATTCATGGACTTTTTCTTATTCAACCTTAACTACTAAAATCTAGTATTCTAAGAGTGTACTTTACTGCCGTTGAGTGGTTCGCTGACCTCTGGAGTTTTTGGTATCTATACTCTGGTGATTGACGATCATTTTAACCCTAGGAGTTCATTATTCAAATCAAACATCGGATAGCTAGAGGGCATAATTTCCTTAAGGGTACACTGTGAGTTCATGACTTGATCTTTTTCCTATTAAAATTTCCCAGATTCTGGTACGTGTTTACTAACAAACTTAGATTTGGGAATTAATTTCAGTTCTTCTATTCTTTGTTCATCACTTGTTCATTAAACTTGGAACAGTAACTTCATGTTTCTTCTGCAAAGTTTGTGGAATCATTAAGATTCTTTAGGCACAATATTAGCAACCTTTTCTTTAAAAAAATCTTCGTATATTTTTTTTAAATATGTTGCTGATTCTAGTTTTCACTCGCGTTTTAATTTCTATTGTGTAAAATGTGCTTGAAACTTTGTTGTCTTACAAGATGTTCATGTTTTGTCTAAGTAATGTTTGAATACAATATGAATAACATATATATATATATATATATATTATTATATATATAATATATATATATAAGAAAACTTTAAGCTCATCTACGTGGCGTCATCAAAATTAGCCTTCACATTTCGTGAAAAGTTATAACTTTTATAAAAAGTCATGACTTTAATGAAGAGTTGTGACTTTGATGAAAAGTTATGACTCTAATGAAAAGTTGCGACCTTAATGGAGAGTTGCGAGTATTATGAAAAGTTGTCTTTTATGAAAAGTTGGTACTTTGATAAATAATTGCGACTTTTATGAAAAATTGCAACTTTTATGAAAGGTTGTGAGCTTTCCAAAGGATTGCAAACTTTTTCAAATAGTTGAAACCTTTTTGATGAAGTCAACATACCATTTTTTCCACTCCCTTTTTTGTCGTAAGATAGGATTTCTCACATTATAAACATGAAAATTCTATTCTACCCTCTTGTATTTTCTTGTCCTTGTCCTTCTCCTCATCCTCCTCATTCACAATTAAATATTTGTTTACGTATTTCTTCTTTTTCTCCTTCTCCTTCTCCTCCTCATTCACATATAAATATTTGTGTACTTTGCTCATGTTGAATGACTCACTAAGACCATTGCTTATGTTATAAATCCTGGTATGTCTTTTAACAATCATTAATTCATGCTTATTTAAGGATAATGGTAAGATAGAATAATTTTCATCTTTCTTTACATTATTAATGTTTGTTACTACATAATCTTACACGTAAGATAATATAGTATTTTAGTGATAATGCCGAATATACTTTAATTAATACTTTATTTATAATTTTGTGTGTTTAATTCTCCTCGCTCTAGCGCGGGTAATTTTTCACGTTTAATAATAAATAACAATCGAAATAATATATTCATCTTAAATTGCAAATTATGTTGAAATCAATTAGCTTTTTTATTTTTATTTTCAAAACACTCGTGTTAAATTGTCACTTCCGATCGAGGCACACATATCTTGAACACTTAAAATCCTTATTCTTTTATCCTTTTTTATATTTATATTTTATGACCAACAAATAAATTTTAATAACACAATGAAAACTAGCCAACTTATCTTAACTAAGTTCTAATATAAAAAAAAAGATAGACAAATTGTTCAGTGAATCAAATTTTTTTATTAGACGTAACTCAATTATTATTATTAATTACATAAATAAGTGATTCAGTCACTTTAAATTAATTTTATACTCCTGCCATCCCTTTTATTTGTCATGGTTGCATTTTTAAAGTTATTTTTTGATAATTGTTCAAAGATACTTATAATTACATTAATAGCGATATTAAAACAAATAGATTTTCAAAAACGATATACAACAGTACTAGTGCAATTTTTTGTCATACATATGATGAAAATACATCTTAAAAGTAATTCCTCAAAATATTATATTTAGCTCTAAAATAGAAACCATATCAAATAATAGTAGAGACGGAGAATGAAAAAATCTTCTCTTATGTCCCAAAAACCATGCGTCCCCTAGGGATATCATATTCAGCATTTCAACACAACAGGGTGATGCAAACCTAACTTAAGTGGGTAACTACCCACATTGGACATTTAACTCAATTGGTGTTCAAAAAACCCAAAATTTTAGATGATATTGGTCTATAAGATTGTGTCATTTTATTTGTAAAGACAACCAAAGGAGGTCATTTTGAACTTTTTCTCCAAAAAAAAATTATTTTAAGACCTTTTTTTTTCGATAGTTTTTCAAGTCATTTTTTATCCTTAACGAATGAATTTTTAAAATAAGTATGATGAGGAATGACTTTTGAAACTATCCGAACGCATCGTAATTAGGAAAAAGAAAAAACTAAGAAATTTTCTAGGCCACTGTCCTTTAGGGGCGAGACTATGCGCTATGGCGGGTTTAGCGCCAGAGCGGGCTAGGCAAGACAAACCTAATAACTGCAAAATCTTCAATTCTCCTTCTTCCTAAAATCCTCGAAATTAGTCGTAAAAAAACGCCTATAAATCCCCAAAAAGTTGCTGCAAGCTTGGAAAGAAGAGACAGAGAGATATCTAACATGAGGTTGTCGAGAGTTTGGATGATTTCTATTCTACAAAGATGCACCACATCACACAACCATCACAAGCCGAGAAAATAAAATTCGAGTTAATAACTCCCTGCAGCTGCGTGGCGCCCATGTAGCTAGGTTTTTTATGAATTGAATAGTTATAAATCTGTGTTCACTGTGTAATATATTTAAATCAATGCTAGAATCATGCGTAGGCCTTCGTGCACAGAGTGAAATCTGGTTAAATCCTAAGAATAAGCCTTAGATGATTATTTAGGGTTAGCTACGGTCGAATTATTGTTTACATGATATATGTGTTCAAGTAGTTCGGTGGTAAGGATTGTGTTTATGTCATTGAAGGTGGTATATTAGTTCTTGCGTTAATGTAAATCGTGCATGTATGGGTACGAAACCTATTAATCACGCCTAATGTGAATGAGAAGGAACTAAGAACTATATGTTATGAGCACCTGCTGTGTATGAATTGTGATGTATACTTGGTGTATGTGAGGTTTGGTGTGTTGTATGAATCGGTTTTCACGTTCCGCCATAACCAACTGGGATCAGTTGCCACGCTTCGGTATAACATGCTGGATCGTTTGCAAACGTTCATGCATAACTAACTAGGATCAGTTGCCACGTTCTGTTATTATTATTGGATCGAAAACCACATTCCGATATGCTAACTGTTTGTGTTTGGGTTCCATGAGAGGACCAACTACGTGACATAATTGTGTACATGGAAAAGGTAGATTTAAACATAGTGCATAATGACAATTAATGTTGTACTTTTTAGAGTTGTGATATGGTTATGATGTCTTATGTTTGATTGTTTTTCTATGTTGTTTAGACTCGGTAATGTTTCCCTCTGTATATGTACTCTCATATTTATAGTGGATTGTTCATCTCCTTTGTGGACGTAGGTTGATTGACCAACACTAAATCGTTTGTGTCTTTTGGTATATTTCCTCGTGTCTTCTCTACTCGTGATCTTTCAATGTTTGCTTTGTTTGGTCTCCGCATTTAACCTCTTATTTCGGTCCTAACATAGGACTTCCCGTAAAGTTGAGTGTCATAGTTAAGAGTCCACTATAGGTGTTTTAGGGGGGTTTAGGTTATTTCTGCTTATTCGTTTGAATGTTTCACTTTATTTAGGTTAATTCTAATTCTTCTGTAGGATAAACATTAAAATTTTACAAGATGAAGACTATTATTTTTAAATTGTAAGTACATTAATATATTGTTTCTTTCAGTATTAATATAGATATATTTTTATTGAGTCAGGTGCAAAATTTTAATTTAGTTCTATAAAATAACCAAAATATTCTAGTTTTTGGTAAAAATAATATTCACATATTAACAATTGATAAATTTCATCTATAATATTAAACACCAACTTACCTATTTAAATGAACTTTTAGATTATTATCTTATTATACAATCAATTTTGAATATAACATTAATCAAATTTTTCCTTAATAACTTTTTAAGTATCAAGTCAAATTGCTGGTTATTAGGATATATGGCAAATAATTGTAATACCAATGTGAAATTTCTGTTTAAATATGCATGATATTTTTCCTCTTTTAGTACACATATTTTAAGAGAGAATTAACTCATAGTATATTTTAGTATATTCTAACATGGAGCAATAAAATACAAGCAGGTGCCAAAAGTTTCATGGGCGAAAATAGAGAAGAATCGCTCGATTCACCAGCATTAACAACGTTCTAAAGCTTATAACACGCTTTTGAACTTGTTAGAGAATGTAATGTCGATCTTGGAATTGTTAGTCTTCACCGAAAGTATACCTTAATTCCTTTTAGTCCAAACCGCTAATCGTGGTCATTGATCGTTTTTATAATCCTACACAACAGCACATCAAATTTAAGTTCAAGTGACTGCCTTGTTGCTTTTGTTAAAACTGCAGGCACGCAAAAAGCAAGTCAATTTAATGATCTTCTAAATGAATCAGATGATCATGCTTGCGGTGGGTGTGTGCTGCGTGCGTGCTGTGCTGTTGTGCGGCGTGCGTGCGTGTTGTGGTGTGTGTAAGAAGCTAACAAAGCAAAGTGACTCACACATCAAGATATGTTTATGGTTCTTTTGGATAAGAAAAAAATGAGCTTTAAGAAATTTGGAATGATCAATATCCAGTCCCCCCCCAAAAAAAATACTTTGATCGTGTAGATGCAAAATATTATTGATTGGCATAACTGATCACAAGATTTATTTGTACATAATGAGCATCAACAATTATCTTCGCATTCAAGAATCAACATGTGGTAACCACTTCTCAGATCAGCAATATAATATTTACCTATGAATTAAGCCGGTTAGAATCCCTAGATTGATTTACACTGATATTGATGATATGAAATTAACAAAATCTCATGGTGGAAAGTACTTTGTTATCGTTTATTGAGAATTGCATTAGAAATGACTATTCATTTGCTAAAATGGTAAGGCTGATGAGAACTAGAAATGGTCTATACATGTATATCGAAGTTGAAAAATCACTGTGAAAAAAATATAAAAGTGATCCAGAATAAAGAGTATAAAATCTCATTGTGCAGAAATATTTTGGAAAAAAGTGAAATATCCATCAAACTTACTGCAATATCACCTCAATCTAATGAAAAACGGAATGTTGAAAGAAATAATGAATTCTATTATTTATAGTTGGGTTTACCCAAACTGGGTGTGGCGGAACTATCCTTACTGCCTAAAGGGAAACAAACCAAAAAGTTGTCTTTTTAAAAGAAACTATTTTGTTTGATCAGAATACAAATCTTTTCCATATGATAAATGGAAGGAAAGGAAATCCAACTTGGAAATATCAAAGTGTGGGGTATCTAGTCAAAATCCAGATCCTATTTCTAAAAGAATTAAAATATGACCCATGACGGTGGACTGTAAAATTAACTTAAGTATGTCTAGAGAAGGGTCTAAAAGGCCTAGGACATGAAAAAAAGGATAATGTACTTAATAAAGAGATTAGAGGCTTAGTAAATGTTAAAGACATTACTCTCCTTCGAATATGATTTCGTAAACATTTCTGTGTCTCTGTAACTATCCTTTGGAAAGATTCAGTGTCAATAAACAATTTGAAAGTTATTGATCTTTCTTCCAAGAAACTAAACCTTGGGTACAAACGGAACTTTCGAAGGAAAAATAACATTTGATTGGAACTTTGGAAAAGATAAAGCAAGACTTTTGTCAAAGGCTTTAGAAACAAAAAATAAGATTTTTGATATGTCGATATATATCTCGTTAGTAATTAGAAGTACATCCATTCGGATTGCAAAAATTTATTAACTATGGTATATGACCTTCCAATTCATTATGATGAATGGTTGAAAAGAAACTTTCTTAAATGCATAATTGGAGGGAAAAATTTACATGGAACAACCCAGGTGTTTGTGGGTACCACCGTTGTAATAAAGAAAGTATGTGAACTTATTAATTCTTCAGTAATGGAAGCACCAAAACAATGACAAATTCAATCATCCATGTCCGCATGGATTTAAGAATGATGGAAAGTGAAAATGTGTGTCCGTTAAAATCATAAGGTGTCATTGTTTGTTTGTATCTTGGTGATATTTGATCATCAATAGAGATCGAATGACATAAAATGCTACTAAATGTATGCTATAGAATCAAGTGGAATGAAAAGTATTGGAGTTGCTAATGCTATCTAGATTATAAATTTTCCCAGAACTCATAATTGGTTTAGAATTTTCAACGGTCTCAATGCATTAAATGTACTTAACTAGTTCAAAGATTTGAATGTCAATTTGTCAGTGTCCCAATAAAATGTGAGCTTTGCATGTTCAAGAAACCAACAGCGTGAAAACAAAAGTGACTCACAATTGGATTGTCTAGATTTTTGGAAGCCATGCATGTATATCATATGTGTGTGCGATCATATATAGCCAATTTGCTATTGGAACTGAGCCATTCACAAGTGATCCCAAATAAATTCATAGACGAGACAATAAGTATGTGTTGTTTTAGAGTATTTAAATATCAATACTTAAAAAAACTATTCCCTTGCATGATCACAATATCCTACAATTTGAAAGATATATTGATGGCATATTGAATCCATCGGAGAATGACGTAAAATTCACGAGGGATATGTATTTACAATTGGTATAGGACAGTCTCTTTAGAAATTTTCAAAAGACTGACATGTATCGCTAACCGCTACAATGATCTTTTACTAGGGGCTCCTAGATAAGGTCGGTGAATAAGTTGAAAGACTCCTAGAATTCTTTAATAGATATTCTATTTTGGCCAAACCATGGCATTAATATGCATACCTTTCACATCAGAGATGCAATAGGTAGGGCATGAGCATGACGTATAAGGAAAGTCCCTCTCATATACAACATTGAACATGATACGTTAGAAAACTCCTCTCTAGTGGAATTATCAGAATTGACTATGTGAAAGTCAAGATAATGTTCCGGAGCCACTTAACAAAAGGCCTACTATAGAGAAAGTTTAAAAAAATAATCTAAGGGAATTAATTTACACGCTTAGGAACAAGTCATCCATTTCTGTAAACTCTACTAGCAGACGGGAGAATCCCAAGAGCTAGATTTTAGGAGAAAAACAAGTTGTAAATGGATGGTTTTCGGCATTGTCATAAACTCAATCCATTCTCATGATGAAGACAAATGCAAGGACAAGATACAAACATTAATGCTTGTTACTGAGTTTTAATAAGAGCTTACTGGTTTTAATTGATTTGCTATTTGGCATAAGGAGAGTTGAACCAATAAGTTATCTATGCGAAACACGGTTAGAAATTACCTCTGTGAGTGTGAGTGTAATACGCTTTCAAAGAAGTGATTGGCAAAAGCCCATCTCTCTATACACTCATGAAAGCATGAGGTGTTCATGGCTAAAACGCACACAACCGTAAGAACCATAAATGGTAAAGGTTTATTGTGTGGACTATGTTTGTCTATGTATACACCACAGTTCGGACGGTTCAAAAGATATCGCATCTACCGATGACGCGAGTATAATCCGACAGATTTCACTACGGAAGTCCAGGGGAACACTACTTGATGCCAGATGCAATTAATTTCTTAGCTTTGTAATACACATACTGTCCGTTTCTTTGTCTTCGAGTCATCCCCATTGCTCATCGAGTGGATGATTGTTGATTTTGAAAATGTGTGAATGGAAAATGAGAGTTGCGACTTTTATGAAGAGTTGTGACTTTTATGAAAATTTGCACTTTCATGAAAAGTTGTGACTTTTATGAACGTTGTGAATACTTTTATTGAAAGTTGTTGACTTTTATAAAAGGTGATAACCTTTCTGGAAGATGTGACTGTTTCCAATGTTTTGAACTTTCCGGTAACGCACAATAAGAACCTTTGCGCACTATCCTTTGATTTTCTATAAATTGAGGGATTTCCTCTGCCTTTAAATAGAATTTTATGGACTTTTTCTTCTTCAACTACTAAATCATTTTCTTATGTGTACTTTACTACCGTTGAGTGGTTTCGAGATAACCGGAGTTTTTGTTGGTATCTATACTCTGTGATTGAGACATTTTAAAAAACCCGGAGGTTATATTCCAAATAAACCTCGGATACCAAGGGTAAATATTTCCTTACGGGACCTGGTGCATAGTGACTTGATCTTTTTCCTATTAAAATTTTCTATATTCTTGCTACACAATGTGTCACAAACTTTAGATTTGTGAATTTAATTCGTCAGTTCTTCTATCTTTTGTTCCTTTCACTGGTTCTTAAACTTTGGTACCTACTTGTCGTGTTTCTTGCAATGTTTTTTTGAATCAGTGATTCTTTTAGACACATATTAAAACACAATTCTTATTTTAAGTAAAATATTTCGTAATTTTTTTTTTAAATCTGTTTCTGATCTAGTTTATAATTTTCTATTGTGAAAATGTTCTTAAACTTTGTTGTCTTACAAATGTTCAAAGTTTCTTCTAAGTAGTTTGGTAATACAGATGAACAACAGTTACATGTCCCAGATTACCCTAAGAAAAAGTTTAAACTGAAATGAAAGACTAAATATAATAGAAAAAACATGTATGTTTTTCCTTCCTCACACGTATAATTACTCACTACTGAGTTGTTGAGCACAGACCGAGAGCCGATCTATGTGTGAGATGGAGGTTTGTCTGAACCTAACAATGTAGCACGATATATGCTTATTACTTGGAATGTATTAACATGCAAGATATTAAGATATCTGAAAAAATCAAAACCTTCACAGAGCTAACTGAACATGATATACTGGATATGAATGTATATACTAACACATCAAAAGCCAAACTGAACGGAATGAGCAAGTACTAAATAATGATGGACGTGGGGTGATTGAATCCCTAAGTACAAACGGAAAAACGGGTCAAAAGGACCTAATGTTTTGATTGGTGGGAACTACTATTAAACAAACATAAAACAACGTTATTTAACATGGATCTAATTTATATGCCACAATCGAAAGGACCCATAGTTTTTTTGTCAAGTGGTAATGAAAAAACGCATGACTGTTGTGAGCACTAATTATATGCCCACTAGGGAATTAATAAACCTTGGGGGCAAGTAACTCTGGTGCTATAACGTGTACGCTGAATGCCTAGTCCCAACCCGGTGTTTAGAGCCTACTCCCAACTATAAATGCATATAATACAGCAATAACCCTGAAATATACTAGAATATCTTTCACTATGACATGTTAACTGGAATGGCAACATTTTTAATACTAAAACAAAACTTCGAAATCTGAGTCCTGTATAAAGAGTTTACTGACCTAAGCTCGTACTTCATGAAACAAAATAAATATATACAACTAGGTCCCTGAGTTTATTGCAAAGATAAGACCGATGGTTACCTAATGACATGAGATCATAATCAAAAACACTAAAACAACAGCTAAAGCCAATGATTTTCCAGTTATAGAAACCCTAGTCTAAACATGATGAAGGGAATCAATAATCTGGCTGAATTATAGGGACCTACTAGATGAAAGGAACCCACTAGTGAAATTCCACATACCTGATGACGAAATCTACGGGGAAATCCTATGATTTTGGGGCTGGAACTTAAGAACCCTTCTTCCTTCTTCGAAGTGTTTGGGTAGCCTCTTTTCTCCTTTTTTTTCTAAGTTTGATGATTTTTTAGTGAATGAATTGCTTAGGGAAAGATCAGACTAAGTTACTACGCCTAAACTGACCAAAACTATGTACTTTAGGGATCAAACGACGTAGGAAAGGAGACCGTGACTTAATTCTGATAAAGTCCACCCACGGAGGGACCTACGATCCGTGGGTTGACCTACCAACCATAGGTAGGGGTCATCCATTAAGTCTTCTCGATAGGGCTTCACTAAAACAAGCAGAATTTTATACTTAAAGACGGAATTTCAGCAAACTCGGTGGCGTTGGAAAGAAGATTCAATCATCTAATTTTGATAGGCCATGTGCCAATTAATTTCTTTTATGTAAAGAGTTACTGGTTGACTGTAGGTGGGATCAGAGACTATAAAGATTTGGCCTTAACGATGGAACCCCACCTATGGTCTGTGGTTCGTTCCCTTAGCACAGGCAGACCAATTTCTTCGTTTTTGATATCCCATATGTATAGCGTACAAATGATTGAATATAGATTGAAGCTTCTTCAAAAGCCTTTTTTGATTCAGTCAGAAAAGCACCACAGAACAACAAATTTAAAAAAGATTAAAAGTAATTCAGAATTATCACGGATCAAGAACTGAATACAACAACAATTTAAAATTGAAGGTAAATTTGGTTATTTAGTTGAGTTTTCCCATGATAAAATATGATGATTTACATAAACGGCTATACATCTATAGGTAAAGATAACTTGTCCCGATATTAATTATTAATCACACAATAAGTTGTCTCGAATTGGACAACCAACAAACAAATAAATGGCCTCATCTGTTTGTTGTTATCCCTCACAACAATCTACCCCTTAAAAGTTGAAAATTGATAAAATAAAGGATCTAACTTAAACACAATGACCGGGGTTAAAATTACAAACGGTTTAAACACTATTAAAGTTTTGGCATAATGTAACCTTCTTCTACCTACGTAACACCTCCTAAAAAAAGTTACATTTTTTAATGCAAAATTAATAATACATGAATTACGCACACCACAAACATCAATAATAAAAAATGAATTACGCATACCATTATATATTCACTAATTATTAGTTTGAGTGTTTGACTTATTCAGGTTAATTCCTCTTAAATGAACATTAATTTTGAGGGATCTATATTTTTAAATATAAGTCATTAATATATTTTCTCACTTCAGTTAAATAGTAGATTTATTTTTTATTTGAGCAGGTGCAAATTTTGATTATTTACTTCAAATAAACAAAGATTCGAGTATTTGTAAACATATATTCGACATGTTAATTACATTGAGAAATTTCTCTAGAATATTAAACACCACTCACCTATTAAATTACTTTTAGATTTAATTTAATCTAAATAGAAATTAATTGAATATAACTTACTATAATTTCCTCCTTGATAACTTCAATATCAAGAAACAATGGTTTTAATTGGGATTTTGGCAAATAATTTAATGACCAATGTGAAATTTCTGTTATAGATAGCAGGATCTTTCCCTTTTTTTAGTACACATATTTTAAGAGAGCATAACTATAGTAATATTTAGTATATTCTAGCATGGAGCATAAGAAACAGTCAGACCAAAAAAATTTTGCTTTGGCGAACATAGAGAATGAATCTGCCGACTCACCACATTCTTTTAAACGACGTTCTCTGGCTGTAACAAAAAAGCTTGTGCTTGTTTAGCTAATTTGCGATGTCGATCTTGTATGTTATGTCTTCTCCAACCGAAATGTATACCTTTATTTTCCTTAGTATTTTCACCTCTAATGTGGTCATTGATCACTTTGTTATAAATCCTACAAACAAATTTTAAGTTCACTTGACTGCTTGGTTGCTAGCAGAAGCACGCAAAATTAAGTCAATTTAATGATATTCTAAAACGAATTGGACAATAGAAAAATGCAAATGGAAAATTAACCGAGATGAATGAGGCTAGAGATCTAGTGTTGGTGGGAGTCCATAGATCGATTGAATGTAAAAACATGATAATAATGAATTTGAAGCAATGGTTGAATTCTGGTCAACTTAAATTGACCGACATTTGGAGCAGCTATAAATGGAGCTTTATCTTCCTCCCAGATTCCATCATCGATGCAATATCTCACAAAATTTCTTCTAGGAACGATTATCTTCAGAATAATAATTATTTATCAAGTCCTTTTTCCTTCTTTTGTTTGTTTTTAATTTATTTGGTTTCAATTATGCATTAATTCCTTGTACTTTGCAGTTTGCAATGACATTTAATGAAGACATTTAATTTATGATTACCCATGTCTCCAACTATGTTTGAATTAAATAATGTAATCTATATATGGCACCTCTCAATTTAATCAATTCAATGTGAAAGAAGCACGTCATATAAAAAAATTATGAAAAAATAGGCGAAAGAGATTATGCTACTAAAACTTCCTAAAATATAAAAATATTTTAACTTCTTTTGTGACGAATAGTTGTATAAATCATTATTTAAGGAGAAATTTAAAGCTCAACTTCCTATTTCAAAGAGGCTTAGTTCCAACAAGTTTAAATTCATATTTCTGGATAACATAAAAAATGAATGTAGTGCAAAAAGTTCATCCAAGTACATTCGACAAGAATGCTAACAAAAGTAAGAATGTTAACCGAAGTCAAACTTTGGTCAAAACATTAAAGTTGAAACACCTAATGGCATAAATTTGTATTGGAAGCTTTGTGGCCCAAACAAACCATGACACTAGCCCAAATTGGCCCTTAGGAGTTGATGGAACCGACAAAAACCATATCTGATATCTGAACTTCAAATGCTGACTAAAGTCACCCCTTTCACTTAAGAACTTCTATAGCGAGAAGAATTCACATAAAACTCAAATGAACGAGTCAATGATCGAACTGTCTGTCATATAAAGTCATAAATGACTTGAGGTCAACACAGGATCATTACATATTGATAATACAATCACACCTTAAAATAAATTTTAAAACTTCATGGTTATATCGCACATAAGAGGTCAATAAATTTTATTATCCAAAAATGAAATCATTTATGACAGTAGTAAGTGGGTTGTCTATGTAATGTCCTTAAAAGATGTAAAATTATGAACTGATGTCTCCTATAATTAATTAAACATTGGATGAAAAAGAAGCATCAGGATTTGTTGTGAAAATTGAAGTCAATATTCATTTTATGAATTTTAGTATAGCATTAATTAAAACGTGTTGCAACAGTACATAACTTATTTATTCAAATGCACGAATACAACTTGAATAACTCTTCGTTTATTTGATATGTCTTAAACACGAAGAAACAAAAATTATTCACTGCATTAAAGAGTTTTTCTGTACCTCATAAAACCAATAATATAAACCAAGGACTACTAGGACTTCGTAATAGACACTAAGAATCTTCCCGATTCCTAGTAATTAAGAAGCTTCCACTACTGCTGCATAATTGACTGAGAGGCTTGGTTTAGTTAAAAATTATCAGCAGCTTGGTTTCTTCATTTTATGCCGTAGTAGAACCATATCAATGATCTTATCCTTGCCTGTGAGTCTCTCTGTAATATCAATGTTTTGCTCCTCCCGTGCGCAAAAACTCGATTTTTGGAAAGTTTAATCGCTGACTGAAATCGTTATCACAGAGGAAATAAGAGTTGTGTCTTTTGCGGAAGAAGACATAGTTTCAGCTAGAAATTATCTTCAACCAAGATGCTTGAGTGGCGCCACACACAACCACAAATTCTACTTCGAGTTGACAAACGTATAATTGGTGCTTTCTTGGAACACATATGGAACATAGCACCTCATCCACACAAAAAAAAACTATACGTTTTTCATATCATCTTTATCTCCAGCAAAGTCACTATCTGTATGTGAGACAAGTTAAAAATATGCATTTTCCTCCTTTCTTACAAAATGCCCAAGATCATTCAGACTTGTAAATGCCTAAGAATTCTTTAGCGGCCAGCAAGTGGTTTCTTTGGATTTCCACTGTACTTGCTTATTAAAAACTTAGAAAGTAAATTATACAGGTCTAGTCGCTGTCAAGAGCATCAAGCATCCCACAATATGCTTTGAGAAAGTTTTGGTCAATCCTTGTTCCTATAGCGATTTTTTTCACACGCTGAGCTCCGTTTCTGCTTAGGGCGGCGGGTGACCATAAAAATTTCACCAGGAGGGCTGCTTCACTTCAACAGAAGCTAATGCATCAGGGGCTCAAAAAGATCCGGA
The DNA here is from genome assembly GCA_027704765.1 of Solanum habrochaites. Taxonomy (NCBI): domain Eukaryota; kingdom Viridiplantae; phylum Streptophyta; class Magnoliopsida; order Solanales; family Solanaceae; genus Solanum; species Solanum habrochaites. The sequence goes on along the minus strand of JAKWJA010002498.1, from coordinate 10,172,204 downwards.
CATATCAAACTCGCTCCTCATCAATTGCTTAAAATGCATTTAAGCATATTGATCATTTCCAGTATAGATAATCAGCTTCATGCCAGCACACAATACACAAGCTTTTCGTCTTTATTTAGATAAAGTCGGTTGCTCCATAAGGAAATTTTTTAACCTGTGTAGTATTCACATAAGTATATCACAGCTAGTGAGAGCGTGTTGATCCATCTAATGTGTTTCTGAATTGTAAACTTTATGTTCGCGGCCATACTTAATGTAAACCAGGGGGCCTTGATCAACCACTATAACATGTTCTTGCAATTTCTCCATGTAGTAAGGCTTTATGAGATTTCACGTCCAATTGATTAAATTGCAGTCGGTTTAGCGTTGCTGTGCCACCACCAAAAGTGGTGTCAAGTCTGACTACGGGAGCAAGCACCTCTTTTAATCCACACAATAATTCATTCATATATCCTTTGGTCACCAAGCAGCGCCCTGTTACCTTCTACCCCACACTCACCATTCATATATCGTGAGTTTGGTTTTACTTTAAAAACATGATATTAAACTCAATTTTATTTGCTCCTTTTGGTAAATCAATAAGCTCCCAAGTGTCGTTTTTTTTCATTTTCCAAAATTTAAGCATACATTGCCTCCTTCCATTTTGTTTCTTGGACAACACTTTCAAAATTTATTGGGTCACAATCTGCAAACAATGAAAAATAAGAACTTGTCTCATAATTGATATTGACATCGGTTATCTGATAGTAGGAGTGTACATGACCGGGTTGGTTCAGGTTTTTCAAATATCAAACAAAACCATTTGTGTCGAGTTTTGAATATATAAATCAAATCAAACCAATAAACACAGGTTTTCAACTTCGGATTTTTTCTGGTTTCTTCGGACTTTTCGGATTTTGGGGTTCTTTCGATAAAGTATTCATACAAACATATAATTTACTTGTACTTCAAATATTTCTTTAGTCCTACCAAATGTAACTATATAAGTTATTTCTCAAGAAAATAACAAAAAATATGATATGATTGATAACACTAAAATATCCAACCAAAAAATAATAATAAAATTGCTTTTTAAAATAAATATTGAAATTAATAAGTAATATGGAAATTGATCGTATATTTAAACCAGTAGTACTAAATCATGCAAACCCAATAAGTTTATTAAGCATCAGTTACATGGACTAAATATTAAAAGAAAGTATAACATTAGCATCAATGGTATTTATAAATTTGTAAAATCATAGGTAAAACGAAAAAAAAAAAACAAAAATCAATATTATTGCTAATTATTAGAGCGTTGAATTGATTTATCTTTGCATTAAGAAATTAATTGATTTTTATTTAAACTTATTATAATTACCAACAGAGTATAAACTATAAATCTTATTAGATCATTACGAATTACTAGTCCAAACAAGAAATAAGTATATTAAAAGATTAAAAACTATAAAAAAAAAATAATTAAGAGATACCTTTTAAAGACATTATAAAAGTAAGTATGTTTAATATAAAATAACAACTTTTAAATATCTAATATATACTGTTGATTTGTCTCGGGTTGGCTTGTTCTTTTTTAGTTGAAAACAAACAACCACACAAATTAGTCGGGTTGTTTTTCACCAACAAAAACCAAGTCAAAAAACACCAAACCACTAGTAGGTTTTTTTTCAATTGACTCCAATTTGCGATTTGGCTTCGACTTTGTATGCCCCTACCTGATAGTCTTGAATCCATTGTAGGTCTTCGTCTAACACGAGGAACAAACTTTCACTGCTTGCTTCGATAGTTCTTTTGTAGGGGAAAAACCCTCAACAGTTGTAGCACGAGTTCGCACTAAAATTCAACCTTTGAGGAGCGTAATCTTCAGAGATTATTCATCACATAGAACTGGACTAGACAAACTTTTCATCACAGTTCCAAGGATTGTCTTCATCGAAAAGAATATATTACTAGTCACTATTATCTTTTGTCAAAGGATATATTTAAATAGATTGTAGCCTTGAAATTCTCTATCTAAGGACCAACAAAGACACACTTTAACGCCTTTATCCATCAATTTGTTTTCTCCGTACATCTGGGACATGTGCATCATAGGACAGCACACAAATTTTTGAAGTTAGTTGACTACAGTCGGTTTTCTCCCTTTCAATCCAAGCCTTCTCTGGTATGATATCTCAAAGAGCAAAGTAGAACTTCTATTTAAGATGTGGATACTCCAATTTGCTGCATCAGGTCAAAATGCCTTCGGAACTCTTCCTTGAGCCAGCAAGCTTCGAACCATGACAAGAATGGTTCTGTCCTTTCTCTCCAAAACAGCATTTGTTGAGGTATATATTATGTTGTGAGCTTTTTTTTGAATGCCACAAGACTTACAAAATTCTTCAAATGCCTTTGAGCAATATTCGCCTCCACGATCTGTTCGAAGGTTTTTTATGGTCTTCTCTGTCTCATTCTCAACATGAGCTTTGAAATATTTAAATACTTTAAAAGCCTCTAATTTTTCGAGCGAAAAAATATTATAAAAACAATTTTTGCGTTAGAGATTGGTGTTATCGGTTCCCTACAACATGTCTGAGGTGAAACTACTCACAAATCTCTTTTGCTCACCATGACTTCGCTTCAGTAATTGGACACCGGTTGTAGTTTGCAAGAACACAATTATTCCACATTACTTGAGAAGAACAACAATTCAGGGAAGTCCCGTCCCGTATTGCTTCTTGTGAAGGATCTTAAACCACCAAAAATTAGGTGACAATATTAAATAAATGCCACAACCATGGAAGGTTCTCTCACTTTCGCTATAAAACAATGATTGAATTTCATCATCAAAAGGAACAACCTCTGTCATTGACGTCATTTAACAATAGCGATAACTCTAGAAGAATCAGAAATCTTGCAAAAATCGTTCCTAAGGGTGATGACATATCCTTTTTCTAACAATTGACCAGAACTCAATAAATTACTTTTAAAGCAGGATCTCAAAACATATTAGATATGTTCTCTGCACACCCATTTTTGGTTCTAAAATTGACATTACTCTTCCCTGTTATATCCACAAGGGAGAGATCACCAAAACCAACCGTTGAATGGAAGCTTTCATTTAAATTAGAGAAGAAAGACTTATTTCCAGTCATGTGGTTACTATAACCAATATCCACATAGCAAAGAGCTTGCTCCTCAGGCCCATTTTCGTCGTGGACTGCCATTAACAAGGTTGCTCCTTCATTGTTCTCAGCAAAATTTTACTATTCTTCTTTATAACTAGGTAATCCAGTAAGACATTTCAGAACAATAAATGTCCAAATATATGGCACAAGTGGATAACATTCTACCTGAGCATGTGTCAAAATCATTTTACTCTGCTTTGCCATAGTTCATTATTATTGACTCTCAATTTATTGTTCACTCTTTGTTGCCATCCTCAGCCCATGTAATTTCCTCGATCTCCTCTCTCAGGTTCCTCTCCTCACCCCTTCATCTCGAATGGGAAGCAGAAATTTAAAGTAGATAGCTTCAAAGTCCTGCTCCTCAAATTGAACTCGGTCCTCTTTGGCTCATGCACCAACAAGGGCGTGCAATTCGTCAAGTGACAAAGCATCTATGTATTTGACTGCTTATCGAGCATCAACAAAAATATATTTTGGTGACAAGGAGGAAAGTGAAAGCCAATATGCTTTCAACAATTGTTGGCATCGTTCAGTTTCTCGCCTTAAATCGCATATTGTTGCTTATCTCATGGTTCTAGCACAAAGAGTAGTGAAAATTTCACCCTCCTTCATCTGCAAAGTTTCTAAGTCCCTCCTCCAAGCTTGAAGTTGTGCTCGCTTCACTCTTATCTTACCTTGATACTTTTTTTTTCATGGAGTCCCATAAACCTTTGGAATTTTATTTGCAAAGAATAGTTTCAAAGATGGGCGTTCAATAGCCTGAAAGAGGTAATTTTTGGCTTTCTTCATTCAAACTCTTTTGAGCATTCGTCAAAGCTTTGCCATCCGCTGGAGTGCCGATTCCATCCTCGACAATCAGCCAATGCTCCTTTGATCGTAAAAAGTTTTCCATTAGCATACTCACATGGTCATATCCATTTAAACAAGGGACGGTTGCTTGTACTAAGTTGCTCTCTAAAGCCATAGATGAATAATGAATTTTGGGTGGGCGTGAACTCTCCCACACCCGTTTTTTAAAAAAATTATTAAAACTGACACCCCCAGATTCTTGATACCATTAATAGAAAATAACAAGAAGAACGACGAAGAAAGTCAATTGAAATAAGCAACATAAGAAAAATTATTACTGCGCAGCTCTCTTATGTTCAATAGCAATCAAGAAAAGTCAATACATAGACTACTAGGACTCCTGATAGACGCTACTAACTCACTAAGAATCTGCCCACTTCCTAATAATTAGGAATTGAACATTTCAACAAAATAAAAAGGCCAACAAACATTAAATAAATGATTTCTAAACAAAGGAACACTTCCAATATAAGAAACGGTTTCTTATGTTGACTCACCTTGATATATATGCATTGAAAGATGGTTTCAAACTAATACTTAAGCATGGACTCAACCCAAAAACGGATCGTCTTATTGCATCAAGACAAGTCAGCATAAACCCAACTAATATGACAACTCCAGAAGTAAAACAAGGAAAATAGACTAACACCATCTAATAATATAGATTTTGAAAGGAATTTGATGTATTAAGTGTTCACCATAAGGGACATTCATGGGATATATATATAGGAATATTATGAAGGAGTACTAATCTAATAGGACTAGGATTAAGGAGTACTAATACTAATAGGACTAGGATTAAGGAGTAGTACTAATTTCTAATAGGAATCTAAGATTAGGAAGGAAATGTAGTACTAATCTAATAGGACGGGATTAGTAAAAAGTAAAAATAATAATATGATTTTATAATAGGTATTTAATACTATCATGTATTTTATCCCCCCTCAAGCATGAGCTGAGCGGGGAAGCGAACGGAAAGTATGGAAATGAGGTAACTGTGCTGTCGGCTCGGGAGAGGTTTCGGTGAGAATATCAGACGGTTGATTCTTCAGTGGGTACATACTGCAAAGTATGGGGTGCCGGCCTGAAACTTCATCGGAACAAAAGAGACAATCGTTCAACATGCATTCATACTTGGTGTGTAGGACAGAAGAATGCGTGGCCAACAGATGGTGTTGATTTTGTTGTTCCAATAGAGAGAAGAAGGGAACATTGTGAGGGACGCGGAGTCTAGCAGAAGAGATATGTGACCCCCACATGGTCTCAGCAAACAAGAAGAGCAAGGGCGCGGGATTAAACTTCAGTCGGCGGGACCGCGAGACCTTGGGTTGGTTTTTGGACACCAGTAGATAGTTCGGCACTACCCCAAAAAAAATGAAGAACCCCGATTTAGCTTTTCGTCTTTATCATTCGCTCAATCTGAATCTGAAGAAACCCCGAAAGCCTCCAAAGTCCGGGTTCAGATTAGATGAGGTAAACACACGACAAAAGAGTCGCAAAAAATGTACCTGGAGAAGAGGAATGCGTTTGAGACATGGTAACTCATGTTCCTTGGTTGATGCAGAGCCTGAACCAAATCCAGTTGACAGCAAACTGGAGATGTAGACGGTAATGGCAGATAACTGCTAGAGCCCCCAATTGAGGCTGCGAAGTGGGTGATATCCGGAAAAGGGGGTTGTCGGATCCATGTAGACGAAAGAGACTTGCCCATCGGTGTTGGTTGATGGTTGCATTTTTCCAGTCAGCTTTCTCAACAAGATCTCGAAGCCCAGATTTGGACTGATTGAAAGACACGCGTGCTGCCTGTACGAGAACCTCCATTCCCAGAAAATAATTTTGTTATAGGGCCAAGGTCCTTCATTTGAAGGTAGTATGCATAGCTCGAGTGAATCCATGAATGAGAGCATGAGTGAGCCTTGTTTATAATGATGACTCTCATCACATAGACAAGAAGAACTGACTGTACGTGTGTTTTTGAAATGTCGAAGTCGGTAACAACAGACTAGTGTGTGTACGCAACACGTGAAAGCCCGACGGTCCTTGGAGGCACGTTTAAGACGGTTGGTAACAAACCAGGGGGGGCTTGCTTGTGAGCCCATACAGAGACTTCTGGAGTTTGCCAAACATGGGTCCCATCAGGGGAAGGCGAGAGGCCATGGATTCCCAACACGGGGCGGGGGGAGGGGGCGGGGGGGGCAGGGACACATAGCCGGTGGTTGCGTCATGTAGAGAGTTTCATCGCATGCATGAAGAAAGCATTGGAAAATATCCAACTGATGATGAGCAAATTGTTGCCACGGCGAGGAGTGACACAGTCCAGGCGAATGGTTTCCTGACAGAATAACAGGACTGAATGTCTAGGAAGCTAATCAAGCCCATACTCTTATTTGTAGCCTTTAGCAACCAAAAACGAGCCTTGTACATGGAAATACTGCCATCTGCATTTGTTTAATTTCGTACACCCATTTACCGCCCACTGGGGCCGCCCATGGGGCCTAGGTACAAGAAACCCAAGTTTTATGATCAGTCAAAGCATTAAACTCGTCATTCATAGCATGACGCCCATAAGCATTTTTGAGGGCACCAGAGTAGTAGGTTGTGGGTTCATATCGGGAAGGGGTGATTGGGAGTTGGTAGCCTGAAAGGCTTTTGGGTTTTTTAAAGATACCGGCTTTTTCCAAGGCGTTACATGGGATGAGTATTGGGGGGGTGTTGCACGGGAGGTGGTGTGGTGATTGATCGGGGCGTGGCCGGGAAGGACCCAAAAAAAAGAGATAGCGGGAGTGGAGAATGATTAGGGGGAGCTATGGGGGGCGGTGAGGGTTGGGGTGTGAGTCGTGAGGTGGTGTAGGTGGTTGAGAGGGGGAGGTATTGGGGTGACGGTGGGTGAGATAGAAGGGCGGTGACATGACGGGGTGGTTTGGGTAGTGGGTGGAGGTGTGGGGGAAGGTGGTGAGGGACCCCTGTGATGAGTATGTTGGGAAAAAAAAAGGGGAGATCGAATGCAATCAAAATGATCGGATATGGCAAATACACGGCGTTCAAGGAGGAAATGGGAAAGTTGATCTTTTTCGATCTTGTAGTGGAGGGATGACTCACACGGCGGACACCCGCAGCAGGGGGTCGAAGCGACTCTCTTGGGAACCCTGTCTAGGTCGCTTCGATAGGGGATTGACACGGTTGGATGACTTGCGCCGCGCGGTTCGTGCTTCCATCGAACGTATTGAGAAGGGTACATTGGCCTCAAGGGCTATCAAGAACGATGATTTCCATGTGGGTTAATTATGTCTGATACATTGTTCGGGAATCAGGGACATGAAGATGCCTGAGAAGGAGTTAGTTTAAGCCAGAAGAAAGAAGAAAGTGAATTCGCGGAGGATCCCCACCTCGGTTGGGTCATGGCTTGCCGCCGCCCAAGAGAAGAGAACGGGACGGGAACAGATCGGCTTGCCCAAAGAGAAAAAAAAACTGAGAAAAGAAGATCTAGGTTTTCGGATCGTGGATACCATGAAAGAATATTATTGTATTAAAGTGTTAACCTAATAGGGAAATACATGGGATATTATTAGGAGATATAGGAGGAGTATAATCTAAATAGGATTAGGATTAAGAAGTATATCCTAATAGGATAGGATTAGTACACAGTAAATTACTAATAGGAATCTTAGATACTATTTATTGAATAATATATGTATTGAGAATCAAAACTAAAAATAAAACGCTAAAATCCGATTTTACGTGTACAAGTATCTAAAGTATTACAATTGATTTGAAAGAAAAATATATGTCTCAAATGACATTATCCCTAGAATAGAGTAAAATCATAAATAAGGAGAATGAGTGTCCGCTGAGATGACAAATAACTACCTCACAAATCTCCATAGAAAGCCTCGGCCAAGAAGAGAAGAGACAATAATCACGAAGATCAAGCATTTCAACAATGATAATTACTGTATGTACTTGAGGTTTTCCGGAGACGGAAGCATCATCGTTTTCTCATAAAAATCAAGAAAAATTCTCGTATAGGATAACTCATGTCATTTGAAATTTAGAGAAGTGGACCTTTCTTTTAAATTTTAATTTGGTAGAATTGAATTATGCAAAGAAAGGAATGATAATGGTTGACAATTCAATTGGTTGACAATAAGGAATCAACCATTCGAAGTTCATGGTAATGGTACAATTTCAACAAATATAAATCAATGAAATCATTAAATTTCAAACTCTAATGTTTATGTCGCCAAGACTACAGCCTAGATGCGACATGGTGCCTAGAGCCACATGACATGGAATAACACAAGATAGCATACATAAACAGAATAAATTAAATGGCACAAATAAGTCTTAATATCCATCATATCGTAAAAGAGAATCTTATAATCTACAAACTATGTGAAAAGCCTCAAGTCATAAATGAGTTGCTAGGACAAGTCCTTAGATAGCTCTTTACTATTTAAAACTGAAAAGGAATAAAGTTGAAACTCAAAAATTGTAGGCCCCGCCATAGTGTTCACCTAAGAAGCACAGTTGGGGGATTTTAATAAACCACATCCAGAAGGATGTGCTCCAAAATCATATTAGTGAAATGGCAGACGTGCCGGTACTCTTCGAATGTATTATGAGAATAGTTTCACTCCATGTATTAGGTCTGCAATATCTAAAAAACTAAAAATTTGTGGCATGTATATACAATAATGATTAAATCTCACGTGAGCTTCAATATGCAGAAATCTGCTCCCACACAAACCTAAAAGATAAGTCCCACTTGGAGATGGTAATAATCAATAAATTGAGCTCAGGTGGATACCTAGAGATTGTTCACGCCTGAGCCTACAAAATCCTTTACGTGTGACACTGAGAAAAAAAACCCTCATCCTATACAAATACCAATTGAAAACTAATTAACTCAAGCATATATAAGCATCAAACTAAAGGAATGCTAAATCAATAGTATATTAAATCTCAATGTCTTAATTCTCGAGGCGTTACTGTATGGTTCATTTAAAGTATGTTATTTTATGTAAATGATTTAGTAAGGTTTTTTAATGTAGACTCACCTTGATATATACACTTTGAAAGATAGTTTCACTAACACTTATGCGTGGACTCAAAATTTTCTTTCAAATTCCTTTATTTGACTACGATTCTAGAAATCTTGTTTCACTGTACTTCCATATATTACTTTATTTATATGATTTTGTTGGAATCCCTTTCATATTCGATACATTCCACGTATTGACTGGTGGCTTGTTGGAATGCAACATTCAATCAGCACTCGGCGATTCCTACTAATTTGGGGACTTCATGATTTTGTTTTAGTTAGTTTTTAGGAATTGTTTATTTCAATCAGCACTTGGAGAGTCCTCCTTATTTATTTCATATTAAGTAGCACTATTAGCTTTATTCAAAGACTAGTGATACAGTCTCATGGATCTCTTAAATTTTTATTGTTCAGTCTTGTGTTAAACACAAGTTTTAGCTTCTGCTTTAGTTTTCATAAGTATTGCTAAGAAATGTAACTAAAAAAATACTACAATAATAATGTTCCTCCAACTATTCAAGAATAAATATTCTCTAGGGATGGATGCAATCAGACTTATTTCCGTCTAGCAATATATGAAATACTTGAATATGTATAACGACTAATTACCATGTCTCATAGACGATGAGGGTATATAAAATTCTGAAAGATTTTTAAAAAAAATCATTGAGTTACAATTATTCTAATATTCTTACCACAACACAACGAGAAAGAATCTATTCAACCCTCAAGAAAATAATTAAAAATGCATGTATAGTGCAAATTGGTGCACTTCTAGATTGTTGGTTATAGATATATATAATATTATATGTATATATAATATTCCTAATAAAAGGATCAACTTAAAAACACAAAAGACCCTGGTTAATTACCAAACTTTTTTTTTACACTATTAAGTTTGCATAATTAACTCTCGATTCTTCTACTAAACACTTAAATTACCTATTTAGTATGCAAAAATTAAATAATACAAGAATTACGCATACCAGCAAAAATTAAATAATAAATGAATTACGCATACCATTATAAATTCACTCATTATTAGTTTGAGTGTTTGACTTATTCAGGTTTATTCCTTTTAAATGAAAATTGATTTTGAGGGATCTATTTTGTTTAAATAGTAAGTACATTAATATATTTTCTAATTTCAAGTTAAATTGTAGATTTATTTTTATTTGAGCAGGTGCAAAATTTTATTTGGTAAAATATATTCACTATAGTTAATTACAAATTGATAAATGTCATCTAGAAGTATTAAACCCAAACTTACCTATTTAACCAATATCTTTTAGATTAATTTATCTTATTATAAAATCAAATTGGAATATAACCTTAATACTAATTTTCCTCCTTATACTTGAAGTATCAAGCAAAAAAAAATCTTTTATTGGGATATTTGGCATAACAATTTAATGACCATGGTGAAATTTCTGTAATATAATAATGCTGATATTTCCGTCCTGTCCTCTTTTTAGTACCCCTATTTTTAAGAGAGACTTAACTAATAGTATAGTTTAGTATATTCTCACATGGTGCAAGAAGACACAGCACGATGCCCAAAAAATTTCATTGGGCGAAATAAAATGACCTCTGCTTCGACTCACACATTTCTCTAAAAAACGACGTTCTGGCTTATACAAAAAGCTTGTGAACGTTGTTGAGAATGTGATGTCATCTTTGGAATTGATTTATTCTCACCAAAGGTCTAACCTATTCCTTTAGTATTCAACTCTAATTTGTCATTGATCGTTTTTATAATCCTCAAGTCAAATTTAAGTTCAAAAGCGACCTCCTTGTTGCTGCAGAAGCACGCAAAAAAGTAGTCAATTTAATGATAATCTAAACTAATTGGACGAAGATGAAAAAATTGCAAATGAAGAATTAGACCGAATGAATGAGTCTAGAGATCTAGTTTGGTGGGATCCATAGATCAATTGAATGTACATAATGTACTGAAGTTGGAAGCATGATGGTTGAATTTCTGGTTGAATTAAATTGAACGAACATTTGGAGCTGCTAAAAATGGACTTCATCCTCCCACATGATTCCATTCAGTGGATGCAAATAATCCCACACCTGTCTTCTAGACGAATTCTCTCATATATTTTATCAAAGTCCTTTTTTCCTATTTTTTTTGGTTATTCTTATTTTATTTCAATTATGCTTATTTAATTCTTGTACTTTGCATGATTTTGCAATGATATTTATTGAAGACATTTATATTTAATGATTACCCTTATCTCCAACTCATTTTGATTAATACCAAAGTCATATAGTGATCTCTCAATTTATCTTCTAAAACTAGTTTGAGCACGTCATATCAAAAAAAAAAATTATGAAAAATAATGATCGAAGATATATATGTGCTAAACTACTAAAATACAAAAGGATATAACTCTTTGTGACGAAAGAGTTTGATATGGATCAATATTTGAAGGAGAATATAAAGTTTTCAAGTCTTATTTCAAAGAGGTCTATAAGTTCCAACAAGTTAAATTCATATTTTCGGATAACATAAAAAAATGAATGTAGTGCAAAACGCATCCAAGTACATTTAACAAGAATGCTGACAAAAGTAAGAATGTTAACCGAAGTCAAACTTTGGTCAAAACATTAAAGTTGAAACACCTAATGACATAAATTTACATCAGGAAGCTTGAGGCCCAAACGAACCATACCACTAGCCTAAAATGGCCCTTTGGAGTTGATGGAACCGACGAAAATCACATCTGATACCTGAACTTCAAATGCAGACTAAAGTCACCCCTTCCACTTAAGAAATCTATAACGAGAAAACGTCACATAACACCAATAACGACCGATGATCGAACTGTCTGTCCTATAAAGTCATAAATAACTTGAGGTCACTACAGGATCATTACATATTGATAATACAATCACACCTTAAAATAAATTTTAAAACTTCATGCTTCTATCGCATAGAGATTCAATAAATGTTATTATCCAAAAATGAATCATTTATAGAGTAGTAAGTGGGTTATTTACATCCTCTTACGGGACTGTGATGAGAATGAGGTTTCATTTTTTATTAGATCCATACAATTTCATATTAAAAATACACATATTTAATTACATCTCTTTGATTCTTTAATTTTGTAAAATTGAATTATGCAAAGAAAGGATAAGTCTTTCCTATAAAAAAAAACACTAGAAATACAAAAAAAAATAATTGTCATAGTTTTCATTTTTAGAATCAAACGATAATAATTTTAACTAACATTTTACGATGTATATTCAGTCATTATATTGATATACAAAAAAAAATAATTTATAGTACCTTTCTTGTTGTTTTTTAATATCTAAATTTTTTGTTGTAAAATATCAAATTAATGTAATCGAATTTAATTTTTAAAATTTGTCAAATTGACTTATCAAAAATATATCATGACAAATAGTGGTTAGAGTACGTAAAGAATAAGAATCATATTCATACGTACAAAAATAGTTGAAGTAAAGATATGAAACAACCAAAAGAGGTTTGAAAGTTTTAACGTTATCCTAACTAAGCAAGAACTCTGGAAAAAACAATGAGGATGATTAAAAAAAAAGGCATAATATATAAAAGGCATAGGCATAATACATAAATATATCCTTTAACTTGACTTCAAATCATATTTATGCCCTTCAATTTTGGATATTCTCTGTAGACATTAAACTAAACTTGTAAAATTTAAACAATATACATGCATGTCCGCCTTGTATCCAACATGTCATTTGTATTCTACGTAGTGTCGTATGTGTATCGTGCCACGTAGAACTCCTGTGCCTACTAGTTCAAGTTTATACAAATTTAAGTCTCTACTTGTGCATACCCAAAGTTGAAGGACATAAATGTGAAATGAGACCAAGTTAAAGGGCACATTTGTATATATATTATGCCCATATAAAAGTGCCTTTTAATATAATTCAAATGGCATCTACATTTTTCAATTTTGAGTTACTCAAATATAGTTAAATTTGTAGAACAATAAACAAGCATATACACATGTCCTACGTAACAATTTTCATCTTTTAATGGTGGGTGGCATTCGACAGTCTATGTTCACATAGGACGTGTGTTTTACTTTGTGGTACAACATTAATTGGATGACATAAATAATCAATTCATCCTAGCAATACTTTAGCAATACTGATGAATTGGAGCTCTTCAACCAAACCCGAGCTTTTTCTCACTCCGTCTTGAGGGAATTTTGGAGTGATGCTGGGATGATTTGAGGAATTTTAGACGTTAATTTATAATGGATAGTTGTTTTAGCTTAAACGACCTATATAGGGCTTAGGATTAAGATCAAAGTAACTTAGTTTTAGGTAATAATCAATAGAGAAGACTTAAAAGTCTTTAAAACTAATTTCACTTCATTCCTACCATACTGTCATATAGGTTCCTTCTAAGTCGCTTCTACGGACCGTTCTGGTCAACAATAGAACTGATAGAACCTATTAGTTTTTGACTAACTTTTTATGGCACTCATGTACGGCTTGTAGGTCTATATCTGCGATCTATAACAATGCCAACAATAACCAACCTTAAGACTTTAGAATTTCATGTTTTTAGGGGTAAACCTATGGGGACTACTATGATTCGTACTTGGGGAGTAGGGATGTACAAAATCTAATCCGAAACGAACAGAAACTGCAAATCGAGACAAATCAAAAAAAAGATCCGACTAGTTTTTTGTTTGACTTGGTTTGGTGTCGAAAAAATGCGACTATATTTGGATTGGTTTGGGTAACTAACAAAAAAACACAACCCAGACATTATATATATAATTTTTAAACTTTTTATTTTATACGTAAAAATACTTACTTTTATTAATTTTTTGAAATCTTTATACTTTTCATAGTTTTTAATCTTTCATATATTTATTTTCAATGTTTCGGAATTAGGATTCTTAATGATCTAATAAAGATTATAGTTCATGCATGTTGGAATTTATAAAAGTTTAAAATAAAAATCAAATTAATACTAATGCAAAGTAAATAAAAATCAATTAAAAACACTAAGAATGATAATCATAGAATATTTTGTTTTTAGTTTGTACATTGATTTAGACTATTAAATACAGTGATCTAATTTTACTTTTCTTTTAATATTGAGTCATGTGACTACTACTTAACTAAACTTAAGTTTAGCATGATTTTAACTTTAATGACGATCATTTCATTATGACTTATTAAATTGGCAATCTGTGTTTTATACAAACGCGATTTGTATTATTTATTTTTTTTGTTGGATATTTTCAAGTAGTGTCATTAACCATAACCTATTTGTGTATTTGCTGAGAAATAGCTTAGATATTCATTTTGGTAGGAAGCCAAAAAATATTTGAAGTACCAGTAATTATTGTTTGTATGAATACTTTAATTTATCGCAAAAATCGTAAAATCCAAAACAACCCGAAACAAAATCCAAAGTTGAAAACCCTAGTTTTATTTATTTGGTTTGGTTTGTAATTCATAAATTTCGACACCAATGATTTGAATGATATTTGAAAATCTGAACAATCGGTCATATACAAACAAAACCCCTACTGGGAGGATGGCTTTCCGATGTTCCGTATAAAAAGGTTACTGATACTTGTTTTTTGAAAAAAAAAATTTCCCTATCCTACGGTTGCCAGCTTGGCCCGTAAAAGCTTCTATGATCCTTATATGGGAACTAATAGACCATGCAACTACAAAACTTACTTTGCTCTTTTTCAAATTCCTAGGTGGTGACATTTACTTGCAAGCATTTTCTTGTTAGTTAAATCGAACCGTTTAAGGATCAAACATAAAAATTATTTATGTTTGGTTTGGTTCATAAACTTTTAGAAACTAAAAATCATATACTTAACAGCCGATCTACCGAGATATTCACACGCAGGGGCAAATCCATTAGCCGACGCGGGTGCTCGGCACCCATTGATTTCTCCGAAATTTTTTTGTATATATATAAGAAATTGATCATAGGTTATTAATATTTAAAATGAGCACCCTAGAACAAAGCAGTGGGGTGAGGTTCTGTTGTAAAACTGAGGAATTTTACACCTGGAAGTGGAGGCATCCCACAAACCTTGTTAAATCTTGATCCGCCACTGATGCAACACCCTTATCTAGACATTAAGGAGCCAAAAAAAACTCGTTTTTGCACAGGGGTTTTTTATATAAAGTTTATGACATTTCCAATATAAAGTTCTATATTTTATAAAAATAAAATTTGAAGTCCTATCCATAATCCAAAACAAATATCCAAGATTTACAATTTTATAGAGAGATTTAACGGTACATGAAACGTCATCATAAGCTTAATTTGTTGTTAAGTAAAGAGTTAAGGTTAGGCTGTTAGGCAGAGATGTAAGGAGTTTGGCACGGAACCACCTCACATTCTTGTGGCTTGTGTGATGAAAAATTAAATTGTATCATGCATAATTAAGCCTAGATTCTTTACTTTTGATCTTACAAATAAAAAGTAAGAATAATCTTCATACGTAGTTACGTACAAATAAAAGTAGTTGAAGTAAAGATATAAACAACAAAAAGAGAATTGAACTTTTACATTCTTATCAATTTATCATAAATGAAGCCAAAAACAGTGAGAATAATTAAAAAAAAAGGCATAATAAGACAAGTAACCCTTTATATGGAAATTTCCCAAAATCAAATGTTATATCTATGCTCTTCAATTTTTGATTATACACAAGTATGTTAAATTTGCAGTATCACAATAACAAGTATACACCCATGTCCTACACACCCTGCATTCACATTTTATGTAGTGTCTACTTGTATACATACAAAATAAGATGCCATATTTAAAATCAAGTTAAATGACACAATTATATATTATACTACCTCTGTCAACTTTTAATCATCATAGTTTTTTTTTTTAAAGTCAAACGATAATATAACATTGACTAACAATTTTACGATGTATTTTTTCATCATATTGATATGCAAAATAATGGAATGTATAGTACTTTTTGTATAGTTTTTGAATATATAAATATTTTATTTCAAATTCGAATAAATGAAATCTAATGTAACTCTGAAAATTAATCCACTTAACTTTTGAAAAGCTCAATATAACAATTAAAAGTGGACATGGGAGTAGCAAATAGTAGAAATGTAGTCCATAACTTCCTCATAACATAAAAAGATTCTCTTAGATAGTCCTAAAGTTAAAGAATCTATATATAAATTCTTTCAAAGTATATATTTCCTTGTGCAATTTTTCAACATTTACCTTTATTCCGTTCATGAAAGCAAATTCAATTTGTAACCTTTTTAAGTTATATCTCATCCTTAAGAATCTTTCTTTTCACAATATCTGGCTATAAATATTTACACATTAATTCCATCATCATATAACATTCATACAAGTGTGATTAAAACTATGGCTTATTATTATACTTGCAATTTTCCTGATATATACTCTTGGATACACAACTTACCACCAATTTCTAAATGGAAAACAGACTCTATTTCAATTTGCATTTCTCCTTCATGTTCATCTCAACCTTCCCTCAAACTATCCATAGCTAAAAATTACCATTTTTCCATAGTTGCGGATTATAATCTTCCTATTTCCCTATGGACCTCAAAACCGTTAAGAGTTAAATATAATACAACAAAATTATTAGACGATGAATCATTATTCAGTTTCTTGATTAATATCGTCCGCGATGTACTTAACTATGGTCCGAATAAAAATTATACCTCGTTGTTCCTCAAGATTCCACGAATGGATTTTAACAACTCCGATTTTAAGGAAATTTTCAATTTCTCATTTCTTACTTTGGCTTTCATAATTTGTATCTATGAAGCCCCTGCTGATCTTAGGTCAACATGTAATTATTTTCCCTGAAGACCATTTTTGTGTTCTCATCTAGAAAGCATCAAAATTGCTCGTGCAGGATGTATGGATCGAATACGGAAGAGCATGATGCGTTCAGTAAACTACGATAACTAATTGGTCCTGGATAAATACCGTCTGCTAATCATCATTTCACAATGCGATTGCAAACGCCATGTCCATTGTTTTCATACCCTCATTTCGACACAAAGTGGCTATGGAAAGTTCAGCTATAATTTGGCCCTGTTATTGCAATGGAAGGTCAGGAACGTCTTACTTTAGGAAGTTTATCTGAGAAAGTTTAGGTGTTCCCTCCAACTTTCATCAGCTTGAAGATGATCCAATTAAATCATAGAGTTATCGTCGAGAACAGTGATTGAAGTAATGGTGAACACCGCTAAATTAGGTACAATCTGTCTTCTTTGAACTAAATACTTTTGGCGTAAACTATAAGTTGGTCAAACTGAACTAATTTCTGCTTGATTTATATTCACATGTTTGATGCTTTAACACATTCAGCAGTTTTCTATTTATGTTATTCCAAATTTTTCAAAAAAATCCAATACTTGTGGTTAATAAATTCCCGAATAATGCCCTTATCTCATTACGAGGCATTTCAGTATTTTAACTGAATCCCAAGTCCATGTGCTTGAACATTTTTTACTTAACATACAACTATTTATTATACAGAAAAGGCTCAAATATGCCACCAAACTTTGAGAATAGGTTCACTTATGTCATCTGTTAAAAGTTTGACTTATCTATATAATTTTCGTTTGAGAAAAGGTTTAAATCAACTGTTGGAACACTTAAAAAGTAATTCCCAACACTTGATGCTTATGAATTATTTTTAACCATCTAATCCAAGCAATATCGCAATTTCTCAGGGAAAAGAACCTAAAGATTGAATTTTAACTTGATTTGAAAGTTTTATGTTCATGTAGGTGTGATGTTGTTAGGCTAGTGAATGAATCACTAATGGCAGAGAGAGGTGCAGGAGTATCAGAGAAGCATTTCCCTTCAAGAATATCATTGCAACTAACTCCAACACTTCAATCCAATGTGTTGAGCATATCAGTAAACAAGTCCTCTGACAATCCCTTAAGAGAAATTGGCATCGAAAAGACCGTTGAAGCGGGATTCGATCCACCAAACACTTACATGGGCTTAAAAGTCTCCGCGGGAGAGACAGTTGTTACGACCATGAAGCCGTGGAAATTTGAGCAATCTGTTAATGGAGATGGTGCAAATTTGAATTGGTTTCTTCATGATAGTGGAAATGGAAGGGAGGTATTTTCGTCAAAGCCTTCTGTTTTTTCATTAATTCAGCCAAAAGCTTGGTTCAAGAACAGATATTCAAGTGTTAATAGGCCTTTTACTAAGCAAGGAGGGGTAATTTTTGCTGGAGATGAATATGGAGAAAGTGTGTGTTGGAAAGTGGATAAAAGGGCTATAGGAAAAACAATGGAATGGGAATTGAAAGGGAGACTTTGGTTAACATATTGGCCAAATAAACATATAACTCCTTATGCTGAGACATAAATTGGAATTTAGATAATTACTTCTCCTTCATCTCAACTTGCATAGTTAATTTGTTGTATTAATATTGGAGCTGGTTTTGTTACAATCTTCTTCTCAGGGGTCGCTCTAGCTGCTTAGCCGCATGAATGTGGGATGCCTTCTGTCTGTTGAGCGGGGCCTTTTATTGTGTGTTGTATAGTTATATTTGTTGCATTGGTTGTCAAACGATCTTGCGTCGATGTAGGTTGGGTTTCCTACCACAACCCTTGAGTTGCAACTTTTATAGTACTAATTATTATTATTGGCATTGGAAGTGTTTTTTCTCAATAATGTACGCCTTAAAAAAACTAGTACCAACTACTCGACTTGAGGAACCAAGTTCCTTAGGACTAACCGAAAACATCAAGGTAAACAATACGTGTTACCATTGAAAACCTCCTTACTAAAGAGAGTTAAAAACACGACCTAAACGGTGACGAGTGTCAGCAACTTTGGTTTCAGATTACAACTCTATATTACAGATCTCATTTTGGCCCGGTTGCTCTTCCCTTACACATATTACAGATAACACCCTTAACGTTATCAGCCTTAATACACCTACAACACCCAAAATTGTGATGCCTCTTTGAAGAAACCTTACCCCAGAACACGAACCAGGTTCGTGTAAGTTGCTTTTAAGTAAAGACAGAATAGAGACACAAACACTTATTGAATTAAAAACCTTCTTCACTCAGGAAGGAAAAAACCTCGTTTTGATTATTCAACTATACGATTTTGTGATTACAACTCATAAATCAAAAGTCTTATCTCTACTACTCCCTCTTTGACTCCCATGATCTCTCCAAAAGGCCACAAACTCACCTTTTGTTACAACTCTTATAAACATCTCACCCTACAAAGAGCCCAACCAACCCTTTGTACAACTAAACTTTAAACTCATTCAGAGAACAAAACAGACAAATGGTTCTCAACGATAAAACCTTCTAACTCAAGAACGTTTTTGTTCGTCGGGCAATCATAATCTGAAGACCTCAGTTTGATGATTAATTCCCCTCTTGTTCTCTGCGTGAAGTACGTCACTAGTTTCTCTGCCCGTCTTTCTTCTTATAGATTTTTGTGCCTTTTACAATCCCTACTAATAAGGTATGAAAGTTATGTTTAACAAGGATTTCTTTTTCAATTAACGAATCCTTATATTCACCACTTCCTTCCTTAATCATATAATTTAGGTTTTCCTTATTGTATTGACCTTTAACCTTTAAAATAATTATTTTGACTTTTGGCAAATAACTCTATTTTACTCTTGCTCTTGGACTTCTTTGCTGCGTACATTTTTCTACTGTTTCTTTTGCGCTTTTGGTCTATCATCAAACCGATTACGATCTCTATCACATTCTATCATATTCCCTACCTTTTTGATGAATACAAACAATGTACGTGTGATGCATGCCAAATAACTCTTCCCCCCTTTTGACGAATCACAAAGACATAAGCAGCGGCTAAATCAACACTAATCACTATCCATATAGTCACCAAAATACCCCCGCCAGTGACAATTTAATTTGTTCTGGGCACAAAACAGGACACAAGTACAGAGGAAACCATCTAGGAGGAAGCAGTTTCAGACAACATTCTTTATTATCACTGTGGAAGGCCTGACCAAGCTTTAGTTAAGCTGAATCCAGCATACCAAACTCTGTCACGCTGCATTGTTAGCAGTTGTCTGCTCTTCACAACCACTGATCCTTCTAACCTGGGTATTTCAGCATTTGAGGAATCGAGCTTCAGCACAGTAACGTTCTGTTCTCTGATTCAAGAGAGGGCGTTCTTTTCTTCAGCTCTTTAAGCTCCCTAAGTAACTGAGCGACAGGACCAATGTACGTTGAGACGCATTTTGCAACCTGCTCTGACTCCATAGGATGCACAATCAGTTAAAGGATATTTTGAGTGAACATGTCTGCACGAGTTAAGATCCTGCCTTCACACCCAATGGTTACTTCAAAGCAATCAAACAAAACCCCTAGTCAATAGGTTGCAAACGCTCACTGATGGAGCTAACTGAGGATCCCCAATTCTAGCAAGATGTTTTGATAATCAATGTAGCCAATCAATGGCGCTCTTTGCACTCAAGTGCACTTCATAAGTCCCATGTCTCGTATGGATGCACTGTGAGCGTTGGTGACCTCTAGGCATATCACCTTATGAACTTCCAAAAAGAACTGTTGCAAGGATCGTGCATTATGTCCCTTAAAACCGTTTGAGCCTGGAGTTTTACTCACTGCGAGAATCGAGCTGGCAGACTTGAATACTCATCAACACTAACTCAACTCCAATTGACTCATTTATACCATTTATACCTACAGATGGTATAGTGCAATTATTACGCAAGCTTGTTGCATGCAAACACAATATCAACCCCTTTACACAGATACACCAACATCTCCTTCTAAGATTACCAAGTTGTAATGAAATCGACCCTTTCCTCTTCATAAATCAAACTGCTGGGTTCTAGAAATAACTCCTCCCACCCTTGAAACCTTAGGAGTTCACAACCTCCTGCTTCAACTAAATCCATTGACATTATACTCATGGATGAAAAGGTTCTATCTACCCCTAAGCCGCCTGATTTGGTTTGGAAGTACTTTTTCCTTCCCACTTTTAGAAATTTTATCTGTCATTTCTTCGATATTTTGTTTTGGATTGAGGGGTTTGCAAGATGTTTTCCCTCAGCATGGCATCCAGTAGTCATAAGCCCAAATCCTTGGGAGACTGATGATTGGGACAGGAGACTTCCCCAACGTCGACGCTTCACCCCAGATTTTGTATCAGCAGCTGGCTGTACCTCAATTGCGCACTCCTTGTTACTGGCCTGTGTGGACGAGCCTGTTTGACCGCCGTGGTTTTGTAGGGTTGAAGGGAACTCAAAAGAATATCGTCATGGATTTGAGTATGGTGGTGGGTTTTTGAGGAGTAGTGGTTTCCTCTCATGAGATGGTGAAGAGGGGGGAATGGTTGGGACAGTGGTTGTGGGAGATGTTTGCAGAAAAAAGTTGGTGAAAGTGGGTTCGTGGACCGGTGATTGGCTGGTTTCTTGGACTTGTTGATGTGGGGAGATTCGTGATGTGGGAGGGGAGTCTTAACGACAGGTGAAATGCCCTAACTGGTGATGATGAGGTGGGGTTACTTTGGTGGTGAAATGTAGATTTTGGTGGGGGAGATTGAGTTTTTGTTGTTGGTGATGAGGTGGGTGGGAGTTTGGTTTCGTCCCCAAGATCTGAGCACACCATCAACAACTTGGTTTTCTTTCCCCTGAAAATATGCAGCATCCGGAAAGAATCAGGGGACGGCCGCGACTCTCGCGGCGGGGCGAGGGCCTTCGGCGTGGCTTCCTGGTAGGCTCCGGTTATGAGCTTGACCAGAATATGGGCGAACCATGGAATAACCGTAAGAAACCTCAGGTGACGCAGACGACGGACACTAGACACGTTGTCGGGACAAGCAGGGCTCTCCAGTTGAACAAGCTCGTCGGGTCGCCTGAGGGAAGGTTTGAAGTCCCAAGGGCCGCATCCCGCACTTAGTGTGGCACTTCGCTAGTAGTGGGGATGTAGTTTCCCGGCCAAGGCGGAGGGGGGGAGGTCGAGGGGGACATGAAAGTCGGGGAGCACAAAACCGGTAATGGGAGGATCGGAACGTCGGGGTGGCAAGTCGAGCCACCCGCCCCCGCAATCCCCCACTGCTCTTCTCCGAACCAGGCCTCGCCTCCTTATACCCACAATCAACGTCACCCATAAGACCGATTCTAGACCACCCGAACTAACTGACAAATGTGACTGCCTAAGAGACCTATAACACGCGCCACGCGGTCTGAACATGTCTCAGACTCGGACCAGGGCGCCACTTCTCCGTAGCGTCATAACGGACCCTGCCGAGTGCGTGAGGGTGACCCATTAACCTAACTTGGAGGTTCCCTACGATGGAGCCCATCGGCGAACCGAGGAGAGGGGGAGCGCGGGAGGCCAGCTGAAACCACGGAGAGGGGTGGGGAACTCGGTTAGTGCAATGGGCCATTTGGGACATCAGTGGGCGATTCTAGACCAGTGCGAATGAAACACAATGGGGTCCAATTAATGTCAGAACAACCAGGAGGGTCCGAACCCTTAAGAATAGTCCAAGACCAGATTTGTCCCAGATTCCTTAAGTGCAAAGGAGTGATGAGGGGACCAGCCGGCAGAGTGGGAAAAGCAAAGTGGAGCGGCCGAAGGGGTAAGTTAGTTATAGAACGCGGCCGGACGAAACCGGTTCCCTCCCAAGCGTCGGGAAAGATCAAAACGGGATGCAGGGGTGGGGCGAACTCGACCTTGGAAAAAGCGGTCATGGCAAGAGGGTGTTTCCAGACAATGAGACGGGCAGGGCGGGGGCGTAGGTGGTTAGGCGGGCGGGGTGGAACAATGGTGGAACAGTATTACAGCGACATTCCACTGGCGGCGAAAGTTGTGGGGAGGGGTAACTGGGGCTGTGCAACGGTAGGGGGGACCAGGCAGAGCAAGATCAACGGTCAGTTTCGGAACCAAAGAGAGTTGACCCGTACAATGTAGGGAGGTGAGACGGCTCGCCGCAGTTCTCCATATCGTAGCAAAGTCTTCTCTGTCTCGTTGTCTCATGGGTTTTCTCGCTCCCTGAATAACCCGGCTCCGTGAGTCTAAAGAGGACTATAGCGATTGGACTTCGGATTGTGGGAAGGGATCGAATTGGAGACGGAGATAGGGTCACGGGATTGACCAAGTGGCACCAACCGCCTAATCGAGGCGGTGGCGAACGGTTGGGGGGGTACAAGCAGGGGGCCCGTGAGTCTGAGAGAAAGAAAGGATCGGACGGGCGGGCTGTAGGTTGGCAGCCGACTCCACTTACCAGGAAGCCAGGTCTAACAATACTAGCGCAGAAAGAAGACGTACCCAAAAACACATAGGTTGGTAAGGCGCGGACGCGTAAGGCAGTAAATAAGAAGTGGTTGCCGCGCGGGTGCTAGGGCAAGGAAGGAGGGAGTACAGGAAGTTTACAGTGGAATGGTATCAAGCGCTGGGCTCGGAAAAAGAGGCCTAGTAGCCGATTCCGTAGAAAGTCCGAGAGCGAGTCGATGTGGGGTGAAAAGCGGAGGACTGGAACGGACCGCTCCCAGGGGGTGAGATCAGTAAATTATTGGTGAAGAGAGCAGAGGTAAGAAGTAACAAAGGAGAGGAGATTGCGACGGAAAGTGTCTACGTGAGTGACGTTATTAGATAAGGGTGGAACTCGTCTGTGGGGTAAACGGACGGGACCTTGATAGACTAGGTGGAAGTAAAGGGGAAGGTAAGATGCGAGTAATCCATGAGGCAAGCTAAAAAGGACATGGAGGCAGAGGGTAAACTAGAGGAGAACGGGAGAAAGCGGAACGAACCAAAACGGACACCAAAGTAATAGCGCGTGAGCTTTCGCGCGTCCCCTCAGGGTCACTCTCGCCCTCCTACATTCGATGATTCTGTCGCCTCTCTCTCGTCTCCTTCCTCCTCTCCTTGCTCCACTGCCCCCCCTCTTTGCTCCCCCTTCTCACCTTCCTCCCTCTCCCCCGCCAACGACCAACAAAACGCCCCCCTACGCGTCAGACTCTAAAAAACGGCCTCGACACCCATCGGATCAAGGCGTACACGCAAACAGCAAATCCGCCTACGGGGCGGCTATGCCCACTAGCACCCCGGTGATAATAAAACGGATCATGAGTGTCGGGGAGTCCCCGCGGGGTCTGGGTCGAAGAGTGAGAAACACAGAACTTAGCGGTTGAGATCGCTGTCTCAGCACTAGGCGAGCGGTGAGTAGAGGAGAACGGACATTAAGCCGGGGAGGTGAAGTTTACGAAGACTGGCAGGCTGGTACATACGGAAAGGTCTTAGCAAAGAGGTGTAACAGGTCCTACTCCAATAATTCATCACAAATATTTATACTATTTAAATAAATTAATCCACATATCAATCACAAAATATGCAGACGAGCTTTCGTCATCGAGTAAGCAACCAGTAGATTATCAGGTATGTGAAGGGATTGTGGTTTTCTTGTGTGCTGAAATGAAGATGAGAGAAAGGTGGTTGCTAGTTTAATAGAGTGCTTATTGGGAGTGGTTTTAGTGTGGTATCAGGGATTGGAGTAATTATGGGGGATGCTCGAGGGAACGTGCGCCGTGACGGGTTTCACCTGCTTGTCAAGGGGGCATGGGAGAGAAAAATTAAATTGAATTTTCCTCCCTTTTTTTTTTTTTTTTTTTTTTTTCGATTTTTTTTTTTAACAAAAAATATAATTTTTTTTTTTTTTTATTTTTATTTTTTTAAAAAAAAAAAGATTACTGTGGAACCTCTTGAGTTTTTTGACTGACCCTGGTTTATCCCTCAGTAAAACTGGTTTTGGCATGGGTTCTTCAAAAGATGAGCCCTAACTCAAGCTATTTTCTGAAATCACCTCTTCCTAAGTGCCTGTGAAGATGTCCGCAACTTGATTCTCGTCTTAGTCAAACTCCAATAATTCTGGTTTCCTTTTTCACAATTATCACGAAGAAATTGATGTCTAACATCTTGTTTTTGGTGCGCTTGTTTGAACTAGGTTTTGGCCATGTTTTATAGCACTTTGTTATCACATAGAATAGGAATACGAACTGTTTCTATACCAACGTCTTTAGCTTCTGTTTTTCCAAAGAAGTTGGGCACAACAAGAATCAGCTGGCGCAACCGAACAGCCCCTCTGCAGTAGAAATCGAGCCACTGATTTGTTGTCTTGTTGCCCAGGATCTCCAACATGGTCCTAAGGAAGTGTGCCATCCCCAAGTAGGCGGTTTTCTATCAACCATGTGGGCCTGCATAATCAAGCGTCAGCAAATCCCTTTAGAATCAAAAAATCACCAGTTGGATCCTAGAACCAGGTTTATTGTACCTTTCAAATATCTCAGGATTCTCTGACACTTTGAGATGTGAAGTTTCCTTTGGACGCACGACTAAATCTTGCACATAGAACCACCACTAAACAACTATATCAGGTCTGCTGGCAGTGATATATAGGATGATCAATCATAACCTCTATATTCAGGTGCATGGACGTGGTGAACCTGAATTCATTTTTATCACGCTTTGTTGGTTGTCCCAATGGGGGTATCATTAGTCGTACTTCCATTCATTCATCACTTCTTCATTAATTCCGTGTATGTACTTTGGCTGATGAATAATGTTCCAACTGGAGTTTCTTAATTTGGAGTCCCAGAAGAAATTCAATTCTCCCATCATCTCATCTTCTCTCGACTCACTATTCATTATTGAGCAAATTCCTACTCCTATCGAGTCATTGGTTCCTCCAAATATAATGTCATCTAATTATACTTGGAGTATAACAGATCTTTACCTTGTTTTTTGAAGAAAAGTGTATGTCAATCTTTCCTCTTGTATATCCATGTGTGAGAAGGAAAGTGACAATCGATCATAAATACCCATGCCTTGGTGCTTGTTCAACCCCCATAGAGTGCTTTGTCCGTTTGTATTACATATCAGGAATGTCTGTGTGTTTCGCAAACCTGGAGGTTGTTTTATACATATCACCTCTTTTGTAGGTTAACCATTTAAACGTCACTTTTGACTCTCTTTGGTAGAGTTTAAACTCCATGGAGCAGCATATCAAACCAGTATTCTAATTGCCAATCAATTCTTGCTACTGGTGCGAAGGTTTCATAATCTAATACCTTCTTCTTGGTTGTATCCTGTACAAACTAGCCTAGCTTTGTTGCGCACTATTTGACTTGCTCAAGTCGAGCTTGTTTCTAACACCCACCTAGTTTCGATACTGTTCTGGTTTGGGGGCTTTGGAACCAGGTACACACTCTGCTTCTTTCAAATTGGTTGAGTTCTTCTTGCATAGCAAGCACCAATCCTTCAGATTCGAGCATGCTTCTTTGTAGTTTTAGGGCTCAATCATCAGACACAGATGCAGAGAATTGCCCACATACTACGTATTTGGATCCTTGGAGATATGCCTGAGTTAAGATGATTAAGAAGATTTTGCATAGTAGTTGAGGCTTTTGAATGTTTCCAATTATGAGTAGGAAGACTTACTGGTTTCTTGAGTTCAGAGTGAACCGTTTTCCATGAGGCAGCTTATCTCTTTTTCAGATGTTTGTGCAGATGGTATTGGTTCTTTTTCCCGGTTTTTTGGGTCTTGACTGATTTTGACAGGTTCCCTCATTTTTCATCCTCTGAATTTCCTTCAACTTCACTAGTATGTTCATTAAAGACAACAGGACACTTTCTTTCTTCTACATCTACACGTTGTTCTTTTATTCAGTACCTTGTAGCCTTGCTTTGTGATAGTACCCTAGACAGATTCCTCCTTCATCACCTTGGCAATGAATTTTCCAATTGTCTTGTCATTGTTGTGTATAAAAACAGGACCAATCCAAAGGCCCTAATGATGTGCTAGATTTGGTTTTCTTCCCTTTTAGTAGCTATATGGGTGTTTTGTTTAACCGATCTGATCATACATCTATTTTTAATAACACCTGTATTTACTTGCTTGCACCCAAGAGAATTTTGGAAGTTTTGCTTGCGATTAACATTTTTCTTGCAATCTCTTCCAGTGTTCTCTTTTCCTCTCACAACACATTTTTTGTGGTGTTCTAGGTGCGATAAGTTATGCTATCCCATTTGTATGTACAAAAGTATAGAATGGGAGGTTCTCAACTCCAGTCCATGATCAGATCTAGGCTGATTATTTCTTCTTTGTTGAATTTCTTCTGAACCATCTTTGCAAAAACTTCAACTAGTGACTGTCTCTCCCTTTGTTGCAAGAAACAATTCCAAGTGGAATCTGAGTAGTCGTCAACTATGACAAAACACATCTCTTTTTCCACCCCCTATGCTTTGTAACCACGCATTGGTCCCACCACAGATCCATGTGAGCATTCAAGTGGCTTAGTAGTACTTACTGTCAACTTTGTTTGAGGATGCACCCCTGTTTTTCCTTGAATGCAGGTTCCACATACTTGGTTTCCTTAACTTTTGGTTGGCAGTCCCCTAACCAGGTCCTTTTAGATATGGTTTGTTTATAGTTTGTCATGCTATGTTCCATTCTTGTGCCATACAGCATGGAAGCAATCTGGACTGCACTCCGACATTTAATTAGCTTCCTTGGTCAACGTCTTGACTTTTACACATTCTTGTTCCTCTTTCCTAGTAAGAAACTCAGTTTCCAGTCACTGAGTTTTGTTTTACTCAACTCTCACTGCCTTCTTTGTTTGTAAAGATAACGTTTTTCCTTTATCACATATTTCGATAACACGCTCAACAATATTATGTGTGGTAGACCATTTACATAATACATTCTCCTTGCATAGTAGCCATTTTTCCAACCTTCCAATTCCTTGTTTCTCCACTTTTAACCATTACCAAGGGCCACATTTCCTCCTTGATGTTCCCTTGAGTGAGAGGAAGCTTCTTTATCTCCCGTCATGTTTCTTGGAGCATGCACTATCCAAGTACCATTGCTCGCTTCCTCTTCACTGAATGCCCTGCAATTATGGTTAGATTTTTAGATTTTGGTTACCCAAATCACTTTGCTTTGCGCTTAGGGATGGGTGAATAAAGTTCTTCTTTCTCTTATGTTCTTCTGGCCCATCTAGGAGAGACTGTCTATAGAGATGTGTTTTTGCTCATTGGGTTATCATGATAGGTTTTCTCAAGGATTTCAAGTTAATTGTTATGAGCAGTTTTGTTTCTTTTGAAATCATGACTTTTATGTCCTAAACCAGTTCCACAGTGCATGCAAAACAGTCGATTTGGGATTTTTTACTTTGATAGAGACTGGTTCTATATCAAAACCGTCCCATGTTTCTCAAATGTGCTATCCTGTGAATGTTGTTCAAGCATTTGGAGGGACCTGGTCCATCTCAATTCAATTTTCTGGCTTCAGTTTTAGGTCACAGAAGAATCTCTTGTGGAGAGTGTTTCATTCCTTTTAATTACCAGTCTAGATTTTTACTTAGTTTGGTATTCTGGATAAAAGATTAAGATTCTGTTTTTCAAGACTCTTGTTTTCTTCTCTTATGATGCATATCTTCCATTATCTTCCCTTTTTGAGTCTAATGGTTTTATATTCTCAATGGGGGGGAAATAGTGTAGAGTAAGGATTCTACTCTCTTTTTGAGTATTAACCAGATTGTCGTGTAAGTTATGAACTGCCTTTCATTTATGTCTTCTTCTTCTCTTCTTTTTCAGAATCTGATCCACCCATAAGTGCTAGCATGGTTTCATGTGATCGCAAGTTTTCCCTTTCTTCCTTGTTTTCCCACTGCGAATACAAGGCAAGAATTCATAATCATCTTCTTGTTCTAGTGCAGAGAACTGTTTTTCTATCTCATCACCCTCAAATACTCTTCATCACGATGAATTCCCCATTGTCTGCAAAAGCCCCTCTTCATTGACATGTCTGCCTCTTGAGTTGTCATTCTTCTGTTTGAGGTACAAACTTATCCTTTCTGATATCTTCCCTTTCTCATAAGTTACTTTTTCTGTTCTACTACGGCCAAGTGGACAGAATGTGATGAGTGATCTGGACTCCCCACTTATGACAACCCTGGTCTTTAGTGTTTTCATATGGTTTTTGAAAATGCTTCTTTTTTTTGGGGGAAAAAAAAAAAAAGGGTTGCCCTCTTTTTACATTCTGGTGAATCTTTTATTTATGAGGGCATGTTTTCATCTTCAAATCATCTGAGTGCAGTAGCCTTTAGAAACCAGGTTCCCCTTTTTCCTGTCTTTCTTTTTCCTCCAATTCCTTTTCTTGGTTTTTTCTTAATTCGTAGTAATGAGATTATACATTAACTCATCCATTCCCAGTGAGTCTAGGTCCCGCGGGTCTTTAGTGATAGCCTTCGCTTTGCTTTCCCAAGTTGCAGGAAGGACACTCAAGACTTTTCCTTACTGCTTTTCCATAGCACTATCTCTCCTAAAGAGTACATTCATTGATGAGGGATGTGAACCTGTGTGGCAATGTCTTGATAGTCTCTCCTTCTGCCATCCTGAACAGCTCTATTGCCTGTTCAAGTTATCAATCCTTAGACTTCTTGACTTGTGTTGTTCCCTCAGGAGCTGTCCTGTCAGTGTTTCCCATATGGCTTTGGCATCTTGACATGACGAGATTCATAATTGTCCTGGTCCTATGTCACTAATCAGAATTTTCTTGGCGTTGGCATTGTTTTTGAATTGCAAGCTTGCTTCAACATTCCATCCTTTCTTTCTTCCTTTGGGATTTTTGGTGATTCCATCATTTGTTGTGTTCATAGGTAGGTTTGGGCCATCTAGAATTACTCCCCAAGATCATGGTTTTCGCCATAATATGGGTCTCATCATACGATTTTTTTTTTCACCATCCATAATATTTGGCCATAAACAGTGGTGGTCTGTGTTTGTGAAGCTCCCTCTTGTGGGGTAGGTGGTTGCTGCCATTGAATCTTTTCAAGGTGTGAATCTTTTAACGAAAAGACCTGCTCTGATACAATTGGAAGAACCTTACCCCCAAACACGACAGGTTCGTGTAAAGTTGCTTAAGTAAAGACAGAATAGGAAGACACAAACAATTATTGAATTAAAAACCTTCCTCACTCAAGGAAGGAAAAACCTCGTTTTATTAATTGCAACTATAAGATTTTTGTGATTACAACTCCTATCAAAAGTTTATCTCTACTACTGACTCACTCGTTGAGACTCCAATCGATCTCTCCAAAAAGGCCAAATCTCACCTTTTGTTAAAACTCTACTAAGCATACACTCCACCCTACAAAGACAAACCCACCTTGTACAATAAGCTGTAAACTCCATACGAACAATAAACAAGACAATGGTTTCTTCACGATAAAACCTTCAAACTCAAGAACGTTTTTGTTCGTGGCATCCTATCAATCTTGAAGACTTGAGACCCATTTTGATGGATTATTCGCCTCTTGTTCTCTGCGTGAATCTTCAATATTTGTCTCTGCCGTCGTGTGCTTCTTAAGAGTTTTTTCAGTGTACAATCCCTACAATAAGGGAAGAAAGTTATGTTTAACAAGATTCTTTTTTAAATTAAATCCTTATTATAACACCAACTTCCTTCCTAATATATATTTAAGGTTTCTTATTGTATTGAACTTGTATACCTTAATATATTATTTTGACCTTTGACAAATCACTTATTTTACGATCTTGGACTTCTTTTGCTGCGTACATTTTCTACTGTTCTTTGCGCTTTTTGTCTATCATCAAAACGAATTAACGATTCTATCACATTCTATCACTCTTTAATTAATCCAACTCCCCACACAATGTCCATGCTCCATCTTCGTTCAAGGAGTTTTGGAAGTATAATTGTCACCTCAGTCCAATGAGTGTCTCCTCCACCAGAACCTTTTCATTCTCGTCCTTTATGAAGTTCACTTGATCCAGGTCATATGACCTCCATTCTCTCGCCTTGTCTAGCCTGTACAACTTTTTATCCCTATAATTATCCTCTAACCCAACATACATACATTGTAACTACTAACTTTACCTCCTTCTTTGCCGCTTTATACTTTTCCACTTTTCTTCCTCTCGTTCTTACTTTCCACCAACTTCGTGGTACCTTCTTAACCTCTACCTTTTCTTAGATTTCTCCATTCCATCACTAATTCCCTTGATGTCATCTCGATCTACCTCTCGAGACCCCCAACACCTCGAGAAGTACTCTCCCCCCAAAACACCCCACCCCACTCATTGAACCATTAACAAATTTAAGAGTACAAAATGTCAAATCCTTTATTTTGGTCTATCAGTACATGGAAACAGAGAACAAAAGAAGAAAAGGAAAGAAAAAAGCTTCATATAATATGAAACATTTTATTTGTCACAAATGGATTAGAGTAAGCTTCTTTGCTTGCAACATTCAATTGCTCCATTAAACATTTCCTCAAGGCCATGCATGTACTTAAATCCAGTCTCCAAAAGCTTTTTGGATGAAAATGTAGGAATTCAACTTTTTCACTACTTGCCCATGTGTACCTGCAAATTAATAGTAAATTAAATCAAGTATCTCTTTTCCATCTCTAGTTTCCTGAATGAACATTTACTAATTAGATTTAAAAATAAAAGAATAAACAATATTAAAGATTAGGCAAGTATTTATACTTACTCATTAATTTGTTTTCGAAATTCATGCTCTATCAACAGAAATCCCAGCTCGCTTTTTCGCTGTTATTTCACGCCTGAACAAATATGTCTTCCTTTTGCATTAGGGTTTTCAAGAAGGTAAATGTGAGCATTTGTCACATCATCTATATGTACAAAAGGTACATATGGAGGGTAACTCATGTTTTAATTTTGATGTCTTGCACAAATTTTCAATTACGAAGAAGTTGAGGGAATGAAAATCTATGATATTTTAAGACGTACCGAGAATCAAATTTCCATGGATGAACTAACAGAGCCAGGAAATTAAGGAGTAATAAAGGGTCCATGTATCCAAGTTAGGACTACAGGCACAAGATAGATACTATTTTTTTCAGCAAATTCCAAAGCTGCCTTTTCTGTTAATGTCTTACTAATCGTATAAGAACTTGCAAAATTCTTTAAAGCTCTTACGATGTCTACGTTTGTCTATAAGAGTTTTCGTCTACTGTGTGTGGTGAATTCTCAACCATAATCGTAGTTGAACTAGAAGTGTATAGTTGAACTAGAAGTGTATACAACACGTTTAACTGTCTTTGAATTAAGACATGCTTGTAAAATACCTAAAGTACCATCGATAGATCTCTGTGTTATTGTTTCTTCACTTTCTTTGTTCTCAAAATCAACTGGATGTGCAACATGAAACACTCCAATGCATCCATCAATTGCTGCATTGAAACCCTCTGGTTTGTTTAAATCGACATTAAAAATATGCAACCTTTCTTGAGCACCTGGAAGGTTCGTGATATAGCTCACATCCTTCTTACGATCTAGCAATGAAAAAAAAAAGATGAAAAATTTATCGTCATACACTTTGAAGTAGAAACGTATTATGAGGGCAAAATGTCACTGGACTTCTAAAACTACTTGGCTCACCTTAATCAATGCTTATGTGGAACACGCAATTACATATCCAGTGAAATCCAACAAATGAGATTTAGTGAGAATAGAATATACATAGATTTTACCAGTATCTCGTGAAGATAGAGAGGTTGTTTCTGAAAGGCTCTCAACAATAATGAAGTGATACATGAGGAAACTTTCATTGTAAGTACACCTTAATTCAAACTTGCAGTACTATTGGAAAAATGGAGAAGTTCACTGGTAGAGTCAGAGACGGAATTTTCACTAAAGAATTTAAAATATGAGGAAGAGGTTAGAGAGGTTCAACTTTTATTATTATATATATGTTAACTACGGAAGATAATGTTAACATCTTATTACCATGTACTTTGTTTAGCATAAGTATTTTGAAGCTTGTTTCTGTTATCATGTTTGGCCTAAATGATGTACATCTTCACATAAGTATTGTAAATTGTAATAGTAACAAACCTGGATGAGACCTAATTGTGGTGTTAACATGGTAACCAATATGAAGAAGTCTCTTAACCATCCATGATCCAAGAAAACTACTTCCTCCTGTTACACATACCTTTCCCTTCTCCTTCACTTCTTCCATATCCCCTCTATTCATTTCTTCTTTCTTCTCCTCTTTATATAGTGAAACTATCAAGTGGTTAAATGTTAGTTAATTGAGTTTTTTTTTTTTTGACATATATATATATATTGAACTATACGGTAGGGTAGGATATACGCAGATTTTATGAGGTAAGAAGGAAACAATCAGGCCGTCTTAATCACTAGATCACTAAAATCGTCACTTGGGCCCCCCAATTTTTTTAAAAAATACATAAACATATTACTTCAAATTATATGTATGTTTATTTTTTAAAAAAAAAAACATGTAAGAAGTATAATAAACAAATACAAAATAGCCGTTAGTTTTTTCCACTTTTCTAAGGGAATGAAATATTTTATGAAAATAATTTCCTTAAGTGGAAAATTGTGTTTTCTTATTTATCTCCAAAAAATTTGACCTTATATTACTATTTACATTATACTCGTCTTTTTT
The DNA here is from genome assembly GCA_027704765.1 of Solanum habrochaites. NCBI lineage: Eukaryota > Viridiplantae > Streptophyta > Magnoliopsida > Solanales > Solanaceae > Solanum > Solanum habrochaites. The sequence continues at coordinate 10,138,627 of JAKWJA010002498.1, read as the reverse complement.
TCCCTCTATTTTAATATTTTTATTTTCAATGTTGAACTCTTTCCTAAAAAAAATGATTTATTGTTGCTTACAAGTCAAAAAAGAATTAAATTTGCTTTTGGGTGTCTTATTCAAAATCTTAAGAAGTGCAACATGCAATCATTATATTGAAGGAACGCAAGACAATTTCAATATTATTATATCAACTTATCAAATTCATGAACCAAATTTTATTATTGTAACTTAATTTTATAATTTTTCTTGAACTTTTGTTATCGTTGATATTCTTCATTAATAAGTATATATATTCTCGTTTTAGTTATTATTAAGAGAAATAATACAAGTACAACATAATGATTTAATGAAAATACTCAATCAAATAAAAAGACTTGATTCTTTTCCTAATGCATATATTGCTTATAGAATAATGTTAACAATTTCTGTAACTATTGCCTCAGCCGAAAGAAGTTTTTCGAAATTAAAATTGATAAAATCTTATCTAAGATCAACAATATGAGTTTGAATGTATTAGATATATCATCCATTTAAAAGGAATTACTAAAACAATTATTAGAAAACAGTAATTAATGATTTCACATCTAAAAAGGCAAGAAAAATAGATTTTAAATAAAGGTATCCATAAACTTATTGGGTTTTTTCCTTCAGATACTTCAACTACGCCATTTTCCTTTTGAATCATTAAACCACCCATAATTTGTTCATTTTAAACTCTGTTGGCTGATTTTGATTGGGTCTTTTTTAATTGTAAATGCCTTCAAATGTGTACGTATTGTAATAATTTTGATTGAAGACAAATTGTGTGTTAGTCTCGTTTGTTTTCTAATGTGTTCAAATGACTTTAAGTAAAACACAATTGTTCTCGAACAGTTTCACTATCAGTAAGACTAATGAGTTCTGGAACAACATATGTATCATCTATCAATACTCCTCACAAAATCTAGTTTCACTATCAGCCAACAATACTGTTTAAAAGAAACAAATTATGGTTGTTCAATGATTCCATCGGATTTATATATATATATATTATATATATATATCATATATATATTACTAATATATAATATATATTATATAAAACATGAGCATTATTTTTTTGTTGACAAAAAAAATTAAAAAAAAAAAAAAAAGGCTATTATGGCCCCTCTTTAAAGGTTGACTTTAGGCCCCCATTTTTATTGAGTCAGTCTTGGAAATAATGCAAATTTTTAATGAAAAAATAATAGTACTCTCTTTCTGCACTTTTAACAAATTTACCTTGTCACTATTCTAAAAGTAGACTTTTTACTTTTACTTTTTACTTTTAAATTATCAAGAAAAAATAATTATCGTTTCCATGTTTTACTCTTGGCATTCATTACTTATTCCCCAAATTATTTTTGGAGACCTAATATAAAATAACAATTAAAGGAATAATATGGTAAAATAATTATATTAATTATTATTTTCTTAACAAGCATGTCAAGTTCGAATGTAACAAGTAAAATGAATGGAGAGAGTATACAGTTAGAAAAAGAATCGTTGACTCAAGAATTTGTGTTGATATATCGATATTGAACATTACTATTACGTTGAATTTGATAAGTCTGTGTAATGATGAATTAGTGTTGCACTCTTTAATATAACTAGTATATGTGCCCGCGCGTTGCGCGAATATATTAATTTAATTTCAAAAATATCAAATAGTTTAAATATTTTTACACATTTATCTTGTTTTATTTTTATGTTGTATTAATAATTATTATTTTTTCATGTTAGCAATTTTTTAATTCAAACTTTTCACATGAAATGTTAAAAGTCATAAAATTAATTAACATGTTGATTTATTTTGCATATGTTTTTCTTCGAATGGAAAAGGTTCAAAATATTTTTTACATAAGATTAGAATTGAAAAATATGTTTCCTTTCGTACATTTTCTTTAAAGGGCTATGACATTTTATAGATTTCTAATTCTAAAAGTTAAAAGACAACTCCATTTTTATCTTAAATATATCAATATTTTAAAAATTTACTTTTCAAATAAATACATATAATATGCTTTCTCACTTCTTCCCACCTCCCATCCCTATAAAATGATATAACACTTTATTTTTTAAAAAAATGAAAATATTAACTATAGCTTATTATCTTCCTTCCCATTAATTAATTTTTGTTATTTATATAAAGAAGATATAAATTTATTTTTATCAACACAAAATTTAGGCCATAAACGTAATATTCTTTTTGATATTTTTAGGTATACTAAATATTAATGAGTTAGTTTAATTATTTGTATGCCGTTTATATAAGTATAGTTATCCACTTTAAGAAAATAATAAATTCATTTTAACTTTAATTCTTTTAAAAAAATTAATAGCTTTTAAATAATATTGTACTACATCTTATTAACAGAACCTAAAAATAATTAATTTTAAAATAAGTATTTTATTTTTTTATGACGCAATAAGAACATAGAAATTTTATTTTGTGACTTAATTTATATATCTATCCAAACATGTTCAAATAAAAAAAAATATCAAAGATATCCGATCTATATAACAATTAATAGTTTTATCTAACTTTATGAAAAACGTAAATAACATATGTTTAAACATTATACTCTTCATAATAATACTACATGTCTAAAGGCCATGAAATAAAAACAAAACTAAATAAAGTGAAGGCTTAAAAAATAGTTAATGTGTGATCATTAAAATTAATTAGGACAACTAATTAATTAGTCTAAATTGAGATGTTAAAATTTAAGATTATAATATATATTATCCTTAAGCGGTTATAATTAGTTTTAGAACCACAGTTTTGTTTCTAATTTTAAACATTACTTTATGTAACTGTTTTTAAAAAAATATTTTTTTAATTTTTAAATAGTTGCTTACTTTCTTATTCTCAAGAGTCCCTTATGAGCAATGCATATGACTTATGCCCCAGTTGATAGTTGATGAGGGGAATTTTAGCAATAGAGAATATAGATTCTTTTGCATAATTTTTTTTTAATATGACTTATGCCCCAGTTGATAGTTGATGAGGGGAATTTTAGCAATAGAGAATATAGATTCTTTTGCATAATTTTTTTTTTTTAAAAAAAATGAGATTTTAAATTCATAGACAATTCTTATTTTATATTAAAATATATAGGCACAACATACTTAGCAAAATTAATAATTATGTATTTATATATTTTAGAAAATTTATGAAAACTTTTTTAATTATTTTTAAGCTGATTAGATAATTATTAACATTTTCCCGCAATTCATAGTAATATTGGTTGACCCCACCGCTTCATCAAAGGTCTATATATACTCCTTATTTTTTGTTGGGTTTATGGGCCTTTTTCCCTCTAGTATTGAGAATAAAAGCCCAACTTTGATCAATCCGTTGTTGCCCATAGGCCCATTCTTGTATGAGGCAAAATAGAAGTTCATTTAGGTCTGATTTCTCATATACACAAGTGTTTTTTAGGACCCAAAGAGAGAAAGAACAGTTTTCGCAGTCAAATTCACAGCCCTAACAGTCAACTTCAATTGCGATTCCAGGCTTCGTTTCTTGTCCTATTGAGCTGATTTTTTGGACATGCAATATTATCTTCATCTCAATCTTTTGGATTAGGACTGACGAGTTGCTTTGGTGGCTGCAGATAAGATTCCTTTTGCTGTTGCGAACAGTATCTGCGGAAATTGGTGATTTTGCTCCTTTAATTCTCTAGATTTGTTGCAATCTTATTTTGTTGTTGGTCTTGTTTGACACTGTTTTGTGGGGGGGGGGGGCCAATTTGGGAACACTATTGGTACTCTTGCTGATTAATGGGGAGCTTTTTAGTCCCGTGGGTTTTTTTACTCTCACATCGAATGATTTTCCACTAAATCTTGGTGTCCTTGTTTGATTTGTTTATAGTGTCTTGTTATATTTGTTTGGTGGATTACTTGCTGGCCTTACTATCATTATGCTTGTTGGTTGTTTTTTCTTCGCTGTGTTCAAATCTATAAGGGAACGTATAGACTGGTATTATTCCTGCTGTTATCCTGTCAGACATTCTTGTCAAGTGCCTTGTTTTCCAACAAAGTGGTATCAGAGATTGTTATTGTTGATTGTCCTTTTTGAATATCGAGGCAAATAGAGCAAAATGGTGTGTTTAAATGGTATAACTATCAGATTTGGAAATACAAGCTAAAAGGATCTTTCTATTGTCATAAATGCATTTTACTGTTTTGCTTCTAATAAGCCTCAGTCTTTGAATGATGAAGGATGAATTGAGCATCTGCAGTTTTGTGCTATATAGACAATGGGTTGAAATAATGTAGAAAATCATATTGTGAATTGAGACACTGCCAAAATTTGTGGGACAACTTCGAGACCCTTTAATGCTTTCGAAGACTGGCAACAACAAGTTTGTTCCTATTGAAACAATTAATGAATATCAGATATAAGAGGCACTCCTATTTCTGATCATATGAATGATTTTCAGGGTGTTCTTGTACCAGCTGTCCAAATGGGTGTAAAGTTTTTTGATGAGATACCGGGACTTTGGCTTCTTAATACTCTGCCAACTCTTGGGAAACTTCTCGAGTTTCTTTGGGGACTAATATGATCCCAGTGGTGTTGTAAACCATGGAATATACCTAAAGAGTGGTGTCTTGAATAAGAAATGAGAAGAAGATTCTCAAGCCTCATCTTCTTTCAGCTTCACACTCCAATGTTGGTTACTGAAGATAGGGGGAGAAACAAGTCCAGAGTCAGAATGATAGAGGTAAAGTAGAAGTCAAGTCAAAGTCTAAACATACAAGAATATTACATGTGACTATTGCCACAATAATGGGCATATCATGAAATATTGTTACAAGCACAAGAGAGATATGAGACAACAAAAAAAAGAAGAAGTCGATAATGAAAATCGTGTTGCCTGTTGTTGCTACTGATGACTTCTTGTTTCTTGTGATGCAAATGCCATTAATCTGTTCGTGATGAGTCTAGCTGGTTATTTGGATTCTGTGCTACTTCTCATGTCACGCAAAGAAGGAATATTTTCTCTTATACCCCAGGTAAATTTGAACGTTGAAAATGAGCATTAATCATGAAGTTGAGTTATTATAGCATTAGGATAGTTTGGTTGGAAGTAACATGGTTCCAAAACTAGTTCTCAATAATGTCAAGCATGGGGCTCCAATGGTTCGCTTGAATTTGATTTCTGTGGATATCTTGATGATGTGGTTATGTTTAATTACACTTGGTTTTGGCCATTGGAAGCTTACTAGAGTTGGATGGTTGTGGCCGTGGTGCAAGTTGTCAACTTGTATGTATTCAGGGCTCCATGTCCAAAGCGCAGTAAATTTGGTGGAGAATGTACTTATCAAAGTTATGGCATAGAAGTCCTGAGTCATATGAGCGAGAGGGGATTGATAGTTTGTTGCTAAGAAAAATTTGGCTTTCTGGAGTGAAACAAGCAAAGTTGAAGAAATGTGTTCATTGCTTAGCCGGTAACAAACAAGTTTCTTTTCAGAGTCATCCGCCTTCAAGAAAGCTGATTTGCTGGAGTTGGTACATTCGGATTTTGTGTGTCCTTTTAAGGTAGATCTCCATGGTGTGCAACTTTACTTTGTGACTTTTTTATTGGGATCATTTCGCAAACGCTAGGTATTTCCTTGAAATCCAAGGATCAAGTCTGATGTGTTCAGAGTTTGTCAGCTTGGTTGAAAGCCAACAGTGAAACATTTAAATGCATCCGCTCAAAGACTGGTGGTGAGTATGATTTGTCCTTTTTTCTAGATAAGTGCAGAGAGCAGGGTATTAGCGCATCAGAAAACATCCTCCAAAGACTCCTCACGTTAAATGTTTAGTACAATATTTAAAAAATAGCGAAGAGATTGAAAATAAAAAATAAATTATAATGTATCAAAGGGTATAGTACAATATTTAAAAATAAAAAGGATGGACCTAGAAATTTCAGTTTCTACAATAAGGAAATTTGGTTAAAATGTTTTAATTATAATAATAAGTTTTAAAAATTGTTTCCCCACGTTAATTTACAACATTTCAAAATAATGTATTGTGTTTTTTTGAATTGTAATTTATTTATATATATATTACAATAATTAATTTTAGTTATCCCAAGAATTGGATTTTGATGTGGATTTGGATTTTGGAGCAGTATACTATATAAATAAGAGAAAAAAGGATATTAAACTTCATATGTATATTTAGATGCTGTAAATAAGGAGCATTTTGTTGTGTATAGTGTAAAAACATCATGTTAAAATTGCTTAAAATTAAATGGGTAACTTTTAAAATTGCGTACTTTAAAAAAAATCTGCTTTTATAATTGTAATCTATAATTATTTAAAAAATTGAAAAAAACAATTATGATGTTGAAATATGATATTTTATTTTCCTCTTATATTATATATAGATGTATTTTTATTTAATGATAAATACTATTTTTGTGTGGACAATAATGGTTACTTCTATATGGTTTCTAAAACAAAGTGCAACATAATTCATTGCCCTCAAAAAATTTAAAAAGACAACAGATATTCCTCGTGTTTTAATTTATGTTAATCTGTTTGATTTGATTTTATATCTTTAGAAATAAAATATAACGAATACTAAATATTCAAAGTTTAAAATATTCAATAAAAAAATGATAAGTTAAAAAAAATGTAAATTAAACGATACGAATAAAATTACCCCCATTTATTCACAAATAATATAATATTCTATTTAAAAAAGAATAATAATAAGTTTAAAGAAACTAAATAGACTACTCTCTCCCCATATTAGCCATATATAAAAATCAGTTGCTTTTTTAAAAAATGAAAAGGATATGGTTTTGTATTAACTATGGTAACTTTCCAATTTTAAAAAGAATTGATTTATTAAAATTAAATGCATATATTTTTTATTGTTAGATGTTTTTTTAAAAATATATATATTTTTTGTTACTATTACTTTCATTGCCAAAATAAAATAATTTTCTGAACCTATTGTAAGTTTTAGACCTCTACAATAACTCTTACCCATCTTAAACAAATTAACAGTAAAAAATAGGTCTAAAAAACTTATATTTGTCACAATCTACATAGAGTTTTTGTAATTTTAATTAAAAATGTGCCTTATCTCCTATTCAAATAGAAAATATATTATCCTTTATTTTACTAAGAAAAGAAAGTTTATGTAAATTATGTACTAAGCGATATATAACATATCAGATATATTACATGATAATTTGTGATAGCTCTATGGGAAATATTAGTAAACCTTAATATATCATTTCTATAAAAAATTTAAATATTTTAGGATATTTCATAAATTCAACAAACAAGTTATTTCATTAGCAAATTCATAAGTTAATCACTAAATTCATAAAAGGTCTTGCTTCTGATCAATCCTACATTTGTGTTTTTGTTTGTACATATTAACAATAACATTGATATATTTATCTTGACATTTTGATATGTTCATATATGTATTTTTTTGTTTATCTTTACAAAAGAACTGTGTAAGTAACTTTTAAATGGACTTATTTTAAGTGTTCTCAGTCAAAAAGAGGAACTACAATCATACTCATAATATTGTGAGAAAACCTCATCTATTACTGTAATCTGTAGAACTACATACATGCAATGAAAATAATATATTTGACAGTTATGCTATCTATATGACGATAGCATGCAGGAAAAACTCATGTGAAGAGGGTGGATGTGGTTGAAAATCTTACCAAATAATGATTTACTGCCTCAAATTAAGAACACATCCAACAATTGCTCATAGAATTCAGAGTCATTCAGAAGTTCATTATCACCATCCATGTTTATCCCCTCATAATTGTGATTAGAAGAGTTTTAAAAACAAAATGTAGATCTATTTTTTCGAATACACGTCATAAACTTCCAACCTCTTACAACCATTTTCTTGCATTTATATCTTTATAGCCACTATTTCTTTGTTTTTTCATTGAATTTTTGTTGAAAAAGTTACTATAAAAATAACATCAGTCGGTGTCTCAATTTAAAAATTTTTTACTCAAGCAATTGACAAAAAATATTTATCCGGATGAAACAAATAATTGTTCATGCTTTTACTATTTTATAGATCTAACTTTACTATTCAATAACTTTCGGTTACAACTTTACTATTCAATAACTTTCGGTGACATCTCAACCAATAAGAATAAACTCAAATCCAACTTTAAAATTAGTTTCTTTTTATTAAAAAAGCACAATAAAACACTTTAAACCAATTTGTATTTTGCGCATTGCCATTTTAATTTATTTAATTTAAAAATTCATATTTTTTATAACTGGATGGTAGAACTTTATAAATTTTTAAATTGGTTATTCTTAAAACTTACGTTAATAATGAATAATTTTTTTTATTTATTATTTATTTTTCAATTTAAGGTACTGGCATATTTTGGAATACATTTTAATTTTTGTATCAATGAGGAGTAACGATGAAAAGCTACTTCAAATATTTAATATAAAAAAAATCGATCATGAAATTATTTTTTTCCAAAAAAAAGGATCAACATAGTTATTGGGGGGGAAGAGATTTATTATATATCTATATTATATAATATATATATATATATATATATATATATATTTATTCTATTATATCTATATATATAGATATATAAAAATTATCTATATATATCTATTCCCTAATAACGTGGAAGTTTTTTATTCAATTTAATTTTTTTATTGTCAGTTTTTTTTTCTTATATTACTAATTAATATTATTTAAATTAAAAATGAGTTAACTTCCCAAAAAAAGGGAATCACAAATACACGTTACATCAGCATATTTAAAATAATTTTTTAAAAAATATAATAAAAATTTATTATTACTCATTGCACATCTACGTTATTTGAATTATTTTTTAAAAGGCCTTAATTCATAATGCGGCCCGCTAAAGTTGTTCGCAGCTAATTCACTTAACCCTCACTAAGACTATTACCTATTAGACACTTTAATATTAAGAATAGTATCTATTGACATAAACGAAAACGTTTTTAAAAATATGTTTGTGTATAGTTCACAGCGCTTTGACTTAAAAAATCAAATAAAATTATGACACTGGCACATGGACCCAATTCTAGCAAATAAAATATATTTTTTTAATTTAAAAAATGAAACTAGTTTCCCTTTATTTATTAATCACAAAAATATTAACAAAAGAAAATCCCCACCCCCACCCAAACCATTTGACCTTCTTCTTCCTTTATCCTTCCTCTACCCAGTAGCACGTACCACCATAAACAAAATAAAAACCCCCTTTCAAATTTAATCTCTATCATCTGTTATCTCCATTTGTTTTGAGATTTTTGTGAAAATAAATAAACGTCAATAATTTTTTTAAGATTCATGACCAAGAAAAAATTGAAAGCTGTGTTGCAATTTTTTTAATATCTCTTAATAAATTAATGAGTTGCGATGTTGTTCAATCGGAGTGATCGAACTAGAGAATAGACGAATATCGATCAATTTTTTAACTCCAATGTTTCGAATTTTCTTCTTCACATATTTATTAGCAGATTTTTTTTTTACAATAAAATGAAAAAAAAAAATGAAAAAATGCTAGAATTTTGAAACCCTTGAAATGGTTGCGGGGAAGAAGATAACCACTGTGCTAAGAATTTTGAAATCATTGAATGGTGGTACAGAAGATACCATTGGGGGAGATGGGTATGGGGGTTGTGTTGGGTTGGGGTTGATAGAAATAGGAGAAGAAGACAAATCTTCTTTTTTGTTAAATTATTTTTAAAAAAAATTACCTTGGGTTAATTAAAAAAAAATATTTTTAATTTAAACGCGCCTCAAGAAAGTAATTACACGTTTTTGTCATGTCGCATTTTGTGTGAATAGAAATTACTTTTAACAATCAAAGTGTTAATTGGCACAAGGATTAGTTGAGGTTCTAAATGAATTATGCGGACAACTTTGAGTGGCTGAAGATGACTTAGGCCTTTTAAAAATTTATTTTTTTGTAAACAAACAAGAAAAAGTAATTGTTTAAGAGACTTCAAAATACTCAATAATAAAAAAATAAATATTGTGAAAGAGAGAATGACAAAGAGTAAAATATAGGAATAATAATGCTTGTCAATGTTAGTTGTACAGATAAAAATAAAACAATAAAATAAATAGCCACAAAGAATAATACACATAAAAAAGTTATCCCTTAATTATATATTACCATTATCTCCACATTAAAAAATATAGTATATTTTATAAAAAAAAATTCTTTCAAATTTTAAAAATAAAAGTGGGCCCAAAGGAGTGTTGTAATTGCCTTAGTTCATCTCACAAAAATTGGCAATAAATGTGTTAAAGGTTGAAACATCATATAATTTAAAATATGAGTTCAAATATATTAGTTATAATAATTGAAGGAAACTTACCTAAATATTTATATTAAAAAATATTTATCATTTATGACAATAATATTTTTTTTATTTAATTACTTTTAGTTCAATTTTATTACAATTTTAATAATGTTTCAATATATATTACAAAGAACACTATTATTCAAATATAATACAAGTTTTATTGATGGATAATATATTTTTATCACACATTTTAATACACTTATAATACTATATGTCAATTTATTTCCTAACAAGCATAAATGATTTGAAAAAACGGTTATAATACATATATATTACATGCATAATTCACTTTTAATACATATTTCAAATTTAACATAATATTGCTATATATTATAATTAATAAAAAGTATCGCCAAAATCAGTAATTATTTATTAAAATGTATTCATCCAAACTAATTTTTCCATAATTTAATAACTTGTTATATATAAGTTTATATTTTAAAGTAAAAATATTGAGTTTGAAAGATCCAATCATGAATATAGTAACTTGAGAAACAAAAATATTTAAAGCTTTTTTCTTTTAAATTTCTCTCGTATAACACTAATCTAGGGTGTGTTTGGTATGAAGGAAAATGTTTTCCATGGAAAATTGTTTTTCCTGGAACAAGTAGATTTTGGACTATTTTTCTCAGGTTTGGTTGGTGCGTAGAAATATTTTCCGAAATGATTTTAGTGTTTAATTTTTGATGAAAAATGTTTTTGAGTACAATAATCTTTTATTTTTACTAGAGTAGAAAATAATTTATAAAACTGAAAAATTTTTTAAAATAATTTTTTTTGGGTAGTGGGGTGGGGGTGTGGGGGGATAGTGGTGGTGCGGGCAGGAGGGAGTGGGTAGGAGTGAAAAAAATAAAAATTTGAAGTTGATAATATTTTTAAAAAAAAGCAAAATTAATTTTTTTGGGGGTTGGGTTGGGGGGGGGGGGGTTATGGGTGCTGGCCAGGTGGAAGTCGGATTTTAAAAATAAAAATTTAAAGTTGAAAAAATTTTAAAAAGCAAACTTAATTTTTGAGGGGGGGTTAGGGGAGGTGGTCGCGATGAAAAAATCAAATTTTGGAAATTGAATTTTTTTAAAAAAATTGAGTTTTTTTCCAAAAAAAATGTAATTTGAAATTGAGGAGAGCTTTTGAAAAAGTTTTTCCTAATTTTTTGAAGAGTAAGTCATTTTCCTTACATTTTGAGGAAAAGAGTTATTGAAAACATTTTCCAAAACTTTTACCCCAACCAAACATGAGAAAATTGGAAAACATTTTCCAGAAAATATTTTCCTTCATACCAAACACAAACCTAATTGAACTTTTATTCTCAATTCATTAATTATATTAAAACGTATACATGAAAACATTCAAACGACACTCTTTCTATGATCCTTACATATAAAAGAAAACCTTAAGCTCGTCTATGCGGCGTCACCCGAAATTAGGATTCCCTTTTAATTTATTTTATTATCAAAATTATCTTTTCCATTTCGTTAAAAGTTATGACTTTTATAAAAAGTCATGACTTTACTGAATAGTTGTGACTTTGATGAAAAGTTGTGTCTCTTATGAAAGTTGCGACTTTAATAAAGAGTTGTGACTATTATTAAAAGTTGTCTTTTATGAAAAATTGCGACTTTGATAAAGAATTTGCGACTTTTATGAAAAGTAGCAACTATTATGAAAGGTTATAAGCTTTCCAAAGGATTGCAACTTTTCTAATGAAGCACAATAACCATTTTTTTACACTATTCTTTGTTGTCTATAAATATAGGGATTTTCTCTCATTATAAAACTAAGAAAATTCTACACCTCTTAGTATTTATTCTCCTTCTCCTCCTCCTCCCCCTCATTCACAATTAAATATTTGTGTACGTATTCTTCTTTTTCTCCTTCTCCTCCTCCTCCTCTTTCACAATTAAATATTTGTGTACTTTGCTCATGTTGACTCACTAAGACCATTGCTTATGTTATAAATCCTGTATGTCTTTTAACAATCATTAATTTATGCTTATGTTATTAAGGATAATGGTAGGATGTAATAATTTTCATTTCCTTTACATTATTAATGTTTGTTATTATGTATCTTGCACGTAAGATAATAGAGTATTTTAGTTATAAAGTCGGATATACTTTATAAATTTTGTGATATTTAATTCCCGCACGAAGCGCGAATAATTTTACTCGTTTAATAATAAATAACAATCGAAATAATATATTCATCTTAAATTGCAAATTATTTTGAAATCAATGAGTTCTTTAATTATTTTTTTTCAAAACACTCATGTTAAATTGTCACTTCCGATCGACGCACACATATCTTGAACTCTTAAAAATCCTTCTTCTATTATCCTTTTTTATATTTATATTTTATGACCAACAAATAAATTTTAATAACGCAGTGAAAACTAGCCAACTTATCTTAACTAAGTTCTAATATAAAAAAAAGTTAGACAAATTATTCAGTGAATCAAATTTTTTTATTCGAAGTAACTCAATTATTATTATTAATTACATAAATAAGTCATTCAGTCACTTTGAAATTATTTTATACTCCTTCCGTTCACTTTTATTTGTCATGTTGTATTTTTCGAAAGTCAATTTTTGACCAATTTTCAAAGTTAAATTAGATTACATTAATTCGATATTTTAAACAAAAAAAATAGATATTCAAAAACTATATGAAAAGTACTACAAAGTGTAATTTTTTGCATATCAATATGATGAAAAAATACATCTTAAAATATTAGTCAAAATTATTATAGTTTAGCTCTAAAAATAAAAACCATAACAAATAATAGTAGACGGAGGAATTAAAAAATTCCTCTCTTATTTCCCAAAATAACTAATAATAGATACGTGCGTCCTAGGGATAGAGCATATTCATCAATTTTCAACACAAGAGTGATGGAAAACCTAACTTAGTGCGGTACTGCCCAACATTGGGACCATTTTAAGATGATATTTGGCTATAGATATGTGTATTTATTTGTAAGGACAACAAAGGTCTTTTTTTAAAATTTTCAAAAAAAATTATTTTATCTTTTTCGATAGTTGTTTCGAGTCATTTTTTATCATTTAATGAAGTAGGTTTTAAAATAAGTAGTGATTGAGGAATGATTTTGAAACGACCCGAACCATCATTAATTAGGAAAAAACAAAAAACTCAGAAATTTCTTGGTCACTGTCCCGCTAGGGCGAGACATATGCTGCTAGGGCGTGATAAGTTAGCGCCAGAGCGCGATAGACAAGACAAAACGTAAATAATGCGAAATCCTAATTTCTCCTTCTTCCTAAAATACCTAAATTAGTCGTAAAACGCCTTATAACCCCCCAAAAGGTTAATGCAAGCTTGGAAAGAAAGGACAAAAAGGTTTCTAACACGAGGTTGTCGAGAGATTGCGGGTTTCTAGCCAAGATCACCATCACAAGCGGGGAAAACAAAAATCAAAGTCAATAACTCCGTGCAGCTGCGTGGCGCCTAGGTAGGCTAGGTTTTTTTATGAATTGAATAGTTATAAATCTGTGTTCACTGTGTAATATATTTATATTTAAATCAACACTAGAATCATGCGTAGGCCTTGGTGCACAGAGTGAAATCTGGTTAAATCCTAGGAATAAGCCTTAGATGATGATCTAGGGTTAGGTACGGTCGAATTATTGTTTACATGATATATGTGTTCAAGTAGTTCGTTGGTAAGGGTTGTGTTTCTGTCATTGAAGGTGGTATATTAGTTCTTGTGTTAATGTAATCGTGCATGTATGGGTACGAAACCTGTTGATCACGCCTAATGTGAATGAGAAGGAACTAAGAACTATATATTATGAATCACCTCTTGATGAACAACCTGCCATAATTCGGCTGAATTTGTAGTCTTTACTAACAAGAAATGGATTGATTTAGTCATATGATCTATAATTATCCTAATCGAATCATGTTGCATGTGAGATAGCAGAAAGTCAGTAATAAAGTCCATATTAATCATTTTCCACTTTTATTTCGGAAAAACTATGTTTAGAGTCACACGAGGGTATCTTTGATGTTCTACCTTGATTTGTAGGAAGTTTGGGCACCTAGCAACAAACTCTGCAGTGCATCTCTTCATACTAATTCACCAATAGACTTCTCTTAAGTCAAGGTACATCTTTGTGAAATCAAGATGGACCGAATATGATCCGAAACTAAGAGCTTCTACCATGATCCTCTCATGGACCCCATCCACATTTGATACACACAATCTACCTTGATATCTCAATACACCATCTCCACCTTGTTCAAAAGCTATAACATTTTGCTTATAAACATTTGCCTTTAGATCAAGTAAAATAGGGTCTTTATTTTATTATCCTTCACTTTTGACACTAGTCTTGATTCAGTCTCGTTCATCACCAGGATTCCACCTTTCAACAAATAGGCTACCAAATGGGCAAGTCATGAACTTCCTTAACCAATTCTTTCTTGCTTCCTCAACATGAGCATTACTCTCCATGGACAACCTGCTCAAAGCACAACAACAACATTAGCTATTAGTTTCGAGGCTATCCCTTGACGTAACACATAATTTAGGATCACGAGCGGTCTCAAACTAACCCTAAGTATGACATATCATGACAATATTGAAAATAATAAGTAAAATATGAAGTGTGCGAAAGCTAAAACAATGAATATCTTGAAAAATCCAAATAGTCCAAATATATATGAAACACACTAAGAGTTTAGTGATAATTGAAACAACCACTTAAACAACTCAAGTTGAATTACTACTATGTCTGAAAAGCCTCTAAGTGAGTTAAGTTGTTGGTACATGCCCTCAGATAACTGTAACAAAACTGAAACTAAAAATAATGACTGTGAACACCTAATTTTTAACCTGTTATTTTAACTCATATACTAATACTATATTAGTAAACGGATTATCTTTATTTCTTCATTTATTCTATATCTAATTATATATATATATATATATATATCTATATCTATTTATATATCCTATATATATATATATATATATATATATTGGTTTTTATTATTTGTTGGCCCAAATGACCCAATTTTGTTTGAATTGGGCTGATTAGATTAATTCTGATGGCCCAATTGATTTTGACCCGGTCCAATAGAAATGGTCAATATTGAATCTCAACCATTCATGATATGATCCAAGGGCTAATATTGGACCCAAACAAAAAATACAGTACTCCAAAAATTAACATTTTTTTAATTTAGATTTTTATTTTTCTTCTTCCAATTGATCCCATGCCGCCGGTCGGCCACCGCCACCGTCGCCACTATTGGCGGCAGCCACCACCAATTTGGTCAGAAAAATTCTAAAACTTTTACCATCTCTTCCTTTCACCCTCCTCTACACAAATCCACAAACCTTTCATCCATATCTATAACCAAACTCTGTAGATATAATGAAAACCAATTATGAATCTTCACTTTTTTCGTTAAATTTATGAAGTTCCGATCATCCGCATCCCAAACCCTTTACATAAACTTGTAGAGCTCTTGTAGAGCTATCATTTGATAAAAATTTGAAGTCTAAAATCCATCAAAAAAATTTCCGGCGGCCTTTATTTACTTGGAATTTATGTCAATCTTTACCCCCCCCCCCTCTCAATCTCTATCCAAATCCGTCCTTATCTTTTTCATTTGATCATATAAGTCGTTTGATGTCGGATTTGGTATTGTTAATGTTCTTTAAGTTTATCACGTTGATATTGTTGCTTGAAGTATTATTATTTTATTATTATTTTTTTAAAATTTCATTTTATGTTTATTTTTATTTTTTTTTTGCATTATTTTGTTATTTTTGATCTTCAAAATTGTTTAGATTTTGTGTTAGTGAGTCAATTTGTTTGGGTCTTGATGAAATGGGTCACATTTGAGCCTATTTTAGAATTTTTCAGATGGTTCATTAGCTATTATTCAAACAATCTAAATGACATTTTAGGCCTATTTTTAGAATTTTTAGATGACTTATTGGCTATTATTCAATCAATGAATAAAAGAAATGGGTAATCTAAATTACATTTGAGCCTATTATTTTCTGATGACCCATATAACTATTATTTAATTAATAAATAAAGTAAATGAGTCATCTAAAAAGACAAAAGAATCATTCAATTAACCTGAATTTTTTAAAAAAAAAAAAAAAGAAAGAAGAAATTTCATTGTCCATCTTAGGTGACACCTTGGGAAAACAAAGAATCCAATACATGCATTGACTCTTGAGTTTTTACGAAGAGCTGGGGGTTTAATGCTGAACACCTATTTAAACCCCCTTCTTTTTTTCATTTCAAGGGCAGAAGAAAAAATATACAGAGAAAAAATATTGCAAAATGAAAAGAAAAAATTAAAAAAAAAATTTCATATTTGGTGGTCTTTGGAATTCAATAAGTTTGCTTTCACATTTTTCTTGTCATCAACTTTAGATATTTCTTTTTACATTTCACAATGTAATCTTGAATTAGTGTTTATGTTCTTTTTATATTTTGTTTTAGTTGATTGTATTAAGTTTGTTATGATTTATTTAAGTGCATTGTGATTCTTATGCGATTTATTATTATTATTATATACATGTATATTTATTACTAATCATGTTTAGTTTAAATTCTAGCTTTAGTAAGTAGACTCTTATTTTTTGCAAAAATAAAAAATAAATAAAAAATATAACAATCACAATTTTTTAGTTGTTCACTTTCTTTTATTAGAAAAACGAACTTAAAAAATAAAATAAAAATTGAAACTTGCTAACTTTACAAAAATGATTACTTTGGTCATATATATATATCTAGTATATATATATAGATATAATATATCTATAATATATATATATATATATATAAATCAGGTTATTTCTGCAAAATGTAAATATGGTTCTTTCTGCAAAAATATAAATCTGGTTACTTTTGAAAAAAAAATGTAAATCTGGTTATTTCTGCAAAAATATAAATCTGGTTATTTTTGCTAAAATGTAAATCTGGTTATTTCTCTTAAATAAATATAGGAAATGACTATTAAAACAAAACACAAATTTGGCTAACTTGACTTAGTAATCTAACAGTTAGATAAAATTTGCAATCTTTTTTCAAATAAGTCAATGTGGTCATTTTGTATAAAATAAAATTTTACTAATTTTGTTATTTCTAAAATTTTGTCAATAAAAAAATCATATTAGATCCTCACTATGTGTAAAAGAGTGTTTCTTATATTTGTAAGAGGTTTTTTTTTGTTATTGTTTAATAGTAAAACTTGATTGTTTATTTGTTTTCTTTTAGGTGAAAAACATATAAATACTAAAAATAAAAAAATAATAATAAATACTAATCATCTTCTTGTCTTTATGTTGCAACATATTCATATTCATTTTATCATTATTTTGTGTTTTTTAAAAATAAATAAATAAACTCTTTTTTTGACTAATGAATTATTAATTTTTTAATTTTATTATTTATTTTAAAAATAATAAAATATCGTTATATTTTCGGTTACGATCCTTGATGTGTATTTTTTTTTCTAAAAAAAAATCTTGTGTGCGGTTACGCTCCCAGGTCAATCATTTTTTTTTTTTAAAAAGTAAATAATACAGTTTTTTAAAAAAAAAAAAAAATTCTAGCCAAAAACAAGTTAATTAAGTGACCGTGCTAGAACCCCGAGACTCAGGGGTGCCTCACACCTTCCATCCGGTCAATAGAAAAGTTTTCCTTACCCCAATCTCCTGCTTTCGTAGCAAAATAAAATAATTTTTCTTCTCGAGATTAATATTTAGATATCGTACTGAACACCTAAAACGCATTCGCAATTGATGACTCTAAAACATAATTTTTTTTTTAAAAAAAACCCATCATATCCTTAACAATAGTAAAAATAAAAATGAAAGACGTGCGAGGTGTGACAATGACTAAAATGAAGGCATGTCGATTATCGATTATCCTCAGAATATGAGGATCACTACTAAAGCTGCTGAAAAGGGACAGCGAATTGATCGTGATCGGATGCTGAGTACCTGAACTTACATCATGAAAAGAAGTAGCGCAAAGTATGTGTTAGTACTTGGAATGTACTGAGCATGCATATATAAATACTAAGTTGAACAAGTATATATGAGCTGAACAATGCGTAACTGAGAAATGACTTAATCTGATCCAGAATATAAATATTCAAATATAACTGAAAAGCTATGACGAATGCAATGACAAAGTACTAATTATGAAATAGGGGACTAAAAGCTTGGGTATGGGCTAGGCTGGGGTGTTGGTGTTTAATGTATCAGGGGTCTGTTGAGAGGGGAGTGGGCGGAATTTCCAGAGATTTATGGGAGGCGAATGGAGAATAATACGTGGCGAGGTCGGGTATGAACGGTGATTTGAGCTGGGTGGGGTATATGGGTGGTATGTGTTCTTCCTTCTTCCCTATATATGATATAAAATGGTGAAAACTTGGTCAAATGCACTAATAGCATGATTGTAGTAGCTACTATTAACTGACATAAACCACGTGAGCTAAATGATGAGTCTGATGTATGCGCCTCATCGAGAAAACCCAATATACCTTGTTAGGGATAAAAAGGCACGACTTTGGTGTGATCTCTAAAAACTGATGCCCAATAAAAACGACTTATAATCCAGCGAGGACGCATAGTTCTGAGACTATGAGGACATGATGCACCCTAGTCCACCTAGGTGTTAACGTGTACTCCCAACTGAATGCACTAAGTATAATGAAGATTCTTTTGAAAGCTTTTTGATTCAATTAAAAACAACACAATAACGAAAACTATTAAAGAGATTTAAAAGTAATCATGAAATTATTATGGATAAAGTAAAGTGAAATACAGGAAACAAATTAAAAGATTTGACAGGTAATTTTGTTATTAAATGAGTTTATACCATGATAAAAATATGATGAGACTACTATACAACCTATGGGTAGAGATAACTTAATCCGGTTTAACTATTAATCATGTGATGAAAGTTATTTTGAATTGGCCAATAAAAAAATAATTAAGTGACATCATATTTTAATCCAGAAACTATATGTTGTTATCCCTCACAACAAACTACTCCATAGAAGTTTGAAATTGATAAAATAGAAGTTTGAAATTGATAAAATAAATAAATTTATCTTTCCACAAATGTCCGATCTGATTCACAATTAACTTTTGCTAGCCAATACACGTAAACTACATACTTATTATTAAAAACTAGATACGGTTAGCCTGTGCTAAGCACAGGCCCAACATTTATATTTTGCAATGTTTTTGATAACTCCTTCAGTTCTTCCATTCCTCTAATTTTTCTCAATCATAAACCCAACCGCTTTTCAAACACTTATACACTCATTTTTTAAATAAACTAAAAAAATATGAGCAAGTATACAAGCTTTGAGACTAATTTAGTTCTATTGGTATACCATAATTTCTATTTGCTGAAGCAACAGATAATGGTCAAATAAGAAGTTAAAGAAAAAAAAATCACAAGCTTCCGCTGAACTTCTTACATATTTTGTTGTTACATATTGTACTTTCATTGTCTCTCCGGTAGTTTTATTTTGATCTTCAATATCAACAAGAATATCAACTCCAATTTTCTTAACATATTTTTTTGTTTCAGCAATCCCTGCATAATATATATTTCATAGAAACTTCAGTTAGTTTCAAGCTATAACTTCATATAATTATCAGTATTTCGACAGAGCAATAGTTTCTAAAAGTGAGAAGACAGTGGATTGTTTTCTTCCTGATCTTCTCTGTACATGCAACTCCTATTGCATAAGTTGGTTTCCTGCAGGAAATCCTTCACACTATTATCTCCTTTATCTGAATTAATTTATAAGCATCATATTAAGCCCGTGGTATTTTCAATAACATATCATCAATGGATATTAACATATAGTGCAGGCTACTTGAAACAAAAGGCCTACTATTTAAGTAGAGTATGATAATTTAATAATAGTCTTCAAGATTTACTTGTAATATTAAATATCAAAGAACATTATCGTTATAAACATGATTTTGACCGGCAATTACCTGAAAGGCAGCAACAAAAGCTCTTATTTAGTGTGATATTAGATGAATGAGTTATGGTAAAAATAGAGTGTCACCTTAAAGAACATATTAAAGTCTAACCTCAAGTAAATATCCATCAAATATCTAACTAACAATAATAATATATCACAATACAATTAACAACATGTCAGTTGTCACACATGTACGTTGTCCAACAAAAAGCTTAACGAAAATGAAATCCGGTAGAATACAACATTTAGCCATATAAGATCACAAAGAAAAACAAACAATATTGTAATCAGGCAAATAACGTAACTTCAATAAAATGATTGTGTTAAAATATTACAATATATACATACGGAAATAATCAAGCTAGCAAGAATACAGAACATAGTTGGCTAAACTTTTTATAGAAGAGGCGCTAGTCTAATAGAAAAGCAAGAGAACCACTACTTGAACAACGTCAAAATTGAACTTAGGAAATGACTAAAATCGCACTCATATATTCCGTTCAGTCATAAACGAAACACAACATTTCTTTCTATTATACACATAAAGGGTAAAAAAATCCATATACCACATTCACCAATATATAGCTATTTTCATCATGCTAAATTTCAATTTTCACCATTAACTCACTCAAAAGTCACAAATGACGTTAACCTGAATCTCTATTTTAATACAAATAATTTAGAGATAATGTCTATTTGACTTAAGTATTTTCAAATAATAAAATTAAATTTGATGTAAGATTCAATAGATATAATTATAGATTTCTACCGTTGTTCTCAACATCATTTCATCTAAGGGTGCAGACGAATTACAAAACAAAAATAAAGGTATCAGATAGAAAAGACAACATAAACTCAAAATTATTCTAGAATAATGAAGTAAGCTCATAGCATGAATAAGACTATCCCATATAAAGATCTACATTATACAAAACTCTTAACTGAATCTTTTTTTTTAAAAAAAAAATTCTTTATCAAATGCATTGAAATTACTTACCAATTAAAAGAAAAAAGATATTCATTAGTGAGGTATCAAACATTTTACAATGTTCCAAAACATAACTTAAGAGAAGAAAAATGAAAAGACAGTCGATGTAGCCTAGTAATAATAAAAGTATAAGAAATAATATATTTAACACTCCGTTGAAATTATATGATACCATTTCTCGGGGCCTTGCACCTGATCCAAGTAAGCATCAGATGTGACATACCTCAATGAAATATACTTGTATCTTGATTCTAAGATATGATTTGATATCGAAGATGCTGAAGCGAAATCGTTATTTTAAGTTGAATTCGCATGACCGCATTTAAAAAATCATAGAGCGTAATGAAAGAAGGCAACACAAGCATCTTATTTATATATTACATTCTATTATTCTAAGCCAATTAAATGTTGTGCAAATCCAACCATCTAACAAGGCATCTTTTGATATTCTAAGAAACACGATGAGGTAATCATGGATCTCCTCTGAATGAAACAAAAGAAAATTAAAAGCACGACAAAAACTGAAAAGCATGGAGATATATCAAGAGAAAAAAGATACGCAAATATTACCTTTAATAATGTAATCACCGATTGATCATCAAATATATCAACACTACAATCATCCAAACAGTTAACCTGCAAATGGGAGTAAACAAGTAAAACATTGCATAAAGATTCTCAAGTATTGAAATAATTTAGAAAAAGGAGGAAAACAAACATTTGCTCATAATGCAACAAAATAAAACTCAAAAGTAATATCAAAATTAAAATCAAAATCGAGATAAATAACTCAAAGAAACGAACACCCACTGACTGATCGATGCAGTTGAATTTGGGCAAAAACTCGATATAAAGGTCAGACTGAAAAGAAAACACCAGCTTGGAAGTTTTTGGTAATATTGTTTTTAAAAACTGTGTACTAAAAAAAAACCCAGGAAAAAAAGGTTGGACATGGGATGTTTAAAGACATCCATTTGGGAGGAATAAAAACATACCTAAAAATGAGATGACGAGAATTTAAAGGAAATCATATATAGCCACAAAGTTCCACCCATTGTCTCTTCCCCCTTTCGTGGTAGTGTGGAATATTTATAAAGAAGAATGGATGGCTCTAGAGTAATGCAGAGAGTGTATTTGTTAGTCTATATTTACATTTTTACCCTTTGTATTTCTACATAGTAAAAAAACAAATGGATGGTTCTAGGGTTAGGCAGAGAGTGTACTACCTTTGATATTTCTACATAGCAACAAAACGACAAAATGTATCTGAAATGAGAAAAGATAGTTTCTGATTTGCTTAAAAAACATTATATTTTACCCTTGACAATGAGTATATTTACATTATTACCAGTGGTCGTCCATCTTGTTGGCTATTCTATAATATAGTAAAATATATATATATGAATGAGAGAAAGTCCAAAAAATTTATGAACAACTTACCTGGAATTGAAACAACAGGAGACTACACAAACTTGAACTTGGACTATCTCTGTTGATATAGGATAAGATCGATTATTTAAATATTGATGGAATTTCTATATAAAGAATATTTGTATTGTGTTTTTTAATTTTCACCCAGTGAAAGCATTTACTGGATGAGGAAATATTGTCTTTTTTTTTCTATATATAAGAAATAAATTAAGTAACAAATATAAAAAATGTCATAAATATCAAGCTGACTGATTTTATTTTTTTTATATATATATATATATCCTATATTTAATGTCTTTGTTAAAGAGATCAACAGTGCTCTGTTTTAGCAAATATTAAAGAATTAAAATAAAAATGAACGTACTCCCATGATAATTTTTCCACTTAACTTGTCCATACGTCATCGTTTCCGTTCCGCTCAATTAGCGCTAGATTCGTCTTTGCGGTGTCGTTTCAGGTCTTGCTTTCTCAACTATATCCTCTCTTCATTCCTACGTTATTATTATTGTGAGAAGCCAAGAATCGGTCAACACTCACAATATTTAACTCCTTTTTTGAGATTTCAATATCTTTGGGAAGCAGGTTGCACTTTTTTTTGAAGTTGAATTATCTGATTCCAGCTTACCTTCCACATTGTTTGCGTTTTTTGGGACTTTGAATGTCATATTATCTTAAATTTTTTTCAGTTGGGTATGAGCTATTTTATGTTTTTAATTATCTGGGATTATTGACAAATTGATATTGGAGAACTGGGTTTGATATTTTTTTTGGAAATTTCTGGGTGCTCCTTTATGTATTATCTTATTTGTGAGTGAATTTAGGGAAGTAGGGTGTTGATTATTTGTTTGATTTTTAGGGGGTTTGGTGATTTGAAGGTGAAGGTAGAGAAAAGTTGGCATTTTGTACGTTATATTTATAAGCTTTTTTTATCATATTAATTAAGAGAACGAAGAGAATGAGAACATTTGTAGGAAAAAAAGAGTAGGAGGAACAGTGAAAATAGTAGCCTACATCCCTACGTCCTCCATTTGTTATTTTTGTAAATTAGTGTGTCTTTTCTTTATGACGCGTGTCCCATTTACAACTGTATTTCCTCTTACAAAAAACCACTTTTCCTATCTTCCCTTTTTTTATTTATTTTATTTAAATTAAATATTAAATCAGAAAGGACGAAAAATTAATAAGCACTTTTTGTACATATTTGACTAAATATTAATTTTATTTATTTTATTTAAACTAAATATTAAATCAGAAAGGACAAAGAATTAATAAGCACTTTTTGTACATATTTAACTGCTGCTGGTACAAAAATGTTATGCAGTGGTCGTCCATGTGTTAGGCTCTTCTATAAAGTAGTAAATTGAATATTTTATGAATTACACATATTATTATACATTCACTCTATTATTATCGGTTGAGAAAATTGTCAAAAGCCCTCCAAACTATTATCAAATTTTCAATTGCACACTTATTCTTCATGGGGGTCCTATCACCCTCCCTAAACCTTTTAAAAGTAAAATATCTACCCATCTACAAACTCCGCCCTAATTTGTATTAGGTGGTATTCACTACGCGCTGCCATGTAATATTGCCCTTTTTTCAAATAAAAATATTGCCTTTTTTCATATAAAAAAATAATTATTCTTTTCTATTTTATTTTTTTATCTTATATTTTCATCTCCTCCTTTTCTTTTTCTGTTCCATTCCTCCATTTCTTCTTCTTTGAAGCTTCTGCAAATTAACTAGAGGACGCCATGACTATCGAAACTCCGACCTTCACCAAAATTCTACACACCAACGAATATCGTTTCCTAAAGCTAGAGACAAACATAAAAACTCTAGCACAAAATGTTGCTTCTTCTTCCGCTACTATGATGTTTCTAAAAAATTGATTCCTCAAAGAATCACCCCTTGCTTGCCAGGATAAAGGTATCAAACTTGCAGAAGGATTAATATTGATTTTGATTTAATAATATTGATATGAGAAACTCGATTGACAACAACCTCAATAGATAGGTCTTCTTCATTAAAGGGTAATTTGTTACCCAATATGAATTTTTCTCCATTAATTGAATCTATTATTTAGTGAACTCCTTTATTAATGACTAGTCTAAAGTTAGATTCGTCTAACTTTCAATATTGATTTTGGTTTTGATTTTGATCTACCAACAAATTTTCAAAGTGATGAAAAGTGGAGATATGATGAAAAGTATGTGATTTGGTGATGGGAATTGACTTAGTGATGAAAACCTAATGAGAGCGTTGATCTAGTATTAGTATTTATTAAGATACGGATTTATCAAATATTGTTTAACTTCAAATTTTTATTTGACTTTGAAAACAGACCCCTAAAAAGTTTAAAAATAACAAAAAGGCAACAAAAAAGTTTGAAACAAGAACTAGAGCCGCCACCGATATCTAGTATGGATCTGATGATGAATATTGAAGGGAAGAGATAAAGAAGTTTAAAAAATAAATAAAACAAAACATATTTTTTTATAAGAAAAATAGAATATTAATATAAAATAAATTAGATATTTATAAAGCTAATATTTTAATTATCTTTTGATCTCTCACTCTCCCAAAGAGAGGGAACTACAACCTTCTTTGGACATCCAGCTATAGTGACAAATAACTCTATTTTAAAAATAATTCGGGGTTATGTGTGGGATTTATTTGCCATGATTTCTTATCAAAATAGCGTTTCCTTTTGGAAAAGTTTTGGATTGACTAATCCTTTTTCTAGTAGGGAAGGTTTGTACCTTATGAATAGGAGCATGTTCCTTCTAACTTAAAATCAGAATGCACAATATAGTCTTAAAGATTTGAGAGTTTGTTAGAGGGAGATTTTATGGGTCACAAGCTTATACGTTATCACTTATGTGACCCTCCCATTTCTTCTGAGTGAATTTGGTTGAGTTGTTTCCCTCTGTATTTGTCCTCTCATATTATAGTGGATTGCTCATCTCCTTTGTGGAACGTGAGGTCGATTGACCGAACCACGTTAAATATTTTGTGTCTTTTGATATATTTCTTCGTTGGTCTTCTTACTCGTGGTCTTCCGAGGTTTGGCATTTGGCTAGCTTCCGCGATACACTTGCTTATTTTCTATCCTAACAAGTGGTATTAGAGTTCAGATTTCAAGATGGAGTCAGGTTTAATGGTTCAATAAACCATGATTGAACCAGGTTAAGGAGGTGATAGCCTTGACAGGGTGTAGTTTCTAGCCGCAACCTTTTTACATTAAATGAAGATTTATTGGAAAATTATTTTCAGAGAGGTGCTTTTGTGTTGAGACAAATTTTGGCAAAGGAGATTATGGAGAGTAGAAGCAGCAGTTGTTTGAGATTAAGTTAAGAAGGGTGGACAAATTTTTTTGTCAGAATTCGGGCCAAGGGGAATTGTTGGGTTTATTTGCCCTTAAGTTCTTACCAGAAGTAGGTTTTTCTTTTCGGAAAAGGTTTTGGAGGGAATAAGTCCTTTTTCTAGTAGGAAAAGTTTATGACTCTATAAATGAGCATGTTCCTTTCCTTAATCACATTCACAATGTAGTCCTTAAGGCTTTGAGAGTTTTGGTTAGGGGGAAATTTGTGGGTCCATAGCTGATACGTTATCACTTGTGTGAACCTCCCATGTATTCTGAGTGAATTTGGTTGATGTTGTTTCCCTCTGTATTTGTTTTTTCATATTTATAGTGGATTGCTCATTTTCTTTGTGGACGTAGGTCGATTGACCGAACCACGTTAAATCTTTGTGTCTTTTGGTATATTTCTCCTTGTCTTCTTACTCGTGATCTTTCAAGGTTTGCTTTGCTAGCTTCCGCATTTAAACCTACTTATTTTCGATCCTAACAAATAGGACTCCCGTAAAGTATGAGTGCATAGTTAAGAATCCGACTATAGGTTGAGGGGGCTTTTGGCTATTTTCTCTTATTAGTTTGAATGTTTCACTTATTTAGGTTAATTCTTCTTAAATAAACATTAATTTACAAGATGAAGGATCTATTATTTTTAAATTGTAAGTACATTAATATATTTTTTCTTTTCAAGTTAAATAGTAGATATATTTTTATTTGAGCAGGTGCAAAATTTGATTTAGTTACTATAAAATAACCAAAAGATTCTAGTATTGGTAAAATATATTCACAATAATTAATTACGAATTGATAAATTTCATCTAGAATATTAAACACCAACTTACCTATTTAAATTAACTTTTAGATTAATTTATCTTATTATAAAATAAAATTTGGAATATAACATTAATACAAATTTTCCTTAATAACTTTAAGTATCAAGAAAAAATTGCTTTTATTGGGATATTTGGCAAATAATTTAATGACCAATGTGAAATTTCTGTATATAAATATGCATGATATTTCCTCTTTTTAGTACACATATTTTTAAGAGAGAATTAACTAATAGTATATTTTAGTATATTCTAGCATGGAGCATAAGAAGACAGCAGGACGCCAAAAAATTTCATTGGCGAAAATAGAGAATGAATCTGCTCGACTCACCACATTCTCTAAACGACGTTCTGGCTTATACAAAAAAGCTTGTGAACTTGTTAGAGAATGTGATGTAGATCTTGGAATTGTTATGTCTTCACCGAAAGGTATACCTTATTCCTTTAGTAGTCCAACCTCTAATGTGGTCATTGATCGTTTTATAAATCCTACAGCAAATTTAAGTTCAAGTGACCGCCTTGTTGCTGCAGAAGCACGCAAAAAAGTAAGTCAATTTAATGATATTCTAAACGAATTGGACGAAAGAGAAAAAATTGCAAATGAAAAATTAGACCGAATGAATGAGGCTAGAGATCTAGGTTGGTGGGAGTCCATAGATCAATTGAATGTACATGATGTAATGAAGTTGGAAGCATGGCTGAATTCTGGTGAATTTAAATTGAACGAACATTTGGAGCAGCTAGAAAATGGAGCTTCATCCTCCTCACAGATTCCATCAGATGATGCAAATATCTCACCAAATGTCTTCTAGACGAATTATCTTCAGATATTTATCAAAGTCCTTTCTTTAATTTTTTTGTTATTTATTATTTTGTTTCAATTATGCTATTTAATTCTTGTACTTTGCAGTTTGCAATGATATTTATTGAAGACATTTATATTTATGATTACCCATTATCTCCAACTATGTTTGAATTAATACGCAAACTAATATAGGAACCTCTCAATTTATCTAAAACTATGTTTGAAGCACGTCATATAAAAAAAAGTATGAAAAATAGAGGAGAAAGAGATATATGTGACTAAAACTTACTAAAATACAAAAGGATATAACTCTTTGTGACGAAAGAGTTTGATATAATCATATTTAAAGGATGAATTTAAGTCTCCAAGTCTTTATTTCAAAAAGGTGGTCTATAAGTTCAACAAGTTAAATTCATATTTTTTTGGATAACCTAAAAGGACTGTAGTGCAACTCATCCAAGTACATTTGACAAGATGCTTAACAAAATAAAATGTTAACCGAAGTCAACTTTGGTCAAAACTTAAGTTGAAACACACCTATGCATAAATTAGATGCATCGGAGACTCGAGCCCAAACTAACCAGCCACTAGCCCAAATTGGCCCTTAGAGTTTGATGGAAGTAACATTCTCCATTTGAATACCTGAATTTCAAATGCTGACTAAATCACCACCCCTTGGGCTTAAGAACTTATTACGAGAAAAAATTCGCATAAAACTCAAATGAAACGATCTGATGAGTCGAACTGTCTATCTATAAAGTCCATAAATAAATTTAGGTTCACTAACAGGATCATTCATATCGATAAGACACTCACAACACCTTAAAAAAGAAATTTTAAAACTTCATTGCTTCTATCGCATAGAGATTACAATAAATGTTTATTAATCCAAAATGAATCTTTTATAAAGTAGGTAAGTGGTTTTTACATCTAAAGTTGTAAATTCATGAAATGATTTTGTCGCTACATTAATATCATTGGATTAAAAAAGTAAGAAATCTAGTGAATTTGTTTGAAAATTGAAGTCAATATCATTTTATGAATTATAGTATAGATTAATTAAAGTGAAAGTACATAACTTGTTTATTCACATGCACGAAACAATGTGAATAACTTCTTCTTTTTTGTTTCAACAGAAGAAAAATTATTACCGCACAACTCTCTAAGAGTTTTACTAAGAGTTTTCTGGTACTCATAAAACCCATAAACCCACGACTACTAGGACTCTTAACAGACACTAAGAATCTTCCCGCTTCCTAGTAATTAAGAAGCTTCACTACTGCTGCATGATTGAGAGGCTTGGTTAAAATATCAGCAACTTGGCCTTCACTTTTGCCGTAGACAATATCAATGATCTTATCCGTTGTGAGATATCTGTTTCACATCAATGTGTTTGCTCCTCCCATGCAAAACTAGATTTTTTTGTTTGGAAAGTTAATAATGCTGATCATCGTTATCACAGCAAATAAGAGTTGTCTTTGCGGAAGAAGAACATAGTTTCAGCTAGAATATTCTCAACCAGATTGCTTTAGTTTGCGGCAACAACCCAAAATTCTTACTTCTGTAGTTTACAACGTAATATTGGTTTCTTGCTTCTTGGAACACCTGAATACGCACCTGATCCAAACCTAAAACACAACATAACGTGTTTTCCTATCATCTTTATCGCCAAGCAAAGTCACTATCTGTGAAGCAATTAAATATGATTTTCCTCCTCCGTTTCTGTAACAAAATGCCAAGATCATTCATACCTTGTAAATACCGAGCATTCTTTTAGCAGGCCACAAGTTGATTTTCTCTTGGATTTTCCATGTACCTGCTTATTAAAATGATAAAGTACATTATATCAGGTAAAGTCGCTGTCAAATGCATCAAGCATCCCACAATCAGCTTGTAGAAAGTTTTGTCAATCCTTGTTCCTATAGGATTTTTTTCAAGCTTCGGCCCCGTTTCTGCTAGGGTGGTGACATAGAAATTTCACCAGAGGATTGCTTCACTTCAACAGAAAGTAATGCATCAGGCCAAGATCCGACATATCAAACTCGGTCCTCAGCAAATTGCTTAAAATTATTAAGCAATATATGATCATTTTGCAGTATAGATTAAATCATCTTCATGTCAGCACACAATCACTAAAGCTTTCCGTCTTTATTTTTAGTATAAAGTGTATGCTCATAAGGACATTTTTTATAACCTGTAGTATTCAAATAAGTATATAAAGCTCGCGGACATACTGAACGTAACCAGGGGGTGATCAACATATACATGTTCTTGCAATTCTCCATGTAAGAAGGCTGATTTCACGTCCAATTGATAAATTGGCAGTTGTTTAGCGTTGCTAGTGCCACCACCAATCAGATGGTGTCAAGTCTGACTACTGGATGAAACACCTCTTTGTAATCCACACCATAATCATTCTTATATCCTTTGGTCACCAAGCGCGCCTTGTACTTCTCAACTTCACCATTCATATATATTGATTTGTTTATAAAACAGTTAACTCCATTGTTCTTTTCTGTTATGCCCTTTGGTAATTCAATAAGCTCCCAAGTGTCATTTTTTTCATTTTCCAAAATTTAAGCATACATTGCCTCCTTCCGTTTTGTTTCTTGGACAACACTTTCAAAATTTATTGGGTCACAATCTGCAAACAATGCAAAATAAGAACTTGTCTCATCATTGATATTGACATCGGTTACCTGATAGTAGGAGTGTACATCACCGGGTTGGTTCAGATTTTTCAAATATCAAACAAAACCATTTGTGTTGGGTTTTGAATTTATAAACCAAACCAAACCAATAAACACGGGTTTTCAACTTCGGTTTTTTTTGGGTTTCTTCGGATTTTTTGGATTTTGGGGTTCTTTCGATAAAGTATTCATACAAACATAAAATCTACTTGTACTTCAAATATTTCTTTAGTCCTACAAAATGCAACTATATAAGTTATTTCTCAAGAAAATAACGAAAAATATGATATGACTGATAACACTAAAATAATCCAAAACCAACCCAAAAATCACTATAAAATCGGCGTTTAAACCAAATATTGCCGAAATGATAGTATTATGACATTGGATCTAATTTTAAAGGACTAATCATGCTAAAATAAGTTGTAAGCATTAGTTTACATGTCTAAAATTAAAAGAAAGTAAAATTAGATCATGTATTTATAAAGTGGGGTTGGCTGTAAGATCGGAACGAGTGTAAAATTAAAACCAAATATTCATATTAGTTGGGGGGGGGGGGCGGGGTGTAATTCTTAGTGTTGAATTGATTTTCCTTTTGCATTATAATAATTTGATTTTTTTTAAACTTTATTATAATTACCAACCATGTTAAACTATAATCTTTATTAGATCAGTAAGATTCTGAACGGCCACAGACAATTATATAAAAGATAAAAACTATAAATAAAAAAGTATAAGAGATATTTAAAATCATATCAAAGTAAAGTTTTTTACTATAAAATAAAATTTAAAATAATATATATAAATGGTTGGTTTGTTCTCGGTTGGTCTTTTTTTTAGTGAACAAACACAACAACCCACATATAGCTTGTTTTTTTTCACTAACAAACGCAAGTCAAACCAAACCATAGTAGATTTTTTTACCGATTTTGAACGCTATTGATTTGGCGGTGTTGGTTCGACTTGTGTGCCCCTACCTGATAGTCTTGCATCCATGTAGGTCTTCTTCTGACACGAGGAACAACTTTCACTGCTTTGATAGGTTCTTTTGTAGGTGGAAAAACCTCAACAGTTGTGCAGCGTTTTGCTAAATTTCAGACCTTGGACTCCATCTCAGATTCTCATCACTGAAACTTGACTAGGCAACTTTTATCCTTGTTCCAAGTATTGTCTTCATCGAAAATAATATCTCTACTACTCACTATCTTTTTTGTCAAAGGATTAAATAGATTGTATGCCTTGGACTTCTTGCTAAGACCAACAAAGACACACTTAACACCTTTATCATCAATTTTTTTTCTCTTTACATCTGGGATATGTGCATAGGAAATGCACCAAAGTTTTTTGAAGTGATCTACAGTCGGTCTCCTTCCACTCCAAGCCTTCTCTGGTATGATATCTCAAATTTTTTTGAAGTGATCCAATTTGCTGCATCAGGTCAAAATGCCTTCGGAACTCTTCCTTGATTCCGCAAGCTTTTCCGAACCATGACAGAATGGTTCGTCCCTGCTCGAGTGAACTCTGCGTCTCTGCGGGAGACGTGTGCGGTGCTGGTCCGCTGGGGCTGGCAGATGAGGCTGCTGCGCGGTAACGACAATAATTGTTGAGGGATGTATATTATGTTTGAGCTTTTTTTTGAATTCCACAAAGACCTTACAAAATCTTCAAATGCCTTTGAGCAATATCTCCCCCTTACGTTTCGAGATTTTTTTTGCTTCTTGTCTCATTCTCAAACAGGGCCGAGCTTTGAAATATTTAAATACATTAAAAGCCTTTTATTTTTCGAGCGAAAAATATACTCATGTCTTTAGAGAATAATCATCAATAAAGGAAATAAAAAAACTTTTGCCTCCGTCAGAGATTGGTGTTATCGTCCTACAAATGTCTGAGTGAACTAACTCCAACATCTCTTTTGTTCGCCATGACTTGCCTTTCGGTAATTTAGACCGGTGTAGTTTGCAAGAACACATTTTTCACATACTTTAAAAGGAACAACAATTTCAGGAAGTCCCGTCACCATATTCTTCTTGTGAAGGATCTTCAAATCACCAAAATTTAGATGACCATATCAAAAATGCCACAACCATGAAGGTTCTCTCACTTCCGCTATAAAACAAGATTGAATATTTCAATCACCAAAAGGAACAACCTGTCATGACTCATTTTCACAATAGCGATAACTCTAGAAGAATCAGAAATCTCGCAACAATCGTTCCTAAGGGTGATGACATATCCTTTTTCTAAAAATTGACCAGAACTCAATAAAAAAATTTTTAAAGCAGGAACTCAAAACACATTAGATATGATTTCCGCAAACCCATTGTTGGTTCTAAAATTGACATTACTCTTCCCTATTATATTCACAAGGGAGAGATCACCAAAACCAACTGTTGAATGGAAGCTTTTCATTTAAATTAGATAAAGAAGACTTATTTCTAGTCATGTGGTTACTGCAACCAATATCCACATAGCAAAGAGCTTGCTCCTCAGGCCCATTTTCGTCGTGGACTGCCATTAACAAGGTTGCTCCTTCATTGTTCTCAGCAAAATTTGACTATTCTTTTTTATCACTAGGTAATCTAGTACGACATTCTGAACAATAATGGCCAAATATATGGCAAGGATAACATTCTACCTTAGATTTGTCAAAATCTTTTCCTCTGCCTTTGCCATAGTCATTATTATTCACTCTAAAATTCTTGTTGCACTCTTTGTTGCCATCATCCCCATTAATTTCCTCTCTCTCTTCCTCTACCTCTACCCCTTCCTCTCGAATGGGAAGAAATAAAAGTAGAAGTCTTCAAGGCCTGCTCCTCAAAAGTTGAACTTCGGTCCATCTTTTGCTCATGCACCAACAAGGAGCTTTGCAATTCATCAAGTGACATAGCATCTATGTCTTTTGACTCCTTAATCGAGCATACAACATAATCATATTTTAGTGACAAGGAAAGCAATATCTTTTCAACAATTGTGACATCGTTCATTTTCTCGCCATGAAATCGCATCTTGTTGCTTATCTCCATGGTTTTAGCACAAAAGTTAGTGACAATTTCACCCAGTTTCTAAGTCCCTCCTCCAAGCTTGAAGTTGTGCTCCCTTCACTCTTATATTACCTTGATACTTTTTTTTCATGGAGTCCCATATATCTTTGCAATTTTATTTGCAAAGAATAGTTTTTAAGATGGGCGTTCAATAGCCTGAAAGAGGTAATTTTTGGCCTTCAAATCTTTTAGCGCTTTCTTCCTTCAAACTCTATCTTTTGAGCATTCGTCAAAGCTTTGCAATCCGCTAGAGTGTCGATTCTATCCTCGACAATTGGCCAATTTTCCTTTGACCGTAAAATGTTATCCATTAGCATACTGACATGGTCAGAGTGTCCATTTAAACGAGGGACGACTTCTTGCACTAAGTTGCTCTCTATAGCCATAGATGAATACTGAATTTTTGGGTGAACTCTCCCTTACATTATTTTGAATTTTTTTTTTATTAAACCTGAATCTTGGTACCACTAATAGAAAATAACAAGAAGAACGATGAAGAAAGTTGATTGAAATAAGCAACATAAGAAAAATTATTACTGCGAGACTCTCTTATGTTCAATAGCAATCAGCATAGTAATATTAGACTTTTACAAAGAGTTTTTTTTTGTTGCGCATAAAACCCACGACTTACGAGACTTCCTAGCAGATTGCTCTAACTTCACTAAGAATCGCCCCATTCCTAATAATTGTAGGAGATTTGACACAGTGGGGCGATTTTTACCTTTCACCACGGGGTTCACCTAATCCCCTATCGTCGAAAATTACATTAATAGACACATGATTAAATTTAAATAATATTTGTATATAATATAACATTGAACCACTTGAACATACACCAAAGGCGTACCTCAATGGTGTTGGTGTTCAAGAATCAGAATTGCTTTCTCAAAATAATAAATGGATCATAAAAACGATCTTTAGTTTCCACAAAGTTTAAACCCTGATAGGAAATTTAGGTTTATTAGTTTAATCCTCATTACAAAGTTAAATAATTAAAAACCCTTTCTCTTTTTTAGAGGATTTTTCCAAACACGTTTTTATTTTTCATTGTCTCTTCTTCCTTGTCGTGCCAGTTGGGTGTGGCTGCTTGCTTGTTGCTTTCTTGCTTGATCCAATTCGTTATTTGAAACCTGATCTACAGTTTTTTAGATATATTGATTTTTTTATCCAACCCATTTATATCCGATTCGACCCATTTATTTGTGAATATTGTTTATATGATTAATTTTTTTTTTTGAATCCCCTTGATTAAAATCCTCCCTCCGTCATTGGTTGAACATTTTAACAAAAGAAAAAGGCCAACAAACATTAAATTAATGATTCCTAAGCAAAAGAACACTTCCAACATAAGTAAAGTTTCTTATGTTGACTCACCTTTATATATATACTTTGAAAGATGGATTAATTTCAAAATAATACTTATGCACAGACTCAACCCAAAAATGGATCGTTTTATTGCACCAAGACAAGTCAACTTAAAACTAACTAATATGACAATTGTAGAAGTAAAACATGGAAAATAAACTACAAACCATCTCAATAACATGACTCAAACTCAAATAAACCCTAACACTAACTACTCATTTTCTACGTGTACAAGCTCGAAGTATTACATTTGATTTGAAACGAAATACACGTCCTCAAAGGATATTGTTTTCTAGAAGAGGAATATCATAAATACAGAAAGGCGGTCCCGCTGAGTTTAAAATAGCTACCCACATATCGCCATAGAACGCCTCATAAAGAAGAGAAAGAACCAATAAGCACGATCCGAATATCATAATAATAACTTGAGGTCACTACAAAGTCATTCCATATGATAATAAAATCACATCTCAGAATAATTTTTAAAAATGCTTCTATTGCATAGCGATTACATAATATTCTTATTCCAGAAATGAATCATTTATTAGTACTTAACTTGATATCTTTACAAATCCTCTTACGGGACCTGGATTAGAATGAAGGTTTTCATTTTTTTTATTAATCCATACAATTTTCCATATTAAAAAAATCACATATTTAAATCACTCTCTTGATTCTTTAATTTGTAAAATTGAATTTGCAAGGAAGATAAGTCCTTTCCTATAAAAAAAAACACTTAGAACATACCTAAGATAAACAAGACAGAAAATAATTAGCTTTATACTTACTCACTTGAAGGACAAAGGAAAATCGAGATTAAAAAAAAGAAGTAACTAACTTAATGTGTAAAATCGAGAGCCTTTAATTTCTCCCATTTAATTATCATAGTTTTCATTTTTAGATTCAAACGATAATAATTTTGACTAACATTTTACGATGTATATTCAGTCATCATATTGATATGAAAAAAAAGAATATAATTTATAGTACTTTTCTTATTGTTTTTTGAATATCTAAATTTTTTGTTGTAAAATATTAAATTAATGTAATCGAATTTAATTTTTAAAATTAGTCAAATTGACTTTTCAAAAATATAACATGACAAACAGTGGTTAGAGCACGTAAGAAGAAAGAATCATTAGTCAATACTCGAAAGAGTATTGAAGTAACGATATGAAACACAACCAAAGAATTTGAAAGTTTTAACATTATCCTAACTAAGCAAGAACTCGGGAAAAAATGAAGAGGAGTCAAATTTGAAAATAATAAATAAACAAAGTGGTACTATCAACATTCTTGTTAAATTACACTAATGATGCCAAAAGCCTGAGGATAATTAAAAAAAAAGAATGCCATATATTATCAAAGGCATAGGCATACTTACATAAATAAGATGTTTATGGTTTTATTTGTCCTAAATTTCTAATTCTACCATAAATATGTTTTTTTCTTTTAGGAAAAGGTTTTGGATTGACGAATCCTTTTTCTATTAGGAAAATTTAGAACTCTATAAATAACGACAACCCGTTTCCTTCTAACTTAATCAAACATTCACAATGTATCTTAATGGCTTTGAGAGTTTGGTTGCAGGATGAATTTATGGGTCACAAGCTTTGATACGTTATCTTGTGTGAACCTCCCATGCTTACGAGTGAATTGGTTTGAGGTTTGTTTCCTCCCTCTGTAATTTTGGTACTCTCATAATTTATATTGATTGCTCATCTCCTTTGTGGACGTAGGTCAATTGACCGAACCACGTTAAAATCTTTGTTGTCTTTTAAATCTGATTTCTCGTTGTCGCGTCGTTACTCATGGTCTTTTGAGGTTTGCTTGCTAGATTCCTCCGCATTTACACTTCGTATTTTTCGGTCCTAACAATTGGTATCCAGGCCATATTCAATTATGGAGTCAGGTTTCAGTTGGTTCGATAATCGATATTAATTCTATTAGAAGAGGTGTTCTCTTGGCGGGTGTAGTTCTAGCCGCAACCTTTTTTTTGACAGTAAATGAAGATTTTTAATTGGAGAAATTTTTCAGAGAGGTTCTCTGTGTTTGATGACTAAATTTTGCAAAGGAGATTTATGGAGAGGAGAAGCAAGTTTTTGAAGATTAAGTAAAGAAGGTGCCAAATTTAATTTTGTCAAAAATTCAGTCCAAGGGGGAGATTTGTTAGGTTTTATTGCCCTAAATTTCTACCATCATAGGGTTTTCCTTTAGGACAGATTTTGGATTGACTAATCCGTTTGTAGTAGGACAATGTTTAGAACTCTATAATAGAGAAATATTTCTTTCTAACTTAATCAGCATTCACAATTAGTCTTAAGGGCTTTGAGAGTTTTGGTTAAGGGAGAATTTAATGGGTCACAAGCTTGATACGTTATCATTTGTGTGAACCGTCCCATGTAATTATGAGTGCATGGTTGAGGTTGTTTCCCTCGTTATTTGTACTCTCATATTTATAGTGGAATTGCTCATCTCCTTTGTGGAACGTAAGTGTCATTGACCGAACCACGTCTAAATTTTGTGTCTTTTGATATATTTCTCGTTGTCTTCTTACTCGTGGTCTTTTGAGGTTTGCTTTGCTAGCTTCTGCGTTTACACCTGCTTTATTTCGGTCCTAACAATATATTCTTTAACTTGACTTCAAAGCATATTTATGCCCTTCAATTTTTGGTGTGCTCATGTAGGCACTTAAACTTGTGTAAAGTTGAACAAATAGATACAGATGTCCTACATTGTATCCGACATGCCATTTGTATCCTGCATGGTGTCGTATGTGTATCGTGCCACGTAGGACTCATATGTCTACTAGTTCAAGTTTATACAAATTTAAGTCTCTACTTGTGCATATCCAAAGTTGAAGGACATAAATGTGAAATGAGACCAAGTTAAAGGGCACATTTATATATGTATTACGCCCATATAAAAGTACCATTTTATATAGATTCAAAATGGCATCTACATTTTTCAATTTTGAATGTACACAAATATAGTTAAATTTTAAGAACAATAAACAAGCATATACACATGTCCTACGTAACAATTTTCATCTTATGTGGCATCCTACATGTATTATGTCACATAGGACGTGTGTGTCTACTTGTGTACACCTTAGATTGGATGACATAAATATCAATTCATACTATCATACTTTAGCAATCAATGATGAATTGGAGCTCTTCAAGCCAAACCCTAGCTTTCCTCACAGCAGTTCTTGAGGATTTTTGGGTGAAATCTGGAGTGATTTAGGAATTTTAGAAGAGGATTTATAATGATTAGTGTTTAGGCTTAAAGGACATTACGGGGGCTTAGGATTAAGATCAATGTAACCTTAGTTTAGGTATTAATCAATTGAGAAAGAGCTTAAAAGTCCTTTAAAAAAATAATTGTCAATTTATCCTACAATACGGTCTGTAGTCCCCCCCCCCCCCCCCCCTTCTAACTAAGTGGTTCTGGTCAACAAATAGAACTGATGAAAGACGATTAGTTTAGACTAACTTTTTATGGCACTCATGTAAGACTTGTAGTCTCTCTGTTATCCATACAATGTGCCCAACCAAAGAAACCAACCTGAAACTTTGAATTTTCACGTAGTTTTTTAGGGGTAACTTATGGGACCCTATCTATGACTCTTTACCTGGGGAGTAGGATGTACACACGAATCGAAAATCGAACCACCCACAATCGAGCCAAATAAAAAAACCCAACTAGTTTTTTTGGTTTGACTTGGTTTGGTGTCGAAAAACCCCCCGACTATATTTGGATTGGTGTTGAGTTTCAAACTACAAAAAACCAACCCATCATTATATCTGCTAATTTTAAAAATTTTATTTTATACTAAAAATATTTACTTTGGGATATAATTTTTAACATCTCTTAATTACTAAATCATAATTTTTATCTTTTCATATATTTATTTCATGTTCGAAGTTAGGATTCTTAATAATCGAATAAAGTTATAGTCCATACCTGTTTGTCAATTCTAAAAAAGTTTAAATAAAACCAAATTAATACTAATGCAAATGAAAATCATTCACACTAGAATGATAATAATATTGATATTTACTTTTTTATTTCTACTAGATTTAGACAATTAAAATACATGATCTAATTTACTTTCTTTTAATATTTAGTCATGTGACTAATACTTACTAAACTTATTTTAGCATGATTTAGTACTTTAAATGATCATCAACAAATATCCGAAATTTCCAATTTTATAGAGAGATTTGACGGTACATGAAACGTCATCATAAGCTTAATTTGTTGTTAAGTAAAGAGTTAAGGTTAGGCTGTTAGGCAGAGATGCAAGGAGTTTGGCACGGAACCACCTCAAATAGAGTAAGGATAATCTTCATGCGTAGTTACGTACAAATAAAAGTAGTTGAAGTAAAGATATAAACAACAAAAAGAGAATTGAAAGTTCAAAGGTAAAGAATAAATAAGAGGGGTCGAATTTGAAAAATAAATAAAGTGGAACTATTAACATTCTTGATAAATTATCACTAATGATGCCAAAAACAGTGAGAATAATAAAAAGGGCATAATATATAAACAAGTATGGCTAAATTTGTATCACAATAAACAAGTATACACACATGTCCTACGTGGCAATTCACATTTTATGTAGTGTTCTACATGTATTATGTCACTAGGATGTGGTCTACTTGTATACACACAAAATAAGATGCCATAAAATGTATTTAAAAATCACGGTGTTTAAATGACCACATATATATTCTTAAGACTACCTCGGCCACTTTTAATTATCATAGTTTCTTTTTTTAGAGTCAAACGATAATAACTTTGACTAACAATTTTACGATGTATTTTTTTCATCATATTGATATGCAAAATAATGAAATTTATAGTATTTTTTGTATAGTTTTTAAATATATAAATATTTTATTTCAAATTCGAATGAATGTAATCTAATTTAACTCTGAAAATTAGTCCACTTAACTTTTGAGAAGCACAATATAACAATTAAAAGTGGACATGGGAGTACCAAATAGTAGAAATGTAGTCCATAACTTCCTCATAACATAAAAAGATTCTCTTAGATGGTCCTAAAGTTAAAAAATCTATATATAAATTCTATCAAAGTATATATTTCCTTGTGCAATTTTTCAACATTTACCTTTATTCCGTTCACGAAAGCAAATTCAATTTGTAACCTTTTTAAGTTATATCTTAGCCTTAAGAATCTTTCTTTTCACAATATATGTCTATAAATATTTACACATTAATTCCATCATCATATAACATACATACAAGTGTGATTAAAATTATGGCTTATTATTATACTTGCAATTTTCCTGATATCTTGGATACACAACTTACCACCAATTTCTAAATGGAAAACAGACTCTATTTCAATTTGCATTTCTCCTTCATGTTCATTTCAACCTTCCCTCAAACTATCCATAGCTAAAAATTACCATCTTTTTCCATCGTCGCGGATTATAATCTTCCTATTTCCCTATGGACCTCAAAACCGTTAAGAGTTAAATATGATACAACAAAATTATTAGACGATGAATCAGTATTCTGTCTCTTGATTAATATCGTTCATGATGTACTTAACTATGGTCCGAATAATAATTATAACTCGTTGTTCCTCAAGATTCCATGAATGGATTTTAATTACTCCGATTTTAAGGAAATTTTCAATTTTTCATTTCTTACTTTGTATCTATAAAGCCCCTGCTAATCTTAGGTCAACGTGTATTATTGCCCTAAATAATCAATTTTCGTGTTCTCAATCTAGACAAGCATCAAATTGCTCGTGAGGATTTTGGGATCGAATACTGAAGAGGAATGGATGCGTTCAGTAAATCTAGCGATAACTAATTGGATCCTGAAAATAAATTCATCTTCTAATCATCATGATCATGCGA
This sequence comes from Solanum habrochaites, assembly GCA_027704765.1. Classification (NCBI taxonomy): domain Eukaryota; kingdom Viridiplantae; phylum Streptophyta; class Magnoliopsida; order Solanales; family Solanaceae; genus Solanum; species Solanum habrochaites. The sequence continues at coordinate 10,097,839 of JAKWJA010002498.1, read as the reverse complement.
TGAAAACGCCATGTCCATTGTTTTCATACTCATTTTCGACACAAGGGCTATGGAAAGTTCAGTTATATTGCCCTGTTATTGCAATGGAAGTCGAAACGTCTACTTGTAGTAGTTTATCTGAAGAAAGTTTGAGGTTTTCCCTCAACTTTCATCAGCTTGAAGGAGTGATCCAATTAAATCATAGAGTTATCGTTCGAGAAAAGTGGATTGAAGTAATGGTGAACACCAATAACATTAGGTACATTTGTCTTCTTTGAACTAAATACTTTTGGCGTAAAACTTATAAGTTGGTCAAACTAACTTATACGTTCTTCTTGATTTATTCACATGTTTGATGCTTATAAACACATATCAGCAAGATTTCTATTATGTTATTCCAAATATTTTTCAAAAAATCCAAATACCTTGTGGTTAATAAATTGGCCCAATAATGCCCTTATCTCATTAAGCGCATTTTCAGTTATTTTAACTGAATAAAGTACATGCTTATAACATTCTTTTACTTAACATACAACTATTTATTATACAGAAAAGACTCAAATATGTCATCAAACTTTGAGAATAGATTCACTTATGTAATTTGTTAAAAGTTTTATTCGTTTGAGAAAAGAGGTTCGAATCAACTGTTGGAACACTTAAAAAGTGATTCCCAACACTTGATGCTTATGAATTACTTTTAACCATCTAATCCAAGCAGGATCACAATTTCTTAGGGAAAAGAACCTAAAGATTGAATTTTAACTTGATTTAAAAGTTTTATGTTCATGTAGGTGTGATGTTGTTAGGCTAGTGAATGAATCACTAATGGCAGAGAGAGGTGCAGGGGTATCAGAGAAGCATTTCCCTTCAAGAATATCATTGCAACTAACTCCAACACTTCAATCCAATGTGTTGAGCATATCGGTAAACAAGTCCTCTGACAATCCCTTAAGAGAAATTGGCATCGAAAAGACCGTTGAAGTAGGATTCGATCTACCTAACACTTGCATCGGCTTAAAAGTCTGCGGGAGAGACAGTTGTTACGACCATGAAGCCGTAGAAATGTGAGAAATCTGTTAATGGAGATGGTGCAAATTTGAATTGGTTTCTTCATGATAGTGGAAATGGAAGAGAGGTATTTTCGTCAAAGCCTTCTGTTTTTTCATTAATTCAGCCAAAAGCTTGGTTCAAGAACAGATATTCAAGTGTTAATAGGCCTTTTACTAAGAAAGGAGGGGTAGTTTTTGCTGGAGATGAATATGGAGAAAGTGTGTGTTGGAAAGTGGATAAAAGGGCTATAGGAAAAACGAAGGAATGGGAATTGAAAGGGACACTTTGGTTAACATATTGGCCAAATAAACATATAACTCCTTATGCTGAGACTAGAAGATTGGAATTTAGAGAAGTTCTTCATCTCAAACTTGCATAGTTAATATTTGTTGTTATTGATTATTTCGGATAGATAGTTTATGTTACATCTTCTTCTTCAAGTGTGTGCGCTCTAGCTGCTTAGCCTGCATGAATGTGGGATGCTTCGTCTGTTGAGATGGCCTTTTTATCGTGTGTTGTATAGTTCTATTTGTTGTATTGATGTCAAGAAGGATTTGCCTTGAGTCTAGGGTAGGTGAGGTTGTTCTACATCAGAACCCTCGAGGTTGCAGCTTTTTAGTACTAATTAGTATTATGCATTGGAAGTGTTTTTTTGTCAATAATGTAGCACTTAAAAAGAACAATAGTACCAACCCCTACTCGACTTGAAGAACAAGGTCCTAGGGCAACTGATGAAACACCTCCAGGAAACATACGTGTTTTACCATTGAAAATCTTTACTCAAGGGAAAAGTTAAAAAACACGACTTAACCGTGTGAATGTACAGCAACTTTGCGTTAGATTACCAACTCTATATTACAGATCTCGTTTTGGCCCGGTTTTATCTCACATTCACATTTATTAACAGTAACACCCTTAACCTCATCAGCCTTAATACACCTACAACACCCAAAATTGTGATGCCTCTTTAATTGATCCAACTCCCCCCACAATGTCCATGCCCCCTCTTCGTTCAAGGAGTTTTGGAAGTATACTTGTCACCCTCAATCCAATGAGTGTCTCCTCCACCAGAACCTTTTCATTCTCGTCCTTTATGAAGTTCACTTGATCCAGGTCACTTGCCCTCCATTCTCTCGCCTTGTCTATCCTGTACAACTTTTTGTCCCCATAATTATCCTCTAACCCAACATACATACATTGTAGCTACTAACACTACCTCCTTTGCCACTTTATACTTTTCCACTTTTCCTCCTCTCATTCTTACTTTCCACCAACTTCGCGGTACCTTCTTAACCTCTACCTTTTTTTAGATTTCTCCATTCCATCACTAGTTCCCTCGATGTCATCCCGATCTACCTCTCGAGACCCCCAACACCTCGAGAAGTACTCTCCCCCCACCCCACTCATTAAACCATTAACAAATTTAAGAGCACAAAATGTCAATTCCTTTATTTTGGTCTATGAGTACTTGGAAGAAGAGAACAAAAGAAGAAAAGGAAAGAAAAAAGCTTCATATAATATGAAACATTTTATTTGTCACAAATGGATTAGAGTAAGCTTCTTTGCTTGCAACATTCAATTGCTTCATCAAACATTTCCTCAAGGCCATGCTTGTACTTGAATCCACTCTCCAAAAGCTTTTTAGATGAAAATCTTGGGAATTCAACTTCATTACTACTTGCCCATGTGTACCTGCAAATTAATACTCCCTCTGTTTCAAAAAGGATAATCTACTTTGACTTGGAAAGGAATTTAAGAAAAAAAAGAAGACTTTTTAATCTTGTGATTCTAAATTAAAGTTATGTCAAATATACCAAAATGTCTTTTAATCTTGTGGTCTTAAACATGTCATGTAGGAAGTTAAAGTTAAATTGTTGTCAAAAAAGGAAAGGAGTTAATCTTTTTGAAACTGACTAAAAAGGAAATAGGGTCATTCATTTTTAAATGGATGGAGTAGTAAATTAAATCATCTTTTTTCCATCTCTAATTTCCTGAATGAACATTTACTAATTAGATTTAGAAATAAAAGAATCAACAATATTAAAGATAAGGAAAGTATTTATACTTACTCATTAATTGTTTTCTAAATTCAGGATATCTTGTCAACAGAAACTCAGCTAGCTTTTCGCGTGTTATTTCAACGAAATAAAATATCTCCTTTGCATTTAGGATTTTCCACGAAGGTAATGTGAGCATTTGTCACATCATCTATATGTACAAAAGGTACATATGGAGGGTAACCATGTTTTAAATTTTGATGTCCTGCACCAAATTTTCAATTACGGGAAGAAGTTGAGGGGAATGAAATCTATGATATTTTAAAGACGTACCGAGGAATCATTTCCATGAGTGAACTAACAGAGCCCAGGAAAATTTGAGGATAATAAGAGGCGTCCATGTAATCCAAGTTGCGGATTACTAGTACAAGATCGTACCATTTTGTTCAGCGAATTCCAAAGCTGCCTTTTTATGTTACTGTCTTACTAATAGTATAAGAAACTTGCAAAATCTTTAAGCTCTTACGATTGTAAGTTTCTATGGTTGTCGTATTATGCTGTTGATGAATTTTCAACCAAACGTTAAGTTGAAACTAGAAGTGTATACAAACGTTTAAATGTCTTGGAATTTTAATGAAATTGCTTGCAAAATACCTAAAGTACCATTGATCCGAATCTCTGTGTTTGTTATTGTTTCTTCACTTTCTTTAGTTCTCAAAATCAAACTGCGATGTGCAACATGAAATACTCCAATGCACCATTTTCAATTACAGCATTGAAACCTCCTGGTTTTGCTTAAACGACATTAAAAAATATGCAACCGTCTGAGCACCTGGAGATTGTGGAGTAAGCTCACATCCTTCTTGAACTCTAGCAATGAAAAAAAAAAGATGAAAAATTCATCGTCATATACTTTGAAGTTAGAACGTTTATTAGGTAAAATGGTCAACTGGACCCCTAAAACTACTTCGTCTAACCTTAATCATGCTTATCTGGAAACAACAATAATAACATATCCAGTGAAATCCAACAAATGAGATTTAGTGAGAGTAGAATATACAGATTTTACCGCTATCTCGTGAAGATAGAGAGATTATTTCTGAAAGACCCTCAGCAATAATGAAGTGATATATGAGGAATCTTTCATTGTAAGTACACCCTATTAAACTTGCCAGCTAACTATGGAAAAAATGGAGAAGCTCAGGTAGAGTAGAGCCGAATTTTCACTAAAGAATTTAAAAATATGAGGAAGAGGTTAGAGAGGTTTCAACTTTATTTATTATAATATGTTAATAAAAAATAATTTTAAACATATATTAACAGTGTAATTTTTTAGCATAAGATATTTGAAGCTTATTTCTGTTTTCATGTTTGGCCTAAATGATGTACATCTTCAGATAAGTATTGTAAATTGTAATAGTAAAAAACCTGGATGAGACCTAATTGTGGTGTTAACATGGTAACCAATTTAAAGAAGTCTCATAACCATCCATGATCCAAGAAAACTACTTCCTCCTGTTACACATACCTTTCCCTTCTCCTTCACTTCTTCCATATCCCCTCTATTCATCTCTTCCTTTCTTCTCCTCTTTATGTAGTGAAACTATCAAGTGGTTATATGTTAGTTAATTGAGTTTTTTTTTTCTGAAATATATATTGAACTATAAGGTAGGGTAGAATGTACACAGACTTTATGAGGTAACAAGGAAACAATCAGAACGTCTTAACCACTAGACCACTAAAGTCGTCACTTGGCCCCCCCAATTTTTTAAAAAAATACATAAACATATTACTTAAAATTATATGTATGTTTAATTTTTTCAAAAAAAAAAACATGTAAGAAGTATAAAAAAGAAATACAAAATAGCCGTTAGTTTTTTCCACTTTTCTAAGGGAATGAAATATTTATGAAAATAATTTTCTTAAGTGGGAAATTGTGTTTACTTATTTATCTCCGAAAACTTTGACCTTATATTACTAGTTACCTTATACTATTTTTTTCCTCTATTTTAATATTTTTATTTCCAAGAACTCTCTTCCTAAACAAAAAAGATTTATGTTGCTTAAGTCAAAAAAGAAGAAAATTTTGCTTCTTTTGGATGCTATTCAAATATTTAAGACGTTGCAACATGCAATTATTTATTGAAGGAACACAAGACAATTTCAATATATTATATCAACTTATCAAATTCATGAACCAAAATTGATTATTCTAAACTTAATTTTATAATTTTTCTGAACTTGTTACGTTGATATTCTTCATTAATAATAATATATATTCTCGTTTTAGTTTTATTAAGAGAAATAATACAAGTACAACATTAATGATTATGAAAATAACTCATCAAATTAAAAAGACTTGATTCTTTTCCTAATGCATTATGCTATCGATAATGTTAACAATTCTTATAACATTGTCTCAGACGAAAGAAGTTGTTCGAAATTAAATTGATAAAATCTTATCTAAGATCAACAATATGAGTTTGTGAATGAATGTATTAGCATATCATAATTTTAAAAGGATATACTAAAATAATGATTAGAAAAAAAGTAACTAATGAATCATATTCAAAGGCCAAGAAAACAAATTTAACAAAGGTCGAACTCATAAAACAGATCCCTAAAACTATTGGGTTTATTTCTTCAGGTACCTCAACTACGAATTTTCCTTTGGAATCATTAAAACCACCATAATTTGTCATTTTAAACTCGTGGTGATTGATTTATTTTTTTTTTTAATTGTACAAGCCTTCAAATGTGTACGTATTTTAATAATTTTGATTGAAGGAATGAAGGACAAATTGTCTTTGTCGTTAGTCTTGTGGTTTTCTAAGTATTCAAATGACTTAAGTAAAACAAAACTATTCTCGAACAGTTCACTATTGTTGGACTAAGGCGTTCAGGAGGAAAAACATAGTTATCCACTATCAATACTCTCACAAAATTAGTTCCACTATCAGCCAACAAACTGTTTAAAAGAAACCAACTTATGGGTGGTCAATGATTTCAATCGGGAAATATATAGTTAAGTGGTACCTGAGGGAAAAAAATCCAACAAGTTTAAGAATGTGTGTGTGTGTATATATATATATATATATATAGTATATGTGTATTATTTTTTTGAAATTTTTTTTTATAAAAAAATATTAGGGCCCCTCTTTAAGGTTTGACTTTAGGCCTCCAATTTTATCGAATCAACCTTGGAAATAATGCAAATTGTTAATAAAAAATATAATATTATTTCTGTTCATCACTTTTACTTGTTCACTATTCTAAAAGTTGACTTTTTACTTTTAAGTTATTAAGAAAAAATAATTATTGTTTTCATGTTTTACTCTTGGCATTGATTACTTCATTCCCCCCAATTATTTTCGACCCTAATATAAATATCAATTAAAGGATATAATCATCGGTACCCAGTAAAGCAATTATATTAATCATTATTTTCTTAATAAGCATGTCAAGTCTGAATGTAACAAGTAAAATGAATGAAAAGTATATACAGTTAAAATAAGAAAAACAGCTTGACTCAATGAATATTTCGTGATTAGATATAATTGATATGGAACATTACTATTGGCACGACCCAAAAACGTCCGCGACTGGCACCCACCACTTTACCTCCTAGTTGTCGAGCGAAACCAAACCAAATCTCAAACCTTAACATTTCATGTAATATCAATACAAGGTAATGCGGAAGACTAACTCATAATAAAAAACCAATTTTCAATAAAATTCTACACATTCAACATCTATTATTTATCCCCAAAATCTGGAATCATCACCACAAGAACATCTATGATCAATGTACTGAACTAAGAGTGATTCTAAAAAGCTTAAATATAAAATAACAAAAAGTAGTCTATGCGCAACGTCAAGGCATCAAGACAGAGGGGAAAAAGGAGAGATCCAGTTCCCCAAGCTACGAAGTTTAGCTCACCTGAGATCCGGCTATGGAAAGACTGGCTACAATTCGGTTGAGTCGAAGACGACGGCACGTTTGCTGCCACTCCACAAATAACCAAGCAAAAAACATAAATAGGGGGTCAGTACAACCACAAGTAATGAGTAGGTATCACGGCCAAACTCAAAATAGAAAGACAATATATCTCAGATAATATCATAAAATCAACTAATATTCTTAACATGTGTAGCAACCAGTACCAAACATCATTTTAAGCATCACTGATCATATCTGTTGAGACTCAAGCCTCCAGACCATACTCTTTGGGATACATGTTCTTAGATTGAGTATATTAGGCATCTTTCAAGATTCATTATTCTTATTCCTCTTGTGTGGTTACGTGACATCCCGATCCCTTTACTCTACGTGTCGGAACGTGACAACCCGATTCCCTAATTCAATTAGCAGTCTAGGTACGTGCCATTCGATCACCTACCATCTACGGGTGTCGCGTTCGTGACACCAGTCCCACTAATTATATGTGTCGGTACGTACACTCCAGATCACCACATCTACGTGTCGGTTCGTGACACCCGTCCCACTAATTATATGTGTCCGGTACGCTGAACTCCGATCCCCAAATCTACGTGTCGGTTCTTACGTGCACCCGTTCCCACTAATTCTATGTGTCGGCACGTGACACTCGATCAATAATTAGCATTCTATTAATTCATAGCCTTCTTTCAATACCAATGGCATCATCATCTCCTCACTTTAGTTCATCACGCTTTATTTTTTATATCACAGGCATCATATTAACAAGAGATTAGGTTGTTATCAAGATTTCGGATTCAATAGCTTCATCATGGCTTGATTTCTCACAATCATTATATATAAAATCACCTCATGCATACAAACAAGTCAACATAAAGAAGGACTCCTATAATACTACCCAACACACTATCATTGCTATTAAGAGTTACTACGAATACGTGTACAAACCATAACCCTACCTCCACCGAATAATTGTGATACAACAAGCTATCTTATCAAATTTCTTGCTATCCGCTTCGTCTCTCTCTCTCTTCTACTCGTTCTCTTCTTTTTTTCTGTCTCTCTTTGTTCTTTCTATTTTCTTATTCAACAATCTTTCGTTACCCTAATCTAACATAAATTAGAAAAAAAGATGGTGAATAATAACCCACTAATTAACTTAACCGGTTACCTCTTTAACCCCCAAGTAATTAGACTTATAACTTCTAACCCTCTAACTTATAATTTAAAGCAGGAATAGCAAAAACGTCCCTTAAAAGTTGGTAAAGAATACGACCCAGGACTAGGATACGCAAGCCCGTGAACGGAACGGCTGCCTGCGACGGTCCGTCCTGACTGTCCGTGTAAGGGAAGGGCACTGGATTTCCACTGAAGACTCTGTGACGTCCGTCACACAGTGGCACGGACGACAATGTGACGGTTCCGTCACACTGTGACAGGACCGTCACACCTGTGACGGTCGTCCTGCCATTTCGTTACGAAGTTCAGCGAGTCGATTTCAGTACCAATTTCAGATTTTTCAAGTGTTGAAAAGAGCCTGACGACGGTCCGTCGTGCCCATGACGGTCCACGTGGGGGTCGTCGCCTCAGCCCTATTGTCCATGAACTAAAACTGATGCTCAAAAAGAAACTGACTAAAACAGGTCGTTACATAGATACAATTTACCCATCGTTCGTCCCCTGAAGATTCACAAGAAGGAAAACAAGGGAGAAAAAGGAAACCTGGAATCTTGGAACAGATGGGGGTATCTTTTCGAATATCTGCCCGACCATTCTCCCAAGTGTCTTCTTCAACCCGGTCAATCTTCCATTGAACTGTGATGGATTCTGCATTCACTTGACCTCATTGCGAACTTTCTTCTATATAACAATAGGCAACAGGCTTTCTCATAAAGACAATTCTCATCAAGCAAAACTGAATCCCAACTTGATAAGTAGGTTCTCCCAATGGTATTTTCTAACATTACACATGGAAAACCGGATGGCACTAAGGACAGCCCTGGGGAGGCAAGGCTAATTCATAAGATACTCCCCTATCGTTTCAGAACTTCAAATGGGCCAATATACCTCGGGCTAGTTTACCTCTTCTGTTTACCAAATCGATACAACCCTTAATGGGTGGTTGAAACCTTACACAAGACTTGTTCACCCTCCATTATGAACTCTAAGTCTATAACCTTTCGGTATGCATACTCTTTTGCACTACTTTGCGCCGCTAGAAGACTTTTTCTTCTGAAGGATTTCACCTTTTCTAACGAAGTCCTCAAAAGGTCAGTACCCCAAGGTCTAACTCGAATGTATCAAAACCAACCAATGGGAGACCCTACATCTACATACCATATAATGCGTCGAAAGGAGCCTATCAATACTGAGTGATAAGCTTTATTGTATGAAAACTCGACCTAAGGCAAGAAGTTATACCACATGACACAAATCTATCACACATGCACGGAGCTATCCTCCAACCTTGAAACGTCGCTCAGACTGACCATCGTTATGGAGGGGGGGTGATGAGTGAAATGCAGAGTACTAAGGTCCACCTAGTACCTAATTCCGCATTGCAATGTTCTCCACAACTAGAAGTAAATGTGTACCTCTATCTGATATGATGGAAACAACGTGGATGGAATTCCAGCAATCGAAAAGCTTATGAGATGGAAAGTTGGCTCTAAATGCTCTGCATTATAAGTCACCTTGGACCGGATGAAAGAGCAAGACTTAGTCAATATGTCCAAAATTATCCAAATAGAGGTATTGAGGGTTAAACTTCCCCAATTGGCTTCGGACACCAACCACGAAAAGTCCATTGACAATTCTCTCCCACTTCCATTAAGGAATGGGCATTCTCGAAAGTGTTCATCCGCGGCCTTGGTTTTCATACTTTACTTGTTGACACCTTTGACATTTTGGACATAAATCCACAATATCACGCTTCATTCTAATCACCCAAAAGTGTTATTTGGGTCACAGTACATTCTTGGTTGCACCCGGATGTACGAATACCTTGAACTATGAGCCTGTGTCAGGAATATGTTGATCAAATAATCGAAGAGGGTACACATACACTTCCCTTAATCCTCAAAACACCCTTCTATCGATTGTAGCTTCTCTAGCATCTCCTTGCAACACTTTCTTTATCCGGATCCGGATCAATTTTTATAATTGATAACTGCTTTCCCCGTATCATTGTCAAGGAACGAATATCTTGCCTCCACACAGCTAAAAATCCTCCCGTCTATTTACTTTAATATCATAAGGTCGTTAGCCAGAATCGAAAACTTCATACTAGCCACATGGGCGTCTAGAGCTTGCAAGAGCTAGACTTCCCATGCTTCCGCTTTCTACTTTTAAAGAATCAGCTACAAACATTCGCCTTACCCCGGATGATTACAAAATAGTGATGTCGTATGTCTTAAGTAGTTCATCCATCTACTCTGTCTCAAATCAAATCTTCTGAGTGAGACACTACTGTAGGATACGATGATACGTTTATAGACCTCACACTAACCCCAAATAAATGTGGTATCATTGCGTAATGAAAACACTAACGCGGCCAATTCCAAAATCATGAGCTGGATAGTTACGTTCATGCACTGTTAATTTCTTGAGCGAGACGCATCAACATTCTTCCTGCATTAGCAACTGCAAACCAAACCGAATAGATGCATCACAAAGACAATGACATTTTAACCTTAGGCAAGGTCAAGGTGAGAATGGTATGCAGTAGTCAACAGAGTCTTGAGCTTCTGAAAGCTTCCTCACACTCATCTGACATACAAATGGAACATTTTGCTTAGTCAACAGTTCGTCAGTTGGGAGCAAAATAAGCCGAGGGAATCCCTTGACAAATCGACGGTAATAACTGGCTAAACCAACAAAGCTTCTTATCTTCTGACACATTAGTTTAGGTCTTACCAAAATTCTTTCACTACTTAGATCTTAGACAGGATCCACATCACTCCACATCCTTAGAAACCACGTGCCCCAAGAAGGACAATGCATCTAGCCAAACCTACAATTAGAGAACTTGGCATAAAGTTTTTCTCCCTCAACATTTCCATACCATTCTCAAGCTCCTCATGTTCCGTTCTTACTCTTGGAGTATATCAGTATATCATCAATAAATACGATCACAAGGAGATCCATAATTGGCTATCTAAAATCCCGTCATCAAAACTCATGAACGCAACAGGGGAATTCGTAAGACCAAAAAGACATCATTACAAATTGTACTGCCATACCTGGTTTTCTAAAAGCAGTTTTTGTGTGGGACATCCGTTGCCCCGTATTTTTACAATTGATGTAACCGGATTCATAAGTTAAATCTTAGAGAAGACACAAGAACCTTGTAACGATCGAACAAGTCATCAATGCGAGGAAGAGGATACTTGTTCTGTTGTTACTTGGTTCAAACTGCCGGTAGTTAGGCACATCGAAAACTCCCATCTCTATTCACAAACAAAACCGGAGCACCCCAATGGAGATGCACTGGTCTAATTGAAGCCTTGCTCAACAACTCTTGAAGTTGGGCTTTTAATCTCTAATCCGCGGGGGCCATTCTATAAGGGGGTATAGAAATGGGGCGAGTACCCGGTTCAAGCTCAATACAGAAGTCAATATTCCCTACCTGGGGGCATACCGGGGACGAAGATCTGCGGGAATACATCAAGAAATCCGGACCACCGAAACCGACTCAATAGAAGGGTTACTGGGGTATGTGTCATCCTGAGATGCTGCCAAGAAAGCTAAACAACACCCTGTACTAACCATTTTCTTAGCCACGAAGAAGAAAGGAGATTATACGCACCGGATTGGAAGTGTAGTCACCCTCCCACACTACGGATCTGACCAGGCTTGGCTAACGTCACGTTTTAGCATTACAATCCAAGATCGCAAATTGCGGAAAGCCAAGTCATACCCAGTTACATCAAATCAACCATTTCTAAGATAACCAAATCGACATAAGTGTTGCTCCCCACCAAGCTCACCAACAAGACCTATATACCTTTTCAACTACCACAAGACTCACCCACCGAGTAAAACACGAATAGGCATATCAAGTAATTCACAATGTAAATTTAGACCATTAGCAAATGGAAGATACATAAAGAAATTTGGATCCAGGATCAAACATACAGAAGCCATGCAATCACAAACCAGAAGATACCTGTGATGACAGCATCAGATGTCTCCGCCCCGACTCCCTCCCAGGGAAAGCATAACAATGGGCCCTTTTCGTTTGTTTTGTCCTTTGTCCCTACCATGTTTTGATTGTGGCTCCCTTTGCCCATCACCCCGGCCGTTTTGGTGACCACCATTACCTCGGCTCCACGCCCTCCAGAATAACGGCCTCTGCCATGACCACCTCTACCTCTAGCTATTGGGGGTCTATCCTCTGTTTGGGACAATTCCTCCAATATGTCCAGTCTCCCCACATCCATACAACTCTCTAGATTCACGCATGGGTCTCTCAGAGACAATGTTGTCCGGTCTGAGGTGAACCCCAACTACAGTCTGTAGTGAAGACTGAATGGGTCGAACTGAGTAACCTCCGAACCCTGTCCTCTAGAGTAGAACCATTAAACTCACCCCCTTATCGAAACCTCTTTGATGGGATGCCATGGTGAATCATACTGGCTGGGCACTCATTCCACCTCTCTCCGAATCTACATACCCTCTTGAAAGATTTCGCTGGGGCCCTACTTACGTACAGCTGGAAATTCCAACTCTGATCTCAACCCCTTCACACAAAACGGGAATCCGCTCACGCATTGTGGACTGAAACAAAGTATGAGTGGCATATCTGGATAGTGCCGAAACTTAGCCTCAATGCATTGAGAACCGACTCCTACCTTGTTCTAGGCTCAAGAACTCACCCTTTTCCTATCCCTAAAGTACGGGGATTACTTCTACTCCATAAACCCAGCTAGGAGATAGGCCCAAAGTCATAGGTGGTGCCTCTGTTGGTGACACTCAACATGATGACGCGCCACCGCGCAGCGCACCTTTTTGCGTTCCCGGTTAAACTAACTTGTACTCACGAACATCAACACCAAACCGTTCTACTATACCCCCATCTTGTGTAGTATCTCATGACAGTCACCATAAAATCGTAAGCATATCCATCAATTCCTCGGGCACCTTTGAAGACTGTGAGGTTTCATCATTCATCACAAGACTTACTGAAAAGTTTATGCTGATCATTTGTCATTATAGGCCCATTATCATCGTGGAACGTGCCTATGTCCAGTGAGGCAATCCTACGAGGAGCCATAGTGGCTGCATATTGTACCGTCTTAAACCGGAATGTGGTTGGCAGAAAACACTCACTGGAGGTGCCCTGACCCTGGATCAGACACCCACTAAAGATAAGCGAGAACCTGATTGATCCTCTCTCTCGGGGTAGGTTGGGTGCATTCCTCAATTCTGTACTTGTTCATCTACCCCCCACTCCTCCCCTTCTCTTACTACTTCTCAGTCGTGGGGAGTCACCCGCCCTAGCACCAGATGGCTAGGTGCTCGTCCTCTCCCTCTAGAGGACTCCTCCCAAGAACCTCTACCCGCGTCGGGCCATCTGGGCCACGGTTCACTCCTCGATCCTACAAGCCCCGTGGCTGGCTTTAGATCATCTTTTCTTGCTGATTGTTGAGTGTTGTGGCGGCGTAGGTCGTTGCTCTAAGTTTCTAACCATCTCGAAATAGAGAGAGTGAAGATGGTCAGATACCCAATTTGTTATCCCTAGATACCAATTGGATCCAAGTAATAGAGCAAAACGAAAGAAAGAAAGAAAGAATGGAATTTCCTAAGTCTTATAGCCTCGTCAAGCAAGTAAGGCGGTGTCCCCCTATACCGTTCTTAAGACCTACTAACCTGTTCTTGGTGCTTGGGGGGGGGGGTGATGAGAACCAACCGCCATAATGCCTTGATACCGAAGTTTGTCACGATACCCCAACGCGTTCCGCTACTGGCAAACACCCCCACAAAACCCATCAGCTTACCCTCCTATGATGAGCCCGAACCACCAATCTAAACCTTCACATTTCAATGTAATTCCATGAGAAAGTAATGCGGAAAGACTAAAACTCATAAATAAAACAATTCAATAACTTCTAACATTCAACTCTATTATTATCCCCAAATCTGGAAGTCATCACCACAAGAACATCATGATCAATTTACTAACTAAGAGATTCTAAAGCAAAATAACAAAGCTAGTCTACTTGCGACCGGCAACTGCAAGTCATCAGACCATGAGGAGAGATCCGTCCAAGCTAGAAGCATTAGCGTCACCCTGAAGATCGGTGTGACAAGACTCTAATGCCTACAAATTGCGGTTGAGTTCGAAGAACTACGGCAACATTTTGCTGCCTCCCCAAATAAACAAAGAAAACATAAAAGTAGGGGGTCCGTAGCAACCACAAGTACTGCTAGGTATCATCGCCACTCAAATAGAAAGCAATAATACTCAGATAATATCATAAAATCAACTAATATTCTTAAACATGTGTAGCACAGTACAAACAAATCATTTATACTCACTGCTCATTCTGTGGACTCAAGCCTCCATACCATATTCTTTTGGGATACATGTTCTCTTAGATTAGAGTATATTAATCTTTCAATCTTTCAAGATTGCATATCTTTATTTCCTCTTGTGTCGGTTAGTGACCTCCGATCCCGCTCCTCTACATGTCTGAAACGTGACACTCCAATCCCCTAATTCAATGTGTCGGTACGTGACACTATTCTACTCTCTCCTATCTCCCCTACATCTACGTGTCTGGTTGTGACGCACCCCTGTCCGCTCCACTAATTCTATTTGTCGGATAGCGTGACCACGTAATCTAGAGCTCCTCTCTTTCGACCCTACATCTCTTTTGCATTGTTCTTTACCAAACCCGTCCCACTACTTCTATGTGTCGGTACGTGACACTCGACCCCTACAACATCTAACGTGTCGGTTCGTGACACCCTTCCCCGCTCATTCTATGTGTCGGAACGTTGAACACTCCGATCCACTAATCTCATTCTTTATTCCTCACGCCTTCTTTTTATATACCAAGGCATCATCATCTCCTCACATTTGTTTCATCAAGCCTTCCTTTTATATCCAGGCATCATCAATTAACAGCTATTAGGATTTTTCTCAATATTTTTGGATTCAATAGCTTCATCCATGGCTTTGTTTCAATCATCACATCATATATAGTAAAATCACATCATAGCATTACACACATTAAGCATAAAGAACTACTCTATAATACTACCCCACACATCTCATATTTCGCTATTAATAGTTTACTACGAATAGTGTAAAACATCACCGACCCGTACCTCCACCGGAAGACTTGTGATCAACAAGCATCCTTCTCAAATCCATTGCTTATCCTCTTCGTCATTCTCTCTCCTCCTATCGTTTCGTCTTTCTTCTTTTTCTTTCTCCTCTTTGTTCTTTCTCATTTTTCTTATATCTCCAAACCCTCTTTCTTTTACCCTAATGAACATATGAATTAAGAATTAAAGATGGTAATATAACCCAGCTAATTAACTTAAGGTTTACCCTCTTTTAAACCACCCAAGTATTAGACTTATTACTTTTAACCCTCTAACTTTTATAATTAAAAAAAGCATAATAGTGAAACGTCCCTTAAAAAACGTGTACACACCGACCCCGACTTGGATTGCGCAGCCGTGTACATGGACGTACGTAGCCTGCGACGGTCCGTCCTGCTGTCCGTCGCAAGGGTCAGGACTGATTTTCCACTGCAGACGGCTATTTGCGGTCCGTCAACCAACACAGACGCTGTTACTGGTCCGTCATGCCATTTCGTTACCGAAGTTCAGAGGGTCGATTTTCAGTACCAATTTCAGATTTTTATTTTCCAAGTGTTTTGAAACGAGACCCTGGCGACGTTCCCGTCCGTTCCCATGACGGTTCCCCCCGTCGCGGGTTCCGTCGCCTCAGCCTATTTTTTCCAGAAATAAATCTGATGCTCAAAAAACGAACCAAACAGGTAGTTTACAAACTCTACGTTGAATTTGATAAGTCTCTGTAATGATGAAATAGTGTCGCACTCTTTAATATAATTAGTGTATGTATCTATGCTTTGCGTGAATATATTAATTTAATTTTAAAAAATATCAAATAGTTTAAATATTTTTGCACATTTGTCTTGTTTTATTTTTATGTTGTATTAATAATTATTTTTTTTCATGTTAGCAATTTTTTTAATTTAAACTTTTCACATAAAATGTTAAAAATCATAAAATTAACTAACAGGTTGATTTTTATTTTTGCATATGTTTTTCTTAAATAAAACAGGTTCAAAATCTTTGACAACCTTCTTAAATAGTAATGAAGATTAGAATTGAAAAATATATGTCGCTTTTCGTACCATTTCTTAAGATCCATGGACAAGTTATAGATTTCTATATCTACAAAGTTAAAGTACGACCATTTTTTATCTTCAGTATATCAATATTTTTAAAAAATTTTACTTTTCAATAAATAACATAAATATGCTTTCAATCACTTTACTATCGTTTCCAACCTCCAGTTCCCCCTCATAAAATGATATAACCAGTTATTTTTATTTTTAAAAATGAAAATAATAACTGATCTTATTCAATCTTCTTCCCTTATCTCTTCCGATTAATATTTTATGTTATTTATCTACAAGAAGCTATAAATAGTCATGTCTTATTTTACTCAACCCAAATTTAGGCAATAAACGTAAGTATTCTTTTGTAGTATTTTATTAATACGAATATTTAATGAGGTTTTTTAATTATTTTGTATGCCGTGTTATATCGGATAGTTAATCCCACTTTTAAAAAAATAAATAACTTCAATTTTTAACATTAATTATTTTAAAAATTATATATTTAATAATATGTATACATATGATTACAACACTAAAAATAAATTAAATTTTAGAATAACGTATATGTTATTTTTTCAATGATGCAATAAGACTTAAAACTTTTATTTTGTGACTAAGTTATATATCTATCCAAACATGCTCAAAGAACTAATAAAATTATCAAAGATATTCGATCTATATGATAATTAATGTTTTAAATATCCAACTTTTATGAAAACGTAAATAACATCATTTAAATTATAGGCCCAAGGAGACTTAAAAACTTTAACACAATGATATAAATTTTACTTGCATAATCAATATATGTAATTTATTTGATTTAATATTTTCAGAAAATTTACGAAAATACTTTTTTAATTATTTTTAAGCTAATTAGATAATTATTAACATTTTTCCGCAATTCATGGTAATATTGGTTGACCCCACCACTTCATCAAAGGCCTATATGTTCTCCTTATTTATCGGTTCTGTAATGTAACTTGTGTTTTTTTAAACATATTTACAAACAATTTAAAATTTAATTCTAATTTAAAAATTAGAAGTTAAATTAGTTAAAAAGATCAAATATAAAAAATTATTGCAACTTAGATTATAAAGCTAATAAAATGTTAATATCAATAGTTCTCCTTTTTTTTATTTGTGAATCATGTTGTACGGTTTAAAAGCAAATAAAATCACACATATACTTTTAATATGCTATGTTATCAACAATATTTTTTATAGACATATTATGTATCTACACGTCCTTCCTTTAAACTGAGATTAAATACTTGTAATACAAGTACATGTATTAGGGTAACAATTATCAGTTAGAACGAATCATCAACATTTTTTTTTTATGTCAAATAACCGTAGAAAATAAGTGCAAAGTAAAGAGAATCTGATATATGTTTGTCTATGTTGGATTTCTATGCAATTTGTAGGAAGATACAAATTAATCATGTAATTTATCACTTACAAAAATAGAACTTCTTTCAAATCAATAATGTATATGAGGCTAAAAGACACATAAGTTAAATATAAGTACATAACAGTTTTGCATAGATTAATATCACTTCAATTAAAGTTTGTGTTAAACTAATTATTATCAAATAGATGAGAAAAATATTTTTTTTTTTTAAGTACTCATTTCTCAATTTCAATCGAGATAATTAGCTCTTTTGCAAGAATAACTCTTCTATAATAGCAATAAATATAAATTTTTATCCACTTACACTATTTAGATCGCTCAGTACTCAAATCTCTCACTCGGTAGATATTTTTCTATTACAATTGATGCTTTGATCTTTCACTCAATTGATACTTTCTTTTATTATTTCTTTAAGTGATTGAATCGTCTAACATTCAGGTAATGATCAATCACGATTCAATAACTTAGCATAGGAAACAAAGAGAGATGGACAAAGATAATTAAGAAATTTGGTATCTAGTTTTGATGGAATTTTTAAGTGAAGATAAATAAGCACAGTAATAAATGATAAGAGGACTGTTATATGTAGTTGTAGGTAATAACTATAAATCTGTAAAATTGTAAATTGACACTGCAAAAGTTCAATGAATTTTCTAGAACTTATTAACCACTTAAGATAACCTCATTTTATAATTAGATATATAAATAAAAAATTGTAGAAGAAGTAAAGAGAAATCAGGATTCGTTTCATTCAATTATGAAATAACTTACAAACACATTCATCTGAATAATTGTTCCTTTGGCATAAAGACACAAAAACAATCAAACATAATATATATAAATAAATCATGAGCAAACACAAAGCGACACTTAAATGAACAATTAGATAATGACATTGTTAAATTTGTGGAACATTATCACTAAAATTCAAAACTTCAATTATTAGAATGGTAGATTTTGGATAAAGTACCATATTTACAAATCTTTCACAAAGAGACGGAACAAGAAATTCCAATTGCTAGCCAATACGGAAAATTTTGGTTATTAGCTATGTTTTAAATTCAAATAAGATAAATTTAAAAATTGTTTCCCTCCCCACTTCCTTCACGCTAATTTAACAACAACAACAAACAGTTTCCAAAATACATGATTTGTTTTTTTGAATTGTAATTTTTTATATTATATGAGATTACATATTATCTTTATATACAAAGAAGTGGTGATGGGGGGATTTTTTAAAAAAAAACATTTGTTTATTAAAATAAATGCATATCTTATTTTATTGTTCGATGTTTTTTTCAAAATATGTAATTTTTTATTGTTACTATTACTTTCATTGCCAAAATAAAATGATTTTCTGAACCTATTGTAAGTTTTAGACCTCTACAACAACTCCTACCCATCTTAAACAAATTAACAGTAGAAAATAGAAGGCCAAAAAAACTTATATTTGTTACAATCGACATAGAGTTTTTGTAATTTTAATTAAAAAAAATGTGCCTTAACTCCTATTCAAATAGAAAATATATTATCCTTTATTTTATTAAGAAAAGAAAGTTTATGTAAATTATGTACTAAGAGATGTATAACTTATCAGATATATTACATGATAATTAGTAGTGATAGCTCTATGGGAAATATTAGTAAACTTTAATATACCATTTCTATAAAAATTTCAAATAGTTTAAGATATTTCATAAATTCAGCAATCAAGTTGTTTCATTAGCAAATTGATAAGTTAATCACCAAATTCATAAAAGGTCTTGCTTCTGATTAACCCTATATTTATGTTTTTGTTTGTACATATTGACAATAACATTGGTAATATTTTATCATTGGACATTTGATATGTTCATATATTCAATTGTTTTTTTATTTCTCTTTACTCAACGGACGAGTATGAGACTTTTGAATGGACTTATTTTAAGTACATTCTCAGCCAAAAAAGAGGAACTATAATCATGCTAATAATATTGTGAGAAAACCTGTAATCGGTAGAAACTTTAAAAATCATGCTAATACATGCAATGAAAACAATATATTTGACAGTTATGCTATATGGAGATAGCATAAAGGCAAAACTCATGTGAAGAGGGTGGATGTGGTTGAAAATCTTACCAAATAATGATCTACTGCCTCAAATTAAAAACACATCCAACAATTTCTCGTAGAATTCAGAGTCATTCAGAAGTTCATTATTATTTGTCCCCTCATAATTGTGATTAAAAGAGTTTCAAATACAAAATGTAGTTCTAATTTATCGAATTCACATCATAAACTTCCAACTTCTTACAACCATTTTCTTGCATGTCCATCTTCATAACTTTATAGCCATTATTTTTTTGATTTTTTCATTGAAATTTTGTTGAAGAAGTTACTATAAAAATGACATCAGTCGTTGTCTCAATTTGAAATTCTTTTACCTAAACAATTGACAAAAAGTATCTATCCAGATGAAATAAATAATTGTTTATGCTTTTTCTATTTTATAGATAGATAAATGTATGCTGTTACTAACTTTACTAGTCAATAACTTTCGGTTATAACTTTACTATTCAATAACTTTTGGTTACAAAGTTTTTAAATAATTAAATTATCTCAACCAATAAGAATAAACTCAAATCCAACTTTAAAATTAGTTTCTTTTTATTAAAAAAAGCCAGCCAATAAACTCGTTAAAACACAATTTTATTTAGCATTGCAATTTTTAATTTATTTAATTTAATAATTCATATTTTTTATAACTGGATGGTAAAACTTTTAAATTTTTAAATTGGTTATTTTTCTTAAAACTTACGTTAATAATGAATAAATTTATTTATTTATTATTTATTTTTCAGTTTAAGGTACTGGCATATTTTTTATCCTGATTATATATATATATATGTATGTATGTATGTATGTGAAAATTTACATTTTATTTTTGTTATAATGAAGGAGTAACGATGAAAAGCTCAAGTTTGAAAAATTCCATTTGTCTTACCATGAATAACAACATAATTTTTAATTAATTGAAAAGTTTCTCCTTTAGAATTTGTCATATTCGTGATGCAAGGTATTTAAAGGCTTCTTTTGCTTTGAAATCTCCTACTTGCCTTCCTAGTTACAACCCAAGAATAAAATAGTATTGTAGATGATATTTTAGTGTTTTAATTAAAAATAAATAAAATTTCGGACACATTAACACTATAGTATGAGAACAAAAAATAGTGACGGAGATACTGTAGTAGATTGCCACAATTTTAAGAAAACACGTTTTTTACCTCCTTACTTATTTAAAAAATCTATTATTGAAATATTATTTGAAAATCGCCCTATTTTGGTATCCAAGCTTTAGATCTAAAAGACCGTATATGAGAAAAGATTATTATTCTAGAAAACTTACGCATATCATAGAACACTTTATTTTGATAATAGAAACATTGTGAAAATAGTTAAACTAATAACAATCTTTAGAAAATCATCTATATAACTTGGGATTAAGATTTCTTATAAACCTTTACATATAAAAACTCCCTTAAAACCCTCATAGAGACTATTATAAAATCTCAAAAATAAATTAGTGAAGAATTAAACACCGTAGAATTTGAGCAATAAAGAAGTGATAGAAAGGATCAAAGACTCAAAAAATAATTCTTATAACCCCTGTAGGCTATTATATGAGAAGACCGTATACGAACAACTAGAGAATATAAAAAAGTTAAAAGAAAACTATTAAGTCTATATCTAGAATCAAATAGATTTTAGGAAATTTAAAAACATCTGTATCATAATCTCTAAAAAGGAAATTAACACAAGATTATATCATATAATTTTTTCTAGCTTTCTAGGCTCAAACTACTAGCAAGAAATTAAATAGACATCTTAATATCTTCTGAAATCTCAATTAAAATTATTTGATGGAAAAATCTTCCTTATTGTTTAATATAGAAGAATACACTATTGGATATTATATAAGGAAATAACACATAAAAAAACAAAACTAACTCAAAAGAAAGAAATAACTAGAAGTTATATATATATTTGGTGAAACGATGTTTTTAGGCCAACAGATTTTGAATTAAAACGAATATATAAAAGGATTAGAGTGGGATAGTTATATGAATTTAGTACACGGAGTTCCAAAATTGTTAAAGCGAATAAGCAATTTAGAAAAAAGTGAACGAACCAATAACGTTATGAATTTTTTAAAATAGTAAAAATAGATTCCTTAAGAAATAGAGAATATTTAATTTACAAATAACTTTAGAAAAAAGATTTAAAAGAAAAGGGGAAAACATTATTAAATGTGATTTTGATACGGAGACCATAGTTTACCACTGATGATCCCCAAACATAACTTTAATAGATTTATTAATAAACCTATGACAAAATTAAAGAACAACACTGTAAAATCTACAGATATAAGCGAACAAGAAGAATCATAATAGAAAAAAACCAATTTTCAATAAGATAGAATAAATTTAGATTATTTAAAGAACAAGGACTTAGTTAACTAAAAATTGAATCTAATTAAAATAAGAGTCAATAAACTTAATATATAAAACTACAATAAATAAAGAAGAATTAGCATCAAAAAATAATAGTCCTTTATCATGATATATATAATAGAAACAGAATCATCTAAAGAAGCAATATATTAATAGAGAAAAAGATAACCATTCCAGTGAGATAAATACTATAACCCAACCTTCAAGTCGAGATCAACTTACTATACAACCAAATAATATAATAAATAACCCTTTGTTGTTAACAATTAAATAAAAGAATAGAAGAAAAGAAAATCTGAGTTAAAGACATAAGCACACTTGGAGTAGAAGAATTAATAAAAAGTTAAAATAAAATAACAAATTACTCCTCAAACGAGATAAAAATAGTTAAAAAAAACAGAAAAAATGGATATTTTTTACAACTAGATCAAGAGATAAAGACCAGGACCTAGGTGCAACAACACCCAGATAAAATAAGTCTAATTTTATATCAAAAATCTTAATTGAAAGACAGAGAAGAAAATAACCAGACATAGACGAAATAATAGATACGGATAAAGATATACAAATTTTTCCACAAAATCAATTAATTTATTAAATCCCAAAAGTTTAATATAATACAATGCGAAGATCTCAATTATACAGACATTACAGATAAGAACAATTATCGGTACTCTACCTAGAAAAAATTCTATATCCTTGCCCCGCAAAATGAAAAATCTGTAAAGCATAAGATAGGTTAAAAAAGATTAATGCACAATCCCCTAGGATTAATAGTAATAGGAATAAAGGATTATAACTAAAAACATTTGGAACAAGACATTATTACTAATATGGATAATAGATGGTCAGATATAAAAAAAGGATCATAGGATTAACAGAAGTAGACATGACGAATAATGTAGGAATGTTTTTATATATCCAGACTTTATGATATCTAAACGAATAAGGAATCAATTAGAAATAGAATACAAACTCTAAAGGAATGAAAATTGAGTAGTGGAAAAAATCTATTAATATGTGTAGGATGTCTAGGAAGAAATGACAGATAATAGGCAATACTACTAGATTAATTAACAATAAAGATGTAGTAGAATTAATGGGTAACAAAGGATACATTAATAAACCGAAAAAATAAATGTCCTGAAGAATATGCGATTAGAATAGAAACTGGAGATTTCAAACAAAGAAGCCTTATACCTGATGCCTCACTTAATATATACAAATTCTAAAGGATACCTTCATTAGAAATTCACAGATTTAAATTACGAAGCTTCAAAAAAGACTTAGAGAAGAAACGTGTAATAGAGAAATGCTTTACACGGGAATGAATATAGACAGGTAATATTAGAAGAAGATTATGGCCGTAGATTTAGCCAAGAAAAGCTAAAGAACTATACAAAGATATAAAAATATGAGCTATTTACATGCAAGGATGAAATTAAAAAATTTATCTAGAACAACTATCTTTCAATATTTTAAAATATGTAACAAAGAACTGATAATAAAGATATAGATTAGAGAAAAACTCTACCAAGGATAAAATGGAAAAAAAAATGTAATGACACAAATACAAGATGAAGATAGTGAAATATCTTAGTTAAGAATCAATACCAAGCAAAAAGAATTAAATGAGACCCTGCGAGCTCTAGATCCGTTCCAAAGAACAAATGAACAAGAATATTACTGCAGACAATAGTAACAGAAAATGTACAACGAAGAGAGTAATCTAGACAAGGAGATACTCAACGATAGAAGTAACACATATGGGAAAAAGAATGCCTATAGAAGAACCAATATACTCAAGAAGGAGGAATTAAGGTAAAATTTTAAATATAGCAGCACAGATGATCCACAAAGATGGAATTCAGTACTAGACCTTAGGAAGGAATAGTATTAAGCAGACTTTATAAAAAAATTATCAGAGACTGATGCTGAAAACCAATGTACTAAATACTTTAGAAACAGCTTCGGGATCAATCAACTAATGCCTTATGGAAGCTTATAAAGTGATTTCCCATCAGAATTCAGTATTTAGTATCTTAGGGCAAACCCATACCATTTTAAAACGAATAAAAGACATGACATTTTAATAACAGGAAAGACCCAAATATGATTATTGCGTTACAAAGAAATGCAGTAATAAATTAGAACAATTAAGTATTAGTAATTGTATTACTGAAGATTTTTTAACTGTTATTTCTATTAATTGTACATTAGTGGAAATGCCTTGGACCAAGACTTAGTTAAAAAACTATTTAAATAATTACCCAGGAGCTTTAGGGAGAGAACTAGAAAGAAAGATGGACTAAAAAAGATGGAGTCACACAAAACCCTCAACTAATGGTCTAATAGACGATAGAACTAACAATATCTAATGGAAATATTACAGAAAGTGTTACCACTCCTCAAAGACAGAAACTATTAAAACAAAATGAAATGCATTTCTGTAAAGATGTAATTATATACACCCAAAGTTATGATAAGAACCAATATAGAAAGAAAAAATCAAAATATATAACCCACAAAGAATAAAAGATATAGTACAAAAAGGAATTCTTTTCTTAGAAGATCCATTCAGCCAGAAAACCATATTAAATGAGATAGACCGTAGAAAATATAGAACAGATAGAAATTAAAAAATAAATTGAATGTTTGTACATGCGAAAGTAAGACATTTCGCAATACTTGTCCTAAACGATATAATGCTTAAAACTAGAACGCTCAATTATTAGAAGAATTTAATGAAACATTATTAAAGGTAGATGAATAATACGTCAGATAATGCAAGTATCTATTCGATGAGTAAGTATTGTATCATGAAAATAACAAAGAAGAAGACTCTTCTTTTCACTAAAGAAAAAAGGGAAAGATTAATTAACGAAATAGTAATAGAACGCTAACATAGATGATTCAAAATTAATTTTATGAATATAATAGAATGTGAACATAACTTTGAAAAAGATCACTGGATAGATAGCAATCCATGTAATTGGTGTAACGGTAACCCAGTAAATACAAAGAGCTAATCGTAAATGTTTTTGGTAAGAAGGGGATGTTCATTGCAATAAAACACAATTAGGAATAATAACTCAGATAAAGAAAGAAGTCTCTAATACGAAAAGAACCTTTCATAATTGTAAAGTATTAGTATTAGTACGCAAATAAAGAATTAGAAGAAAGAATAATCAGGTTTAGAAAAAGGAAAAAATGTTGCACAAGAACCAAACTAGATATCAAGAATTACTGAATAAGAACATGAATGGCGCTGAACTTTGTAATGAAAGATAAGTATATAAATCCTATTAAAATATTTATCAAAACTCCAGATTGGAACTATAAATAGAGACTTTTAGCAATTACTAGGGCTCAGATGTACTAAAAGTATATTAATACAAAGATTGTCCCTATAGAAACTAATAAAAACTTTTAGAAAAGCACTTGTAGCTATGCAAATGGATGAACGCATTATATATAGACATTATATGATAAATCTCAAATCAATTTTTTAAATACTTGTTCAGAATTTTATAAAACCCACTTATAAAATGATAAATATGGGTACGAGATCTAGACTAAGAGTATATTTTGTGTTAGGAGAATTAGATTTTTCATTATTACACAACAAAGGGGGAACTTTATACCTAGACGGAATACTCTTTACCTTTATGAAAAATACTACTTTATACTCTCAGTTTTAACTAATACAAAATTGAACACTAACAATAGAAACATAAAGAAAATGTTGTGATCTTTGTAAAATAACATACATGTTTAAAGAAAAAGATGTAATACTAGACGAGTCGTAATGAACTGACTTATCTACATCCTGGGCCCACTCAAAACCCGCCTATAACACGAGCTGCACAGAATGTCAATCACAGGTTCAAGGTACATATCCAACATCAAGCCGTGTCAGAGCACTGCTGAAGAATAGCGGGCCCGTGACACCAAACAACAGGTCTGCGTTGACCAATAAGCACAAGAGAGAAAACAAAGCTCGACTGGGTGGGACGGGCTGCCGATGAAAAGACGAATCAGACAAGTAGCACCGAAACTTCGCAGGCTGAACGTGTTTCGAAGGGACATTTCGCATGTAACCTCGTGGGATGGGCGGTGCATGTTGCAGCCTACCGAGTTGGAGATGTAGGAGAGGCTGTTGTTGTACGTTTCTTCCCTGGGTCGTATGAATTCACTTCCCTCCGCCTATTGACAATAAAAACCCAAAAGATACCTTGATAATTATTAAAATATAGACCAAATATAAATAATAGGAACAAAACCCTAAAACATTGAGAAAATAACCAAATAGTATGTCAAACCTATATATATAAACCCATAATATAATAAAAAAACTGCTTCACCAATAGACGCTACAATCAAGTCAAAGAAAGTTTAAAACACAAAATCAAAAGAATTTTAGACCTAAGGGGAATACAAATCACCCTCAAAACATCGATCAGCACTTTTAATGGTAAGAAATCAAGTGAAATAGGTTAGTAGTGAAAAGCTAGGATGGTTATAATTATAAAAGATTACATGACATACTAGAACAGAATGGATAGAAATTACCAGACAAAACAGAGTTAATAATAGAATTCCGGGAAAGACAATCTTTAGTAATATCGATTGTAATCAGGAATTGGCAAATAAAAATGCATCAGATATTAATAGAATGGACTGCATTTCTTGCGCTACTTGCCCCGAAGGGAAACTTTTGAATGGTTTAGAGTCTGCCATTTTGGATTGAAGACATCACCATCCACCAAATTTTCAATAAAATGGCCAAATCTTTGGGAGATTATAAAAGATTTGTTTTATTATATTAGATGATATTTTAAGTGTTTGAGTAAAAATAAAAAAGAACATTTAGGGCACTTACAAAACAGTTTTTAGGTTAGTATTTGTTAATAATGGAATCATAATTAGTAAAAAGAGAATAGAATTATGTAAAAATTATAAAATGTTTTTAGGAATCATTTAGTAACAGGACAGGTTTAAATTTTACAAACCTCATAATATCTAAAAAAGGCATTAGATATGCCAGCTAAATTAGAGTAATTTAAAAGACTTAGGACAACAATTTCTAGGTATAGTTACTTTATACGCAGAGACCTTTTTATAAAGATCTAGGAAAAATAGCCAGGACCATTCTACTCTAAAGACAGGAAATCAAGGACAAGAAATTTGAATATAGGAGATATAAAATTCAGTCAAAAAATAAAAGAAAAAATAAAAATAACCTGATCTTAATTGCCATTAGAATCAGTTATTTATAATAGCACAACGGAAGTTTGATGATTGGAGCCGTACTAACTCAAAACCACACAAATATAGTCCTAAAAAGAGAAAAATTTTGTGCTTATCAGAGTGAAAAATACCAGAGAAAAGGAAATAAAGCTCGCACGATGTAGGATCTTAGCTGTAATATATGGTTTACACAGTTTTTTAGAATTTATATCTTAAATAAACCAGAAATTTTAATAAGAACTGATTGTGAGGAATAGTAAAATTTCATCAAAAGATTAACGATAACAGTAGTAGACCAATGTAGAGGAAGAGGAGAGGTAGAATGAGGAGGCAAAAGTGAGGTGTAGGATCAGGGGGGGGGGGAGAAGAAGAATGACAAAAGGGATAGTGCAGAAGAGACGCGCGGATATGGAGAACGAAAGTTGGGAGAAGTTAAAGAGAATCAGGGAGTGAATGACCGCGGATGGGATGTGGCAAGTGAGACTGTTTTGTTGATGGGTCGGGCAGGGGGTAAGTGTAGGGAGGGAAAAGGGGGCCGGGGTGGAGATGGTGGTCGTAGCAGTGAATTTGGGAGGGAAGGCGGGGGGATTGCGGAAAATATCAAAGAAGAGGGAGATTCTCCCTCTTTTTTCCGGGCCTTTTTATCTCTTACAGCGGGGTCGTCATAGGTATACCAGGAGGGGAGGATGAAGAGGGGAGGAGTCTCGGTGGTGGGGGATCCCTTTACTCCGCCCATACCTTCTCATTTTTGAAAAACAACAAAAGTAATAGGTAACGATAATATTTGCCAGTCAATAATAAGGTTATTAATCAAGTGTAATTAGTTTTTCAGAATGAGACCATCTTTCCAAAACAAGGGCAAAGGAGTCCCACCCCCGACCCAGAATCTCCAGACTGTAACAGACAGACAGTAATTATCTACATTTACAGTTTAGACCTTAAATAGATAGATGATAATAGAATCGAAAGATTACAATTTGGACAGCATAATTTGATAGCATATGAAGCATCTACTTACATTTTAAAGTTTACCTATATTATAATAGATAAACAAGCAGAAAATGTTTTTGATAGATAATATATGGTATCTCCCAAACCAATAAAGACACTAAAATATTAATTTGCAGTATTAAATCCTAAGGCTTTTTTATTTATTAATAAAATCAAGAACCACAAATTTAAATAATAATGTTTGTTATTCATGGACGACAATGGAATTTTTGTTCAACTTGGATAGAAGTATATTAGCCTCTATTAAGATGTTTCAAACCATTTTTAAAAGGTTTGATGATTTTACTGAGGCACTGACTATCTACGAGTATTGGGCCCAAACTACTATATTTCCCCTCTCTTTAAACAAAATCCAAGATACAGTTCCTCAATATCATATTCATAAAGACACAGACAAGGATTATATTTTGTGATATTGTTCTTCATGACCGAAGCCTTCAAGAGACTAAATCTCAAGCAATGAGTTATTAGTTTTCAGAAATCTCCAGCTAAAAGAAAGGATAGCAAAAATAAAAAAAAAAAAAATCCAGATCACTATACGAGTTTTTCATCCTAATAAAAATGGATGAGATGGGTGTACATTCCCCTCTGAATGTAAATAAATCCCTTGTATCGTCTAAAGATAGGCAGCTAGCCGGTGCTCAAACGGTAACCGTTAAAGGACCATGCGACGGGGCTGTCCGTTAAGTGGTGCGTAGCCTTTGCCAAACATTGAAAAAAGAATAAGGATCATCTTGTCTAGAAGCAACTATACCCAATCTTACTTTAGGGCAAAAAAATCAGACAAAAGAACCACAAAAACACAAAAAATTTAAAGACCGAGAATCCCTCAAACCAAACTGTAGAAAAAATACTCCAAAAGAACAGCAAGACAGACAAACATATAAATCCTAGCCCAATACAAGCCCAAGACAAATTCAGATTTAAGCCCAAATAATTCAGATTGTTTTTCAGACCTATGGCAATTCCATCACGACCAAATGATTACGATTCGGGTAATGAGTTTTGATTCAGAAAAAATGCTCTACAAATAAACTTATATACGTAAATAAATAAGAATATATTACAATAATAATATATGTTAAAAGAGGACTGCCCTCTTGAGTCAATAATGTTAGTCCCACTTTACTCCGCGACAACATTTTGTGGAAAAACTGTTGGGGACGCGTCTTTAATTATACTTGAAAGACATGCACTAAGAGATAAAGTATTAAAAGAGTCATGTCTTTGAGGAGATTTAAAAAAGCAATAGTAACTGTAAGCTTAGCTTGCTTTTTTTGTTTTTGGAATCCACTGATTTCAAACTGACATCTAGAAAAACAAATATATCTTAACATCTCAATAACATAAATTTTGATAATTAACAACAAAGGGAAAAAACTGTAAAAACCTAACAACAATTGTTTTCAAATAGCCTTAACCACCTTTAGGAGCAAAAATGAGATCCCAGTTAAATTTGTCCAGAATTTTGGCATTCTCATTTCTTAGTTTAAGACTAAGATACTTAATGGAGGATAGGGCGCCATTTTTATTTTTATTATGTTGGTTGAGAAAAGTAAGGTTCATTAGTTAATAAAGTAACGGTGCTTAGTTATTTAATTAGACACCTAGAGAGTATAAGTTGTGTTTCGTATAATATTTTCCTTCTTTTTAGGACTCACTCTTTGTCAAGAGGTGGTTTCGGGGGTTAGAATTTTCGCTTGTGACTATGTGTCTGCCCCTATGGTATAGGTAAGTTTTTTTGTATGAGGATTGACTACAAGGAGAGCAGTCTTTGATTAATCATGCCTGGAGAAACTGCAAGTTATATTAATCTCTTCTGTAGAAATATGATTTTTATATCTGCTGATCGATTAATATTGTTTCAGATGGTTTACTTTTAATTTGCTTGGTATTGGATGAAAGTTCCAAATTAATTCTCCTTCGTTAAACTTTCTATTCTAACATCTATGTGGATTAGATTGTTGGTAATATTTACATTTCAACTCAATTTTCCCCTAAATGAGGATGAAGACTTTAACCTTATAGTTAATTAATCGCATTTACTTGTGTTTTCACCTGAGGGAAGGGCTTAAGAAAGCAAGAACAATGGCCCCTAGGTTTCTAATCTAAAGAAAAATCAGTATTCCTTTGTGCATCTTGAAAATGGCAAAGTTTAGCTCACAAACACCTGGTTTGTATTGATCTGAGATCGACCGCAAGCTTAGTCAGGTAGTACAAACTCTGAGAAGATCTTCTAACTTTCATTCAAACAATAGTATCTAAAGAGGTCACAAAGCCGTTCCATCATCCAGCATCTAAAACTTATAAGAAGAGCACTTCTTTCTTGAGTGGAAAACAATCCATGGCCCAGAAAATGAGCTTTTTTCTACTATTAACTTCTTTATATCCTTCCAATGCCTAGAGGCCAAAACAAAAATTTAGAATCCAAGTGCCTTCAATCTATTTCAAGACGTCATTTGATATCAAGTGATTTCCCTTTATTATGTTTTCCAAGACCTATGAATGTCCAACGTGAGGCTTTGACGCCTCCCCTAGCTCATTGTTACGATTCAATTTTGATTAAACCCTTGTACTACCATGTCAAATTTATCTTTTTGTTTCACTTGTATCGTATCATTGATGTTTTTATGTTGTCCCAAACATGTACTTGAGTGCTTGATGATTCCCAAAGCATACATAAATCATGATAAAAGAATACTTTGGCGGTTGCTTTTAGACACTTGCAGAGAATCTTAATGAGCTTCAAGCCTGAAGTTTCTTGAAACTGTAGAAGCTTTATTCATTTATAGATGATTACAGCTCCAAATCATAATATGCAAATTAATATAATCAAGTCTGTGTAATCCAGCAACATGGCCTAATTATACACGTCAAGATGTATGAACTAAACGGTGGCATAAGTTTTCGTCGAGTGTAGCTGAATATATAGACTCGCATTTAACTACCTATGAAAAGGACAAATTATAAGCTACAATTTGATACATTTCGTCGAGGGTAGCTGAATATATAAAAAAGAACACACATCACAAACCAAATCGCATCACGTCCCTCTACACCCACATACACGGCCTGTCATACGTTCAACACGCCTAAGGGGGGTCACCACCCACACACCCAAACTCCTCGCCACAGCATTGTAAGCAAGTTGCCACGAAAAGGGGGTGAGGAGGGGGGGGCCGGGCAGAGAAACAAAATGAGGGGCCCCCCCAAGGGATTGGGACGAGAGAACGAACAGACCGGATAATCGGCGGGAAGCGTCCGGAGGGGGAGATCTTAGACTGAACATTTAAGTCGCGTGAAACCAAGGGAAAAGAACGGGAACCGCCCCGGCCTTTGCAGCGAGAAAAACGGAGGCCTTGCCGCCTAACAAGGAGAGCTGCAAAGACGCCGGGGAGGTGAGCGGGGCGCCAGGACATGATAGAGTTCAAGGAGGGGGTGGAGATCATCCTCACCCTCTTGTTCGCAAACAGTACAGCGACTAGGTTGAACTCGCCTAAGACTCGTCCCTTACTTTACCGTTACAAGCAAGAACTACTTAGATGATCTCGACGCAAAGCACTTCCACCGCGTTGCCAAGGTAGCAAAGGGAGGAGTTGTTAGATTGGCTATAGGACCGCTGGGGTGGTGTCAGAGAGCAGTAAGGACAGCAGGCGGGTCGCCCGAGGAGTGGAGCTGCGCTACGCAAAAGCACGGTTGAAAGCCTGTACTACTTTCACACCACTCCCCTCTATCAGCGAGCGACCCTATCACCTTTTCAAGGTGAGGGCGGTGCCCTGTGGGGGATGGAGGATTGCCATGCCCCGGTGCGCACCTCCGACCTGCCTGGCCGGCCCACCCTCGGGCCACGCGGGTTCTGACACACCAATCTTCGCACACCCGGATACTTCGTCTAACCCTGGTACCCGGGGGCCACCACGACGTGGCATGAAGAGGCAATAGAATTAGCAGGGTAGGGGGCACTCGGCCTTCCCCCCTCTCTTGTCCCCTGCCCGCCTGGATTTGGATCACTTTAACTACCTATGAAAATGACAATTAGAGCTAAAATCTGATACATTCATGACAAAGAGACATTCCATATCAAATTCGTAGGTGTGGGCATTAGCCTGAACATTATAGCTAATATCGGGTTTCCTCCAAATGATTTGTAGGCTATTGTATTAAAGACCACGCAAGTCCGCAATCATCCTCCAATCTTATCCAGTTACATTTTCTCTCCCCAATCAATACAAATCACTCCTATTAAAATGCGTAGGCAATTCTCATATCTTCCCCTCTATTCATATTCAAATTCATCAGACCTCAAATGTGCAGCATTCAACATCATTCATCATATCAAATTCTACAACCATGTCATTCCCGTTATTTTTTATCTTCAAATTAAACAAAGTGGTCACTTCAAGGAGGGGCGAATTTATATTAATTTTATAATATTTGAGAACTTTACGCCGCAGCATAGTCACACATTGCAATCTCAATCATTCATTTCTCTTACAGATCACTCGGGAGTGTTTTGATTTACAATGGGTTTGTTACTCATTCCTACTCTCTACTTGAATAACTTAATGTAGAACACATAATTGCGTTTCATATAAGCTACGATTCCAGCAAGTACTCCTCACATCATACACTCGGGTATATTGTAATTTTCGATATAGCCAACAATCTCTACCGCTAACATCTTATACCTAACTCTAATCAAACAAATATACGAGGTTCCAATGGGAATTCGATCTCTATCATTAAAGAATACATGGATCATTAATATTTCGATGGAAGTTAACCTCCTACAACAGCTACTACCAAGAATTAGTTTTCCCTCAAACATATGCTAAAAAAAAAGAAAATACAAAGCTCAACAGGCGAGTGTATCGAGTGAATAAGGAAGTGGGATTCTAAAAAATCGCATATAGAAGTAGTCCAGATTGAAGCGCAAAGTTGCATTTAATATTAAAAACTACAAGAATCATCAAAAACTATCTCAACTATTGTTTTGTTAACAGATTCACAAAGTTGGCGAAAAGTTGACAAACTTTTCAAGCAGACATGTTCCCATTCAATCAAAATGGTATGGTAAATATGCATCCCTATTTATCTCTTTCGAAATGTCAATTTGACTGATTGTTCATATTAGAAACTGATGACTAAATCATTAGCTAACATATGATTATGTTATATTTAATTGTTCAAATTGACACATACACAACAACTTTCGCAATTTTTGGCCCCCCACGTACAAAACGCCAATATGGTGAGCTCTTTTATGGTATGAAGA
The DNA here is from genome assembly GCA_027704765.1 of Solanum habrochaites. NCBI lineage: Eukaryota > Viridiplantae > Streptophyta > Magnoliopsida > Solanales > Solanaceae > Solanum > Solanum habrochaites. Next base: position 10,064,035 of record JAKWJA010002498.1, on the reverse strand, counting down.
ACGAACGAACAAACACAAAACAACAATAAAACACACCGATCTTCTCATTTTGTTTGTATGGGAGGGGTCGTGTACAACTGTCCTTTATTGATGTAACCACACTTATTTGAAGTATCTTTTGGGTAAAGAATCAAGGAAACTAGGTTAATTTCGCAAAATATTACATCTTATAACGTCAATGTTTGCCTTTACATCCATGGGTGGCCGAGTTGATTGATCTCTCAATCACGTCAAAGAGGCCATATACGTTTTTCAGGATGTTGTGGCAGAAGTATCATCGTATAGGTCTTTACGCCTGAATTGGTAAAGACGCCAGTTTGCATCAGCTATATATATATGATACTGAAAATGAGACAAACAACCGAATGAATTGTCCGAAGGAGACATTATTCCTGAACTTGTTCAGGGCTTATCAGTTAATGTTGGGGGAGCATAAATATATGGTCAAACCTTTCGAAATGGCTATAGAGAGATATAAAGAGCATCCTGACGTGAAATTTCACCTATGTCTCCTTCAATAGGACATAACACGGATGGTCGCAATATATTTAACCCACAACTTCTGAGAAGCTGTATTAAATAGTGGGTATCTTAGCAGAAGAAAATTTCAGCGAGATTGATTTTAAGGCATTAGGAAAATGGCTTCAAGAATTTTTGATTCTACAAACCCTAGTTTTATGTCTATGCATATCCACTATACACCCATATGGTGAAGATGGATATAGAGTTTGTAATAAATTTGGGAGTGTCATCTACAGACTTATAAGCGACAAAAATTAACAGTGAGAACTTCTATTGCTTTAGAATACAACAAAGACTTAACCGAGGGGTAAGACTCTCCTGTATAATGAAACGATAGACTTTACAACAATACATTTGTTGACGGTTCATGAGACTTCAGAGGAAGAAGAATTTCGTTATAATATAGAATACTCAACCAAAACGAGAGGCTGATCTTTACTCTGGCCTTAATGGAGTCCATTCTTCGTGGGTGATTCAGATTGTTCTTTGGTAGGAAAAGCATTATCTTCCCTTCATCTCACACCATGGGATGACCTCGCTATCGGACCAAAAATTATCAGATGCAATTGGCAATTTGCCGGTGGGCTGGATATCCGATTTGTTCCTCACTTTCACATGCAATCCAAGTGGGCCCGAAATATGACATCTTGGCTTAATAGATAAATCTGGTGATGTCAACAAGGGTGGACATGATATGCAGAGTGTTTCAATCAAGTTTATCCAATTAATGCAGATGAAAAGAACAACCTTTTGGAAAAAAATAATTGCATGTAAGTTCAAAACTTCAACATCCTACTAACAGAATACAAAACCAGTTTATTAATTCAAGGCGTTTACTTTTACTTTTTTGGCTAAAAACATAAATGATTATTACCGTCACCTAGCAAACACATTATCCGCTTTAACTCTGCAGTTTATATACAATTGAGTTTACCGAAAGAGGACTAACCTCCATCACATATACTACTCTTCTTCTTCCTGCATCCTACATAAAAAGTCCATCTATAGATCATATCAACACCTGATACACAACTTAAATACCCGATATGGAGTAACCTCTAATGGTTATAAGCTGAAACAAACTACATGATGCATGAACCTTGTAGAGACCTCAATGCCAGGATGCCCATGTAATGAATCGGGAAATGCATCAAAGCCTTTTTCCAAAGAAGTTCAATAGATCAACACCTTTTGATTCAGATGGTTCCCAAGTTATAGGACAAGAACCAGGTACAAATCAAGGAAATAAATGTCTTTTTACGTAACGATAATTCTCCCTATAACAGAATTTGATTGTCAAATTTGCTGCACTAGAAATGTTGAGTTGAGTGGCAATTACTTTAACTCGAGAATCATAGTGAAGTACCTATTTAACTATTTCAATAAGGGATCTGATAGAGCACCAAATTGGTAATATAATGCTAATAATACTTCACAAACGTGATAGGGTATCAAAGATATCTAGATTGTAGATACCATATCCCAAGCTACAGAAGCCTTGCTGGAGGATCTTTTCGTTTTGACATACATCATAGACACCCAATAATTGAGCGTTCTCCATTCTTTACAAGGAGAAACACCATAGTTTTCCCAAAGAAACAACGGTGTCCTGAAGCATACAACAGGCCCGATATAGTAAAAACAAATCATGGATGGTTTGAGGCAAACAAGAATATGAGGATGCCGAAGCTACAATTAAATTTTCTCACGTTGGTCTGGGACGGCAACATGCAAAAGATGGACTAGAAGATAAAAGGGGAAGTTATTAGTTATAATTTAACTTCGCACATCCTGCAGAGTGTGGAGCATTTTACATGAGAAAATGCTACTATAATTTTTGTCAAAGGAAGCACGTCTTTTGAAAGCATAAACACAATTAATGGAGTAGGTATGATACTTAGAGGCATGCTACGCATTGGGATATGGAGGATGATAAAGAATGAAATGAACTGCTTGTGCTGAAGCTCTGTTGGGATCAGGAATCATAGTGAGAAATCGGTTTTGTGACGATACTAATTACACTGTCCAGTGTTCTGATTCGTCGCAAACATAGAGAGCAACTATAATTTTATCAGAAGATTAACTCATTACAACGAAAGAATTTCAATTGGAAGATTTAAAGTTAATGAAAACACTTGAATCATATACGTTATTTGAGATAGAACCATACTTCTGAAGATAGGAACAAGTGTGAAAGACATACGTTGGAATGCCACGTGTCCAGATTCTACTTTGATGAATGACACAGGGAACGACCTAATCATTATGACTCTAGATTGACTACGTTTCTTAAAGGAAAGTTACAATTAAATCATTCGCATCTTTAATGATTTGTCAAGAGATTAGCTTAGAAGCTAATAAAATCAATGTTACTGACGAAGGACGCTCATTTTTTTTTTAAATGGGATGGTGTTACCGGGGAAGACATTTTTATGAAATATCCATAATTTCCAGGCTGGATCGAATTCAAATAGTTCTTTCCATTTGCTACTATCTGGAATAGCTCTTGTTATTACCAATGGGCAGGACATCACTTCAGCGCTTCCTTATTCCTTTGGACATTATTGCAAAATCACCTTGTGAACTAAGACAGGGAAGCCAGTTTAGCGAACTACTTTGAAAACATCTTTAATCATTTGGGATGAAGCGCCAATGTCAAATAAATTTGTTTTGAAGCCTTAGATCGGACCCTTTGCGAGATATCCTTCGATTAGAAGTATTAAAAACAAGAAAAAAAAACACACCAGCGCATGACAAACATTTGGAGGCCTTAACATCGTACTTTGGTGGTGATTTTCGTCGAAATCTACCCGTTATTTCCAAAATGGAACACTAGCTGATATTTTAGCTGCAGTCACTCAACTCCTCATATTTGTGGCCATTCTTTTAAATTTATGAAGTTGAAACAAATATGGCGACTTTGTTGTGGACGAGTATTCTGATTCTGAATGAGTGAAGTTATCCTTTTCACAAATGGTTGTTTTACCAATTGGGGATGGATCCTTTTATATGATTTGACAATGACCTTATAGTGCCTACTGATATATTATAATGACAGCCAATGATCCAATCGATCAATCGTCGACGCAGTTTACCCGTACCTCTTTGCAAAGTACAATGACCCACATATTTGCAGAAAGAGCAATACTACTCCTAAGAATGAATGGTCCCAGGAATTGAATTAATACAATTATGAAAATGATTCAAGGTGAAGACGACATCTTTTAGCTCAGACAATGTTGTGTAAAGCAATTGTGAACACTAATGATTAAGATCTATTGACCCACAAATTTTTACAAATAGCTTTACAGATTTCCTGGAATCCTAATCATGAAGTATAGTTAAAAAGTAGGAAACTCCCGTTATGCTTTGAGGATCGTAAATCAAAGTCCAGGACTATGCAACTGAACAAGATTGATTGTCACACCTCTTGGTACTGGTCTATTAGTGCAAATATCATCTCCGGAAAAACATTGGCTCGAAAGTGCCAATACCAAGAATATTATGTCTCTAATGATTCAAAGTGGCCATTCATTTAAAATACGTCATACTTTCTGAAGCACCATGTTTCGCTATGACACTTAATAAAAGTCAAGGACAGTCTCCAACATATTGGATATATCTTCCTAACCAGTATTCACTCATGTGGCCATTAATATGTACCTATCCCGAGTAACAAAAAAGACAGGATTAACTATTATAAATGTTGACGACGACCTGGAAGATCCTATGTTCATTAAAATTATCGTTTACCCGAAGTAATTTCACATATAATGGCCCTTAAACTAAAATAAATGAGGTATTTCCTTATTTCATCCATATTTTTATATTATTATGCAAATCATAACTGTTCAACTAACATTGTTCTGTTTTGGAACAAATAGGTATACTTGAAGATTAATGATGTAGATGAAGTACCAGGAGTCACACAACACTATATAAACTTGAGGAATTTCCAATTTGTCCTAATCTAGATGACAGAGTTACTTCGTACTTATTGACGGCGCGCCTAGGAGATATTAGTGAAATTATCAGGTGTTGCAACCTGACCCTGATCGTTGTTATCGAAATTATATGTGCATATCTACATCAAAGTGATTAAACAGGTTTGCTGAGTTTAGGGAGTAACCCTTCATTCATGTTTTAGGTATCAACTCATTCTCTTGCATGCATTGAATGTTCTTGTCCTTTATCTTCCGGATATTCTTGTGCAATCGAGAAGAAGCGGATTGCAGAGACCTTATTCATGATTAACATAATGAAAATGGATAGAGTTGTGTTTATAGTTTATGCTTTATTACTAACTTGTTCTCTATGTTGGCTTGACATGATGACAAGTTCAACTAAGCATGATTTAAATCAGCGATTCTTAAAGTGCTTAAAAATTTGGTCCGTCTCAAGATTTTAAGGTAGCTCAACTTCGCAAAAACAAGTGGTTTTATTTGATTATATTCTTATTTTAGTTGCTAAGGTAAAAAATATCATCGTTCAACATTAACCTTTTATTACATTCCTCGGGGAGCTTAATGATCAATGACTTTTCACAAAATGAATCAATAATGGGCTTCGATGGTCGGGATTGTCGCCCATGAGCCAGTATGACACCGAACCTCTTTGGGGAACTGAGACACCTAAATTGAAGTGGTAACATGACTAGTAGCGAAATTAAACTACTGTGTCTGCGACTTACTCAGATTTGTAGATCAATAGATTGTTGGAATGAATAGTTCAATAATTGAATGGTCAATATGAAAGAAGGGAATAGATATGAGTATTTGAGGACTAATTTATTCTTCCCGGATGGTAGATTATCTTTAAATGTAATGTTAACAGGAGAATATATAGAGTTGGCATATTGATAATCAGTACTGGGAATACGACATTGAGGTGTTTACAGAATTGTTGTGGTAAGTTCCCTCCATACTTTACCGCAAATAGCCCTTTTTTGTATAATTCTATTGTGCTAACAATCGGCTTATTAAGTGCCTTTTCGAAGATTGGCTTATGGTACCAACAAAACATAAAAATTTTAAACTACCATGTGAAAAGAAATGAACAATTTGTGAACTCTGGAGTAAAGGCAGGAATTTAATTAGATCTTCTCAAGTACGGTCTCTATGTCAATTTTTGACTTTTATTTGCTCTTGCTCAGGTCCCTCTCTTCGTCTTGCTGCACTTCAATAATAGTATCTGAATGATCACTTTCTGATTCTCCACTGGTGGTTGATTACCCAAGGTATGCAGAGGCACGTGATGAAATTTTTTCCCTTGGTGTTGTTAGTGGCTTTTCTGTTCTGTTGCATAACAATGCTTTTCTCTTTTTTGTCGCGGGAATGGCAAGTTCTTTGCCTGATGAGGCACTTTTATTAGTCAAGTTATGAAATACAATGTATCTAGATGTTTAAACAAGTTTAATATAAAAAGTAGTATAAAAGCTACGACTTTGGATGTATTTTTATTAGCTGATTGAGCAAATGTACAAAATATAAGCATCAATATGCTTGGGTGATATTAGACTCTTAGTTTTTCAATTCCAATCATAAGTACTTTTAATGTAACTGGCACATCGATGTGTTATTCATGGTCAAGTTAGTTGTTATTTTAGACTGATTAATGCTGTCCGGTGAATTGGCAGCAGATGATGTCATGGTTGGTTTTTTGTACTAATATTTTTTGTTTCCATTTGGGGTTGCTAAGTGAAAGTAGGCTATTGAAATAATAGGGGATTAGCTGTTCTACTAAGTCTAGTCGGAAAGCTTTGGTCATTCTGTTTTCAAAGTGTTCTTTCAAAGCAAATCTTTGAAGAAGGCTGAATGTCTCCTGGGCTGTCCTTCAAGTAAGCTTCTCGAGATATTTTCTGTTGTCTCATTTGGCAAAGGCCACTAATTTGCTATGTTTTCAGTATTGGGTTGTTTTGAATGTGGAAACAATTTTAACTTTATGTGCCAGACTTTTTCTCTAGCAATACGCATAAAGTTAAAAGAATCTATGATATAAGATATACTTGCTGGAGGTTGTTCATATCTCAATTCTCAAGTACTAATGATGGACTTTCAGTTACATGTATATTTAACTACTTGTATCTCATTAGAGTTGCAGCCAAAATATGTTGCTTGTAGCAACATCTCAAACAAAATCTCACCCCAGAATCTGAATTTTAGCATGTCGATTGTGATGTTTTCATAGACTATTTTCTGTTGGGCAACAAACCCTTCTTGTGTACTCTGTGGATTTCTGCATACTAGATTGATTTTTGATAATTGTAGCACTTCTACAAACAGGTCATACAGAAACGCTTTTGGAGGAAGAAATAGGAGGCCTAAAGTAGTGGTTCAAATTATCCTCCACAGTTAGTAGTGGAACACTCACATATGAGGAAACTGAAAGATGGTTAGGATCTTTACCAGAGAGTCTGACAGAAGGGCCCAGATGAAAGCGGTACTTCTAATTTCGTTTGTTTTTAGAATCGCGAGGTCTTATATCGTTTTTTCTATCCCTTTTTTTTCACGGTATTATTACACTTTTTTCCTTAATTTTATGTTTCCAAAACTGCCGTTTTGTGCTAATTTTTATATAAGTTTCTCTTTATTTGGGGTCAGGAATCTGTTCCAAGAGATGAATGCAGAGATTTTTAGCGAAGAAATGCAGAAGAGACCACTACGGAGCTAATGATGGTCCGTCGTGCTTGTTACGGTCCGTAGGTGCAGCGTATGCAGGCTATGCAGAAGATGGGGAAGTTGACCAAGTGTGGGGTTACAAAACTTGTGACTGTCCTCGTGTCCTATGGACGGTCCTCCGCAGTTTCGTCATGAAGTTCAGAGAAGTAATCCCAGTACCCATATTCCAAGATTTGAAAGTGTTTGGGAACGAAGTACCCTCGACGGACGTTGTGCCTATGACGTCGTCATACTTTTCCCATACTTTCCGTCGAGGGTAATGGCGCGCGACCGCACGACACTTGTGCCTACGTCTGGGCCGCCGGCGCGTCCCTGCCGGTCCGTCGCCCCCCACCCCCGCCTTTTCGCAGATTTCCAGCAAATAGAGTCCTTATTGTTATTTAGATTTTTATTTTCTATAAATAGTTTCTCGAAAAACCCTCGTTTTTGAGGTTAGATTTTCGGTGTATTATTTAGAACCTCTGGATCATGTTTAGACTCCGTAGTGTTAGATATCGTATAGTACAACAATTGTATTGTTTAGACTTTTGGATTATCATTGATGTTTGGTTATTTGGTGATTAATCAAGCAAACTCTCGATTTTACTCTGTTCTCATTGAAGTAAGTACTGATTCTTATATAATATCTTTGAATATTGTGGATTATGACTATGGTAACTAAAATCCATATAGGGTCGTGGACCATAGACATAATGAAGAAAAAACCTAACCAAAATAAAAATTCTAAAATAAGTGTCTTGCATGTATTAATATTCTTTCGCTTCGAAGTTTTTTTAAAAAAACGGTGGCCAACGTTAGAACTCGCCTTAATTTCTCTTGCCCTGACCAAGAGGTAGATAATAGGAAAAGAATTATCAACCTAGATTTTAGTGTAGAACTATGTATAGGCTAGTTTGATTGTACGAGTTAATAACTTCGTCAAATATCGAATACGATTCTTAATCTTAGGTAAAGATAAGGTTCGGAAACAACACACGAGCCGACCAAGTTTCGGAGTGAGAATTTTCTAGAGCCGACCACAAATTTAGAAAAACTGACTTATCACACTTTGCATGCAAGTACTAGGAAGTAATTGTTATAAGTTAAAATTATCAAGTTATGAACCATTGGGGAAGCACGTAAACCCTAGTTATTTGATTATTGATTAAACTCCACATTCAAAAGCGTTAAGTGTCTCTTCAATTGCGTTAGTTATTTTCATCATTTAGAAATATAAACGCCCCTTTTACTGTTGTTTACTTTCCAGGAAGCGTTGACCAAACCATAGTAATTAACATGTTGAATGTTAAGTCCTAGACTATTTTTTCCTCGTGGGCACGATCCCAACCTCACTATTTGGGTTATTTACTTGACACGACCGCTTTACTTCTTATTTGAGAAGTAAGTTTGAGCGTATCATCTGTTAAAATGCATTTTCAGTTATATTTTACAAAACCATTTGGCACATAGATTGTGCATGATCAGATAAAAGCATGAGAATTTTGCTGCACACATTAGCCACTAGGTACTGTTTATTGATCCTACCTACTTACAAGATACAATAATTCTAGAGCGCGAGTGGGAACAACAGTCCAAGATTTTAGTCCCTCTAAAATAAGTAGCAAAATGACTCGGTGAGATATTTTTTGCAGGCTGACTTTGACAAAAGTGGCACGATTGACTACGGTGAATTCATTGCTGCGACATTGCATTTGAATAAGATGGAGAGAGAGGACAATATGCTTGCTGCATTCTCCTACGTTGACAAAGATGGCAGTGGTTATATCACAATTGATGAACTTTAACGGGCTTGCGTAGAATTTGGCCTTGGTGATGTTAAATTGGAACCTAACATAAGACACATACCTCACGACATATCACATAAGATTGAAAGGTATTATCCAATACAATAAGCAGTTTTCTTGCTTCTACAAATGTATGTTGTGGTGGCCTTGGCCCAAAATACCTCACATATTTGACCTTTGCACCTCACCCTCATTGAGTCCAAGAATGTGTGTATCATGTGAAGTTGTGGTATGCCTTATAAAGCCCTTCACTTTCCTCTCCAACTCCAACGTGAGTCGCTAAAGTGTCATTACTAATATGCACCCCTTCTTGAGGAGCTTGTCAACCTAAAAATATGTTTGTCCTTCTCTTTGACCCGACCTCATCAACCATCCCTCCGTCATGGGCATCACATTTCTGAGTTAGGTCAAGCTAATATATTTTTCAGTTTGGCAGGATGGACGCATAGATTATGGCGAATTTGCAAAAATGATGAAGAAGGGAATACAGGATTTGCTGCTAGAACAATGAGAGGCAATTCAAATTTTAACTTAGCTGGTGCACTTGGAGCAAGTGACAGTGAGAAAAAAGAATAGAAGGTTTCTACTTATATATACACTTTTTTATCTAAGAAAATATCAATTCAACTCATCGATAACATAATATATCAAAAAATACATATTATTAGGAAATGTTTCATACCAACATTATATTTATATTGTTTGGTATCTAACTCTCTCATTCTAGCATGATTGTTTACCAGACCAAGCTGATAGAACACGTTGGACCAACCGATAACCGGAGGAGGTCAAGCAGGATTTCAACCGGACGAGAGGGGTCAAGTAGAGCTGTGTTTTCCAAGACAATGTTGGACTATTACCAACATATATTGGTACTCTATTATTTTGTGATGGTCGATAGATTTAGTGCTATAGTAGAAAAATTTCAGTTGTTGCTACTCTCAACAACAGCATGCCCAGTATCTTACCACGAGCGAGATCTAGAGAGGGTGGGATGTAAACAAACGTTACTTCCACCTTCGCTACTTTATCTTATATAATTTGAGGAAAATTGAAAAATAACGTGTTGGTACATGGTACCTAATTATAAAGTTAAAGCTTGATGTTAGATGAATGAAAACTTTATGTCCAGCTCTTTTAATTATAAAAAGGTTGTTTGCCTGAAACATGGAAGTCATTATAAGAATGGATCCCTAGCTACAATCAGGAATAAGAAGATATCACTAATACTAGGAGGAGGGAGGCTCAATAGATATGGATTGACACTATAATTTGGATAGGTTGTGGGTGTTACTCATTTTCCATTATACTGGTAACTAGATTGCTCATCCTTTGGCTAGATAGCGTAATATCTTAAAAGACAGTACTTGATGTAGACTTAGCTAAAAGTCGAGTGCAGATGAAGACACTCGGTCAATGATCTTGCAGTATGGATATCACTAATCAGCTGGTTAATTTAAGAAGCAATCTAAAAAATGGATGCATCTAAAATAGTATTATGCTAACCTTGCAAATGCACTTGCAAAGTGTCTGCATTCTCCTCTCAACAATTGTACCTAATTAATCTCTCTTTAGATTCTCATTTTGGATACCAAGGAATCATTACGTCCTTAATCTCTAAACTATCATTGTGTCACTAACAATGGGTGTTGGATAATGTTAGGTACCACATAATATTTCCTTAGTAGATAGACTTTAAGGATGAAATTTTCTTGAGTATAGAGTTGCCAATACAATTAAATTAAGAATATGTACACATCTAAAACGTAAGCTGGAGAATTGTAGGGTCAATTAACTTGATCCAAACATAACCTCGACATGTTGATACTAGAGTATCTGATACAATATAGTTAATTGCGTTATAGGCGACAGGTTTTTAAAGGTAATTCCTACTTACGTGATTACCTTATATTTGCAGCGCAATACTGGTCCACGCAAAAACTTTTCATTTTTTGCAATAGAATTAAAAACACCTGCTTCATATTCCAATTACAAATCATATATTCTCATTACGTTATACTTTATGACATGTCAATCAAATTCGAAAGTAGAAACCCATAAATTTGCTTAGAAAAGAACAAAAGGTAATACTTTTAGGCAACCGCTAGCTCACATCGACAATGTCGTATAACACTTGCAAACTGTTGTGATGCTAGAAAGAAAGCCAAGCAGATATCTGCTTTCTATCAGTAATGTAAAATGAAATTGCAAAATCACAAAAATAATCAGAAAACATGAAAAACCCAAAGAAAGAAAGCTTTAAAAAAGGAACAGAGAGAGCCATCAAGATTTTACACAGGCCAGAATGATTGTCCAATGGTATATCAGAATAGTGGGAGACAGAAAGTACATTGAAAGATGGCACACGGTAAAGAAGTTATATAATGATAGTATCAAATATAAGAAATCGTTGAACTTGTTCAACGTGCGCTCATCTTTGGTGCGATATGCTGGAAAACAGAGTGAGGAAGAAAAAGGAGTACATATGCAAAAAAAATATTCGGTTAATAGGGTTGTGTACAATCTGTGACATGTGGTGGTTGTCGTATAAAGATTTTGATTCCTTTTGCCATAATCCTATTGTAGTTATAATTTGCATATACAACGAAAACAATTTCTTTCATTTGCAATTTGGGAATGCTTTGTTATCGTTTTAGAAAATAGTTCTTTCTCCATGTTTCTGCAGTTGCAGGTTTAAGGGTGAGGTGAAAAAATATTTAACAGTTTGTGAACAAGTAAAGTTTTGCAATGCAATACGATAAGACTCCAAGTATAGTCCATGGTAGCTACGAAAATTCTGTAAAGACAGATATAATTTAGGCCCATTTTCTATAGGAACAAGCCTGCTAGTTAGGTTAGATAACAAACAGAGTCTCATACTCGACCTGAAATCTTATTGGCAGACAAATGTGTCCATCAAAGGGACTTTTGGTAGGTTAAATCAGACAAATGTCAATTCGACATGATTAAACTCATAATGTGTAACTACTTTGTATAATCTCTATGAATTGGTTATATGGAAGTTCTCCAACTACGTATCATATTGATTCGTAATATTTCATTCATATATAGATAACCAAACACATAAAAATTACCCCGATAATACAATTTATTACCTCCAGCACATAGTTCAACGTATAAATACAATAATATATTTACTTACATTAAAACCCAAGTCCTATCTCTCAAAAATTTAAATGACCAAATTGAATATACAGACATAATGACACCCCAATTCAGCCGTTTAAAAACATCAAAACATATCCCGGTTCTTGTCTAAGCTTCTCCCTCTCAAGAACGTTCTTCTCATATCTACTCTCAAACCTTCTACTCCCAAGCATCTAAGAGACAGGTTTCCATAAATTAAAACTTCTATTATTTAATGTTCCTTATTTGTAAACATCTAAGGTATTAAAGTGGGGATTGTATTATCTGTGCTATTGCTCTGCCTAATTACTCTACTGATTTTCTCTCCCTTTTAATAACTCTAATTCTTTTGTGAGTATAATTGAACATGGGTAGTGAATTATTCCCATACATATTCAAATGTACATTGTCTCTGTTTCTGTTAATTGAGTTTTTTTAACAATGACATTTCTTTTCTTTAGGCAATTGGTTACTGGTAGAGATGATTTTACAATAAGAATAAGAAATTTGTAGAATGTGGAACTCCATTATCCCAAGAAGAAAAAAGGTGAGCTTATCAGTATGGATATGATAGTTATCGATGAAAAGGTTTACATTTCTGATTGATACATTTACCAAATATCATATATTTTTGGGTAGTAGTTCAATTTATCAAAGTACTACTAATACTTTCCTTCATCAGATAATTTGAGCATGCTATAATTAGCAAAAATCAGGTTAACAGGTTCCAAAGGGACAAGTGAAATGAAGGTTCTGTATTTCTCATCAGAATTTAAAGTGTGACATGGGATATGACCTGTTCAAAAATCATTAAGAATCATTTTTGGCCCAACTTGAAATCAAGAATTTGTCTGAAGATATTGTTGAAATTCCAGTAAACGGTTTTGAATTTATTAATCCAGATGTCATTATGACCAAGGGTAGAACAACAATTTGTTTACAGGGTCTATATTTAATTAAAGTCTACAGTTACATTAAAGTTATACTTAACTTGCACAATGTATTAATTTAAAAACTCATGATATTATGTTGATGAGCATTCATGACCTTCTAGATATTTTAAAATTTTCTATCCATACTTAAGAAAATTATAATATTGAAAAAGAAGAACTTCGTCATTTCAAAAGCTATATTCAAGAGGAAGACAACATTTCGTATAAAAAGGAAGGAGAAAAAAGAAAGACTATGATTAACTAGGCATTGAAATTTAACTGGTGCCTATAACATTACAGATGATGTGATCTAACCTCGCTGTGCATAAAGTTAAATATACCCTAAACTGATCGAATGTGAGTTCTTATATACGAATTCTTCATCTTCAAATAATCATAGATGTGGTTGGTTGGTTGTTTAATAACGTGATGTAATGTAACTAATTGCAGCTAAAATATTCAAATACAACACTTGTATGAATTCCTATTCAATTTTCGTAGATGTTGAGTTGTTATATGGGAATTGGTGATATCGAGAGTGTTGGTTCAAAATGGAAGAAGTATATCCACATTCTTACTGTTAATAAGTCACTCATCTCATGTTAAGGTTTACTTGTGATCTCCTTTACCATTAAAAATTGATTTGATCCGTGATTTATGGTTCTAGCCTAGTTTGGCTAAAGCAAAAATTACCTTATGGGAAGAATTTGGGGAGAAGTTTTTCCTTATTGTATAACAATGATGCTGGCCCAGATATAGTGATAGTGACTTATACAACAGTTGAAGGATTTCGTGGTAAAGTTACAGGATGTAGTTGTACTTACTAGCAATTTTAACTCCAAGCGTTTGAAGAAATGACATGCTTAATTTTTAACCCAATAGGTGAGGTAGCTTTTCCACCAACATATGCAAGCAAAAATACATGTGATCTTGATATATATTAGCATAAAGATTCTTTGGCTCAAATTGTCCACCATGTCCAACAAGAAGTGTCACCAATTCTAAAAAAGCTCTAATGTTAACAGTCTTCTCGTGAGAAGGAGATGTGTTAACCGTTATGACATTAAGGAGTTGCTGGAGGTGAGTGGAGCTATGAATACAGGTTCTTTTCATTAGGCTTCTCATTTACCGTTTAAACATGATCATTACACTAGTTAATGTTATTAATTAAAAATGCAGGAATCATGTACAGTGAAGGCAAGATAATAGAAATAATAACTATTTTGGTTTGTAATAAATTTCATGCAATGTTGCTTCGAAGAAGATGAACCAACAAAAGTATTTATCGATGCCACAATTGCAACAAAGATTGCAAATTTCCTTGGTCCAGTAACCATTTACGAAGGACTGTGAATAGGTTTTGTAGATGTTTGATCGGATGAATCTAACTTATTGGGTAACATAGTACAAAGATACACCCTAAAGGGAACCGATAGGACCGGGGGAGACCTATTTATCTTATTTAATCCGGTGGCTGAGAAACTCATTATACATTCAGCTCACCAGTTGTTTCAAACAAGCTTACTACAATAACAATGATGTGCCTGTCCAAGTCCAAAGCCTTTGCGGGAAAGAATTGTTTTTAACTGAAGTTAAATCACTTATCATTAAAGAAGATCTGAGAATTTTACAATATCAAAGCTTTGGATTCCAGGTGATAATTGGGAAGTTAAATGACAAATTAAGGAAAGAAGAAACAAGTATTGCCAATATAGACTATGAGTTAGTAATTTACAATAGTTTACTTGTAATTTATTTTTCATACGTTCTTCTTCCAGGGGAAGAAAGAGAACTATCCAATAAGGAAACTGACCCAAAAGATCAGGGAACAACGGATAGACCAAACAGATGAGTTTTACATTTAATGTTTAATATAAAAATTCAAATCATTTTAAGGATTAACATGGTTAAAATTCTGTGATACATTTACTTTTTGAGAACAATTGGGTATCTGTGATGTTTTGTATGTTGATGATTTGGAAGATTATGAGGATGTGAAGTTACATGTGCCACTAATGGTGCTTTGCTAGAGAGTTAGTGGAAAACGAGGAATAGACGCAGAAAGAAACCTAATAATAGATGATTGAGGAGGAATTAAGAGTTCAAGACGACAAATAAGGTTCAATAAGTAAAGGGATTATTGTTGGTCATAAATGACGAGGAAACAAGGTGCATCAAAAATAAGTGGAAGAAGTAGAGCGATAATTGTTGCTTCTGATTGTTCTGTTGTTTTTTTAGCTAAGTTGTTGTGTTCGTCCTATTATAATTTGCAATTTAGCTATAATAACTAGGACACCTTTGAGCTTAGTTAAGTTATTTGTCTTTCCTTTAACCATTTTAAGTTAGTTTAAATAAGTAGCTTCCCTCATGTAGTCCGTTAGTGATGATTTTCATAACTTGTATGGGTGGTTTATCCAACCTAAGACAACGTATATGATTAATATATTTCGTTGTTTGCATTATGCTGTCACTGTCAACAAATGGATATGTTTCTCTTCAATTATATAATCCCCTATATCAGTTCCCATGTTGCTCCCTGCCTTTCATTGTGCTTTCTATCTAGCCGTACATACAGAGTTGTATCTTTCCTACTATTCATTATACAACCATTATTATGCAAAATTAAAATGAGCAGCAATTCTTCCCGGATGGTAATGTTCATTAATTAGAATGGGAAGTAGTTAAATAAATGAGGAATATATAGAGCTGCATCATATATTATCGGAGCTTGGAATAGACATTGACGTGCTAACATAAACTGTAATGTAAGTGGATATTTAATCAGCGATGACTTAGTTTCTTAAAAGTGTCTCCATATAGTTGTTTTAACTATAAAAATAACACAAGAGGATTTGATTTGTCACACACTTTGGCGATTTGTGTTGTTGAAGAGGGAGATGCTTTAGGTATTTACAAATTCGGACCCCACATGGTGTACACCGGGATGCCGAGCACACATTCACGTCGTAGAAATAATAATTTCTATGTAGAAATATAGGGTATTTGTTATAATTAACATTTAAAGCACACAATGAAGAAATGATTTCGTTGGCCCATTGGCTCTTGGATGGGTATATTTAAGACTTTTGAGTTATTGTTGTACCAAGATCGAGTCACTTGTAACACATTATTTTGGATATTTTCACTTAGAGGCACCCACAACCTTACAAATTCTAGATCCGCCATTGGGTATTTATACACTGTCAAATGATCGTTTCCACCCCATCCACGGATAATTTCCAAAAAAAATAAACATAGTACTTGTAATTTACTTCCCAGATGCATTTGACGATAGTTTCAAGTCGGTTGTTGACTCATGGATGAACTTGTCATTATAATGTCTTCATAAGGTGCTTAAGACTAAGACTAAACACATATAAGTAGTGGTTAACAATCCATTTTGGGTTTATGTTGTTGAAGAGGATAACAAACGTATTGCAGATATAAAAAAAAAACCAGGCAGTCGGATAGGAAAATCAGAACGAACCTATTAAGTGAACTGCTTGGAGGATGCAAAGACCTTTCATGCTTAACAAGATGGAAATGGAGAGGAGTGGTTATATTAGTATGCGTATTAACTAATTTGGGTTCCTATGTTGGCAGCTCGACATGTGTAAGTGCAACTAAGCATGATAATTTCAGTGATTCTTAAAAAGTTGATCTGTATCAGAATTTGAGTAGAGGCCACGCACGCGCAAAAAAACAGGGTTTTTCTTATTTATGTATTTTAGTTTACTAACGTAAAAAACATCGTCGTTAAACATCTAACCTTCTTTCAATTTCTGAAACTTATAACAGAACAGAAGTACTACAATAGATAAAACAAATAAGGATCGTCCCCCACAATAATCAATATTAAAATTATGTCAGAAAAATATATTCTATAAACCATCAATCTAAAAATAATGATATTATGCCGTATTTGATGTAATATCTATAGATGACTTTTAGCAATAAAAAAAAATAACAGAGTATTATTCTAAAATGAGTCATTAACAATGTATATCTCATAATAGATACTAAAGTTCATAAGTTTCATCATGTATCATCATTTCAAATGAAAACAAAATGATATGCTCAAATAATATAATCATATAATACATCCACAAGAAAAAATTTCCTATCACATTAATTAATCCGCGCGCGAAGCACGGACATGTTCCCTAGTTTTAAAAATAAAAGTGGGCCCAAGGAGTGTTGTAATTGCCTTAGTTGAGCCCACCCTATCATAAAGTGGGTGGAATTATGGACAATATACATCTCATTTATTACTATTTCCGTTCATCTCATAAAAATTGGCTTTGTACGTAGACTCCCTGGATGAATTACTCCAATACCATTTTTTAACGCCTCAAATCCTGTTGAGATGGATAGGCACATGAAGATTTAAATGCCCGAGAGAACCCACATATGACATGTACCTACCATGTGTTTAGGTAACATAATCAAGAAGCTCTAATAAGTATATGTATATGCCACAATGACAAAAGAATAACATATATAGGCCCAAATATAAACAGGCCACAACTGGTAAGGAACCAATCATAACTCCATGTTATGCATTAGTCTAAAAGCCTCTATAAGATAGACAAACTTAGAGTAAGTCAAGACAAGTCCCTCCTTACCCTTACCACCATACAAAACTAAAATAAAATTACTATAGACTCGGTAAATCCCCAAATCAACCTAGAGCTCATCATAGTAGCTGATTGTCGTGTGCTCCTACTAAGGTCTGCTAGCTGGAGCACATATACATGTGGCATGAAATTTAGCGTCCTCCATAAGAAACGTCATTACGAATGAAAATAATGAATATGTATGGCAGTATCATGTGTAAAACAAGGTCTTTAATTAAATCAAGGATCAATATACAAATGCATAGCTCATAATAAAAGACCATATTTGCTTACTCTTCTGGGATCATATATGTTATATTTTTTTCTTTACTTTTCTTCACTTTATACTCTTTGTAAGACGTGATACAAATTATCAGTTGATCACTGGTAAAAGAGTATGACCCATGCTAAACATTATAACCTTTGGGATTTTGTCCTCAATTATATAAATCGGGCCAGAGACTGACCCATGCTAGGCTTTCGCCTTTGAGCTGTCACCCTTCTATACCAATGCATTTGCACCTGGGCTGCCACTCATAATTATACAAATTCCTTCACTATGTTTTTTTAATTTTTGAGATTATTGTTTTGGTGGTCATACTCATTTTTGGAGTTTAGAACCACGGACTAGTAGTAGAATACATAAGAATAATAGCTTTAAGTCAGTAACAATGGTCTAAGGAGCTATGTAAGACCAATGATTACTTATGAGCATAAATGGCAAAATTGACTATAATTGACTAAAAGGAGAATTCGCCAAGCTTCCTGTTGTGAATATCATTTCTATACTTTCAATGTGAACACACAAATATAGTGTGATGAACATGTACAGAGTAACTTGACACACTAAGGAGGGAAAAATATTGTTTACCAAGTTAGAGATTGTACGCTGTCACTATGTTTCCTTTACTTAGGAACAGACCTTAAAAAACTCATTTCGTTGATAGTAATCACAAGTTTCAATTTTCATATTAAGGAATATGGAATATAATAGCCTTACATACTTATTGTACACCTCAGATATTACAATGAATTAACCTCATTCCTTTCAAATTATTAATATAAAATAAAATAATTAAATCTAGTATTAGTATCTAAACGACACATACTGGCTACTAAACCTCACCAAAATGATAGCTTGGCCGTAGGCCCATAATTTATTATACCACGGGCATTATTTGAGCTACTCTATTACATTAATTCGGTTTTATATTATTCGATTTAGATTTTCGATTTGGTTTTGAAGAAGTGTAACCCAATCCAAACCAAAATAAATTTGGTTTGATTTGGTTTTTCTTTTTTTGGTTCGGATTTTTTCGATTTGGTTAATCTGTTATGTCAATAATTAGAAATATAACAAAGCTATGTTTACAATTTTAAAAAAATTATACATATATATATATTTGTCTTTTGATTTTCAAACCATCATTTATTAAGTTGAGAATGTCTCGGTTGATCTAGAATGAAAGTGCAAAGTTCGGAAGAAGAGATAGCAGATGGAGCATTGATGGGGAGATTTCCTTCTAATAACCTCTATATCTTCAGTTATTTCTCATCCATTACTTTCTTCAAGAATGAGATAATTGGCTTGCTTTAGCATTTTATTCTATTTCGGTTTGTTAAATTATTGCCTCTGCTTTGTTACTATCATTATATCCAATAGTGTTTCTTTAGTTGTTACATGAAAACTTTATACATGTAAAAATATTTTCACGACAAATGAAATTTACCAACTTCTGAGGAATTCTCTTCGAAATGCCAGATTTACTGACCAAAGTTTTTTAGCAGTCTTGCTGAGTTTCCAAAAAAAAAAAAATTGCACCACTACATCATATGGGAAAAAGGCACAAAGAATTTGTACTTGAGCGAATTATTATCTAAGTAGCTGCTGCTATTGTTCAAAAAGCAACAACAGGACGATGGAAGAAAATCTAAGTGTTGGATAAGTTGACAATAAAGTATATGCATGATTTAATATCTTCTGAATCATGATACAATGTGCACACTAACAAAATAAGAGTAGGAGTCCTTTGGTTGTGGCTATTTCTAAAGTATATATATGTCCAAATTTTTTTGTTCTTTGATACTCTGCTTACATCTAAGCATTAAGTACAGGGACTCACATATCCGAAATGAAGTGTAAAGTATTAATTAAGGTTTCCGCTGACATAATAAATAAAGAAAGGAAAGCAGAAGATGGGGCATTTGTTATTGCTTTGCTCAGAAAATTTGTTACTCGTATGTGATATCAGTCAAGAGTAGCTCTTCGTATAACTAAAGCAATGAAAATACCCACAAACTGTAAAGCATGCTCACCCGAGGACCATTGTTTTCTGATGGGTTTTGTTTTACTCATCTTGTGTTTCTCTGTTAATTTCATGCTATGTATTTTTGTTTCGATTCACAGCATAGTGGACAGAACTATGAAGTCGATGAAAGCAAAACGTTCCTAAGAAGAGAAGAGAAGGAGAGAGCAGATGGAGCTACTTGATGTTTAGGAATGGAGGAGAGAGCGGCCAACGTTAGGATTCTACATTAGAAATGACAGAATTACCCTTCAACTTCAACATTTTTTCAGGGAAACGGAGACACGTGTGCTTATTCCCATTTCTTAAATATATATATTTTTTAATATAAATTACAAGTAAAACCGAAAACACAATACTTAAAAGTATATCAATTATAGATGTCCAAACATAAAAAAAATAAACTAAATCATAATGAAAATAACTAAAAAGGGACACAAATGGTTAACTCCAACTTAATTCTAAACACACATACACGCATGCACGTGCGCACGCACGCACGCACAGAAGCATGCGCTCGCGCACAAACATTTTTCTAAATCCAAAACCAAATTAAGAATCCAAAAAAACAGTCCAAATTAAAATTCAATTTGATTTTTTAATTTAATCCAAATAGTGCACACCCATAATTACATCTACATACCATATAGATTCTTATACTATCCCACGAAACAATTTTGGCTCCATTATCCCCTCTAAACAACATACAAAGTAGAGGGAGCAGACAGCCCATACAACATTTAGTACAATGGTATATTACTGCACTCTCCTATATTTCAATACAAAACATCCACACATTTTTCCAACATCAACCATGCAGTCCCAACATGTTGGTGAATGAGAAAACATGAAGTTTGTAGTTTTGATGGATGACAAAGAGTTGTAATTTTGATCACTAACAAAGAGTCTTGATGTGTAACAAATCATTGTTTATCATCATCAAAAAGGAGAAAATATTGGGAAGTAGGAGAACATATAAAAGTGACTTTGATGATTGATAAAGTGAAGGAATGGTTCACTACTTATTGTCGTATGTGTACTTTATCTGCAGATAACCTGTACAATTATGAAATATTGCGGGAAAGAGCAACAAGGAATATGATGACAAACTTGAAGAAAATATGAGAAAAAGAAAATCAAGCAAAACGTGTTGATAGCCAAAATTGAACAAACAACGTTGAAAGTCAAGTTCAAACGAATAAGGAAACTTGAAGTCGTATATTACTACTCAGTGTAGTATGTTAGCACATTCTTGATTAGCAAGTTTTGATGATAGACATATACACATATGTGCAGAAACCACAATGCAGAAAAGGCATAGACACGTAATTGTAAAGTAGCAATTCAAGTCAAAAAAAATGAAAGAAATAAAGAAGTTACAATTCAAGTCAAATAAAGAAAGAATTAAATATAGACAAATTTAAGAAAGAAAAAGATTTGTAATTCCTTTCTTTGTAGAAGTTGAAGGCAAATGAAATCTATAAAAGGGTCAAGAAGTTGAAGGAAAAAAGTGTCTTTGCATAAACACAAATCGAGAGAATTTATCAGCAAAGCAAGAACAATAACCTTTGCATATTCACGAAATATATCATCTTGAGAGCAATATTTAATGGAGAAAAAAATGCAGGTCTTCGTCACAACAACGTAAGGACCAGGTTCACCTTCATCACAACAATGTAAGGAACTAGTCCACGTATCTGTTCCACGTATCTGTTCCACTTAGAACTATTGAATGTTGAAGTATGATCAATTAAAGTCTAGAGTTATTAGTCTTTGTTGATTTGTTCTAGGTTTATTATTGAGTTGTAATAATTCCTAGATTGTGTAACAAGAAGTAGGTTTATTATTGAGAGAATTGTAACAAGAAGTGGGTTTGACTTCTTGGGAGAGAGGTTGTGAGAATTGTAAAACAAGAAGTGGGTTTTGACTTCTTGGGTAGTTAGAGTTAAGAAGACTTGAGAGTTTTTGTAAATTAGAAGTGAGTTTTACTTCTGGTTGAGTGGGGAGTTTTTCATTATAGTTAATCGAAAATGGTAGAAATTTAGAGTTAGATTCATTAATTAACTGAGTTATAAATCTTGAAATAGTATAAAACTTCGGTGTGATTTTTCCCTTCCTTGAGTTAGGAAGTTTTTCACCGTAAATCTTTATTTTATTGTGTTGCGACAGAATTACAAGATTCTGGTTCTTGTATTGGGGTAAGGTTTTCTTCACAACATGTACACATAAAACAGCCTCAAGTATTATTTATCATAGCAACCAAATATTGAAATCGTCATTCCTAAAGTTTTCAAAAATAACACGCCCATAATTCTTTACTCGAACTCATGTATAAGGAGGACAAAAATAGAGCAATAACCTTACCTCAAATTCTGCAACTTATCGTTTTAACTTGAAATCTTCAAGAACTTCAACTCCCCTCTACACTTAAAACAAAGAAGAAGATAAAATTATTTTAACAACCAAGAAAACTGAGTAGTATGTTGTGGAAATATTCTGCCTTTGTACTTATACTTAAGCATAAATAATATGTTTTCCTTGTCTTCCATTGAAAAATTATGCTAAATCCATACGTGAGCTTACTTACCTTGTCTTGCAAAGATGAGAGTTTCTTCAAGAACCCTAGAAGGAATTTTATGGTTGTTGTTTAAGACTTGAAAGAAAAGGCAGAGAGAGTTGGAGTTAATTCTGAATTTTGCATATTAGAATGAGCGGAAATATCAGGCAGTATTAATGTTATATTGGGATTTCTTGACCCTTAAAAAATCCTTTAGAACCTCCCCTTTTAGCTCCATTTTCAGCCATTAACAGCTCAAAGTAGGTAATTTATCTACTTGTATTTTCTTAGTTGGGCGTACTTGCATTGCCCCTTGGGAGAGGCTATTACGTTTTGGATATATTAGCTAACTAGTCAAAATTTCTAACTTAATTATTAAAAAATGTACACTTTAAAATAATTATTAAAAATGTCAAAATGTTAATATATTTAAAAATAAAGTATATCCTAATATAATTCATTTGTCTTTCTTTTTATTTCTCAAATTGGGCCCACTTTTTGACTCTTTTACATGTGAAAGACAAAATAAAAGACTTCACTACCCACTTTTCAATCTCTAAATTTTTTACCCAAATTTTATCCTTTTTCTTTATCTCAAGATTTCTTTTATTATTCTGTATCCTCAAGTAACTTAAACCTTGCTTTTTTTAAAAATCAAAATCCTCCATTTTCCTAAGAAATCTTAGAAATCATTCAAAAGATTTTCAACTTTTGTCGAAGTATTGAGATACAAAAGTATTTTGTATGTTGGATATAGATATGGAAGAAATACCAAGTGAAGAAGTGTCATTATTGAAATGTCAATATTAGGATAATCATTCAAAAATATTGAATTTGATCTGGAAGAAGTATCAGACGAGGAAGTACCGTCAATATTTGGAAAGTTGATGAAATTGTAAACAAGAAGTGGGTTTTATCTTCTTGGGTGGTTAGATTTAAGAAGACTTGTAAGTTTTTGTAAACAAGAAGTGAGTTTAACTTCTTGTTGAGTGGGGAATTTTCGATTATGGTTAATTGAAAAGGGTAGAAGTTTAGAGTCAGATTCATTGATTAACTGAGTTGTAAATCTTTAATTAATATAATTGAATTAGATCTGAAAGAAGTATTAGGCGAAGAAGTACCGTCAATATTTGGAAAGTTGATGAAATTGTTGAAGATCAAGATGGAAAAAAAAACTTTATGGCATGTTGCATTTCGTATCTAAACTATAAAATGGTATTTTTTACTGTTTTTATTGTCTGTTGCATTTTGTATTCATTACAAAATTTATGTGATAATTTGCTAAAATTTGAGATTTTTAGGTGTAACTTGTATTTATTTTATAGGTGGTATTCATTTCAAATTATATATATATGTTTAATTTTGTATTATATTATAGGACATAGATAAATAGTTTTACAAAATTTTGTATTACAACTTTTTTTTGTATTCTTTCTAACTATATGTCAATAAGTTTCATATTTTTTTTGTGTTCACTTTGTATTTCAATCTCACTTTGTATGCCAACAAATTTTGTATTTCTTTTTTTAATTATGTATTCTAAAATCTTCTTCACTACAAGCAAAAATCTAAAATCAATCGACTTCAATTCGACATAGATTGAGTATTTTCCATGGAGTGCTAAAAATAAATGGGAATTTGATTAGGAATAAGGGAGATAGAAGTCACGTTAATTGTGAAACCAAACACGTATACTAGGAAAGAGATTTTGAAAATTTTAATTCCAAAAATAAAGATTGAAAGAGTGTAAGAGTAGTGAAAAAGAACTAGGCTGACTTAAAGCTATATCAAAATTATGATTAATAATTATGGTAACTTTGTTGGTTTAAATTTAAAAGTTAACTTATTTGAAATATTATTTCCTGTGATTTTTCGGCATTATGTTATTAACTAATTTTTAAAATTAAACAAATGACAAGAATACATAAATCAATAATATAACAAACTAAAATATTGACATCTTTAATAACTATTGAATTGTGGCTATGAGGTCTCATTAAATGTTAAAATATTGTTTTTTTTTTTTTTGAAAAAATTCTCTTATTTTCAGAGAATACATAATAACAATATATATGGTAGTAGTTTCCCATATTTTAGAAGAATCGATAATAACAATATAATTTTTTAATGAGACTTTTAAGGAATTGTTCCTTTTTAAAATAATTCTCTCCCTTAAATTTTTTCTTTTTGCTCTTTAACAATTTATCAGGCCCCAAGCCTACACCCTGAACGTGGTTGGCACCCAATGACTGTTAGCCTTGAGCGAACCCTTAGCCCGACTTACTTAACTTAGGGGAACACTTAACTCAATCATGAAGCAAGAAACATTCTCAAAAGAGTTACTTAAAATAAAATAGCTTGGCCAAAATGACACTTAAGTCTCATAACAAAATATTTGTAAATAAAGAGAGACTCAAAACTAAACTGTCGGACTGTCTATGAAGCCTCTATAATACTAAGATGGATGTTGGAACAGACCCATAATATCCTATAAAAGAAATACTGAAAAGCATGTAAATGTATCCTCCAAAATGCAAGGAGGCTCACCACTGACTTCGAATGCTTAGTTGGATCAACGAGGCGCTTAGTGATGTTAATACTGGTTAACTGCATCTACATCATAAGACTATGCAAGCCAACTGGCATCAGTACATTGAATGTACGACTATGCGAGTTGGAATGCTAAACAGCAACTTAAGCTCGAAAATATTAAGAAGAAACAATTACATTAGTTCTGCTCAACTCATGAAATACTGAACTTAAAATAAAGCAATAATGACACACACAATATATATAAAGCTTGTAAAACACTTTAAACAACTCAGTTCGTTTAAGAAAATGCAATAACAAACTTAACTTTACTTATATATGAAAGTAATATAGTTTCTATGGGAGATTCTCTAATCGACAACCATTACTATGAGCCTAAGTGATGGTACAACGTCTTACCTCACGTTGCAAAAGGACCGTCCTATATATACCTTTCTGTCAGTATAGAATCTAAACTACTAAGTGGATCCACTAGTCTATGCTAAAAAGAACTAAGGAATCATCTAAAAAGTATGACCCTTCTTCTGTCCATGGTGGCTACATGGTTTATGGGGGCTTGAGTTAATAAGAACTCACATCCCCATATCGGTGCTCAATACTACTCCCAAAATACTTAGCTCATCTGTTTTTAAAACAACTTCTTCTCTGGTTTGAGGTAATTTCTCAAACTTAGCTTTAAAAGTTCTCTTTGGAACTCATACTTTCCTCTTTACTAAAACTAGACAAAGGCTTCCTTTCTTGCTCAAAATGTGAAAACATTTGTAACTTTTAGGGAATACATAGTTCCCTTATAACTTTAAAGAAATGAACCAACTCTTTTCTCTTTGCTTAACTTAAAACTTGAGCCTTAAAACAAAGTTAAAACGTTTGTTAAAGATTATTGAAAACTTCTAAGAACTTACTTTGACTTGCTTCTTAACCTTTAGACTTGACTCTTAACTTCTTTGACTTTGATCTTAACTTTTCTTGAATTGGATTATGGGTTAAAGATTCATAATTTCATGTTTATGGATGATTTCATGATGTTTAGTTCTACTTTAGAGTGTTGGAATCACCTAAGAAATGTGGGTACATCACTTAGGAACTTGTACGAAAGAGTGGAGAATTAATGGGGTGAACAGGCGTCCTTGGCGCTCATAGGCGTGAAGCGCCAGGCCCAAAACTTCAAAGGCCAAGTTGGGGCTCTCTTGCTGGTGCGCCACCCGGGCAAAGATTGTCTGTGGGGCTATGGAGGTGCGGCACCCCAGGCCCTACAGACAGGCATTTCGACTTTTCTTCTCCGTTTTTTATCTTTACACCCTCTAAACCTCCATGGTGATACCCTCGTAATAGATTAGACTCAAAAATAACCCAGAAACAAGATCAAATTAACTCTAGGCATTGAACAACTCCACCAACAAGTATTCAACAATATTCTTCCAGAATTTCACTTTTCATCATTCAATCTACTAAAAATCGCTAAATTAATCTAGTTGGCGTGTGGGTGAACTAATCCAACATGAAAAGATCTCACATACCTTGATAGGGATCACCCCTGATGAATTCCACTCCCAAAATCTTAGCGTTCTTGACGAATCCTTGTTTTTTTCTCCC
Source organism: Solanum habrochaites (assembly GCA_027704765.1). Classification (NCBI taxonomy): domain Eukaryota; kingdom Viridiplantae; phylum Streptophyta; class Magnoliopsida; order Solanales; family Solanaceae; genus Solanum; species Solanum habrochaites. The sequence goes on along the minus strand of JAKWJA010002498.1, from coordinate 10,037,351 downwards.
CTTTCCTTCTTCTCTTCTCTTTTCTGCAAGCCCTAAGCATAAAATAACTTTTCAAATATGAATTAAAACTTATTTTTACCCCAAATAAATTCATAAAATGAAATAGGAAATAAATAGATGAAAAGACTCGTTCACCCTTACTTAAATTCGGAATTGGACTTTCCTTATTTCAACATCCCAACTTCCGATAGGTATATATCCCTCATACGATATCAAAAATGCACAAAGTTGGCAATGTTGGAAAGATCTATCCAAGGGATTTCCAACCTTATTAAGAACTTACTCTAACTCATCCTGACCTAGAAGTTATGGTCGTTTGAAAATAAACAAAAACTCACTTTCTTAACTTAGGGAAATTTTCTAGATTTCTCCTTTTATTGCCATAGTGATAAATTTTAATTTCTTAACTTATTCTTGGCTATTATGAGTTACGAGATGTTACACAATTGTATTCTTTCAATTAAGACAAATAATAAAACCTAAATAAGGTACATAATAAATTGAAATTTTGACATTTTTACTAACTATTGAAACTGTTGAAATTGAATCTTTTTACTTAATTTGGGCCTCAAATGAGTCCATTAACATGGCCTAAATCCGATCCATTAGCCTTGAGCCCTTTAACTAGATCCATATAACTCAATTAGGTGATGCACCTAGTAGTTTAATTAAGCCAAGTCGGCAGCTCAATATTTTATTCCACTATGTAAATCTTAATCTCTTTTGCTTTAACTTAAACTTTTAACTTTAAACTCGATTACCCATCTTGCTATCTTGAGTTTCAATATTTCAATCAAACTGAACTTGGCAGTATGCCTATTGAAACATGTGGGGGCATCACAACACCTTCCAATCTAATTCAAATCAACTGCTCATTTAAGTACCTTGGTCTCTCACCTAGACGGTCGGGCTATGTTGAGTGTCAAGTGAATAGAACCACTATATGCATACATGTGTTATAAATTTGGACTTCTAAATTAAAATAGAACAGATGTCATTTATCTAAATATGCACTTGAAAAAAATTGAACGAAAGATGTGGGCATGTGGTGAGGAGTACAATATTTGTTCTATCAAAATCTATATGACACCATTGATATTTTAAAATTTTAAATTTTAAATTTTGTTCATGAATTTAAGCATAGATACTGTAAGATTTTAGAAATAAAAATTAAGTATTTAAAAAACTATGTCGTAAGTATTATAAATCAAAATAATTATACAACATGAAATACTTTCTAAATAAATAAATATATATATATATATATATATAGATATATATATATATAATATATATATATATATATATATATATATATATATAATATATATATATATAAAGTATCTGAATCAACAAAAATATGATTGACCTCTTGTAACGCATAAAATAATTACATAAATTGAGACGGAGATCGTAATTGTTACAACCGTTCTAGCTAAGCTAGCAACTCCTACTTTAAATATTATAATATATAATAAAATTAATGATAAAGATCCTAAATAAATTGCACATTCTCCAAGGACATCACATAATTAGGATCACGTGCTTCAAGGACTTCATGGGACTAGGAGGCACACAGGTGGGTATACCAAGAGAAATATCGGTAAGCGACGAGCTACTTCTTCCATCAATAAAATCAGTTTTGATTTCCAAAAAGATTCCCACGCTGAGGGCACTGAACCTCGCCAAATGATCTGATGGATCACTCGTTCCATCTTTTAGGTTCCATTTGGGCAATATGTATCCCGCTTGTTATGGTTCGTAGTGAACCTCTGTAAAATAAGATGTTAGTGAAAAAACTTACAAGATAATAAAATTGCAAGATTACAATTGAAAATAAAATGAAGAAATAAATCTTTAGGCCGAGGCACGGATATATCGCTCTTTTTATGGAGATTCAAGTCACTGCGGCATAATCTACACCGATCCAGCAGTAATACTCTTGACTTGTCACCTCCAGGATACAACAGCCCAACAACAGTGTATAACTCAAGCAACTCCGGATTAATTGAAGAGTCCAAAGCTCCACAAAAGAACACCTTCCTTCAACATATAATACTCTCTTTTGTATAGTGAATATAATTGAAGACTTAGAATATTTTCTATGTCTCAACTCTCTCTTTCACTATACTAACCTCAATATAAACCACTCATCTTTTTCACTCTATATTTTCTTGTACTCTCTTGTTTCTTCTCCTATCTCAACACAAATGAAGACTACACTATTTATAGGTGATGAATTCTTCCTTGCAATAAATAGGAGATAGTGGATAGTAAATTTTCCAAATGAATGACTCAAATGTTACATAAGTTACAAGACATCAATATAGAATAATGGATGAAACGAAGAGTTAGTGGTTACATAAGTTACTAAAAACTAATGATCATTTTCTTCCACAATTGATAAGAGTAAAGAGGCACAAATGTAATGTCTATCAATCGACATTACATTATATATAATGTGACATATAATATATATTTTTTATTAATATTATAATGTCACACCAACAATCCCCCACTCATTTTAATGTTAAGATAAAAGAGTTTTTGACAACTTAGTTAAAGGTAGACTATTATGCATAAAGAAGGTGTACTCTGCATTGAACCTTCACTTAGTAAAATAATAACCTTTACTCCAGAGTCAGTAGTGATCTCAGACTTGAACTATGACTGCTTAAGGGAAATGAAGAATAATTGCGTACACACAATAATTAAGGTGTTGACATAAGCTTTAATAGCCAGCACGTTACGGCCTGGTGCTATCCCGGTTTCATGAGTGTTTTTGAGAACAAGAACATTCTCATAGAAAGCGACCTACTTTCACACTCACATAGGTGAAATCTGTCAAGTGTGCTCCTATAATTTCCACTCATACGAGATACAAACTTTCATTAAGAGATTAAAGACTCAACCTCCACAAATAATTATTGGATAAATGCACTCACATCATAGGGATTGAATAAAATAACAGTAGTGCATTTCACAACAAGTCATCATATGATTCGTTCTTCCCATTGAACCTGGTTATAGGATCTCTTGTCCCCAGGTTGGGTTTCCTCATATATGACTCATAATTTATGAGCTTCAATTTTCATCCTCCTCGATGTGCTTCAGACTCTTTATCTTGCTAAGGCCTTAGTTCATGAATCTGCAAGATTATCACAAGTTTTAACACAATCAACATTGATGGTATACCAACGATCAATATGATTTCACAATATTGTATTTTTCTCCTCAAAAGTCTAAATTTACCGTTATAATAACGATTTTTTATTCAACCACTATATTGGTGTTTTCACACTTAATCAAAATTAGTAAAATTATTTTCTCAAAATAAAGTGCTTCAATTAACTTTTTCACTAGTTGAAGTTTAATTTTTTTTTACTTCAACCTTCATAATGGAGATAACAAAAAATAATTTGCTTTTCTCATTCCACCAAATAACACCAAATTTTTTTTCATCCAGTTTGCTTGTACCTTCAAAGTACTTGTACTGCAAACACAACATCAAGTCAAGTTGTTAATCACATAGCTCATATTTTTATTAGACTAGCAAACTCCATTTATTTTTATTTGTCACAACTTTCTCACACAATTGAATCAAAAGGAGTTGCAAGATTCACACAACCAACAAAATTGCATTTCACAATTATTTTCATATTATGAGACTTGACGAGGAAAACTTCATCACATGTTTTATGGTATATGTATATATTTTTTTCATTTCAAGAATGAAATTTATCTCACCATAAAATCTTATGTTAAATGACTACTCAAAATAGTTTTCATAATTTATTTAAAACTCTCATGTTAGAGCTAAAAATCATCACATTATAGCCAAATAATTGCATGTGATTTATTTCACAATTAATATATATGCTCTTGTAACACTCTTTTACAGCATTTTTCAAAGATGCAAAAATAACAATTTCACAATGATTTTTTTTCTCATTTCATAAACCATCACTATTTCAAGAATTCAAAAATCATTTTTTTCATGAAAAATAGATTCACTTTATTCTTGAAAATTCTAGGTAAAAACTTTTTTTTTCTTTACCTTTTCGCCACTTTTGAGCAAGTAGAAAAATATTTTACCGTACACCTCTTCTCTTCCATCTCTTGAAGAGAGCGACGTTTGAGCGAAATGATATTGATATCCCTATCTTGATATCTGCATTTTTTCAAACTGTAACAAAACATAAATCTCCTTAAAATTGTTAGTGAAAAAACTTACAAGATATTAAAATTGCAAGATTACAATTGAAAATAAAATTAAGAAATAAATCTTTAGGATGAGGCACGGATATCTCGCTCTCTTTAAGGAGATTCAAGTCACTGCGGCATAATCTACACCGATCCAGCAGTAATACTCTTGACTTGTCTCCTCCAGGATACAACAGCCCAACAACAGTGTATAACTCAAGAAACTCCGGATTAATTGAAGAATTCAAAGATCCACAAAAGAACACCTTCCTTCAACATATAATACTCTCTTTTTTATAGTGAATATAATTGAAGACTTTGAATATTTTCTATGTCTCAACTCTCTCTTTCACTATACTAACCTTAATATAAACCACTCATCTTTTTCACTCTATATTTTCTTGTACTTCTCTTGCTTCTTCTCATATCTCAACACAAATGAAGACTACACTATTTATAGGTGATGAATTCTTCCTTACAATGAATAGGAGATAGTGGATAGTAAATTTGCCAAATGAATGACTCAAATATTACATAAGTTACAAGACATTAATATAGAATAATTGATTAAATGAAAAGTTATTAGTTATATAAGTTAGTAAAAACTAATGACCATTTTCTTACATAAGTTACTCAAATATTGTTAGACAGATTTGAGGCAGAAGACGAGAAAAACACTCCAAGTTACTTCAGAAGGGCAATTTATCTTTTTTAGTTCATACTTTTGTAAAATTAAGTTTGAGTTTAATCACTCAAATCTCATCATGGCTTTTATACTTTTGTACTACTTAAGCATTCTCATTTGTAATATCATCATACGTTGTATTATAAACTCTATGATGATCATAGAATACTTAATTCTCTCTAACTCTTGTTTTCTTCATGCGGTTTAATTAGTAAAGGTATTGTACCTCATTACAATTGGTAAGGTAAGATTTGCCCCTTTTACTTGTATTTATCTCTGTTGAGGTTTTCTTTTTAAATAAAAATAATAATAATAAAATGACTACTCCGATCGTTTATCCCCTCCAACTTACCTCCCACCCCACCTTCCCCTTTCATGACGGCACATACTCTTTTGAAATCCCCTTTTGTTCTTCCTTCACTTTGTTTTTTTCTTTTCAATTTTTTTTTTGTGTCGTAGATTTGATTTGGACAAATATTCTATTGATACTATCTTTATATGAGGGTCTAGGGTTCTTCTTTTATTTTCCTTTCATTTCACATCTTGCCTTTTCATGTTCTTATAATAAAAATTAAATTAGTCTAATATTTTTTTATTTTTATTATTTTATTTATATTATGTTTTGTAAAAATATTTATCAAGATCTTTTCACGATGGAAGGCGATTTAGGGGGCAGGAACAAAAATGAAAGCTAAGAGGCGCGATAATATTACATAAAAAATTGTTCCTCACGCACTAAAAATGAGTGAAATACGCCTAATATGTCACTAAACATAAAGCATTAAAATGACACACATCAAAACTTTACTTGAAGTATTTAAAATAATCAAAACATACTTAACGTGAGTCTCAACTTTAAGATATGTCAATGAAAAATACATCAAAAATGATCATTAGTGGCAATCAAATATGTATTTTTAGTGGAAAGATAATTAGCACTCTTGGTATATGTTCCTAAAACCTTTAGCAACATTAGTTCTAATGACACTTAACAAATGCCGACAAAAACTTTAGCAATCTTTATTAATATCAATATTTAATGCTGCTAAAAATTATTTTTATTTTAGTGTAAGCTCCGGCTTAAACACTATGCCATCACAAAATAGAAATGGAAGTTATTCCGTTAAAGAGTGATTAATTGTGCATACACAAAGTAAAGAAACGTAAACTTAAGCGCCAATTACATGATAGATTTATGTTAATCGATATGATGAGCTTACCAAAGATTTAAAGTAGAATTAAACAACTAAGAAATTACCTCTAATAGTTGTGTTAACATATAACCAATTCGAAGAAGTCTCGTTAGTCACCAAAGTGGTCAAATTAAAATGTTTAAAACTATTCACATGCACAAAAGTTTATGATGTTATGTGTATTTTGTATTTATATAGCCTGTGATTCACCAAAGTGACCAAACTAAAGAAAATTAACGTTTACACATATCATGTTTATGATCACTGATGCATGTATTATGTTTCTATAGTTTGTTAGTCACCAAAGTGGTCAACTAATATGTTTAAAATTATTCACATGCACAAATTATATGAGATTATGTATGCATTTGTTTTCATAAAACTTGTTAGTCACCAAAGTGGCCAAACCAGTATGATTAAGAAAAATATGCACTCATAAAATTGTCATTTATCTATGACGGTTAATTAAATGTCTATACTGAAAAATAAATAGATAAATTGACTTTCACTATTGCTAGAACTTAAAAATCCTACCCAAAGGTGAATCTACCATTCTACGAATAGTGAAAAATTATGAGGTAAATTAATAATTTCAATTAAACATATATTGTATATCCAAAGATGTATATGTTTGGTTAAAATTATTTAATTGTCTATTAAAGATTATAAAAATTACATTTAAATTATCATAATGTGTTGTAGTATCTACCCAAAGGAGAATTATAATGTAGTTTTATCGTGTTACTGAAAATACATTATTTTTTATATGTGAACATGTATCTATTTGCAGCATGTTTCGTCTGTTAGTGTGTTCAATGGATTGAAATTCTCTGAAATGTCATGAACAAGTCAAGTTTCACTTAGGTGTGATGGATCTTGACTTAGCTCAGCTGAATAACAGACCTACTGGCATTACTGATAAGAGCAGTAAGGATGAGAAATCTTTTCATCAATCATGAAAAAGCTCTAACAGATTGAGCCTAATGTTCATGCTAATGACTATTGCTAACAACATTTAGAGTACTATTTCACAAACAAAAGGTGTCAGGAAATATCTAATGGAGGAACTCACAGCCATGAAGTTTGATAGGTCGTGTAGTATACAAAATCAAATCACCGTGATGACTAACATTGCAGCAAGACCGCGGACGTTGGGGTTAAAAGTGGATGATACCTTCTTAGTTCAATCTAATTTGAACTCATTGTGTCTTGAGTATGGACCATTCCAAATTAACTATAATACTATTAAGGTTAAGTGGGATGTTAGTGAATTATCCAGTATGTTTACTCAAGAGGAGTCAAGACTTAAGAAATAAAGAGGTCATTCCATTAATCTCATGGGTCAAGGAACTAGTAAAGAACTTAAAGTGAAAGCCAACAAGTTTAAGAAAAAAGAAAGCACCTGTTAAAGTTTCATAGGATGCTTATAAGGAACTCAAGATTGATGTGTGTCGTTTCTGTAAAAGAAAGGACACTGTCATAAAGATTTCCTAAAACGTAATGCTTGGTTTGAAAAAAAAAAGTACATTTAGTGCCTTTGTATGTTTCGAAGCAAACTTAGTAGAAGTTTCTAATAATACATGGTGGCTTGATTCTGGTGCAACAATTCATGTATACACTATGTTTCAGGCTTTTACTACGATCCAAACTACGAATCCAAATAAAAAAAATATAAAAAAAATTCTTGTTCATGGAAAATCGCATGAAGGCTAAAATTGAAGGTATATGGACTTATCGTTGATCTTGGAGACTAAACATCACCTTGATCTATTATAGACTCTTTATGTTCCTTCAATTATTAGGAATTTAATTTCTCTTTCAACACTTGATGTTTCTGGATTTGATTTTAAGTTTGGACATAGATGTTTCAATTTATATAAGAATACTATTTTTATAGTTCTGGTGTTCTTATTGATGATTTATATAGATCGAAACTTGATAATAATTTTTATGAATTCCTGCTTACTATTCATCAAAATATTGGAATTAAACGCAGTTCACTAAATGAAAGTTCTGCTTATTTGTGGCATAAACATTTGGGTCATGTATCCAAAGAACAATTAAAAAGATTAGTAAAGAATTAAATTCTTCTGAATTTGAATTTTGTTGATCGTGATATATATTTGGATTGCATTAAAGGAAAGTAAACCAAACATAACAAGAAAGGTGCCACAAGGAGCACTCAGCTTCTTGAAATAGTACACACTGATATCGCGGACCCATTGATGTTCCATCTTTAGGTGGAGAAAATTATTTTATCACCTTTATAGATGATTTTCACGTTATGAATTTATCTATTTGTTGAAAAAAAATCTCAAGCAGCGGACACTCTCAAAGTGTACGTTAATGAGGATGAAAGACAATTAGATAAAAAAGTTAAAATCATTAATTCGGTCAGATAGAGGTGGTGAATATTATGAAAATTGTAATGATTCAGAACAATATCTAAGTCTATTTGCAAAATTCCTTGAGAATGGTGAAGTTGGTGGGAGTGTTGAACGATAAAATGTGAAAATTAATGAGGTGAGGGTAAATATTTCATTGCCCATGAATATACCTAATTCCTACCAATCACAAATGTTATTCCTATTGTTGAAGAACACTTTAACAATGTTGAACAACATTTAGGTGAAACACTTCAAGAAGGAACTAACTCACAAGTATCCGATGCAAATTAACCACAAACAATGCCATAAAGAAAATTGGTTAGTATGTGATTTAGTTGCAAGGGTCAGATTTTACATTGGAATTAATAAAGATTCATTTTCACAAGCCACAGAAAATAATGAGTCTGATAAATAGATTGAAGCCATGAATGAAGAGTTAAAATACATAGAATACAGCAAAGTATGGATCTTGTTCAATTACTAGAAAGTTCTAAAATAATCGAGTGTAGATGGGTCTTCAAAATCAAAACGTGATTCAAATGGTAATATTGAAAGATATAAAGTCAAACTTGTTGCCAAGGGATACACTCAAAAAAAAAGGGGGAGGCATTGATTATGAAGAGACTTTTTCATCGGTCTCAAAGAAAGACTCATTAAGAATTATTTTATCTTTGGTAGCTTATTATGATTTTGAATTACATCAAATGGATGTGAAAATTGTCTTTCTTAAGGTAGACCTTGCATGAAGATGTTCATATTGACCAACCAAAGGGTTTCGAAATCAAAAGAAAAGATCAAATAGTGTGTAAACTAAAGAAGTCAACATATGAACTCAAACAAGCCTCACAAAAATGGTATATAAATTTTAATGATACCTTAACATCTTTTGGATAACGAAATTACCGTTGATTCGTGTATATACCAAAAGATCAGTGGGAGTAAGTTTATATTTTTAGTCCTGTATGATGATGACATTTTACTTGTTGCTAATGATTTAGGCATAATTGCGAGAGACAAATGATTTTCCCTCTATGAACTTTGAAATGAAAGATATGGGTGAGACATTATATGTGATAGGGATAGAAATATTTCATGATAGATCACAAGGATTATTGGGACTGTCTCAAAAGGGCTATATCGAAAGAGTTCTAGAGAGATTTAATATGAACAATTGTTTAGCAGTAATAGTTCCTATTTAAAAAAAAATTGGACAAATTTAATCTCATCCAATGCCCAAAGAATGATGTAGAACCAAAGAAAATGGTCTCACTTTCTTAAATTTCTATTATTGAAAGTTTGATGTATGTTCAAACTTGTACAAGACCATATATTAGCTTTTTGGTCAAATGTTAGAAAGATGTTAAAGTAATCCTGGTATGGATCACTAAAACTGCAAAGAAAGTTTATGGCATGTTATGAAGCCACAATTTATACATTATGGTTGCAAAATTTTATTTCAGGATTTTGAGTTGAGTTGTCGACACCATTACCAAGCTGCTGAAAAACTTATTGTGATAATGCTGCAGCGGTATTCTTCTCCAAAAATGATACGTACTCCAAATGTGTCAAACATATGGAATTAAAGTACTTTACTATCGAGGAACAAATTCGGAAACAAAGAATATTACTTAAGAATATTAGAATTGATCTCATGACTGCAGATCTGTTAACAAAAGGCTTATAACCAAAGACATTTAAAGAACATGTTCAAAAAATGGGTCTGGGTTGTGCTTATGATTGATACATTTATGATGTTTTACACTCTCAGCTCAAATTATGTGTTTCTGATATACATAAATGAATATCTTGTTTCTCATAATGGTGTACACATTCTTGTTTGAGAAATTACAAGATGAGTCTGTATGAGACATTATTGTGGACCGTAATGTCATATGTTTTTATAGCTTATGAACCTAGTTTGATAAGTTGCTAATGTAGTAGTATATGAAAGGAAGTATGTGACTTAATATTTATGTACAACCGCCATAACTCGCATTAGTAGTTTGTTATATTGTGCTATGCATGATGGACATTATACATGAAATATATTGCATGTACAACTAATGTTTATTAAATGTTAATGATATATGGTTATTATTATTATTATTAATTATTTCTTACTTATGACCCAAGTTTACTTATAATTCAAGTAATACTATAAATAGTATTTAATAAGGAATAGATCTCGTCTGTACATTGGTTACTTGATGAACGTACCAGATTAAATCATAACCTTTATAAATTAGTCATCTCTCCACCCATTAGGGTCATCACATATTCTCTACAATAATTTCATCACTGACGATTGTGGTAACATAAAGTTAGGGCAAGGAGGTAGAAACCAATTTATGACTAACGCTTCCGCTTTTCTCTGTGATGATGTCTTGCTCATCAGGTATATGCTCCTAACGATCTCTATGTAAGATTATCGTGTTCAAGATCCTTATATTATGTTATTCTAGTACTTTAATCTTACAACATTTACACATATCATGCATGAATCATTGTGCTCACTATAAGCTATAAATATCTAATTTTTTCTCATATATTAACACAATTTTTTAAAACAAGTTTACCAAAAAAAAACACTATATAGTAAAAAGAACATTTCCGCTTTCCCAAAAACTTCAAGTTTGATTACAAGTCATTGAGTGATTCGCTGGACAACAAATTTGAGGTACCACTATTTCTTTTTCTAGCTCTTGTCTAAAACTGATGCGTTTGACCAAGGTAGTTGCATCTTGAAATTAGAAAATATTTATTCCTTTATCCTTTCTTTTGTATATTTTAAAGGGAAAATGGACAAGTACCCCTTCAACCTATGCTCGAAATCTCAGAGACACACTTATACTATACTAAGGTCATATTACCCCCCTGAACTTATTTTATAAGTAATTTTCTATCCCTTTTTGGCCTACGTGGCACTAGCTTCAAAAAAAATCAACTAGCGTTGGGCCCATAAGATAGTGTCACGTAGGCCGAAAAGGGATAGAAAATTATTAATAAAATAAATTCAGGGGGTAACAGGACTTTAGTATAATATAAGTGTGTCTTTGAGATTTTGGACCTAGATTGAGTGGGTAGTTATGCATTATTCCTATTTTAAACTGACCAAAAATAAAATTCAACTTCTTAATTAAATAATGAGAACCAATTACTTATTTTAAATTAAGTTATAATAATATAATGTATTTATGTTTTGATTATTCTATCATTGCTATTTTTTATGTGTATGTTTTAATTATTCAGTAGGAAAAATACACAAGTATCCGAAATCTCAGAGAAACACTTATAATATACTAAGGTTCTTTTACCCTTAAACTTATTTTACTCATTATCGATCTACATGGCACTTTCAACCATTTAGCTTGAAAAAATTGTTAACACACGTTGGACCCAAAGGATAGTGTCACGTAGGTCAAGAAGGAATAGAAAATTATTTATAAAATAAGTTCGAAGGTGATAGGACCTTAATTAGTATAGTATAAGTGTCTATCTGAGTTTTCGGACATATGTTGGAGATACATATGAATTTTCCTTATTCTGTATCTAGTTAAATATGTACAAAAGAATGTTAAATTTGCTTAGACGGAAATTTTTCATTTCTTTAAATAATTGCTAAATATAAAAAGAAAATTTTTGAAAAAAAAATAATTTAAAAAAAATTAAATAAAATTAATTTTAAAAGCCCAAGCAATGATTGATGGAACCTTAAGTATTTAAAAATTCATTTAAATAATATTATACGTTTGGACCATGTTTAAATAATTTTCGAAATGTCTACTTTATTGTAGATACCATCGATCAATAAAGTATTAAAATGAGTTTGGGGCCATATTCTCAATATATGGCTGTCTAAGACCCAAAATTTATAGGATTTGGGACCCTATTTAGTTACAAATAATTGTATTTAAATGTTATTGACCTTGCATTTATTAACTTTATTGATGTTCCTAACCTAAATCATAATGTTCTGAGCTAAAGGAGGTATTTTTATATGCAGTTGGTATTTGGAGTGAAATGAAGCAAAAAAAAAAATTGCTTGCAAATGGGATGCTTTATTAATTTAATAAGATTCGTTCGAATACATACAAATAGGAACAAATGTATGCATGATAAACAATTTCACGAGCATCTTTATTGAGAGTAGTAGCAAAAATTGAGAGAGATGCTTCAAAAATATAAGATTTGTTCAATTTCACGATCATGTCTTCGAGACTTAGTATATAGTCTCCCAGTAGGAGTGGTAACTGGTTGGATAGGATCAAATTTAAATGGGTTGAATATGGATTGAGAAAAAATGATTTGGATTACATCAATCCAAATTTTTGTTTTCGAAAAATAATAAATAATCTATTTCTTAAAAAAAAAAATAATACCCCCTCCCCCGGGCGCCACCCCCCCCCTTCCACCAACCTATCCTTAAATTTTTTTTTGTTTTTCAAAATAAAAGCCCCCTTCCCTAGGCACCCATGTATGCACGTTACTGTTTATAATGATATAATATTTATAATGTTTACGTGATCACATATATATATACCTTTAAAATGCACTATTAAATAGCGCATGAAAGTAAAAGATTATCATAAAGTTTTATATCATAACAATAATTTCAAGCAACGTTTAAGTATTTTCATACCTTCTTCCCTATTTATTTTCATAAGTATCGACTAAGGGTAGTAGAGGGGTCATGTCCCGGCCAACTATTGTCTTGGCCAACTATGTTCGGTATTAGTAGAGGCTTAATAAACTATGAATTAGAGTTGATGTATTCAACCTACTTGGTTCCACTTACTTTTTAGATTATAATTGTTGTAAACCAAACTTTGTTTAGTATTGTACTTAACCAACTTATTTAATAATTATGCTTCCGCTTAATTATTTTAGCTATCATATTTATATTCATGTTTAGCTACACTTATGTTAGTATCAAGGGTTAACTTGGAATCACTTGTTAGCAGTGGCGGATCCAAGATTTTCAAGTTCAAAACATAAAAAATAAAATTAAAATGTGAGAGAAGGAATTCAAACTCGAACAACCTAGGAAAATTAAGCTCTCGTTATCACTGGGTCAAGGGTCACACTTGTGTTTGTTGAGTCAAAAGTCAAAATATACATATAAAATTTAAAAGCTAATCAAATATACACATATATACAGTGGGAGTGGGTTCATATGAACCCACTTGACCCTCTGTGAGTCCACTCCTGCTTGTAAGGGGTGTGCAAAAATCGAACCGAAAAAATGTCATTGGGTTATTGAATTTTAAATGGTTTTATAAAAAAACTTGAGTTATTAGTTCGCTATTGGTTTTTACTATTGGGTTATCGGTTACGCAATAACCCAATTGTTGACACCAAATTTTGGTCCGATGGTTTTAAAATTAATACATTTTGAGTCAAATACAAAAAAAAATAAAAAAAATCTGCCCTTCCCACATCTTTTCTCAAACAATTTTCATTTTTTGCAAAAGTCCCACATCGCTATTTTATCCTTTTTGAGGATTTTTGGGTTTCTATATAAACCCACTTCATTCAATATTTTAAGGGGGGAAGGGAATACAAAAGAATACTCAATAAAAAATTTGAGAATTCTTGGTTCCATAGTTCAAAAATTTTAAAAGTGTTTAGTTTTTTTTTTTGTGGTTTTTTTCGAGTTGAGGAGGTGGACTCGTCTCTTCAAACTCATAGTTCCGGTTCGTAGCTCAAACCAGGTAAATTTTTTCTCTTAGCGTTGTTTTATTTATTCTCAGCTCTTTTATGTTTTCTGTTTATTATATGTAGCTTTTTGTTTTTTTAGTTAATGTAGTGTAAAAGTCAATTAATATTTATGTTTATTATAGTTTTAATATTAGCATTATTTTACGATTTGATGTTCATTTATTTATTATTATTATTTTAAAATGTTAGTCAACTATTTGCTATCTTAAATTTTCAGGATTTTTATTATTCTATTTTAATGTTATTTTTTAATTTTTATATATTACGTTATTGTTGTTTCCATTTCTAATTATGTTGTTTTAGTTTTTGATTATTTTCCATACTCTTGGGATAAGTTTGCTATGTTTTGTTGATTGTGTAGGTTATAATAAATATTTGTTAAAATTGGCCAATGAAAAAACTCTCCGTCGGTTTTGGAGGCCTCCCCAATATTAAAAGACGGAAATTTTTAGTTTAAGTTCATATAACTTGTTTGTTAAATTGTTAAAAGGGCCGATGAAGAAATTACCGTCGATTTCCAAGGCCTCCCATGTCAGTAAGACGGATTTTTGTTTTTAAATTATTATTTCATATATTCAATTTTATTCATTTTTATTTATTACTAACACCTTTACTAAGTGTGTTTACAGGTACCCAAGACTTGTTTCATTATTTTGTATATATCGATGCTAGGCAAACCTTATGCCGTTTCTCATGTTGTTGTTTTATTTTATTATTATTATTTATTGTATATTATATTACTGGTATATTATTGTTATCTCCTCAATTTGAAAAAATAAACTCAGTTGGGAACCACAGTTGTGGATTTCGGAGGGTGCCTAACCCCTTCCCTTCGAAATAACTTGAACCCCTTACCTAGAATCAAATTGGTTTCGTAGGCATTTCTTTTAGGTTAATTAGTTAATCGGTTTCCTAGTTTTTCTAAAATTAGGTGGCGACTCCCTTTTCCCTTTAACCCCCTTTTACCACTTTTGACCCCTTTACCCTTTTTAAAAATTCAATTAATCAATTCTTTTTTTTATTGAGTCGACGCGACGTTGCTCCTATTCAAAGGATGTCAACAGAATGGCGACTCTGCTGGGGAATTAGAGGTTCTAACTATTATGGGTTTATCTTTTCGAATTGAGGATACTATTCTTTTATTGTGTTATTCATTATATCTTGTATTTTTTTGGTAATCATTTGCATATTATACTCATTATTCATTCATAATTCATTGTACATTGTCATTGCATTAATGACATTTTTCAACACATATGTATAGTATATTAAAGAACGATGTTGCGGAACCGCAGATCGGACTTTTCTATACTCAATCACTTTTTCGGAATGATCGACAATTTATTGGTTCGTCATGCGTCCAATGGTAGTCGTGAGTTCCAACCTAAGTTGTCAGCTTGGGTCCCCAGTCATTCAAGATCACTCTTGGTCAGCTATTTTTTTAACATTCATAATCTCAGTCCATTCTCTATCTGAGTCACAATCTGTTGGAACTACGTTTGACCTGATTCCTGCTTCAACGGGATACGTAGGCGCCATTAAGGCTCGGTCATCTTCCCCGTAAGTTTTCCAAATTTTAAGAACAGAAACTGGGGCAAAATTTTGGAGAAGTCTCCAAAATTTTATAATGGAGATAGTTGTTACAATATTAAATACCGGAGGTTTGTCGGAGCTGAAACAGGGGCAAAAAATTTTAGGAATGCCCTCAAAATTTTCACCAAGATTGTACGGAGACTCCAGTATTTAGGAGGCTTCACTCCGAGTTGGTTTGTATATTTTGCATTAATTTTTTGTACATGATGTCACATTCATTGTATATCTTTGTTTTTATTATATTCCACTGAAAAAATTAGTTTAATTGACATTTTTTAAGTTTGAGTAGTCCGCCCTTCAACACGACTTATTATTTTCTTATTTTATTTTTGTTACTTTTGTTAAATTCGGATTGCCCGCCTTTCAATGTGGCTCATTGGTTTTTATTTTCATTATTTTTCCTTTCAAAAAGTAATTTGTTGTTTGTGAATTTTATGTCATATTTGGAAGAACTACGCAAACATGATTCTCATCAATGAGATACGTAGGCAGCCCTTATTGGGTTCAGTATTCTTTTTTCAAAAGATTTTTATTTATTTATTTATTTTTTATTCTTTGAATGTTTATATTTTTAAATTATTTTTTAACTGGGTTGGTGCCAACACAGTTCAAGTGTGCATGTGAAAAATAATTTGTATAATAATGAAGATTGATTTCTTGTTAAACCATGGATTCTTTTGATACCTCTCATTCATACTTTGTTACACTTGCAAATGTTGTCTTGTATAAATTCAAGATTAGAACAAAATCAGATTCATTGTTTCATGTACATTGTGTGGTGAGTTTTGAATCAAATTCAATTATTTTGCATTGTTGATCTAGAACTTGGCCTAAATGTTATTGAGGCGAAATTCTGAGTAATGTTTGATTTGAAAAATGATTGTAGGCCTTCTTTGATCCGTTTGAGCCTTTCAAAGCCTACCAAATGATGTTAATCCTTAGATGTCCCCACTTTGAGCCTTAAGCCTTTTCTTTGGACAACCACATCTTAGCCTATAACTTTTCTGAGTGCTTTTACGCACTATCTCTCTTTTGAACAGACTTTCTTGAGCGCACTGAAGACATGCAAGTTATTAGAGAAGATACAAAGTTCAAATTTGTCAAAGACAAAAGTTATCAAAGTTCCTGAATGTCAAGAAAACAACAGTGACTTCAGAAGAAAAAAAAAGGGCTTCAAAATTCCCCACCAATTTAAAAAAGCAAAATTTCAAAAAGAAGAAAAACACTCCAAACAAAAAGGAGAAAATTCAAAAAGAGGGGAAACTCAGACAAACAAAGTTTCAAAGAAGTCAAAAGTGCAAAAGGAAGGAACAACAAAGAGAATCAAACGCTAAAAGCGTAATAAATGTTAAAAGCATCTATTTAGTGCAATGCTCAAGAAAGAATAAGTCACTTTAATCCCAAATGACTATCCTACCCGTTCCTAATCCAACATTACAAGCTATTAACAAGCTCTACATGATTTCAATTCAAATATTCCAGATTAGTGGAGATTTACATGAAGATCAAGCCTATGGTATCACAATTGCATGCATTGAAATTTTTTGTTGAGTGTGAGTGTGTTTTTTCAGATATTCCCAAATCAAAACATTTTAAATGTGCACAAATTGAAAGTTTCTTTCTTGTGAGGGCACTTGAAACATGATGTTAGGTCTAGTTCAAAGATTTTGCTTGTAGCAAGATGAACAAATCTTGTCGTTACTTAAGTACAATTGAGGTACCACTTGAATAAATAGGAATTACCTCGATGTCAATTTCAGTTGAAAGAGAAAAATTGTGAGAAATTTTTGTACAATACTATTGTTGGCGCTAACCAAGTTAAAATATGTTTCATTGTTGATATTTGTCCAAACAACTTTGTGGACCGTTTCATTGTTGATTTTGTCCATACCAACTTTGTGGACCGTTTCATTGTTGATATTTGTCCAAACAACTTTGCGGACCGTTTCAAAGTTTAGATTGCATTTTTTGGTAGTCATACCCTTCAAAATGACATCTTTTATTTTCAGTAGTCATACCCTTCAAAATGACATCTTTTTAATTTGGGTCGTCAAACATTTCAAACTGACATCATTTTATATTTGTGACCCATATTTGTCCATACCAACTTTGTGGACTGTTTCATTGTTGATATTTGTCCAAACAACTGTGTGGACCGTTTCAAAGTTTAAATTGCATTTTTTGTAGTCATGTCCTTCAAAATGACATCTTTTTTATTTTAGGTCGTCATATCCTTCAAAATGACATCTTTTTATTCTTGGGTCGTCATATCCTTCAAAATGACATCTTTTTTATTTTTGGGTCGTCATATCCTTCAAAATGACATCGTTTATTTTAGGTAGTCATACCTTTCAAAATGACATCTTTTAAAGTTAGGTAGTCATACCTTTCAACATGACATTTTTTTTAATTGGGTCGTCATACCTTTCAAAATGATATCTGCTCAAAATTGATTTGTTATCTCAAATAAAATGATTTATTTCAGATTGGTTTGTCATGTCGTTCAATATGACACTTTTTTTATTCCATTTTAAATTGACATTTTATTTAATTCATGATGCTATTAAGTTTGAATCATTACATTGGTTAATATCTTGTTCATATGGTCATGTTTGCATAATTTATGTTATATTTGCTACTAACATTGATATTGCAGATTTTGTGATAGACATATTAAGTTCAAATTGGGTCGTCCACCTTTCAAAGAGACAAGATTGAGTTGTCATCTCCTTTCAAATGACATGTTAAGTTCAACTTGGGTCGTCCGCCTTTCAAAGAGACAAGATTGGGTTGTCATCTCCATTCAAATGACAGGTTGAATTCAAGTTGGGTCGTCCGCCTTTCAAAGAGACAAGATTGGGTCGTCATCTCCCTTCAAATGACATGTTAAGTTCAACTTGGGTCGTCCGCCTTTCAAAGAGACAAGATTGGATTGTCATCTCCCTTCAAATGAAATGTTAAGTTCAACTTGGGTTGTCCGCCTTTTAAAGAGACAAGATTGGGTCGTCATCTCCCTTCAAATGACATGTTAAGTTCAACTTGGGTCGTCCGCCTTTCAAAGAGACAAGATTGGGTTGTCATCTCCCTTCAAATGACATGTTAAGTTCAAGTTGGGTCGTCCGCCTTTCAAAGAGACAAGATTGGGTCGTCATCTCCCTTCAAATGACATGTTAAGTTCAACTTGGGTCGTCCGCCTTTCAAAGAGACAAGATTGGGTTGTCATCTCCCTTCAAATGACATGTTAAGTTCAAGTTGGTCGTCTGCCTTTCAAAGAGACAAGATTGGGTTGTCATCTCCCTCCAAATGACATGTTAAGTTCAAGTTAGTCGTCCGCCTTTCAAAGAGACAAGATTGGGTTGTCATCTCCCTCCAAATGACATGTTAAGTTCAAGTTGGGTCGTCCGCCTTTCAAAGAGACAAGATCGGGTCGTCATCTCCCTTCAAATGGAATGTTAAGTTCAAGTTGGGTCGTCCGCCTTTCAAAGAGACAAGATTGGGTTGTCATCTCCCTCCAAATGACATGTTAAGTTCAAGTTGGGTCGTCCACCTTTCAAAAAGACAAGATCGGGTCGTCATCTCCCTTCAAATGAAATGTTAAGTTCAAGTCGGGTTGTCCGTCTTTCAACGAGACACGCTGGGTTGTCACCTCATTCAAAGTAACGTGTTATTCGCATCATCCTTTTTTCAAAAAGGTACACCACCTTCATTGTGCAATTTTGCAAGTAACATCAAAGGTATGTGAATTTTCTCAGTTTGCAATCAATCTTCGTCTTTTGTTTATTATTTTCGTCCCAGTCGATCAATGTGGAGTCTTGCTCAAAAGTTCTACTAATGTCTCAATTGTTTTGTTCAATGTTTATCAAATCAAATTTGGCTCGTCAACTTTGTTTGACCAGGATCTCTTTCATCGATCCTAATCAAACAAAGGGGCAAGTTGTTGACACCAAATTTTGGTCCGATGGTTTTAAAATTAATACATTTTGAGTCAAATACAAAAAGAAAAATAAAAAAAATCTGCCCTTCCCACATCTTTTCTCAAACAATTTTCATTTTTTGCAAAAGTCCCACATCGCTATTTTATCCTTTTTGAGGATTTTTGGGTTTCTATATAAACCCACTTCATTCAATATTTTAAGGGGGGAAGGGAATACAAAAGAATACTCAATAAAATTTTGAGAATTCTTGGTTCCATAGTTCAAAAATTTTAAAAGTGTTTAGTTTTTTTTTTTTTGTGGTTTTTTTCGAGTTGAGGAGGTGGACTCGTCTCCTTCAAACTCATAGTTCCGGTTCGTAGCTCAAAACCAGGTAAATTTTTTCTCTTAGCGTTGTTTTATTTTATTCTCAGCTCTTTTATGTGTTCTGTTTATTATATGTAGCTTGTTTTGTTTTTTTAGTTTAATGTAGTTGTAAAAGTCAATTAATATTTATGTTTATTATAGTTTTAATATTAGCATTATTTTACGATTTGATGTTTATTTATTTATTATTATTATTTTAAAATTGTTAGTCAACTATTTGCTATCTTAAATTTTCAGGGTTTTGTTATTATTCTATTTTAATGTTATTTTTTAATTTTTATATATTACGTTATTGTTGTTTCCATTTCTAATTATGTTGTTTTAGTTTTGTTGATTATTTTCCATATTCTCTTGGGATAAGTTTGCTATGTTTTGTTGATGTTCAGGTTATATTAAATATATTTGTTAAAATTGGCCAATGAAAAAACTCTCCGTCGGTTTTGGAGGCCTCCCCAATATTAAAAGACGGAAATTTTTAGTTTAAGTTCATATAACTTGTTTGTTAAATTGTTAAAAGGGCCGATGAAGAAATTACCGTCGATTTCCAAGGCCTCCCATGTCAGTAAGACGGATTTTTGTTTTTAAATTATTATTTCATATATTCAATTTTATTCATTTTTATTTATTACTAACACCTTTACTAAGTGTGTTTACAGGTACCCAAGACTTGTTTCATTATTTTGTATATATCGATGCTAGGCAAACCTTATGCCGTTTCTCATGTTGTTTTATTTTATTATTATTGTTTATTATATATTATATTACTGGTATATTATTGTTATCTCCTCAATTTGAAAAAATAAACTCAGTCGGAAACCACAGTTGTGGATTTCGAAGGGTGCCTAACCCCTTCCCTTCGAAATAACTTGAACCCCTTACCTAGAATCAAATTGGTTTCTTAGGCATTTCTTTTAGGTTAATTAGTTAATCGGTTTCCTAGTTTTCCTAAAATTAGGTGGCGACTCCCTTTTCCCTTTAACCCCCTTTTACCACTTTTGACCCCTTTACCCTTTTTAAAAATTCAATTAATCAATTCTTTTTTTTATTGAGTCGACGCGATGTTGCTCCTATTCAAAGGATGTCAACACCAATAAGATGGTAATACTTTATTATTTTATCATTTCTAATTATTTAATATATAATTATACATTATAACTATATCAAATTATTAGTAATCTAGCAACTTCACAGTAGGCCCCTTTACTAGTTTTTACTATTTACTCAAAACTTAAAGATTAAAGTAAGGGGTTCACAATTGAAATTATTTGATTTTAGTTTTAGTTTTAGTTTTAGTTTTAGTCTTGTTGGACTAGTTTATTTTAGTTTTAATTTGTAATTGTAGGTTGTATCATTTGCAAGTTTGTATCTGATTAACATTAAAAATTTCATACTATGTTTTGGTGATAACATGTAATTATAGCCTTCATACTTTATTTTCTCTTATTGATGTAATTTTTCATTATCTTTCTTATTTTACTATATCGAAGTATTTAGAGGAGTGAGAAGGCATATAATATTTTATGGACATTTTCTTATTGGGTAAACCGAAAACCGAATCGATAATGATAAAAAATCGATAAACAAAAAACCGATAAAGAATATCTTATTGATTTGTTATTGGGTTAGCATATTTAAAAACCGAAAACCGATAAACCGAATCGATAATATATAAAATCAAACCGAACCGACCGATGCACCCCCTATCACTTGTGACTCTAAGTACTTGTTACGACTAGAGGTAATCTCGGATCATGACACTATTTTTATAAGTTATGCTAAAATAGTGTTGTGTATCTATTTATGTTTTTGAATAATTATTCAATTTGTGAATCTAGTGATTCAAAATTATTTGAACATACTTTTTTTTCAAAAAATAATGTGTCCAGTAATGTGAAAAATAATGTTTCTACATACATGTTTGTTATTTTTTATATTGTCTTCTTCTTATGTTCGTTTAGTGTCAACCTGTAACACCTCAGAAGTCCCTCAGTACTAATTAGGAAATTAGCAGTAGAAAATATGAAGTTCATAGATTTTTTATATTTACGGACAAGGTTTACGAGCCATAAAAGGTATTATGATTCATGAAAGGGTCCATAAATGAGACTTCACAAAACATGAAATTTAACTCAGTGATTAAAAATGAGTATATGGAACGTGGAAAGGTCTACGACATAGACACGAGTCATAGAAGACCTCTGAAACATGAATAATTGAGTTGGACAGGAGAGCCTTGATATGTGTCGTAGAAGTGTTTATGCTCGTCAACAACTTTTGTAGTTCCAAATCCTGAAACTTCAGAACCTTTAGTATATTGGATCGACGACCTGACAATACAGTTTGTAAAAGGAACTACAAGTCATGGTCGTAGATTAGACTTCGGAGAATGTGTATTTCAATATATTCATTCCTATGAATGGATAGCATAAATTGAATAAGGAATTACGAGCCGTAGAACGTTGCATGGATTGAAAGTTTAGAACCTAGGATTTCTTCTTTGATTTTTATGGACCCCTAGGATTCCATGGTCCGTAGATGGAACTACTTACCGTAGATGATCCTAGTAGAATCTTTCTGGCAGATTCTAATCATGGTTATTTGGGTCTTTTCTCTCTCTTTAAATTCCTATATGACGTCGTTTTGACTATTCGAAGTGGATTTTAGTGATTCTCCCAAATCAAAGTTTATTGTCTCTCAAGTTCTCTGTGAAGGCAAGAAGAAGGGATTCAAGATTCAAGCTAGGGTTTCATTAAAGGTATGCATAAAATTCATCAATAAGTCTTGTTTCATCCATTGAGTCCCAAACAAATCCTGATTTTTGGTATCATCAATTGAAGATAAAAGAACAAGATATCCCCGCTACATAATTCCAAGTCTCCCTAGATAATGCCAAGTCATGTTACATTTTTGTTATAATGTATCAAAGAGTGAAACATAAAAACCAAAATTATTATTTCACATGAAACATTAATAAAGGCAAAATACATTTTAAATTGGCCTAAGCTAACATCTACGCCCTCCAACTTTGCGTGTGCACAAATAGACACTTAGACTTATATAAAGTTGAATAAGTAGAAACACGCATCCTATGTGGCATAACACCTGTAGGATGCCACATAGGACATGAATTTCCACATAGGATGCCAACCAGGATGCGTATTTAACTTTTTACAAGTTTAAGTGTCTACTGGTGTACATCCAAAGTTACATATTTATGTATTATATTTTAATAAAACTAGAGAAATCAATTGGCAATTTCTAGTGGATTAACACGCACAACAGGATAACAAATCAAAGGGTGAACCATTGCAGAAGAAAACCCAACTCCTTGTTCCATATTAAGTTTCTCAGCACCTTTAATTTTCCAATCAAAACATTGTATCAACACACCAAGTGTCCTATGTAACACTGCTGCTGCAAGTCCAGCACCAGGACATCCTCTTCTTCCACCACCAAATGGGACATAACAGAAATTCTGTCCTTTCATAGCCTCCAATTCATCAGGCTCGATCGCGAGCTGGTTCTCCTCCCCTCCACCAGAGTTAACAAGGTACCTCTCTGGAATAAACTCATCCGCATCTCTCCATTCATTAGGGTCCCTATTAATCGCGTAAATGTTTAGTACAAGCCTAGAATTTTTGGGAATTGTGTAACCATTTACTACACAATCTTCTCTGCATTTTCGGAATATTAAGGGCAACGAGGGATGTACTCTTAGTGTTTCCTTGACAACAGCTTGGAGATAAGGAAGATTTGGGATATCGGATTCATCAACTAGCCTGTTTGGACCAACTACTCTGTCAATCTCTTCTTGGAGCTTCTTTAATGCTTTTGGATGGTTCAAAAGCTCTGCTATTCCCCATTGCAAACCAACACTTGTTGTATCAGTTCCTCTCAGAAAAAGATCCTATTAAAAGAGGAAAACAAATCATTATGCTTTTTAAATTTGTATAATGGTGCTTTATTTGGCACGCACCGAACTTAAGAATGAAAGAAATATATTGATCATTACAACTTGCACTATCACTTATGTAACTTGTTTTCGCTACGAAAGTCATTTTTAAATAACTTATTTTCGTAGAGATTAAATGTTTTCCTTCGTGCTGAACACACCCTAAAACAAATGTACTTTGTAAAGGAGATATACATAAGAGTCTTATAATTACCAAGAAAAGACCCTTGATGCCATTTCTAGTTAGCTTCATCTCAGCATTTTCATCATCTGCAATTTCCAGAAGAATATCCATCATATCCCTCCTCTCTTTTCCTCCCACACGCCTTTCATCTTCGTGTTTCTTTATGATCCCATCCATTAACTTATCAAATTTGAGCAACAAAGCTTTTGCCTTTCTTCCAGCACCAAGCAGATCATATTTCTTCAAAGGACCAAAAATTTCACCTAATCCCAGCTGCCCTGCAAGTAATACTATCCCCTTAGCAATTTCTCTTATCTCTGCACTCTCGTTGACATTAGTTGAGGTTCTTGTGCTCATAATCAGCCTACAAATAAGATTATTTGTCATATCCATAAGCTGAATTCCAACATCACAAGCATCCCCTTGTTCTGAACACTTAACGAAAAATTCCAACACTTTCATCATCTCCTCCTTCCTAACATCAGCAAATTTACTAATCTGTGGAGCAGACAGAATCTCAGTCATGCATATTTTCTTCAAGAAAATCCAAAGTTTGTTATAGTCCATAATTGAGAACATTGTATCATTGTAAATTTGGTACTCTGAAGAGCCAAATTCTGGCCTATTAGCAAAATTTATGTCATTGGTTTTAAACACTTCTTTCGCTATAGCGCCATTGGACACAACATATGAAGTTGACGCGCCTGCATGAATCAACATGAATGGACCATAGCGCAATGCTAATTTCTGGAAGGATTGGTGCCACAAAGAACCAAGAAGATGCAAATGACCAATGAATGGTAATGCTGGTGGACTTGGAGGAAGATGGATTTTTTTGTGTGATTTCTTGATCAAGAATTGAAATATTATTAGACCACATAGTAAACAGATGAACAAAAAAAGCAAGTTATGAAATTGACTTTCTATGGAAACAATTGCCATCAGTGCTAAATCCTAACGAGATGATGATTATGCCCTCTTAACTTGTGTGTTCTAATTTATAAGCACAAGGTAAAAGCATACTCCTTCTGTCCTATTTTATGTGATACATTTTATTATTTAGTTTGTTCCAAAAAGAATGTCACCTTACTATAGTTAAAAATAATTTAACTTTAAATGATCTTCAGCCACACAAATATCTAATAATTGTTTTAAACTATAAGTTTTAAAAGTATTTTTTTTCTCAAACACCATGCCAAATCAAATGATGCTAACACAAAATAATTTAATGTTTTGTAATTTTCATTTAGGGGGAAAGGAATCATTTAGCAGATGCTCTTTTGTCATTTAATAAGGTGAGAGGAATAATCTGCAAAAGAAGAAGCACAAGAAGACTATAGATTCCCTCAATACATTAGACAAAAAGAGATGAGAATATAACTTGTGGATCTAATCGTTTTAGTTATTTCATAATCATATTATATTACAAGGGGGAAAAACTCAAGTCAAAAATTAAATTACCTTTTTACCTTTTATAAATATAAAGCAATTGTGTGTTCTACATTAATAATATTGCAGTAAAAATACTCATAGTTATAAAAAAAGAATCAAATTATTAAAGATATTTTAGCCAAAAATTAAAAGAACTTATTAATTTTCAACTTAATTGTTTGACCTTTGATCTTCATCTACATTAATAATATTGCATAAAAATATTATTTTGTTATAATATCAAGCTTATAAGAATATAATCATAAAGAGAAGAAGACAAGAGAAGTAGATAGAAGAAGGGGAATTTTCTTCTTATTGAAGTCTATACAATGGTGAATGATATCTCTATTTATAGTGTTGATGTATCATAGTCAAAGGTCACCTTGGAATTATACATAGTTATCATCAATGTTCAGATCACCTTGAAATCTTATCACATTGGAAACATTAATACATGAATCCAATTAATTGTTGGATAACTCTAATGGATCATCCACATAACACAATAGATTTATAACACTCCCCCTTGGATGTCCATAGATAATGTGCCTCGTTAAAAACCTTACTAGGAAAAACCTTGTGGGAAAAAATTCCAGTGTAGGAAAAAGAGTACACATATCTTTTGATACGCACTATTTGTTGTCTCATTAAAAACCTTGCCAGGAAAACCCAGTGGAAAAAAACCTCGATCAAGGGAAAAAAGAGTGTAGCGCGTATTATACTCCCTCTGATTAAAATATCACTTAATTTATTTTGATGATGTCTCCAATCTTCGTACACTGTGGTTGGTATATTCTTTTTCAAAGAAAAACCACACATTTCTTGAATATGGTGTGTCATTTATCTCAACCAGACGCACTTTCGACTTGCTTCATGAAGGACTTTTATTTTTGCATAGCAACATTTGCTTCATTGATTGCCAAGATATTATTGTGCCTCCACATGTAAACACATAGCGTGCTTGAGATAGATCTTTATGCGGATCAGATAAATATTTTTCATCTGCGTAACCAATCAATTTTTATCTTGGATTCCTCGGGATAGAATAAACCCATAACTATGGTCCTTCAAGGATATTCAATCATGTGCTAAACACGATTTCAATGTCTTTTTATCGAGAAGAAACTGAATCTTGCCAGTAAATTTACTGCAAAACAAATATCTAGTCAAATATTATTAGTAAGATGCACTAGTGCCCTGATTGCACCAAGATAGAGTTTCATCACCAAGAAACTCTTCATCCTTCTTTTGAGATCAAACTGAATCATCATTTATCTCAAGTGATCTCATAATCATTGGGGTACTCAATGAATGCGATTTATCCATATAAAATTGGATCAAAACTTTTCAGTGTATGTGCACTGTTACAAAAATATTTCATTTGTCAAATTATCAATCTGTAGGTTAAGACTAAATTTTGTCTTACCAAGACTTTTTCATAAAAATACAAGGACAATTAGGGTCATTCTTTTGTACTCTTTTTCTTCCTTGACTATTTCAATTCATATGAGGATTCTTGAAGCTTTATTGAAAAAGTTTCTTTCAAACTCTTATATGCTTCAAACATCTCGATTATTGCAAGGATTTTCATATAACCTTCATTGTCTAGCTAGACATTACAATTATTCATTACATGCATTCAAGTTTTCATATGTTGCCTAATCAAAACAAACCTCATTGCATTCACCAAAGGAGAACACATCTCCAATAATGTCAGGATGTTTGCGATAAACCTTTATGCCCCAAGGCACAAACCGTATTTGATATCTTACGTTTATACTATCACATAATAATTTATTTATACCCCACTGACATTATACCTTGATTTATGGACTACCAATCCAAAATGTGACTTTTCTAATTGAAACAAAATATACTTGAATTGTGCATTTTACTTGGCCAACCATTTATCTGTCCACACTATATGACATATTTGAATTCAAGATCCTCGTCATAATTTATATCATTAAGCGCTACCTCATATCAAAGATACCGTCGACGGTTATTTGATATCGATTCCAACAAGACATAACTTATCGAGATCTCTTCATTTTTCATTATTTCAGGTACCTGAACCTTTTTCAAGATTTTATGAAGTGTTATGTCAATGTCCTCCTTTATAGCACTTGCCTCATTATCATGACCATATTGATCATTTGCTCCTTCCTTCTTCAAGGAATTTTATATTTGGAATCGATTGGTCTATTACGCTTCCGGCGTATCATAGACTTTGTCCTTTAAGGACTTCACATTGGAGCATTTGCAGCTGAATTATATTATAGGGTCAATGCATTCATCTGACAACTGATTTGAAACTTATGCAACTGAATTATCCTTTGAACTTTAAGTTCACATATTTATTGAACGAGGATCTAGATAATTCATAATTGACCTCACACATAATTTTCAGTTGTCAATCATCTCTCCCCCTAATGTTAGAAAATCTAACATTCATTCCAACCTTATTTGGAAGTTCATCTTTGTGCGTGCTGGAGCAATTAAAATCATAACCGCACATTCAACATTTTAGATGAAAATTATATGGTTCCTAACCCTGAACCAATTTTAATAGAGAAACCTTGTTGGTTTGATGCATACATGTTTTGCTACATGTTAAATAAAATTGTCTCATACCAAATCTTATTTGGGAGTTTTGTTCTCATAACCATGATTTAGCTATAATTGGAGGCATATAATTTTTGCTAAATCAACCAGCATTATCAATATAATTTCATAGTTTGGAACTGTGCTCTTAATTTTAACAATTCGAGCAAACAACTTTACAAAAATCAATTTGTAAGTTGACAACAAAATACATGTGACCATCGCATAGATGCATCAATCATATAGTTACAAATGATCCACATGACAGGTGAACGGGCCCAAATTCACCCTTTTATATGTTCCAAAAATTTTAGGGGATTACAATCCCAACCTTAGTTGGTACAATGATCATTTTATCAAGAGAACAAGCAACACAAGAAAATTCTTGAAGAATCTTTATTTCTTCATCATATAAATCACCTGAGTTCTCAATCACGTTTCCATCATATTTAATCGGAATGGTCAACCAGTCATGCCAACTGATCTTTATTTTAGTACACTTATAATTTACTTTTACATGTGATTTCATCAGCATGTACATGTTTGTATGGAACAAACAAGAGCAAAAGTGGGGTAATCTTTTACATAAACATTTATAACCCTTTTCGGTCGTAGTGATTTATAGTCTCAATATTTATTTTCAATTCATCCGAAACTTAAAAAGTTTTTTTTGAGACTTACTACAACCAAAATATTATCCGCTGATAATAGCACAACTCGTTAGAGCTTGCAATTAATTTTGTGTACTATCACATATTGCATGACACTATCCCTATGTTGAGCATCTCCTTCAAGGAGGAAATTATATTATTATTGTCATGGTCAAAATAATTACGAGCATGATGTCTTTCTTGCTTTACTTTTGTTGTACCATAGGTAAACAACCAATGACAAATTTGTATTACCACACAATAATGACCACAATCCTTATAGGCAAGAACTATTTCTTTCTTTTGCCTTTTCGATAGTTCATACCATAGTGACGTATAAAACATACAATACAATTATCCATTTCTTCCAAATAAAATTTATTTCCTCTCAAATCTCCCGTATAGATGAGAAGTGACATGTATCTTTTTTTCTCAAACCTTCCATAGAGGTGAGTTGTGGCATATATCCAACCCATAATGATTTTATCACATCTAGACCCATTCTCTTATAGAATAGTCGAGCATTCACGATACTCATCACAAGTCACATTCTCTTCAAGGAATGGACTAATTATTTATATGTACTTCATAAATTTGCATAATAAGCACAAAGGAACCCCATACAACCTCACAATTTCATTAATGTAAAGTTTGGCATAGTCCTCTGCCGAATATATAGTCTTGTCCGCCAAAAAGCGAGAAGACTTAGTCATCCTATCAACTATCACCCAAATGGATTCATGTTTTCCGCGAGTACGAAATAACCCTGTGATAAAATCCATATTGATCACTTCCCACTTCCAAGTAGGAATGTCGATCTCTTGAGTCATACCTCCTGGTTTCTGATGTTCTACCTTGACTTAATGGCAATTGGGGCACTTACTCACAAAGTCTTCTATATCCCTCTTCATGTCATTCCACCAATAGACTTACCGCGGATCGCGGTACATCTTAGTGGCATCTGGATGAATAGAATACCTAGAGTTACGGGCTTTTGCAAGAATATGCTATCTTAACTCGCCCACAACAGGAATACACAATCTACCCTGGTAGCGAAGTACACCATCTTCGCTTGGGAGAAAACCTCTACTCTCTGTGGAATGCATACTTAAGTTCAAGCAAAATTGGATCACTGTATTGCTTTTCCTTAACCTCCACTACCAAAGAAGATTCTTCCCCATTTTTAACTATAACACCATTGTATGATATGCTCATAACTCCTAAGCGAGCAAGCCTGTGAACATCCTTCACTAGCTCCTTCTTTTCTTCCTAAACACGGGCTATACTACCCATATATAATCTGTTAAGGGCATCTGCTACTACATTCGCCTTACCTGGATGATAATGCACACTCATATCAAATCCTTAAGGAACTCAAGCCTTCTCCTCTGGCGAAGATTCAACTCTTTCTAGGTTAACACATACTGAAGGCTCTTATGGTTAGTGAACACATCTACGTGAACACCATACAAGTAGTGTCTCTATATCTTGAGTGCAAACACCACTACTGCAAGCTCGAGGTCATGATTTGGATAGTTCTTTTCATGAACCTTAAGTTGTCTAGAGGCATAAACTATCACCTTAACTCGCTGCATCAACACACAACCTAGGCCAACTCTGGATGCATCACAATAGATCACATAACTATCTGAAACCTCTGGTAGGGTCAAGACAGGAGCTATAGTCAATCTAGTTTTCAATTCTTCAAAGCTTTTCTCACAATCATCTGACCATTGAAACTTGACCATCTTTTGAGTCAACCTAGTCAATAGTGAGGCTATGGAGGAGAATCCTTCCATGAACCCTCTATAATAACCCGCTAGACCTAAGAAACTTCTGATATCTTCAATAGAGGTAGGTCTGGGCCATCGTTTCATTGTTTCTATCTTCTGTGAATCCACTCGGATCCCTTCTCTAGATACAATGTGACCAAGAAAAGCAGCGGATTGCAACCAGAACTCACATTTATTAAACTTAGCAAATAATTGGCGATCCTTTAAGAGTCTGTAGAACAACTCTCAAATGACATGCATTTTCTTCCTTACTCCTAGAGTAAAAGAGGTTATCATCAATAAAGACGATAACAAATAAGTTCAACTACTGTTTGAACACTCTGTTTATCAAATCCCTGAAAACTGCAGGAGCATTGGTTAGTCCAGATGACATAACTACAAATTCGTAATGACCATACCGAGTTATGAAGGCTATTTTTGGAATATCACTATCTCTGACTCTAAGCTTATGATAACCCGATCGGAGGCTTATCTTTGAGAAGTGACTAGCACCCTGAAGTTGGTCAAACAAGTCATCAGTCCTGGGGATGGGATAATTATTCTTGATTGTGGCCTTGTTCAACTGTCTGTAGTCAATGAACATTCTTAGAGGATTATCTTTCTTGCTTATGAACAACACCGGTGCACCTCATGGTGAAATACTAGGTCTGATGAAGCCCATATCTAGAAGGTCTTTCAACTACTCTTTCAATTCCTTAAGCTCTGCTAGAGCCATTTTGTAAGGAGGAATAAAAATAGGCTGGGTATCTGGAAGGAGATCAATTCCAAAGTCAATTTTTTTTTCGGGAGGGACTCCGGGAAGATCTTCTAGAAATTCACAAACTACTGGAACTGATTCAAGAGTTGGGGTTTCAAGTCTAGAATCCTTAACCCGAACTAGATGATAGAGATAACCCTTAGATATAATCTTTCTGGCCTTAAGGTAAGAAATAAATCGACCCATAAGCACTAAGATACTACCCTTCCATTCTAAGATTGGTTCGTATGGAAGCTGAAACAAACAATCCTAGTTCTACAACAGACTGTGACATAACATGAGTGCAACTAATCCATGCCTATAATGAAATCGAAGTCTACCATTTCTAACTCTACTAGATCTGCTGAGGTGACTTTTCTGAGAGACTGTGACAGGGCAATTTTTGTATACCAGTCTATCAATAACTGGGTCACTGACTAGAGTAGAGACTGATTAAGGTTCTGAGAAAGTTTCTGGACTAGCACTGAATTGGACTACTATGTAAGGAGTTACAAAGGAAAGAGTAGCCCTTGGATCTAAAAATGCATAAACATCAAGGTCAAAGACTCGTAACGTACCAGTGACTACATCAGGAGAACCTTCCTGATATAGCAAGCCTGAAGAGAATACAACCTGTTTTGGCGTTGATCACCACCTGTACTAGATGAGTTACCCTGCTGAGTTGGGTGACTTGCTGGTGTTGCTTAAGTTGTAGATTGAGCTCTACCATTACCGCCTCTTTGACCCTATTTAGAAGGACAATCCCTCAACCTGTGACCAGACTAGTCGTACCCAAAACATCCCTCTTTTCCTGCAAGACACTCACCTGGATAGTTCTTACTACACTTAAGGCAAGTGGGGTAAGTCTTGGTTCCTGAAACACTTCCCTAAGATTTAGAGCCTGGTGCTCGAACCTTCTGGTCATACCTGTTCTTGGAGGATGGAACACTAGCTGACGAAAGGGTGGGAGCTGAAAACTTTTACTGACTCTGCGAGCGATTTCCACCACACGATTTCTATTGAAAATAGTCATAGTTCCAAGTCCTAGCCTTCTTATTCTCCTTAGCCTATTCCCTAAGCTTATCACCCTCAACCTGCTGAGCATGATTCATAAGCCAAGAGATGTTCATATCTCAAAGTAATATAACACTTCTGCACTCAGTTTTCACCAAATCCGACACTCCATACAAGATTGATCTAAGCCCTGAAATCAGCAACCATGTGAGGATCATGCCTGGAGAGTTGGTTAAACTTGAGTCCATACTCTTGGACTGTCATGTTACCCTACCTTAAGTTCATGAATTGTTGGGCTTTTGCTTCTCTCAACTCTATTGGGAAAAACCTATCGAGAAAAGTCTCACTAAAGCAATCCCAAGTTATAAAAGCTACATTTGCACCCCTATTCTCCTGACACTGAGTGTACCAAATATGAGCAACATATTTCAACTGGTATGATGCCAACTCAACCCGATCATTCCCAGTGACTTGCATTACCTCAAAGATTTTCTTGATCTCATCCAAGAAATTATGACGATCCTCATTAGTCTGTGATCCTAAGAACTCAGGCGGATTCATATTAACAAAGTCATAGACCCTTGCTTCTACTAATCCACCATTTTCATTCACATAAGCATGAAATCGATTGTTCTGGTTAGTCATACTCTGAGCCAACATCTGTATAGCATTTCTGAACTCAACATTGGAGACTTCTTGACCTAGAACCTGAGGAGTTGTATTTGCATTCCTAGCATTAGCTCTACGAGGAGGCATGATCTGAAACATAGAACGTCAAGTTAGAATGGAATAAGATCATACCTTACACACGATAATAGTAACTAGAAAGTTAATATTTTTCCTAAAACACTTTGTAGCCTTCCTCTCATTAGATGTGGTGCACTTAACACCCATGAAAAAAACTCTATTTAGTGCAACTTTTCAGACATCATAGGACTCTTGAACCTGGCTCTGATACCAAGTTTTATCACGCCCCGAGCTATCCCCGAGACGCGGACACAAAACCTAGTATCACAAGTGATCCCAAGCTAACCCTGCTGGCATGATCATGAGCATAATAAAGAAAATAAACTGTTGTGGAAACTAAATCATAATTTTAGAATGAAAAAAGGGGAATACCCATATGCTAAAATAATATAATATGAAGATTGATGAGTTTAATACAATGAAGTTACTAACTCAACACTAAGATGAAACTAACTACGTTTGAAAATAGCCTCTACAAGACTAGAAATACTAGGACAAACCTCAACTAAATCTAGCAAAAATGGAAACTAAAAGACAAAATACTAAAAAGAAACTCATGACAATTGTCTTCGGAGAATGAGGACTCACCACTGAATCTGCTGAACTGAAGATCGGAAAATTGACCTATGCTAACTTGATGCAATGACCAATTTATAATATGCTAAAACTGAATACTGAGTATACTGATAAATGGTCAATGCAAAAGAGACCGACTGAACTGTGAGAGCTACTAATAACTGATTATAAAACCACATGAGCTAAATGTGGAGTCTGATGTATACGTCCCATCGAGAGGACCCAATATACCTTGTCCGAGGTATAAACGCATGCTGGCGTGATCACTAAATTGATTGCCCACAAAGGGGACTTACAACCTACTTGGCTAGTAGTTATGGGACTAACTGGGTAGGCAGAATCATAGTCCATCTCGATGTAATGCTACTCTCATGGATTTATATAGTTAACTGATTATGTCTGAATTTTCTGTAAATACTGGATAGCTAAAAAATGAACATGCAAACTGAAAAATGAAACATTTAATCTAATAATTATGCATTAAAATTGAGGCATGTATAACTGAATAACTGAAATATCTTACCTAGCATGTAATTCAAGAAGTAAAGAAATACAAAGCTAGAATTCTAAAATTCATGCGATAAGCTGAATAATAACATGATAATCTGATTTGGAACATTTAGCTAATAAGTTCATGAAGTTCTAGAAACCCTAGGTCTAATCATGATATGGGAATCAAGAATCTTACTGAAAACTAGGGGCCTAATAGGTGAAAAGAACCCACTAGTGATGAAACTCATGGAGAAACACTTAGATTTCAGGGCTGGAATTGCTGGAGCCTTGCTACGTTCTAGAACTAGGGCTCTTGACCTTTTTCTCCTTTCTTGCTTCTAATTTTTTAAGTTTTGATTAATGATTTCACTTAGGGTAAATTATAGTTGTGTTTTTAGGCTTAAACTTACTAAAATCTGATGATTTGGGGTCAAAACGACGTATCTTATGGTTTAAACAAAGTTAGAAAAGACCAGAAGATCCTTGGGTAAGTTGTTGTCGGGCTAAACGATGATCTGGACAGACGGTCCGTCGTTCCATCGACGGTCCGTAGGTTGGGCCTGTTCGACAGACCTTTACTACAATGAGCATAACTTTTTACTCAAATGTCAATTTTTAGCAAGGTTGATGGCTATGGAAAGCTTATTCAATTATCTGTATGTGAGAAATACATGGGACACCTAATTCATTTTGTACTACGAGTTATGAGTATTTGAAGTTGACCTGACTATGCTTCCCCCTTAACTGCCTGCTAATTCCAACCTGTGGTCAGACCTACGGACCGTGGGTCCATATACGGAACGTGCTGGTCATCCGTGGATCTTGTAAGAGAGTGGGTGAATGGGGTCTGAATCGACAATCATAGACTACGAAGCGTAGCCTGACTTACGGACCATAGGTCCGTCCGTCGACCAAGACTTAACCAATTTTTCTGGGCTGAGATTTTTGAGAGTTTCTGACCCCATCGACGGATGTGCAGGACGTACCGTGGGTTAGGCTACGGTCCGTCGATGCCACCCTTGGTTGCACCTGTAGATTTTTCTTTAAAGATGGTTTATGATCTGTTTTGGATATGGGGTGTTACATTTGCCACCCAGTTACTGAAACGTTGAACAGTTCAATTGGCAAAGTAGAATGTCCTCCACACAGCCTGTCACGACCCGGATTCAGGAATCCAAATCGTAATCGACGTCTTTGACCTCTCAGAGGTCGCAGACAAGCCTCATCTTGCATTCATCACATTCATATGATTAATTTTAGCAAAAAATTTAAAACTTTTAAACGTATGAAGTATACATAGACTTCATATAGTTCATGAATTCATCATACTAAGCTCAACATAAATGTAACAACCATCTATCGTAAGAATCAATTTGAAACAGAATAATAATATATCATAAATACGTTTGCCAAACACGACCTTCTTACAAAAGCTTCGAAATGAAAGTACTAAAGGAACGCTAGGGACAATATCCACTAGCTTTGTCTAAAACTATGTGTGTATTCTTTTAACATAGTAGCTTAGGTGTAAGTGAGACTTTTCTCACTTCCTTTAACACTCCATTCTGGTCACTTACTTACTTTAGACCCATTGAATTATGTTATAACTCACGTTACTTACTTACTTTAGTGTAGTAGATTTATATTTAAATTTCATATGTATGAACCATTAGCCAATCTTTTAATTATTTAACATAATATTATAATCATTTACATGCATCACTTTTAGACAATGTATCGTTAGCCATTTTATTGGCATCCGATTAGTATTGGCATAAACAATTGGGCATAGATTTCATAAAAATATTTGTTGGCATAAGCCAATTTTCATGTTCAATATGCTTAAGTTTTTATACATTATGCATTAGCCTATCTTTTAGTTATTTAACATAATATTATAGACAATTCCCTACAACTTGTTTGACAATGTAGTGTTAGCCAATTTATTGGCATAAGATTAGTATTGGCATAAGCAATTGACTATAGATTTCATAACTGTTTTGTTGGCATAAGCAAAAATTTCATTCAATCATGCTCCATTTGGGATACATTATTCATTAGCCAATCTTTTTATTATTTAGAGATAACATTATAGCCAATTCCCATTTAAATTTTAAACAATGTTTTTGTTAGCCATTTTATTGACATAAGTCAAACATTCACTTAACTTATGATTTCACAGAGATCTTTTTAGCTAACCTTATAACATAACTTTAGGCATAACCTTTTTTTAAACATCTTGGACAACATCATATTAGCATTTGATGAATATATCATCTTTATATCATCATATTAACAACAAGTATGCACAACAGACCGTAACATCTTCATATATAATATTTTCGGACATATCTTTAACATAGTAATATTCTTTTAATTCACATAATAACACTTAGCATCAAACGAGTCCAATTAATAGATTCATTCAATCATTATTTAATCAAAACCCACACACATTAAGATCAGCAAGAACCACATGCCAACAACATGATATCTAACCTACTCAACATTGAAATCGTAACAAGGATACTAGGGAAAGGAGTTCGGCAAGAACGACGGGAAACAAACCTAATTTTCAAGATCTTTGAATCATTCGAAAGAAATTTCTCTTGGAGAAAAAAATCCAGTAGAGAAACCCATACCTTCTGTAGAACTTAATCTACAAAGACCACCTTAAACGAAACCTTGAAATCGCCCTAGAGAAATCGATAAATTTTCTGCCTTTTTCTTGCGTTCGTTGCTTGCTCTTTTTGCGTCTTTTTTGTCTATGAGTTTGAACGTGATTTTTAGGTTTAAGAACTGATATTTACTCATTCAACTTAGGGTTTAACAAGTTAATTAAATAAATAAATTAACTAATTACTAAAAAGCCCCTCCTAGATTGACTAGAATTAGGAAAACACAATACTTGGTCAAATCTGAAATTTTTTCTAAGAATTTCATTTTTTCCATTTAAATTAATTAATTAAATGCCTAATTTAATTAATTAAGGTACCTAGTGTAACTATTAAAGTGTCCCTAAATCATTGGAACAAAAATTAACCCTTTTGGACCATCCTAGGTTAAGTACTAGGATGTTTCTTGAGTTGTACTAGGTTAGTGTAAGAATTTCGATTTGACCCCTTTAATTTAATTAATTAAATGAATAATTTAATTAATTAAGTGACCTATGATAATTATTAAAGTACCCTTAAGTCATTATAATCATAACTAATCTTCTGAACCATCCTAGGTTAGGTACTAAGTTGTCTTTTTCTTGTTTCTACCGAAATCTGGATATTGCTTTGTGCTTTTGGTTTGCCCCTTTAAATTAATTAATTAAGTTTAAAAATTAATTAATTAATAAGCCTAGGGTAATTACTATAGTACCCTTAAGTCGTTAGGATCTTAACTAACTCTTTGGACCATCCTAGGTTAGGTACTAGGTTGTCCCTTTCTTGTCTTAATCGAAATCTGAAAATTTCCTTTTTATTTTCGGTTTATACCTTTTAAATTAATTAATTAATTTGCTATATTGATTAATTAGGTAACCTAGGGGATTTACTAAAGTATCCTAATTTGTTAGGACCATAACTAACCTTTTGGACCATCCTAGGTTAGGTACTAGGTTGTCTCTTTAACTAGTACTAGGTTAGTGTCAACCCGGTTTTGATCCTAGGTTGTCGGGTGCACTAATGGGTCCAATTCGGTTATTCCTAGGTTATTTAGTTATTTAGGGCAGTAGGTTAGAGTGTAGATTTTGTAGGGAGGTTAGGCCCCACATGTAGTGGTCCCTTGTGGATATTTCCCCCCCTAACTACCCTAACTGAATTATGTTAGGGTGGTCCCCTCCTTTGGCACCTTCTTCACATGTATTGCACATGTGCTTGCACATGGGTTGGTTGCACCTTCCTAACTAACTATTATTTATGGTTCATTTGGGAATGTTTACTTATTGTCGCAAGGATCCTCACTATGTCCTTGGGCACTACTTATTCTACATCATCATTTTAAATGGCTATGTGCTATGGTGCTAGGCTTGACGCTTATGCCTAGTACCTAATGAATTGGGTTGTGAATCAAAACAAATTATAATTTTAGTATAGGATCTTCATTGCAGGTACAATTCTAAACAAGCTTGGATCATGTTATGCGTACTTGGGTATATATAGAAATTGGCTCACACCCCTTAACAAATTTTATATACAATGCCCAATACACTACAAGAAATTTGAGTATCAAGGACAAATAATTTCGTCATTAATAAATCATATATCGTCACTAAAAATCTTGTGTGACAAAAAATAATTCGTCACTCAGTCGTCACTAAAGGTGTGTCTCTAAAAATATAAAAAGACGATTTAGTGCTTCGTCGCTGAAAGTGTTATATTAACTATGAAAAGAAAAATCTTTCAGAAATGTTTAAACATTTATGACAAATTTATTTGTTGTAAAAAGTATTTTTTTGTAGTTAATAGTATGCTTTGTCACTAAAAGGTTATTACTATCGACAATGTTATAGTCGCTAATTATTTTACTTCAATCAGTGACGAAATCAATTGTCTCTAAAGTTATATGTATTTCTTAGTTGAACGAATTCTATTTTCGTCACTAATGACTATATTTTTATATACAAAAAATTATTATGTATATGTATATATCTCCTATCTCAATTTTTGTCAACCATGGTTAATAGCTTGCACATTATGCTACCTTGGGGAATTGAACTCACAACCTTAAGGTTGGAAGTGAAGAGTGCTTACCATCAAGCCAACACTCTCTTGTTGTTCATTTTTGTTTTATTTTATGCTTCATTCACTTCTTTCAAATTTAACTTTTGTAGAAATAATATATTATATGATTATTTATACTCATACACAAATGCATGAAATTTACCACCCACAATTCATTCAAATGTATATATTTTAACTAAATTGTGTATTTTTTAAATATCTTTAAATATATTCAGTATAATTTTTTTATCTTATTTATTTATTTTTGTAATTTTTTAAAATTATTCAGTACAATAATAAATTATTTAAAATTAGACTTTTGATTTTATTAAAAAATGAATAACTAGTTCAAGTTGAACATCGGTACCAATAACTATAGTACTTCATCATAATGTATTTGAAATCCTCGTTAGTTTATTCCTTTTATTTGTGCTTTTATTTTCTTGTTTATTTCAATTTTCAAAATGATGGGAAAAGTTAATAGAAATTCGTCTTGTTTATTTCAATTTTCAAAATGATGGAAAAAGTTAGTAGAAATTCATAAAATATATT
Organism: Solanum habrochaites; assembly: GCA_027704765.1. NCBI lineage: Eukaryota > Viridiplantae > Streptophyta > Magnoliopsida > Solanales > Solanaceae > Solanum > Solanum habrochaites. The sequence goes on along the minus strand of JAKWJA010002498.1, from coordinate 9,997,831 downwards.
GCACCTTTGCAAAGTCTTAGTTTGTAAGTCGGTGTATCTCTGTATAGTTACTCTACATAAGTATGTGGAATTACTATTAAATATGTACATATTTATAGGCAAAAAAAAGAGATCGACTTAATCTATGTAGTTTACCAATCACAAATCAATAGACATGCACAAAACAAAGCACAAAGACTTGACAAAATATTTTTTTATCGTGCTTATCAATGAAAGTGTATCAAATAAAAAACAAAAGTGCTAAACAAACAAATACTAGTGATCTAGTGGTACAACCGTGCCCACTCACAATAGCAATAACCCAGATTGTATTTTTCAAATGATACATTTTATAATTGCGTAATTTAAGAAAATTGATGTGTTGAACTTTTTTATTTTTACAAAGTCGATCGAATTTATTGGTTATAATATTTTCACTTGTCAATTATCGAATGGACTCTGTCTACTCCTTATGAAGCACTTTATTATTCTTTTTGTACGTCGTCACTTGTATTATGAACAATTGTAAAAAAAAATTGTATTTAGCTATGAATTTTTTTCATAGCAAATAGTTTAATTATCCACTACAAATTTTAAGTCGTCGCTATTTAACACCTTACATATTTTGTGACAATTTATTTGTTGTCACTAAATATAGATTGATTAGAGACAATAAAATATTTGTCACCATTATTTATATTAATAGTGACAAAATAGTTGTCATAATTAAATATAATTTTTCATAGCTAAAATATATAATATTTAACTACAAATTCTAATTTGTCGATATTGTAACAACATATTATTTTAGATGAAATTCTTTTGTGTTTAAAATTTAATAAATTATTAGGAAAAAAATATTTTGTCATGAATTAGATATATTATTAGTGACGAAATAATGTCACTGAAAACTTTAAATTCGTGACGAACAATACTTAACAAATGACACAAATTAAGTTTATGGTGGGAAACTTTAGTGGACAAAACTTTGTTACGGATTTTTATGCTTCGTCACTAAAATTATGTATCATATATTTAACCACGAAAAGTTAATTTTGTCACTAAAAATGAATAATTAGTGACAAATTTGATGTCGTAGTTTGTCATGAATTATATACACTGCTAGTGAGTGAATAATGTGTCAGTGATAACTTTAAATTCGTGACTAACACTACTTAATAAAATGGAGCCAAATAATTTTTTGGTGCGAAACTTTAATGAACAAAACTTTGCTATGAATTCTTATGTTTGTTCACTAAAAGTATGTGTCTCATATATTTAATAGGGCTGGCAAGGGAACGGGGAAGCGTACTGGGGAACGGGACGGGACGGGGGACAGAGGGGATTTGACACGGGACCGGGATTGGGGGGACAACAATAGGTCCCATCCCGTCCCACTATATATACGGGATGGGATGGGATTTTGGGGGACGGGACGGCATGGGACGGGGAATTCTTTTTTTAAAATATTTATATATTTTTATTGAAATTATACGTCTTTAGATAATAAATTTTAAATTTAATTTTTGATTTCAAATATCAAAATAAATTTTCAAATTTAAAGTTTTAATTTTCAAATTTTCAGATTCATGTTTCAAATTTCAAGTTTCAACTTTAAAGTTTTTAATTTCAAATTTGAGAAGTTTAAATTTGTAATTTAAATATTTTAAAGTAATGTAAATTGTAAACTTTAATTGAAGTATTTTAAAATTAGTTTAGTACTTTAGTATATATTTAATTGTATATATTAAAATTAAAATGTAAAACAATAATTGTATAAAAAAAACTTGAACAAAAGTTAAAACCTTCAAATTTATTCAATAGAACTTAGAAGTTACAACTTACAATTAACAAATATTAGTGGAGTAACTAATCTACGCAGCCACCTTCTACGAAGGGTTCTGTTTCAATAAGTTCTCATACGTAAAACTAATATTTGTTACAGATATTAGATGAGTAACTAATTTTATGCAGCCACCTTCTAGGAAGGGTTCTGTTTCAATTAGTTCTCGAATATAATCTAAAAATATTTGTTTTCTCCTTTAAAATTTAATTCTAATTGTCGCATCATATTGATGGTGATATCCTTCGGTGTTGGCAAACTTGTTAGAAATTCTTGTGCCTCTAATTCATCATCACTGCATTCAATTTGTGTTTTGATCCAACTTGCTTGTTTTTTACTGAACTTTGGCAAATTGTTATTCCTCCTTTCGGCATTGGACCAGTCTCTAAATAAAATTGTTGTTTCCTAACTGTCTTCTGCCAATGAATGTCTATGATCACCAATTTGAAACCTTGCCGCACTGAAAGCAGCCTCCGATGCAACTAATGAAGCTTGAATAGCTAGAACATCACGAGCCATTTTGCTCAAAGTTGGAAATGCATCGCTTCACCTACTCCACCATCCTTTAAATCTTCATTGCAATCTTTGATTTCCAATGCTTCTAAAGATTGATTAAGATATTCTTCAAAATCATCACGGTTAGTAGAATTAAGACCAAGAAAATCTCGCATATAACATGAAATTGGAAATGACGAATCAATCTCAACATTAGAAGTTTGACCAACTTCTCCTTGAAAATTTTCAGTAGTTCTATATTTTTCATACAAAACTTTTGTTTCTACTTTTATGCTAGACTTACACGCTTGACAATTTAAAATTTCTTCCTGTAAAATTTTAAAAGTTTCATAAAAAGTGTCAACAAGGCCTTGCACACCTTGTAATTTATAAGCAGGATGAAGTAAAGTAGCCGTTAAAAAAACTCGAGGAATAGAAAAAAAATATTTTAAAAAATTTTCAATCATACCTTCAATTGCAACTCTAAATGTATCTATTTTTTATATTTACAAAATTGAATTGAAAGAGCACAAATATTTATTAATACGGATGAAATAGTAGGATCATAAATTCACGAAAACATGATAGTAGCATCATAAAAAAGTCTTAAAAATTGTAATAGTTTCTTTAGTTTCTTCCCAATCTTCATCACAAATTCTATCTAATGGGTCAGCATTATGAGCATTAAAAACCATTTGTATGGGTCTTCTATATTTATAAGCAATCAAAAGCATTTCGTAAAGAGAATTCCACCTTGTTTTAATATGTTTTGGAATTTTCTAGGTGACAATTCACATAGTGAACAACGCTCATTAAATTCCCTAATTCTAGCAGCATTGTTTGTATGAAAAATCCAGGTAACAACATATTCAACTTTTACGCTACCACAATCAAATAATGAAATACCATCTTGTACAACTAAATTTAATATATGTGCAACACATCTAACATGAAAAACATTATTGTCAATAGGACATAATCTAACTTTTAACATGTTAGCAGCGTTTGTATTATTAGATGCATTATCTAATGCGACATACATTATTTTATCTATAATCATGTAATAATCTAAAACACTTGAAATTTTTGAAACTAAATATGCACCAGTTTTTTTCTCTATACATAGTTTATAACTTATAATTCTTTTTTGCAAATTCCAATTATGATCAATCCAATGTGCAGTAATAGTTAAATAATCATTTCCATTAACACTACAACTCATGTCCGAAGTTATAGACTCTCTACTATCTAATATGCTAAATAGGCAACGAAGAAATTGACAATGTTTACCTTGATATTCAAAAACATCAGATTTAACAGTATTTCTTGAAAAGCCTCTATAATCCGAATTATAAGTTTGTTGAATATATTCAACAAAATCGGGATTTGAAGGAAAACTATAAGGCAAACCACAAACACAAACCATTTTAGCTAATTTTTCTCGATCTAATTCCTTATTATATTTACGTTGTGTTATTGGACCAGCGGGGTTAAAAGGATCTAATGTTCCTTGAACCATGTTAGAAGCCCCTATCGATGCATTACCGGTAATATCTAATTCATTAATTGAAATTCTCTTTTTTCTATTGGCTAATGCTTTAGCTTCTTTATATTGAATCGGCACACAAGATAATAAATGTCTATTTAATCCCCCCGTTCCACCTTGACCCCCACCTTGTTTATGTTTAAAAGGTTGCTTACACTTATTACAAATAGCAACACTATTTCCTTTATCAAAAGTCATAAATTGCCACACAATAGAAGTTTTAGGTCGTTGATTCACTTCCTCCTTCCCCTTGTGGGAGGATAAGGGTTGGATGTCCAAGTTTTTGCTCCGGTTAAATTGATACTCTCATCTCATGTGGAACTTCTGCCACCACGGACGACTAGTAGGTGTTTCTTCTTACTCCTCTTCTCCCAATCCCCTTCTAATTCTTCCACCTGATTTTCATCAATATTAGGATTAATATTACCATAATCGTTTCTAACTTTCGTGATCGAGTTGACACCACTGAATCAATATGTAATAAGGAGTATCATCAACATAAGTAGAATCATTTATGTTAAATCTAACTCTATGCGTTGATTTAGATGAAGTACCACCACTTTTACTACTCTTTTTTTCTTTACTATTTTTTACCAAAATTAAATAATTTAAAAAGCCTACTTTCTTCTTTGTGTTATCTTGTGCTTTCTGTTTCCTTTACCGCTATTTTTTTTGCTAGACTCTCATACTTATATATATATATATATATATATATAGATATATATATATATGTATGTCTATATATATATATGTATAATATATATAATATATATATAATAATATATATATCTATATCTATATATATATCTATCTTATCTGATATCTATCCGCCTCTCCTTATCTGTCTTTCCTATCCTCTATCTTGTCTGTCTCCTCTCTCTATCTGTTGTCTATCTCTTCTCTCTGTCTGTATTCTTACTCTCTTCTCTATCTGTCTGTCTGTCTTCCTCTCTCTGTATGTACCTATCTCTATCTGTCTGTCTATCATCTCTATCTCTCTCTGTGCTGTCTATCTCTCTCTCTCTATCTGTATGTCTCTATATCTCTCTATCTGTCTCTCATATATCTATCTCTCTACAGTGTCTCTAAAAATAATACGCCAAACACAAAAGTAAAGCCACATAATAAAATATAAATATTATGAAACGAATGTACCAAACGTCTGCATTAATAGCAAGACGTTAAACCAATTGTTGAAGCTTGTGATTTGTTGTAACTTGTAATTGTAACTCCAAGTCTCAACCAATACTTGATAACAATATGAGATAATATATTATATTATTGATATAATATGAAAATTTTGAATTGAAAATTGAAATATATGGATTCTATAATCATGAAAATTAAAATTGAATAGAAACTAAGATTGACACTTGAGAGTTGAGAGGAGATAGAAATAGATGATAAATGAGAATATATGATTTCGTAAGAAATAGTTAGGGGATAGGTGTATTCTCGTATTAAAATGGGTTAAAGTGTAATTATTATAATTTGAGGGTTTAAAATAAAGTTTTAAAAGTAGGGGGTGGCAGGGGTGTTTGGGAACACAAAAAGGGGGCATAAATCCGTTGAGGGGGGGGGGGGCACTAGACGTTTCCCCAACGGATCTAAACAGTCAATTTTTTAAAATTTAAAAAAAAAAGAGAAGGGGAGATCCCGCGAACCGACCGGTTCAACCGGGCCGGGACGCAGGGGTAAACCGGCCCCTGACCGGTCCCCTCATCCCCCACCCCTTAAACCCTGGGGATGGGTCGGGTTCGGGACGGGGCGGGTCGGGACGTGGGCCAGAGCGGGCCATCCCGGTCCCCCTGCCACCCCTAATATTTAACTACGAAAAGTAAATTTTGTCACTAAAAGCGAATAATTAGTAACGAATTTGATGTCGTAGCTATATATCATATTTGTTGTAGTGAATATTGGGCATTGGGACACCTATGTAGCCCCAATACGCATTCCCAAAGACCTATTGGCTGTTCACTAGGCATGTAATTTTCCGGAATGTTACACAGCCGATTCGGGTTCAAACCACACCAACCTCACCTTTTTTATCTACTTGTTCCTCCTTCCTTTTTTTTAATCTGCTTGTTCCTTATTTTTATTTTTTAATCTGCTTGTTCCTTCTTTTTTATTTAATCTTCTTGTTCCTTCTTTTTTTTCATTCATTAGTGTTTAAAGGACTAGATTTTTTCTTTGTCCATTCATTCTTATTTGAGAAAATGATCAAAAGCCTCCCTGATCTATATCCGGATTTCCAACTACACACTTTAACTTTACAAGAGTCCTATCACCCACCTGAATTGTTTAAAACTGTAATAATTACACACTAAAAAGCCACAACCAGATATGTCTTGGGCTGTGAACTTAAAGCGTTCACAGGTAAAAGATCAATGAATTTAGTATTTTTTTCAATTTTTTTTAAATTTCTTTCAACTTTTTTCTATACTCTCACAATTTCTCAAATATCTAAAGTAACTTCTTCCCCCAATTCTTTAAAATTCTTGTTGGAGAACATTAAAAAATAATCTAAAAGGATCTATGTATATCGCTGCTACATCGGAGTTTTTCTTGCTTCGCTGGAGCTTGTTGATCGGAGTAGTGTAGCTGCCTGATTTTGTTGTTGTTGTAGTCGACCTTGTTGTGAGAAAAAGAGTAGGTCTTCATTGTGGTTATTGGTTTTCTCGAAACGAGATAAGAGGAGAGGGGAAGAGGAGAACGGGGTTTTGTTGGTGGTTTGAATTTCGCCGGAGGTAGCTACAATGATGGTTAATGGTCGAGTAGCAAAAGAGGGAGAACAAACGAAAGCACTAGCAATGCCACTAATGGGGGTCAATTGAGATTGAATCCTATTATTGATTTATTGAAATATGAAATTGATAATTAAAGGATCTACAATAAAAAGAAAAAAATGTTCTCACTGAGAAGTTCAATGGAGTTTGATGTAAACCTAAATTATTTAATCTTTTCAAATCTGATTCAGATTTCATTTTTGGATGATTGAAAAACATGTCATTTTATCTTTAATTGAATTGATTGTTTTTTCTAAATTTTTTACATGAGAGTTTACAAGTTTGTGTGAAATCAACAATGGTGAATTATGTGTAAGAATTTGGTCTTTGTTTTTATGAAGAAAGATAATAAATTGAAAAATAAGTAGAAATACATATATTTATAAAAAGAGATATTAAAAATTAAAAAATAACATTTGTTTTTCGTGCTCCACTCTCTCAAAGAGAGTGAAACCACTCCCTATGTCAGCTAAGCATTCAGAGAGGTAATAATATCAGTTTTAGACAATTCAGGTTGGTGATAGGACTCTCGTAAAGTTAAAGTGTATAGTTGAAAATTCGGATATAGATTAGAGGGCTTTTGATTATTTTCTCTTCTTATTTATTTACTATTCTTTATTGATTCAAATTGACCCTTTTTAATAATCAATCTTTAGTTTTTTTATTACTCTTGCACTAATTATTAATCTCTTAATAGTGTAACGTGTTATTTTTATCAATTAATGAGTTTTTGAATTATGAACTTCAAATAAAAATTATTGAGAACATATTTAAATAGTAATATTTTTTAAAATTGTATAAATTTTAAAAATGATGGATATTATTATTAGAGCTTTTTTTATTTAAAGGTTATTTTGATTTTCTTCGACGTTCTTGCTAAATAAGATGACTAGGCTGGAACTACATCTTTTATTCTTTCCCTATTATAGATCTCCAACGACACATAAAGTCAATGGAATATGAATATATTATGTTAATACTATTATATTTAGTTATGTGTAAACTCAACTTTGAATGTGAAAATTCTTTTTTTATTATCAAAGTTTCGGCGAATAAGACATTTTATTTCAAAAAGGAAATGAAAATTGAATTGTTTAGTTATCTCTAATCATAAATAATCTAACAGAAAATATTACTAACATGCATATTTGATTTATTTGTTAATTAAAAAAATCAATAACCCGAATTGTAATCCAAAATTAAAATAACATATCATTTTATCTTACATAAATGTTGCGGTACCTCTGATATGCAAATCTTGAATTCACCTCTTTCCCTAATAATCTCAAATGGAGTTTTAGAAGAACAAAAAATTATATCAATGACATTAGAATCTCTTGAATATTGTTAAAAACCGAAGAAGAAAAATAGTAGGTATGTAAAAGAGAAAACAATGGATGGAATTAAACTGATCCTTTCATTCGTAACCTCAAGCCTATATATAAGCTAACACTTAACGAAATAGTTCCACTAAAATATGACACATATCAGTCCACATAAACCAATTTAGTCCTAAAATATAGAACACATGACTCCTAAAAGTGACATACACATGACTTCACTGTTATGCAATATGCTTTCAAAACAATACTGGTGATAACAAAACTTTGCAAAAATAGTAAATTTCCAAAGTTTAAATCACCCAGTGAAGAACATAAATTAATTAACAAAAAACCAAAATTTGTTAAACGTACCAAAATATGTATAAAACAGAATGGAAAGAAGATAAATACCACTGAATACACAGTGTCCCCTTAAGTAAATTATTTTCATCTAGTATTCGGGGTCTGAATTGAAAAATATTCTCTCAGGGTAAGATGATCAATCATTAGTATATTGATATCCAAAACTCTGATGTCAGCGAGCCACTCAACAACAGTAAAGTACATGAATAAATTTGTGCATAAGAAGAAGAAGTTAGAAATTTCGTGAGTATAAGTCTGAGGAATCAAAGGTATTTATAGTCAAAAGGAACTGATTCTGAAACGTTGCAACCATTCATGAAAGTTTGCAGCCTTTCAAACGGTCATGGTTGTTCCTGAAAGTTGCAACCTTTCAAAACAGTCATTTCCAATGGCGAAAAATACAAATAAAATGGGAAAAAGTTTTAAATAAAATGGGTTGCGCGAGTTCGAGTTCGGTCAAGTCGTTTTGGCTGATTAATTAATTAATTTAAACATTTTGGCCATTTAATTCAATTCAGTTAATTAAATAAATAAATAAAATAAACTTGGACTAAAAAATAATCTCTCGATCGATCATTTTCCAAAGCCAAAGTCAAAACCGAACGAGCGACGACGACTACACGATGGGGTCCCTCTTTCTAACCCTTTTAACAAGTAGTAAAAATGTTTCTCTACTAAAACACTTTAATTTTTCTTTCTACCACCAATGAGGGAGAAATATCTTTTCTTAAAGCATAAGAGAATCTTTTCCATTTTCCATTAACTCTTCCTATACCAACAATCCCCCACATTAATGGGGAATGTTCATAACATAAAGGAATAAACTGACGAGTGTGTACTTTACAAGCAAGGATTAATTGCATATGGATAAGCAGGTTTCTCGTTGAACTTTTCAAAGTGAACATGTGTCGGATATACTCGATCAATTGATAGATGTGATATCTTTGAACCGTTCAAACTTTGGTGTATACCTACACAACCATATCTCACACAATTAATCCTTTACCGTTTATGGTTCTTATGATTGTTTTCGTTTCACCCATGAACACCTCCTAATTTCTTGATTGTATAGAGAATAGACTTTTGACAATAATTCTCTTTGAAGCGTCGTACACTTCACACTTACATAGGTGATTTTTAACGGTGTCATTGCGTAGATATAATATTTGGTCAAGTCTATCAAACTTAGCACAATATTAAAAACTTTAAGCTTAATTAACTGATTAACAAACCTTAATGTTTTACCTCGTTTCAAAAACATTGTCTTCATCATGAGAATGAATTGAGTTGATTGACAATGTCAAACCGTCAGTCACAACTTTATTTTTCTCCTTGAATCTGCTCTTGGAATCTCTAGTCTGATAGATAGAGTTACAGTCATGATGACTTGTCCTATATCATAAATTCCATTTCATTAGATGATGTTTCAACTGCCTCTCTAACCAGGTCTTTCTTTAGTGGATCTAACACATTGTCGCTTAACTTCACACAGTCAATTGTTATAATTCCACTACAGAATAGTTATCTTATGGTATCATGTCTCCATCATATATGACGAGACTCTCCGTTATACATGACGCTCCCTACCTTACCTATTGCTAATTGACTATCACAATGTATGCATATAGGTCCTACAGGTTTGGGCCAGAATGAAATATCCATTAAGAAATTCCAAAGCAATTCAGTTTCTTCACTGTCTGATCTAAAGCGATAAATTCAGATTTCATTGTGGAGCGAGCGATACATTTCTGGATGATTTCCAAGAGATTGCTCATCCACCACGTGTAAACACATAATCACTTATGAATTTACTTCATTTGACCCGGTGATCCAATTTACATCACTATATCATTCAATCACGACAAGATATTTATTAGGCTGAACTCATTGGCAACCCCTTAAATTTGGCACCAATTTTCACTTAGGCACCTCAAGTAGGTTTTGTTCATTTTAACACCTCAAGTAGGGGTCCGCTATGTCATTTTGACACCTTTTTGTCAATCAACTAAAATTACAAAGTGTGTGTAAACACACTTGCAGATGACATGACATGATGACTAATTAAAAACTAACATGTGTCATTTGAATGTAAAAATAATAATTTTTAAAATGAATTATAAAAAACAACTAATTTTTCAATACTCTTTCGATATAATGAGATTGATATAATGATAGTATATGAAGACATTTTTGAAGTTTATCAGTTTGTAGAGATGCTACAGTTATATAACCATTAAGATATTGACTTATCATTTATTGTGATTTATCGATATTTGATCGTTATTGGTTTGGTTATCGGTTTAACTTTTAAGATTTGACACAAAAAACATTGTAAATCACTTAGAAATAAGGTGACAAACCAAATGAACCAAAAGCATGAGTTCACAAGATACATTTTGTTTAAAAGCAAACACTTTTACATTGTAGAATAATCAAGTGTTTATGACTACCAGAAATAAAAGTAAAAAACCAAACTCTAATTCAAGGACTTTATATACAAAATGATATAAATATAATTATTTAATTTACTATCGGGATATCGATTAACCCGTTAAGAAAAAACCTCAAACCGTTAAGAACCGATAATCTGATAAAAAAAAAAATCAAAATCCTTATCACAACCGCTAAATCAATAACTCAATACTGATAAATCACTAACATTTTTTCGATTCGATTTGAACAACCGTAAACTGAAACGTATTTTATGTGGATTGTAGACTCAAAGACCACCGAACATGTGAATAGTGATCGAGAAGCGTTTGTAGAGTTTCGTCAAATCTCACATGGATCAAAGTGAATATATGTATAAAATAATGAAAAACTTGGAGGTAAATGAATATACACTTACAAAAATGGACTTGTGTGGTTGTCGATCTTTAATATTTCATCACGATCGATATGCTTAAGAAATCTAACGAAACATAATCTCTTTATTTAATCTTTAGATCTTCATTTTGATTTTAATTTTAGTTATAATGATAAATAGATGCGCAAATGCAGTACATAAGAGATGTAATAGGTTGGTTATAGTTATTATTGGGAGAGGTAGAAGAATTAGAAACTAAAAATTATTGCATCATTATATGTAGTAGTTTTGACTAATAATTAAATAATCTTTATTGGAGTAGGTTATTTGCACATGCAAGAGCCAATATAACATGACCTTCTAGATGATTTTTGTTATCACCCATGACCAATGAAAATTGGAAAATTGTACTTTCTTTTAATATAGTATAATATAACTAATTAAATTGCCTTAATAGACCTCTATCTTAAATTAGTATTGAAATTTCCCTAACTTTGACCACTACAAGTCATCTAACTTGGTTTCAATAATCTCAATTTTTCCTCCTCCTTCACTATTTCACTCTATCATCCAACCATGGATTCCACTTTACATACCTAGAATCCATAAACCCTAAATAATTACTCAAGAAAATTCACACCAATTTTGTTATACAAAAAACCCATTTTGGGTGTATTTTTGTTAAATATATATTATGTATAGATCGGGAGCTGTAATGGCATGGAACGTATTCAGATTCTGTACTGCTTTGCGAGGGCTTGGTTCGATCATGATCCTTTTGGTTTTGGGTGTTGTTGGAGTTACCTATTACGCCGTCGTTTTAACAAGCTATGGTCCTTCCCTTGCCAGTAGTGGTGGTTTCCTTGATGTCCTCATTGCTCTTTCAGTACTTGTATTATTCCATTGTCTGGTAATTTCATTTTCTCCCAAATTCTGGTACTTTGTTTATAAAATTTGATGATTTATGGGTGTTTAACGTATTTCCATTTTTTGAAAATTTATATTTGGGTTTTTTATGGGCGGTTCAAACATACAATTGTAGGAAATTTCTTAAGTTGGAGCTTGAGAAATCGAAAGTAGTTTTTTTCGAGTCCTGTGGATAATGTGGATGATGGCTTCAACATAAAGTAGACGGATTACGGGAGATTTTAGAAAGAAAAGTTTGAGAGACTTCAAATTCATCTTGTTGTCAGAGATGAGTGGGATTATGGATGGATTGGAACTTATATTAAGTAGCTAAAAAGTAAATATTTGTGATGGTTGCAGTTGGTGATGCTTCTGTGGTGCTACTTTTCTGTTGTTTTTACTGATCCTGGTAGTGTGCCTCCTAATTGGAGGCCAGAGTTGGATGAAGAAAGAGGGGAAACTGATCCGTTAACCACATCAGAATTTGGGGCTTCGCCAGCTGACTCAGGGAATCCCAGAATACGTTTTTGTAGAAAGTGCAACCAGTTAAAACCTCCTCGATGCCATCACTGTTCCGTTTGTGAGTTCTTGTTTTTTTCACCTAAATGATGATTTTGATTAAAGTTTTTAGTTTGAGATTGAGTTGTCTGGTTCCCTGTTTTAGGTGGAAGGTGTGTGCTGAAGATGGACCATCATTGTGTGTGGGTTGTCAACTGTGTTGGGGCATTAAACTACAAGTATTTCCTTCTCTTCCTGGTAAGTCATCATGATTTTTGAATTTTTAGTAGTATTGGCTGCTAGATTCTGAACATATTTATAGCGTCAACAGATGACGATAGCTTTACTGGATACAAGCAATGCCAATCTTCCTTTTCTTGGGAATCTTCACTAGCTCTATGGATTTTCCTGTCAGTGACCCTATGCTCCAAGACCCTACTATCAGACTAAGAGACCCCTTAACCCACGTACCACTCCTTCCTCTTGCCCCTGACCCCGACTGTGGATAAATATAAGGAAAGTATAACTAAGAAGTAAAAATAATTTTTTAAATGAAATTTGCGCTTGGCAAGCAAGGACTGTTCGTGACAAACACTTCCATTCTTTAAATTGGGCAATTGGGTTGCCCGAGAAAGAGGGGCACTAACACCATGTAGAAGTTGTTCGGATGGGGGATGTATTCTAGGAAACCCACAAACATTTAGTGTCTTTTTGGAAATCAAGGGCTAGTTTAGGCTGTTTTTATCTATAGTACTCTCTAGAGTGCTTCTCCACCACTCAAACTTTTGATGACACTTCGTTGGTTTCATCAATTCACACACTATTGTAAGCAATTAACATGCATAATTAGTTCATCTATAACTACTGTAAATAAGTACATGCTTAATGTCGATCTCTATGTTAACTCATGGTTGTGAAAATTGAAAACTTTTTTCTATCTCCTAGTACTACTGCTCTCACACTAGTGATGACTTCTCTATGAATATTCGTTATGGGATTTATATTTAATATAAGTTCCCTTCTTCCCCAACACCCACTAAATAACTTTTGTTATACTAAATCATATGCTTTCTATAAGGCAATGAACAATATGTCTAAATCTTTCTTCTCGTGAATTTTTGCTAACTAGTATTAACAAATTAAAATACCATCTGTTGTAGATCTATCTGGTATAAATACAACCCAGTTTTCTGTTACACTTGTTGTGTCCCTAGATTTGTGCTCTATCACTCTTTTAAGCAGTTTCATCTTATTGTTGATAAGTTTAATGCTACAATGCTTCACAAAATTTTGAATATCTCCTTCGTTCTTACGTATTGAATTAGGGTACTCTTTCTCTACTCATCAAGTGTTCTACCACTTTTTAGTATAACATTAAATAGTTTGGTAAGCCATATTACTACACCTCTCCAAGATACCTACCGTTGAGACCATAGGCTTTCTTAATCATATTTTTCATGGCAATGTCTACTTTAGACTTGTTAGTTCTAAGAGCACAGCTGAAGTATTTATCGTGTACAAATGTTTGGAGATCTTTAAGCTTATCTTCGTGATTTAAGTTGAAAAATTGACCATAGTCTCCTGCTCTCCTTGATCTTATTATCTCTCGTCAAAACTTGTTGAGAATCATTTTTAATACACTACCTAGTTTAACTGTTTAAGTTCTTCTTATTCTCTCATGTGAGCTAATTTGTACGTTTCTTTCTCCTCTTCTCGTGTCCCTAGCTTCTGGTACAAGCCATCTGGGCTTCCCAACAAGTTATGGCCCTATTAGCTTCCCTCTTAGCTCTCTTATATTCTTCAAAAGATACATAAGCAAGCTATGCCTATTTAAATAATATTCCTTCTCATTTTATGAGTCATAGTTTTAATTGGTTATGAAGTTTAAGAATGGAAATAGGACTTTTGAATTCTTGTGGTCTGAGACGAGTAAAGGTGTATAAACATTCCAAAAAAGTACCCTACCCTTCCAGTGCCCTTAAACATCCCATGTCATTCTTATGAGGGATTGTCGTTAAGGATAAAATGAGAATGTTGGAATGAAAAACTTCCTAAATGTAGAATAATAACATTCTTTTTTTTGGTCATCAAAAGATAACATTCTGTTTGTAACATACTAAATAGGAAAGTAAACAGATAAATTTTGATGGAGAGAGAACAACATTATATATATATATATTTTTCGACGCAATAGTCTCTTCAGTGGGTATGTTGTTGTTGTTGTCTTAAAATATCCTATGTTATTAATTTCAAAAAAATAAAAGTCTCCTATATTATTGCTTATATGTCAAGTGGAGTGATTATGATGTTCATATATATCAGTACATGTCTTAGTATATTGTTTTTTTTGTTAGTTCTTTTGATATTTTTTGGGGTGAGTGTTACACATGGTTCTGTTGCTTTAGAAATCATATCTACCTATGAGACCTTTGCAAGCCATCATTACCTCCTACGTACAATCAGAGACAGAGCCAATGTTTTTAGTTTATGCGTCCTAGACCACATTCTATTTTACTTGCTAGGTTCTGAATAAATTATTTATACATACTAAATGAATTTTTAACTCAAAATACAGGGTTTGAGTCAAGGCTACAGGTTATACGAAACTATAGCTAGTACTGTGGCTCCGCCACCTGTACAATCATAGTAGGAGTTTCTCGAATGACATGCTGCTAGTCATGCAAGAACCAATACTAAGCATCAACTGCGATATTAGCACTATGCCTGCATACAGTATCTGAGCGACCATAGTGATAATTGTTTTTAAGGAACTTATTCTGATATTGTTTCCTATATGACCTTATCATTTTCAAAAATTCATCTGGCTATTTCTGTGAGAGTGGAATCAGTTTCCTTGTTGGTGCCTGTCAATTGATGTTTGTATGCATCATTATGCATGTATGAATACTTAACAACAATTGTCCTGGTATTTTCGTCGCATTGCAGTATTTTAATGACCGTCTTTTCCTCAACTAATTAGAACCTTCTCTTACTGCAGTTCTATACATTCCTTGAGACCACTGTTGTCACTTTATCATTACTGCCACAATTTATTGCATTCTTCAGTGATGGAGAGATACCTGGGACTCCTGGCACTCTTGCGACTACTTTCCTTGCTTTTGGTATGGTCTGGGGATTGTCTTGGTGAACTTGCTACTGTGA
Organism: Solanum habrochaites; assembly: GCA_027704765.1. Taxonomy (NCBI): domain Eukaryota; kingdom Viridiplantae; phylum Streptophyta; class Magnoliopsida; order Solanales; family Solanaceae; genus Solanum; species Solanum habrochaites. The sequence goes on along the minus strand of JAKWJA010002498.1, from coordinate 9,982,125 downwards.
TTTCTTTATGAAGACACTGGTTTTCTTAATTTTTCTACATTTCTTGTGCATCACAGTCTTAAACCTTGCTTTTGCTTTGAGCGTTTTGGGATTTCTGATTATGCACATATCATTGGTGTCTGGTAACACCACGACCATTGAGGTACTCCATTTTTTCTTATTCCTTAAGTTGAATGTTAAGTGTTTTCCTTTCTAAGGAATGCCTAGTGATCTGAAACATCATTTGTACTGTGCAAACAGCTCTTTAGTCTTGAGGCAAACCAATTTGTAGAATCTTTCTCTCTCGTTCTTTGGTCTGGAAAAGTATCTTTCTTTTCTGCACACATTTAATGGCTTGTCTTACTTTCAGGCTTATGAGAAGAAGACCAGTCCTAAATGGCGTTATGATCTTGGGCGGAAGAAGAACTTTGAACAGGTTAGATGACTGCACAAGATTGCCTTATTTATTATTTATTTCTGATGGTAGGTTGCTCTCATTATGAAAGAAAAGATAGATGCTTCTCTAAGTAATGCTGCAGTCTGATCTAAATTCTTAGGTATGAATATTATAATAAGTACCAGATTTAGGGAGTTGCTTTGGAAGTTATGGTTTGAATGTGACACAACAAAAAACATTAGTTAAATATGAAAGAGAACATTCAATTGCAACTGACACTCAATGTTTATTCTGAGATATAAATAATTGGAAGCTAATTTAAATGCCCATGGGAAAATAAAAAATTATTGAAGAACCTAAACTTCATGGTAGTAGAGAATGGGGAAACAAGGAAGCTTCATTTACAAAGGGTGGAGATGTGCAAACCAGTGTGGAAACGATATGCCATGTACATAGGACCTTGATCTCAGGCACGTTTATGAAACATTACCTACATCTCATAGCAATGATTAATTGACAGATGTAGTTTCATGATTGAAATGATTGAAATATAATCGTAGAATAGTGGGTAGAAAATAAATTGCAATTTCTGTTGCTTTATCTTTACTTTCTAGTTCTACCCTTTTCTTGGGTCTTGATATATGCTTTCATCCTCTTTATGATATATGAAGCATACATTAAGCCTTCATATTAGATGCCACTTCAATACAGTGTTTGCAGTTATAATATGAAATTAATAAAATGAAAATGGTCGGTAGGAGAATATGTTCTGACAGAATGATGTGTTTGCTACCTCACTACCTCCTTACCGTTATATCTTTTTCACTTGTTATACAACTTTATCCGGTTTACATGGGTTAACTAGATTTGCTTTAACATTGATTATTAGTCTACTTCTTTTTAAAGTAAATATTTTTCTTTAGAACTACAGGAACAACACAAATAAAACCACTTTTGTATGAAATATCATGAAAATCGTAAAAGAAATGAAATAGGTCGTAAGCGATATCTTTTTTTGCTTGAATAATAAAACTTGAAAACTAACTGGGCGGCCAGTAGAATAGGGCGAAGGGGGGAGTAAATGACCAAAAACATCCCTTAACTATAATCCAAACTTAAAAACATCCTTATATTGTAATAATGAATAAATAACATCCTTGAACTATCCTAGAAGTTACAAGTTACACCTCTCTTAGTTTTCTGTCATAAAACTAACAGCTTCAAACAGAAAATGTGCCTTTTCACGTGACTTATCCCTACAAATCTACCATTATTGTCTCCTCTCCTAAGTTTCTTAAGCAAGGAGCGAAAACATAAGCTAGCTAGTTATTGATGTTTCTTTCATTCTTATCATTTGGAAAAATATAGACATGAAGAAGTGGAAGATAAATATTCTAGTCCTGCATATATAATATATATATAGAGGATTTATTCTCCTTTTCTTTTAGAATGTCATGTGAGAACATTTTTTCATATCTCACTAGAAAATAGAATGATCTGAGAAAAGAAAAAGACAATATATTTTTTACAAGTCATCACCTTAGGTTGTGAGCTTAAGGTGTGGGAGTTTGGCTTGTGAGCTTAAGGTGTGGGAGTTTGGCTTGACCCCTACCATGTTATATTAATAGGCAAAGAACTTACCACGACTAGAGGGGAACATGAAATGCCTCAAGTCTACAAAAGTTTAGATTGAAGGAAGGAAATAGCCTATATAGAATTTCTTCCTGTACAGACACATATATTGACTATCTCCTCCGAGAGGTGGGTAGTTTCCGTTTATCAAGTTGAAGCAGATCATTTACTTCTCTGAGAAGATATAAGCTCCTATTGCCACTTGTAACAGCCATCTTGGTGAAAAAAAATCAGTAACCTGATTAGCTTCTCTATAGCAGTGAGTGAAAAGAACCTCAGGTCCTCTTTAAGTGTTAGAGGTAGCTTTCAGACAATGTGCTCAGTTTCAAGTTGCAAGAGTCCTCTTTGATCAGCATATGAGTTATCACTAGAGAGTCAAGTTCAACGTGAATTCTAGAAAAACCATTTTGGATAGATCATCTATTGGTGTTTATGGAAAATGGATAGTTATTTGAGGTCTAGTGGGGTAATTAGTAGGATATAATGTGGAGAACCTGTCATAGTGGTTACATGAGTTACTAAGAATAATGACACCACTTTCTCCACTATATACCCATTGATTATTATGCACGTTAATATTTTTATTTGACGGTTAAAATGAGTGGGGGAATTTTGATATTTATGTACATTTTAATATTAAATAAAATTATTGAAGTGCATGATAATTAGGGGCATAAAGTGGAAAAAGTGGTGTTATAAACTGTCATTATTCTTTGTAACTCATGTAGCCACACTGATATTTTCTCCGCATTATATCCTACTAATTACTCCACTACACCTCAAATAACTATCCTTTTTCTTGACATTTACTTGTGCAAGAAATCCACACATGTATAAAGGATGTTTCTTCTTTGTATTGTAATATATGAAAAATATGAGAAGTGGATGATAAGTATTATGTTGTGTTTATATTTTGAATTAGTGTAGTGAAAGAGAGTTGAATGAAAGAAAAATATTCTAGGCATTTGACAATGAAAACAGAAAAATTCACTTTATTTGAAATTTCCAAAGTTGAAGTTGTGTTTGGTCATAGTTTTTGCAGTTAATATTTATAATTTAAATGTATTTTTTAATATAATTATTATTTGAACGGTCATAGTTTTTGCAGTTAATATTTATAATTTAAATGTATTTTTTAATATAATTATTATTTGAACATGGAATATAATTTAATTACCGTTATATAATGAATCTCTGTTAGGATTTTTTGAAAAAAATAAGTTCAGAAATGAAAAAAGTAAAAGTGAAAACAAGGTTTTTGTTGTTTTCCAAATTTCAAATACAACTTCAAGTTGTATTTGGAATTTTTCATGGCCAAACACTTTTTCAAATAAGCTGAAATAATATTATGGAAAAAAGTAAATAATATTCATGACAAAATTAACTTATGCACTATACAAATGAGAGTAATTTTATGTACAAGGAAGTTGTTCTTTGATGGAGCTTTGGACTCTACAACAGTTCAACTACAAGGGGTTCGCCTTCTGGGTTGAGCTCGCCGCACGGGCTTGATGCGGGTTACCTCTCCTATGTGGTTTGCGAGCTATTGTATTGGAGTGAGAGTTTTACCCCGTGCGCATCCAAAGGGTAGCGGCTGCGAGTTTCCCTTGTCAAAAAAATGCATATGTTTTTTTTAAAGAAAATTTTATTCAGTTTTTTTTTTTTTTTTTTTTTTTTTTTTTTTTTTTTTGAGAACACGGGAAGACAATTTTTTAGTCCATATTTTCATACTTAGTTTTACTAAAATGTTACTTTTTTTCTTAATGCTCATTCAGTTTGGAGGGGATGTTACAAACAGAACGGAGTATTCGATGTTCTTTTCTATTTAACGTGGCTCTTAATCTGATAACAGGGTTTTCCTAGTAACCAATGAGGTTTTCAAAACCTTGTTATTAACTTCATATGATAAATACACAAGCAAAGCCCTACAGCATATCCTGAAGATGTTCAGCTACTACCTCACTGATTCTCTACTCTTTAGTTTCACTTCCAACAGATCACAACCAGCCATTTTGCAACTTAATGCAGTTCATTTTTCTGTGTGTTACAATTTACTCTTCTGTCAAAACAATGTGACATTGTAGGGCAACTTTTTGTATGAATCCTTCGTAATTACACTGAACATACTAAAAAGTTGAATGTACTGGTTAGATCTATGCACGTGTGTCATATTTGTAAACCATTTCTATTCTCCGATGCTCCTCTGCTGTCTACTCTCCCTGGTGTTCCCAAATCTCTTACCACACTGTTTAACACCAGTTCCTATGTTACTTCATTTTTAATGCCTTTGTTCCTGCAGTTTTTTAACTTTATTCTCAGAATCCATGTGGGGTCTCATCATGTCTACCAGCAACATCAAAAAATTCTCTCTAAGCCAACATTCTAGTATGCTATCTTTGGTTCTTTACTGATACAAGCTTTACAAAGAACCTTATCAAGGAATAGAATATCAAATCAAACTTCGCACAGAAATACAACAAAAAGATGGTCCTGAAATTCTCGTGCCTGATGTGTCATTAACTGGAGGTTTTTGTCTTAAAAAGAGTACAGCTTTGGTTTCACCGTTTGCTATTTTGGTTATTTATTAAATGAATAAACATGAGAAAGCTATCACATGCCTGTCATTTTTCAGTTATATTTTACTGGTTACTAGGCTGCTGTATAAGACTGAGTGTCGGACTGGACTACCCAGTAAACTTGGAGTACTTTCTCAAGTTTACTCGTCTCTAGAAAACTTATCAGGGCACCATTTGGATTGGACTGCAAAACTAGTTTAGAATATGACAGCTAATTACCTTTGCTTGTCTTTCCTATGTCATGTTACAAGTTGTATTAGATCCCTTTCAGTTTATCATTCTAATGTTGTATTATATGAATCAGGTGTTTGGTTTGGACAAACGGTATTGGTTCATTCCTGCTTACTCTGAAGAAGATTTAAGACGGATACCTGCTCTTCACGGTCTTGAATACCCATCGAAGCCTGACCTTGATGCCCAAGAATAATCATGATGTGCATACCGAACATAAGTTTCGTTTTTTGTAACAAAATATGCAGCGCCTCAGGATTTCAACTGATTAACCGGCTTTAACTACATTGGACTGGACCTTTGCATATACTCGTAATATGCAGAGCAACAACACAAGAATATGAAGAGTCTGAGCAGGCGAACAACTTGTGGGTTGGAGCAAAGGCTGGCATTTCGTACTACGTTGATATGTCCATTTCATGATTTTTCAATTTCTATGTGAAATTAATATTCTGTAACATAAAAATGATGCTGATTTTCACGTCTAACCGCAGTGTTCTTGTAGATTTGATCTCTGAAGATTCTCCACTCGAAAACATTGATTTCCTGATAAAAGAAGTGCAGATCAATTGTGATGATTTTTCGTCGATATGATAAGAGTTTTAATTGTTCTTAGCTTTGTTGAAATGGTGACTATGCCAACAGAAATGTTCACAAATCACAGTTATGAGTTCAATTACTTTCTGGTGGGGTTATTTATTTTGTCTCAAATATACTGGAGGAAAGTATACTATCTGAAATTTTGGATTATAGCCATGCTAGTGGAACTCCCAAATATTTTTTTCAACGATACAGGGTGTCATCATTTAACTCTTTATTTTTGCTCAATACTGCCAAAAATATAGTAATATGCATCCCCTGTCATACTTAAATGAAGGTTAGCATCATGAACAAAAATGAATACATGGGTAGGATAGTATTACAATACCACTTATCATTTCGTACGGAGGTGAATTTAATATTTGAAGATTTTTGAGAGAAGGTTATTAATCTTTAACATCATCATGTTGATTACTAGTTACAAAATTTAGCATACAAACTCTCTTAAACTTAAAAAATGTGAAAAATTATGAACAAAGTATAAACTTCGAACTGAGCGAATGTCAGTAGTTTAGTACTAATACAACAAAAGTAGATCATCATTTCATACTTGACACTGACACACTTTCCTATTTTTAAAACAGACAAATGATAATATATCGTTATTTATATTTACCAATATGTCCTTGATGTACAAGCTGAGAAATCACATCGTTCCTTTCAAAACACACAAAAAATACGCAATATGAAGTCAGACCCTAAAAGAGAACTTGCCATTTTGCTAACAAAGATAGAATCTTGAAACAAAAAAATGTTTAGCATAATGAAATTTAAAGTAATATTATATTGTCTTGTAATATGCACATTCTGTAAATTCAAAATGATCAAATGTCATTGATTTAGTAATAATATAACAAAAGTAGATCATCTATTCATAGCTTTCATATTTATTCATCTATTCATACTTTTTCATATTCTCAAAAGTAGTCAATATTATATTTACAAATATATCATCTCGATGTAACAAATTAAACAATCACGTCATTCCTTTTATAGCATATCTTAAAATCAACGAAATGAGTTACAAGAATTATCAATAAAATACTAAAACTAGCACCACCATACTTAACACTAAATCTCATAAATCAAGCTGTCAAAACAACATATATATAATCAATCCTATTTCCATTAAATCAACGCTAACAATCACTTCACATATGAATCACCAGAAACACACATATAGTCATTATAAGCTCAAAATTATGAAATTATGACTACATTGATCACACTTGTATAGCCTCTTTATCTCACACAGTCACTCATTTATACACACATGCGGAGGACTTTAATCTACTAGCCGTAACCTGCAACAAATTCTAGATTTTCATGTACCTACCAGCGTAGTACCCGATCTATCACATAATCACTCGTCCGTGATCTCATATCAGACTCGAACCACTCATCAATAATATTTATATTCTCAAATCTCTCAACATATCTCAGTATGTTCATAGTTCTGTTGTCTCTTAGGACAACAATAACAAATACAAATGAATATTACCAGTCACACCACAATCAAAAGTCATTTAAATACAAAATTCAATAATTTAACAACTTACTCATACAAACTTTGTCCACCAACAATAATCAACCACATATTATGTTTGAAGACCAATCGAACATACTTTATCGACTTTCAACATATACAAGTGACTAATCAAAATCTAACTCCAAATAAAACATAATCAGTTATTACTCCACATACATTATCACATCGAAAAAACGTCCATTGAGTTATGGATAGAAAACCCAATCATTATTAAAATCCTTAATTTTTATAAATCCTCACATTCTTACCAGGTTACTGGACAAATTATCAACACTACCTTCTAATCGACAACTAACGGTTGAAAATGAAGTGCGTGTTGAAGATTATTGTTTAATTTTCAAACATATAGATAGTTACTAACATCCTAAGAATAATTATTTCTTTGCCTTTTATGATATGTGGCTAAGACCCTAAGTTCTAGGGGTGTGATTATGTGGTCGAGTGTTAGATTTAAATTAGTGGGTCTTTTTCCTTGCTATGTATTATTACTGTTCAACCATGGATTTGAGTTGTTTATCATGCATGAACTTAATTTAGGGGTTAACTTAATTCTACTCTAGATCTCCAATTGGTGCTTGAAAAGGACCGATAGGAGAGGGTAATTAACTCAATGTGTGCAACTTAGATGATTTTAGTTGCAAAAGCAAGGTATTAGGTTGATTTGTGAAGTACATAGATGAGACCGAAAGCAGATTCTATGAACTAATGCTATGAGATTGAAAGAAGATTAGTATTACTAATGATTACGCAACTTATTCATGGTTGTTGAGACTTATCCCTAGTTAACATCAATGCAATCCCACACACTCCTAGATTCAATCTAAATTTGTCTAAATCCCTATTTTCTTTAGTTAGTTCATATCCGATTCCAAATTTTCGTGATTAAATTTGGTGGAATAATCCACCCTCTTGCTTCAATTGCTACAATGAATTAGTCGTATTTTATTTTCCTCTTTGAATTCTTATCCTTACAGCACTCCTGGTGGGATTTGATCCCGACTCTTTATTGGGTAATTTTATTGACAATGACCACTTACTCTTCTAATTGTTATGGAAAGTAAATTTGAGTGTTATTAAAAATCCCTACCGGGAGCAATTCATTGCTACAAGAGCGATAAAACACAACCAAAAGCATCTAGGGTATAAACCTAGCCTAAGACCTCAAGTATCAATCCTTACAAGGATAAACATAATCATCTATACGACAAGCGAACCTACAAGTCTAAACTAAGGATGCCCACACCTACAGAAGGTCTGAAGCTCCTACAAAATTAAAAAAAAGAATTGAATAACAAGAGGGAAGCTAAATACCAAGGATATACAATCCAAAATCACATAAAATATATATTAAGTATTATCTAAGAAGCTAAATCGAGAAAGTAAACCGAAGCTTACCTCAAAGAGCTAAATCGAGAAAGTAAACCGAAGCTTACCTCAAAGTTGATTGCATGCTTTGAATCCAATGTATAAGAGCTATCTTATTCCAAAACATTGTCATACCATTATGATATTCATCACAACCTCATTACCGATATTTAGACACTAAATTTGCAATAATTGGAAACATATAAAAAATCGAGTTAAAACGAAAAATGTGGGACACACACTGACAATTCCAAACTTAACTCCATATAAAGGTCCTAAATGAATAAGCGATCTTGTGTCCCAAACTGGACTCAATTTCATGCCCGTAAAAGCCTAAACATACACATGCATATATATTTACCATTAAAGAACACCTAAGAGAGTTGGGCAGCTCCTTAATTTGGAGCAGAAATTACCTCAACCAAAGAGACCCCGACACTTCCCGACCACGCTAACACCTAACCACGATCAAAGCGAACCTCCAACACTTAGGATTGATCGGTTTGGAGTTCCCTAGCTCCAAAAATTGCCAAAACAAATGTTGATGTCGGGCTGTTTGCAAAACTGGTCTTATTTAAAAAGCTAGTCCCAACAACCCATTGTGATCGCGGAGCCCGATGCTTGAGGTCGTGACCAACTCCATAAAAACCCACTGCTAACATGGAGAAATCCTCACGAATGTGGAGTGTCAGTTATCCTGACCTCCGCGAATGCGAAAGGCTTTGTTAGGATCGAAAATAATTAGTTCTAATGCAAAAGCTAGCATAGTAAACCTCGAAACACCACGAGTAAGAAGACAAACGAGAAATATATCAAAAGACACAAAGATTTAACGTGATTTGATCAATCAACTTACATTCACAAAGGATATGAGTAATCCACTACATAAACATGAGAGTAAAAAATATAGAGAGAAACAACCTCAACTAATTCACTCAGAATACATGGGAGGTTCACACAAGTGATAACGTATCAAAATTGTGACCCGCAAATTCTCCCCCTAACCAAAACTCTCAAAGCCCTTAAGACTATATTATTAATGTTGATTAAGTTAGAAGGTACAAGTCTATATTCATAGAGTCCTAAACCTTTTCCCTACCATAAAAGGACTAGCCAATTGAAAACCTTTTCCTAAAAGGAAAACCTATTTATGGTAAGAAATTCAGGGCAAATAAAGCCCAATAAATCCCTCTTCCCCTGAATTTCTAAGTAAATAAATTTATCCATCTTCGTCACATAATCTTTTGGATCTTGCATCTCTTCTCCATAATATCCTCCATCAAATCTTCATCTTGATTCAAAGAATCTCTCTGAAATAATTTCCTTAACAAAAATATTTATTACTGTCAAAAAGTTTGTGGCTAGAACTACACTCGCCTAGATGAACACCTTTTTTTAACCTGGTTTAATCATCGATTATCGGACCGCTGAACCTGATTCCCTCATTGTATGTGGCTCTGACACCACTTGTTAGGATCGAAAATAGTTAGGTGTAATGCGGAAGTTAGCAAAGCAAACCTCGAAAGATCACGAGTAAGAAGACAAATGAGAAATATATCAAAAGACACAAAGATTTAACGTGGTTCGATTAATCGACCTACGTCCACAAAGGAGATGAACAATCCACTATATAAATATGAGACTACAAAATATGGAGAGAATAACCTCAACCAATTCACTTGGAATACATGGGAGGTTCACACAAGTGATAACATTTCAAGCTTGTGACCCACAAATTCTCCCCCTAACCAAAATTCTCAAAGCCTTTAAGACTATATATGAATGATGATTAAGTTAGAAGGAACAAACTCATATTTATAGAGTCCTAAACCTTTTTTCTACCATAAAAGAACTAGCCAATCCAAAACCTTTTCCTAAAAGGGAATCCTATTTATGGTAAGAAATTTAGGGCAAATAAACTCAACAGGCTTTACATGAATACGACCATCAAGTGCCACACACTACCTAGATCGCAGACATAGGACTCGTGATCGCCAAGGTTGAGATCAAAAGGCTTTACGAATGCGGAACCAGAGCCTCCGAACGCGACAGTAATAAACTCTGCACTAGGTGAATCACATCTCTTGGTTTGCTCATCTTGGAATCCTATAACGAGATGCCTAGAATTCGTTCAGAACCTTGTGCGTGGAAAAGAAATATGCTACCCCATTGAATTTTGCAATCTGGACTCAACCGACCCGTTAAAATTTCGATCTAAAGTTTTCTCGATGATAAGTAGGTCCCACACCTAAGTATTATTGTAAGCTAAGATCCACGAGAAGACTTGAAATGAGACCGAAACTCAAAAACTGCATGAAAGGTCATACTAGACCAACTCGATATTTCAGAGCTAAGGGCGCCGATGGAATTCTCATCTGAGTATGTTTACCAAGAATATTTACCGAAGTCAAACTTTTTCTTAAGCTTAAAGTTTAAAATGACGAACGGTACAAACTCACTCCACAAGTGTCTTGTTCCGAACCAACCATGCTCCTAACCTAGAATGGCCTTCCGAAGCTGATGAAACCATCAAAATTGTATTTTGAGGACCTCTTGGTGAACTTGTGAACAAAGTCAATTGTTCAAGTTTCAAAGGCTCGCAGAAACTTTTACAAAACTCAAATGAATGATTTGGCGACCAAACTGTTAGTCTCAGCAAGTCATAAATTACTTGGGGTCGCTACAAGAAAGATCTTAACACTGAAAACATGGGAAACAAAGAAAATGACATGTAGGGTTATTACAATAAGGTTATCAAATCATGATTTATAGCGTAGATATTATAATCATGATTCTCGGACCTCTAACCACCTACCAGTTGACCGTCTAACTAAATCGGTGAGCGGATATAGATGGACTCAACGAATGAATATTTATTTTTAGTCCTATTTCGTAACTAAGCTCGGTGTTTTATGGGTGTCAATACTAAACATAAATCTAAACAAGTGATATGCAAGAAAGATCATGCTCCTTGTATTCTCTGTTCTATCTCCCTATTCGTTTCTTGAGCTCAAGGATAGAGAATGAAATTATCTCAATGATGATCAAACACAAAATACCAAATAAGAATACAAGAGTAATCTATAAGATAACCAAATTTATTCATAAAAAAATTCAACAATCATCCATAGCTAGAACCGTCGAACGAAGACTTTTAGCCACTCACAATAATTAAAGACATAAACCAGATCGTTTTTATGCACTTAAAATCTAAGATGAATCTTTGTCCTCACTCTCGTTCTTGAAAAACAAGAAGTAACCTTACAAAAGGAGCCTAAGTTTCTATCTACATAGTTTAGAAAAATAAACTCTTCTCCTAATTGATTCGAAATCCTAAAATTTCTGGAATTTCATCGGGGGAATGTGTGTAGCGTGCTTGGACTGCTCTACAGTAATTCCCTGGCTGGACAGACGTGCATTCAGTGCGCCAACATTGGGGTCTCAACATTTAGGGGTTGGGGCAGAGCGCCAGCCTTGCGCCTCAGCCCAAATTTTCGTCATACTCTCCTTTTCCAACTCCCAGTAGGATTCTCTCCAGCTCTCGTGAGTTAAAACTCCTTCAGAAACACCTGCATTTGCTAATCATGTATTTTGTTGTTCAATTATCACAATATTCATTCAACCATGATAAATAGCATATAGAGATCACTCTCGAAACATTACATAAACACACATATATATATGTGTGTGTGTTTTGGGAGGGGGGGGGGGGGTTAATTCATAGTAATTGGACATACAAATACGATTTCGGAGCGAAAAGGACAATTTTTTCTTTCAATAAAATTAAAATCACTGTTATAGCAATAATTTTCTTTAAGAAATTTTTAAAAAGTTTTTTTTTAAAAAAAATTAAAATTGCTTTGGGAGTGATTTTATTATTATTTTGAAATCGCTGCCAGGTAGTGATTTTCCTCCAGTTTTTGTTTTTTAATTCTAACTCAAACATTCACATGTCATATTAAAACAATTTTTCCTAACACATATGCATTGCCTAAAAAATAGAAAAGTTGTTTCATTTAAAATTTGGGAAAATGCATAAGTACCTCCAACCTATGTCCGAACACACTTATACTACTCTCCTTTCATACTTCTTACTAATTGATTGAAGTATAATTATCAGTTTGTGACTCTCACTTCTAACTTATTCAAATTCTTTCCAAGTCTTTCATCCGTTTTGATTTATTTTATATTTAATTTTAAGAAATTGTTATTAACTCTTATATGGTATTGTGAAAATATTCTTCTTTAAATAATTATATAGATATTAACAAGTATTTTTATATTTTGTATATAGATGCATCCGTCAAATATGTACTTGCATTCTGGTCCAGTAGAGTATGATGTATTAAAAATTCAAGTTGATCATTGTAAGTTTAGATGAGCATGCATGGGGAAACAAAATTTTAGATTATATTTATTATGGTTATGTGGTGGGTCAATATTTCTAGATAAATCTAGTAATAAGCTTAGTTTGAACCTTTTGATTGACATAAGAAATTTAAAGTTAATGTCAACACAAGCATGGGAGCAGCCGCATTATTTGTATAATTGCTTATGTTGTGCATCAATGAAAGAATCAAATGAAGTTTGTGGATTTCTCTTTTTCGTATAGGTATACATTTTTTAAAATTATTTTTATTTTAGTAATATGCACATTTAAATTTAATTATATTCTGAAAATTGTTAAATTTTATTTATTGTAGATTTAGTCATGGGAACGTATTATTCCCCTACAACCATCACCATTCCCTCTAAGGACCAATAAACTTGAGGCTCCAACTGTGCTTGCACCAATCGACGTAGAAATCATAAAAGCGGGAAAAAACTGTAATCGTTGTGATTGTTTACATCCCTACTCTGTCGAAATAGAGCGAAACGTCGCAGCAACTCGAAAATAATTAATTGATTCAATTTTAACAAAGTTTTAAAAATAAATGAGTTTTAAAAAGAGTCGCCACCTAATTTTTAGGAAAACTAGGAAACCAATTATTAATCTACGAAACCAATTCGATTCTAGGTAAGGGGTTCAAGTTATTCCGAAAGGAAGGGGTTAGGCATCCTTCGGAATCCACAACTGTGGTTCCCGACTGAATTCATTTTTTTTCAAATTGAGGAAGAATATAATAATATACAAATATAATAAACATGCAATATACACAATAAAATAATAATCATCGGCCTAAAGTTTGCCTAACGTCAATATTCACAAAATAATGAAATAAAAGTATGATTCGAACTTCATTCAAATAATTTCGAGGAGAAGCACCTCCGGGTACCTGTAAACACTTAGTAAAGAGTTAGTACCAAGTAAATATAAATAAAAATGAATAACTCAAATAATAACTAAAAAATAAAAATCCGTCTTATTAACATGGGAGGCCTTGGAAATCGACGGTAATTTCTTCATCGGCCATTTTAACAATCTTAACAAACAATTTATATGAACTTAAACTAAAAATTTCCGTCTTTTAAAATGGAAAGGCCTCTAAACCCGACGGATAGATTTTTCATTGGCCCATTTAACAAATATATTTAATATAACCTGAACATCAACAAAACATAACAAACTTATCTCAAGAGAATATGGAAAACAACAACCAAACTAAAACAACATAATTAGAAATGGAAATAACAATAACGTAATATATAAAAATTAAAAATAACATTAAAATAGAATAATAACAAAACCCTGAAAAGTTAAGATAGCAAATAGTTGACTAACAATTTTAAAATAATAATAATAATAAATAAATAAACATCAAACCGTAAAATAATGCTAATATTAAAACTACAATAAACACAAATATTAATTGACTTTTAGAACTACATTAAACTAAAAAACAAAACAAGCTACATATAATAAACAGAAAACATAAAAGAGCTGGGAATTAAATAAAACAAGGCTAAGAAAAAAATAAAAATTTACCTAGTTCTGGGCAGCGAATCGAAACTACGAGTTTGAAGGAGACGACTCCACCTCCTAAACTCGAAAAACCACAAAAACACTTTAAAATTTTTGAACTACGGGAACCAAGAATTCTCAAAATTTTATGAGTATTCTTTTGTCTTCCCCTCCAAATCCCCTCCTAAAAATAGTGAATGAAGTGGGCTTATATAGAAACCCAAAAATCCTCAAAAAGGATGAAATACGGATGTGGGACTATTGCAAAATTGAAAATTGTTTGAGAGACAATGTGGGAAAGACAGATTTTTTTTATTGTATTTGACTCAAAATATATGAATTTTAAAATCATCGGACCAAAATTTTGCTATTAAATAAGTAAAGCTTCAAAATCACGATTTTTTAAAATATTAGGCCAAAATTGGGTGTCAACAGCTGTCCCTTTCGTTGTGTATGATTGATGAAAGAAATCGTGGACAACAAAAATTGACAAACCCAATTTGACCGAACACATGACCTTTGTAGAGAAGTGCAGTTGCATGTGGTGGAAGTCAATCCCAGACTTGTCTCCAAAAGGTTGTATGATGTGTTGCGTCCTTGTTGAAGTGGTTTGCACCTATTTTTTTTTGTTTTTTTAAATCTTTTTTTGATTTTTTTTTGAAGAAATTCATCCTTTCGAATGCTCTTGACAAAGACTGAGATAAAACTCGTCAGCTTAAAAATGCAATTTAAATGGGAGACAGTATTTTTCACCGTGTCGACACTTAATTTCTCTCCTCGACATTTAACGTCAGTTGACGTTGAGGGATAAATATTTCCTTTGAGATGCACGATTCCTTTTCTAGTGGTGCGTGATTGCTTGCGGAGCATGAATATCTTCCCGCGATGTGAAAATTCTGCGAGGAATGGGATCTTCTCGCAATGCATAAAATTTTGCGAGGGATAGAATCTTCTCGCGATGCATAAATTCCGCAAGGTATGAAATCTTCTTGCGATATGTAAACTTTTGCGAGGAATTGAATCTTCTCGCGATGCATAAAATTTTGCGAGGGATGAGATCTTCTCGCGATGCATGAATTCCGCAAGGTATGAAATCTTCTTGCGATATGTAAACTTTTGCGAGGGATGGAATCTTCTCGCGATGCATAAATATTAACTCGCAATGCATGATATTAATCCACGATGCATGAATATTAACTCGCAATGCATGAATATTAACTCGCAATTTATAAATATTAATTAGCGATGCAGGAATATTAACTCGTGATGCATAAATATCAATTATCGATGCATGATCTTCTGCTATGCATGAGTATTGACTCGCGATGCATGAATTAACTCGTGATGCATGAATTGACTCTCGATGCATGAATTAACTAGTGATGCATGAATTGACTCTCGATGCATGATCTTCTGCGGGGCATGCATATTTTCCCGCAATACATAAATTCCGCAAGGTATGAAATCTTCTTGCGATGCATACATTTCTGCGAGGTATGAAATCTTCTCGCGATGCATGAATTTTCTGCGAGGTATGAAATCTTCTCGCGATGCATGAATTTTCTGCGAGGTATGAAATCTTCTCGCGATGCATGAAAATTAACTCTCGATGCATGAATATTAACTAGTGATGCATGAATTAACATGCAAAGCATGAATTGACTCTCGATGCATGATCTTCCGTAGGGCATGAATATCTTCCTGCAATGCATGAATTCCGCAAGGTATGAAATCTTCTTGCGATGCACACATTTCTGCGATGTACGAAATCTTCTCGCGATGCATGAATTTTTTGCGAGGAATTGAATCTTCTCACGATGCATGAAATTTTGCGAGGAATGAAATCTTCTCGCGATGCATAAATTTTGCAAGGTATGAAATCTTCTTGTGATATGTAAACTTTTGAGAGGAATTGAATCTTCTCGTGATGCATAAAAAATTTAACTTGTGATGCATGCATATTAATCCGCGATGCATGAATATTTACTCGCAATGCATGAATATTAACTAGTGATTCATGAATTAACTCGCGATGCATGAATCGACTCTCGATGTATGAATATTAACTAGTGATGCATGAATTGACTTTCGATGCATGAATATTAACTCTCGATGCATGAATTAACTCTCGATGCATGAATATTAACTCTCGATGCATGAATTAACTAGTGATGCATGAATTTTCTGCGAGGTATGGAATCTTCTCACGATGAATGAAATTTTGTGCGAGGTATGAAATCTTCTCGCGACACATGAATTTACTGCGAGGTATGAAATCTTCTCGCGATGCATGAATTTTCTGCGAGGTATGAAACCTTCTCGCAATGCATGAATTTTCTACGAGGTATGAAATCTTCTCGCTATGTATGAATTAACTCTCGATGCATGAATTAACTAGTGATGCATGAATTTCGCAAGGTATGAAACCTTCTTGCGATGCATACATTTCTGCGAGGTATTAAATCTTCTCGCGATGCATGAATTTTCTGCGAGGTATGAAATCTTCTTGCAATGCATGAATATTAATTCGCGATGCATGAATATTAACCCGCAATGCATGAATATTAACTCGCAATGCATGAATTAACTCGCGATGCATGAATATTAACTAGTGATGCATGAATTGACTCTCGATGCATGAATATTAACTCGCAATGCATGAATTAACTCTCGATGCATGAATATTAACTCTCGATGCATGATATAACTAGTGATGCATGCTCTTTGTAGTTGCTATCAAGCTTCTGGCAGTACTTATCAGAAGTAATAATCACACTGGGTATATGATCGAGCCATCGTGGCGCCTACATATCCTGTTGAGACAGGAATCAGGTCAAATGTAATTCCAGTCTTGTGGATGATGAGTGCTGCAAAGAATTTGAAAGATTATCAGTTGAAAATGCACAATATGAACAATGATGGAATATGCAAATGGTATCCTTGCTATATTCAAAGCCTAAAACAAGACATATCACATTTTGAGGATGGACAATCCAATGAAGTAAAATAGGCGTCTCACATATATAAGATTAACTTAACAACACCTTTTATAATGAACAACTCAAAAGACAATTTTTTTTAATATTTTTTTTTCAAAAATAAAAATGCGATGAGATAGTCAAATCTTCACCATGATTGGTACCAACAATTAAGATTGCAGGTAATTTTTTTTTTTAAGATTGAATTAAGGTAATTCCTACAGCTTCAAGTGGTACCTCAAATATACTTAAAGATCAACAAGATCCGTTCATCTTGTATCAAACAAAGATTTTGAATTGTATCAATCCTCATGTTTCAAGTGCCCTCACGACAAAGGCTAGTCCTATTTCACACATATTTGAAACATTTGATTATAGGAATTTTTCAAAGTGCACTCACACTCACAAGAATGTTCAATGTACACAACTGTGATACCATATGCTTGACCCTTATGTAAATCTCCACTAATGTGAGAACATTTGGAATAAGATCATGTAGGACTTGTAATTGGCTTGTAACGTAAGCTTAGGGATGGGTAGGATATTTATTTGAGATAAAAGTGACTGAATTCCTCCTTGAGCGTCACACATAATTTGTGCTCTTAATGATTGGTACGCCTTTGGCGTTAGATCCTATTCATTGTTCTCCCACCTTTCATCTTCTTTTGAATTCTCATTTTTAACGCCTTTCCCTCCCCCCCCCCTTTTTTTCCCATTTTTTGAGCTTTTCTCTTCTTCTGTTTTTTTCTTCTTCTTTTCTTTTGAGCCCTTATTCCTTGGAGCTTTTCTTTTATTCACTTCTTTATTATAATAATTTTTTTGTTGGAGCATTTTCCTTCCCACCTTTCACTGATCCTGTAAAGGAATTTTTTGCCTTTCTTTATTTCTTCCACTTTTTTTTTTCTAGAGTCTTTGCTTCCTTGATTTTGGGAGACTCAATATCTTTGTTTTTTGAAATTTCAAACATGGATTTTTTTCTTATAATTTGCATTCTTTGTGCACTCAAGAAGGTTGAGCCAAGAGAGGATAGTGCTTGTAAGCACTCAAAAGGATAGTGGTTAAAATGTGGTTGTCCAAATGAAGGTTTCAGGCTCAAAATGGGAAACTAGGGATTAATGTAATTTGGTAGGCTTTGAAAGACACAATCGGATCAAAAAAAGCCTGCAATCCTTTCTCAAACCAAACATTACTCATAATTTTGCCTCGAAAAACATTCAGGTCAAGTTCTAAATCAACAGTGTAACACAATTGAACTTTGATCAAAATATCACCACACAATGCATATGAAACATAAGGTCAGTTTTATCCTTATCTTGATTGCATGCAAGAGAATTTTCAAGCATCACAAAAGTACAAATAAGAGGTACCACGAGAATTTATGGTTTACCGCAAAGTCAGTATTTTCAATCATATCGAATATATTTACATGCTCTTAACTACATAGGTCCCAATCGAGCTGAAGACATGACTCTTACGGTATGTACAAACATTTTTTTTGAAGAATGATTACCGAACCCGAGAAGGGCTGCCTACGTATCTCATTAAAATGAGAATCAGGTACGCCTAGTCCTTGTAGATATGACTTGGAAAATATGCACGAACTATTTTATATTTTTTTTTTGAAAAAGATAATACCGAATCCAAGAAGGGTTGCCTACATATCTCACCGAAATTAGAATCAGGTACGCATAGTTCTTGCAGATATAACTTTGAAAATATGCACAAACTATTTTTTTTTACTTTTTTTAGAGAAGATAATATCGAACCCAAGAAGGGTTGCCTACGTATCTCATAAACATGAGAATCAGGTGTGCGTAGTTCATGCAGATATAACTTGGAAAATATGCACAAACTATTTTATAATTTTTTTTTTGAAGAAAATAATACCGAACCCAAGAAGGGTTGCCTACGTATCTCACCGAAATGATAATCAGGTACGCGTAGTTCGTTCAGATATGACTTGGAAGATATGCACAAACAATTTTTATAAAATCTATTTTTTTGGAGAAGATAATATCGAACCCAAGAAGGGTTGCCTACGTATCTCACCGAAATGAGAATCAGGTACGCGTAGTTCGTTCATATATGACTTGGAAAATATGCACAAACAATTTTTATAAAATCTTTTTTTTTGGAGAAAATAATACCGAACCCAAGAAGGATTGCCTACGTATCTCACCGAAATGAGAATCAGGTACGCGTAGTTCGTTCATATATAACTTTGAAAATATGCACAAACTCTTTCTCTTTTTTTTGAAAAAAGATAATACCGAACCCAAAAAGGGTTGCCTACGTATCTCACCGAAATGAGAATCAGGTACGCGTAGTTCGTCCAGATAAGGTATATAATAATTTAAAGATTTAGACAACTCAAAGAAATTCCTATGTCTAGCGCCACTAAATTTGTAGTCATGAAGTTTTTTTTTTTTTTTGATTTTTTTTCCGCACCAATATGTTTTATAACCTCTTAATCGTCAATATTTATACTGTCTGTTGAATGTAACCTACGCATTTCTACAGTAATGATTTGTTGTACTCTTTTTGGATTTTTTCTTGGACCTTTGTCTCCTTTCAATTTTCACGACATCCAGACACTGTTATGACCATCCCCGACTGATGTCGGGGATGGTATTCCTACAAAAATATGAGAAATAGTGAGAGCAGGACCATCCTGAAAAATAATAATAAAATAAGTGGGTGCCACTTCATAGTCAAATACTCCCCTGATTTATCATTTTGACTTGATATTATCGTCTTGAGAAATACAAGGACTCAAATTTCGTTAATCCTCTTGTCTCTTGCGACTTCAGACAAATAATGATTTCTGAATTTGAACATAAATTAATTTTTCGCTGTAAAGAAGAACAACTCAAAATGTAAAAGTGTTAGTTCCTGTACATAATGAATAATGCAAAATATCACAGAAATAATGAATAAAACACATAAATACTATTTTAATTAAAGACAAACTGAATATATCACATAACATACAAATAATTATTGCGTGTCCTATACAAATATGTGACCTTTTATGCCTAGGGTAGGCCTATCGATTTGAAGGATGTATACGGCATTTGAAATATTTCATTGCCCCAAAACTCAAATTTATACAAATTTTATGAATAAAACTTAATGAGAATACATAATAGGAAAAATGTATACAAAATAATCGATCCCGCGCAGGGGTACGACCCTAAACTATGCCTCCACGAACGATCCTTCTTCTTTCTTGGGTTTTTGTAATCTTCGGGTGCCAACATCTTCAAATAGGCTAGTAGCTTGTGAAGTTCTTTCTTTAACTTATATAAACTATAATCTAATCCTTACCCTATGAGACAATGATTTTCTCAAACAATGTATACATCCTTCGAATTTAAACACATAAGTATGAACGTCCATTTAGGCCGTGGGCCATTTTGGACTCAGGGTGGTCTTCTAATGGGCACAACACGCCTTGGGTGTTGGGTCAACTTAGTTAGTATGCTATAAGTTCGGGATTGGTTTGCTTTATCCTAGGGTGACTAGAATTGGTTTAGAAATAACGGTTACCCGAGTTGGACAGACAACAGGGTGAAGCTAATAAACGACGTTGGATGACCGCAAGCCAACTATTCGTTTATTACTTCCAAAGATTAGACTTGTGTGTTTTTCTGAAGGAAGCCGTGGTAAGCCACATAACTTTCTTTGTCCTAATGCAAACTATTTGTCATTTGATGGAAATTATGCCATGAAATGCAATGATAATATACACAAAATAAAATAATAATGATTAAATACAATATACAAATAATCATCGAAATATAAAAATACAACGTATAATAAAACAAAAATTTCCTCAATTTGAAAAAAAACAAATTCATATTAGGTAAAACCTCTAAACTCCCCAGCGGAGTCGCCATTCTGTTTATATCCCTACTCTGTCGAAATAGGGCGAAACGTCGCGGCAACTCAAAAATAATTAATTGATTCAATTTTAACAAAGTTTTAAAAATAAACGAGTTTTAAAAAGAGTCACCACCTAATTTTTAGGAAAACTAGGAAACCAATTATTAATCTACGAAATCAATTCGATTCTAGGTAAGGGGTTCAAGTTATTCCGAAGGGAAGGGGTTAGGCATCCTTTGGAATCCACAACTGTGGTTCCCGACTGAATTCATTTTTTTTTCAAATTGAGGAAGAATATAATAATATACAAATATAATAAACATGCAATATACATAATAAAATAATAATCATCGGCCTAAAGTTTGCCTAACGTCAATATTCACAAAATAATGAAATAAAAGTATGATTCGAACTTCATTCGAATAATTTCGAGGAGAAGCACCTCCGGGTACCTGTAAACACTTAGTAAAGAGTTAGTACCAAGTAAAAATAAAAATGAATAACTCAAATAATAACTAAAAAATAAAAATCCGTCTTATTAACATGGGAGGCCTTGAAAATCGACGGTAATTTCTTCATCGGCCATTTTAACAATCTTAACAAACAATTTATATGAACTTAAACTAAAAATTTCCGTCTTTTAAAATGGAAAGGCCTCTAAACCCGACGGATAGATTTTTTTTCATTGGCCCATTTAACAAATATATTTAATATAACCTGAACATCAACAAAACATAATAAACTTATCTCAAAAGAATATGGAAAACAACAACCAAACTAAAACAACATAATTAGAAATGGAAATAACAATAATGTAATATATAAAAATTAAAAATAACATTAAAATATAATAATAACAAAACCCTGAAAAGTTAAGATAGCAAATAGTTGACTAACAATTTTAAAATAATAATAATAATAATTAAATAAATAAACATCAAACCGTAAAATAATGCTAATATTAAAACTACAATAAACACAAATATTAATTGACTTTTAGAACTACATTAAACTAAAAAACAAAACAAGCTACATATAATAAACAGAAAACTTAAAAGAGCTGGGAATTAAATAAAACAAGGCTAAGAAAGAAAAAAAATTTACCTGGTTCTTGGCAAGCGAACCGGAACTACGAGTTTGAAGGAGACGACTCCACCTCCTCAACTCGAAAAACCACAAAAACACTTTAAAATTTTTGAACTATGGGAACCAAGAATTCTCAAAATTTTATGAGTATTCTTTTGTCTTCCTATCCAAATCACCTCCTAAAAATAGTGAATGAAGTGGGCTTATATAGAAACCCAAAAATCCTCAAAAAGGATGAAATATCGATGTGGGACTATTGCAAAATTGAAAATTGTTTGAGAGACAATGTGGGAAAGGCAGATTTTTTTATTTTTTTTTTGTATTTGACTCAAAATGTATGAATTATAAAATCATCGGACCAAAATTTTGCTATTAAATAAGTAAAGCTTCAAAATCACAAATTTTTAAAATGTTAGGCCAAAATTGAGTGTCAACAGTGATTAGGGATGTACAAGATAGCCTAACTGATTATTAGATATTTAAATATTATTAGTATTTTTTACTATTTAAATACTAATATTAGACTATTATTGGCGAGGCTACCATAAATTTATAAGATGTAGAAATTTTGTTTGGAATGGTGATAGATGGTAGTCCTATAATTTTAAATGACACTGATACTTTAGGAGTTTTAGGTAAACAAGAAATAATATTTGAATTCGAGATTGTTACCCGATAATGATTATTTTTCTGGTGTTAGTAGACTATTAACATATAAATTAATCGAGCATATTGATGGTTTAAATGATATTACTAATCATTTAATTGAGCGTGAGGTGCAACAAAGATTTAGATTAGATTTATTATGGTTATGTAGTGAGTCAATATTTCCAGATAAATCTAGTGATAAGCTTAATTTGGACCTTTTATTTGACATGAGAAATTTTAATGTAATGTTAACACAAGCATTAGAAAGCCGCATTTTCGTATAATTGCTAATGTTGTTCATCAATGAAAGAATCAAATGAAGTTTGTGGATTTTTCCTTTTTAGTGCAGATATACATTTTTTTCAAATATTTTTTTTTATATTTTAGTAATATGCATTTTTAAATTTAATTATATTCAAAAAATTGTTAAATTTTATTTATTGTAGATTTGGGCATGGGAACGTGTTATTCCCCTGCAACCATTATGATTCCCTATAAGGACCAATCATTTTCAGGCTCCAACTTCGCTTGCACTAATGAACTCAACGAAATCATCAAAACGAAACACGAACTATAATCATTGTGATTAGGGATGTACTAGATAACCTAACTGATGATCAGGTATTTAAATATTATTAATGTCATAAATATTTTTATTTATTGTAGATTTGGGCATGAGAACATGTAATGACCCTAAATTTGAATAAGATGAAATAGCACTTCACATGATTTTCATGAATTGGTAAACTTGTATAAATGACTAAGAAATGATTTTAGAAGTTATTTTGATAATCTTAGAAGTGAAACGTCAAGAGACGTCCATGACATTCAGAAGCTAGTCGTTTGAGTACTAGTGTGTTCTATTGTATTTTCATTGGTTTGGTGTGTTCTGTGGAGTCTAAAACTTGTAAAGGAGACCCTAGTACTTAGATAAGCATATGTAAGGGTAAAAAGTGAGGGTACGACTCCCCAAGGACCACCATAAGGTTCCTAAAGGAGGACCCAAGCTTTAAATAGGAGTTGTTATTTTATGTGTTTTAAATTATTTTAAGCATGTTAAAACAATTAAACCTCCATTTAGAATTCATTCTTCAAAATCAAAATCCCTCTCCCAAAAAGTTCTCTCTAGAACACCACTAAAGCTCAAGAACAAGTTCAATCTAGAAGAGGAGATTTCAAGTGATCACTTCTTCAATTTTTGTGGGCTTTCAACTATTAAGGTATGGTGATACTTTATCTAGGGAAAGTTCCACCCTAGAGTAAATCTCAAAATAGTTTTCAAGTTTTCAAAGATTGTGAAGTCCCCAATTCTTACTCAAACTCATGGGTTCTTGCATTAAACGTTTACAATGAATAAACTATGATTATATTGATTTTTAATTGATGATGATTTTAATGTGAAAAACTCTATGAACCCAAGATTTCACTAAATTCCTAAAGTTGGCTTATAAGGTGGGTTTTATGATTATGATTGGATATTGATAGAATTGCGCTAAGATCGAATTATATTGTTGATATCTATTGTTTCTATACATATTCTATGATGAATTGTTGGAGATTTGAGTAATGGTGATCATGACTTTGAAAAGGGTAAGTTGACCCAATTCTCTTGTTATATTGGAATTGTCCTTGTATAGTTTGATCCACTTATGGTGAAGTTGTTTACTTATTTTATATGTGTAATCATGGACTTGAAGGCATTTTATGGTGAATTGGAGTATTGTTATGTTAAGTTATACACGAAGGTATAATATGAAGGTGTTCATGTGATCTCAACTAGATATTATACAAAGTGTTGTGGTATTGTGAATTGAAGTATGATTCTCTCATAATTCTTATATGTGATGATGTTAGAATGTGAAAGGTCTTTATATGTGATGTTGTATCTTAATTGGTAGACTTAGGTGCCTTGCTTGATGAATGAAAGATGTTGAATCTGATCTCTTGACTTGGTAGACTTAGGCATCCTTTTCTTGAGTAATGAATGAATGAATGTCTAGAATCGGTAGACCTAAGTACGGCGCCCTTTCTATAAATGATTAATGAGGCTTCTAGGCTATGTCTTGAACTGGTAAACATAGGGATCGATGTTGCCCCTCTTGTTAAGTCTAGATCCCTAGCTGAATGTAAAAGCTTGAAGCGGTAGACCTTATGATGGTGCCTCCTTCTTGTTTGAAATGATAGACTTAGAGGTGTTGGACCGGAATGGTAGAAATATTATCTAAGAAAATCAATGAGCTATCCTTAATGAACCTTGATCGGTAGACCTATCATGGTGCCCTTCTTGGTTAAAGTACTATGGGTTGGTAGATCTAATGATGATGCCCTCTCTAGTACATATATGTGAATGAACTACTCTATGGGAACTAAGGCTAGCACCGAGTTGATATGGTTAAGACGGTGAAGGAAAAGAGTCTAATGAACTTCTTTGGATATCCCTTAAACCATGTGCCTACATGTGTTGCTTATAAGTTCTACTCTTGGCAAGTAGAACACCTTCCACGGTGTGGGTTTTTTATGACACCGTTTTTGATACCTAGATAATGTGGTCTATGTCGGTTAATGCCTATTCCCATCATGTGGGGTGTGCACTCTAGTTATTGGGTAGGTTCTACAACGTATAAGTATTAGGATGCTATCTACACATATCACGAGTAGGCTTTGAAGATGCTAAAGTAAGTTCCCTAAATCTTTAATGAATATTATGTGAAGTCCCCAAAAAGCATGAACGTCTCCTTAAATGTCTATACTAATGAATGTTGACTTATTAAGTTATGTTGGAAAGGAAAGGTCTCTATCTTGGGTAGTCTTGAGGAGAACTTATGTGTGTATGAAAAGGTTGTATGGCGGCCATTTCATGTCTTACTTAGGTGGTCTTAGGATAACCTTACATGGAGGGTCT
Organism: Solanum habrochaites; assembly: GCA_027704765.1. NCBI lineage: Eukaryota > Viridiplantae > Streptophyta > Magnoliopsida > Solanales > Solanaceae > Solanum > Solanum habrochaites. Next base: position 9,956,395 of record JAKWJA010002498.1, on the reverse strand, counting down.
AAAATGATGAAATGGGTTACTTGATGAATATGACCATGTCTTATATTGTAGTGTCACCTTATATGTGAATATTGGCTTGTAATATGTTTCTTATACTTGCATTGTATTGTTTTTACCAAAATAGCATGAAAATTTTGTATCTCAAATAAATGTCCCCTTTTAGCATGTTTTTGCATCATCATCATACTTAGTGCATATTTTTACTTACACCATTTCTTCATGTTTTTGCATGGTCATCATACTTAGTGCATATTTGTACTGACACCATTTATTCATGTTTTTACTACAAAATGTAGGTGGTGGCAACTAGAGGATTCTTTCCTAGATTGAAGTGCTTGGAATTGTTTTCTTCAAGGTCTGGTATGTCTTCAAAGATTCGAGGAAACTTATCTTAGACGTGTCTTTTTTAGATTGAAGTGCTTGGAATTGTTATCTTCAAGATCTTGTATGTCATCAGAGATTCGAAGACACTTATCTTAGAATTTTCTTTTAATTCATGTAATAGACTTCCAATAGTTTTCTTTCAATTATAAAGGGTCGTGTCCCTATGATGTTGAGATGTGTCTAGGTTGGCTGTGTTGAAACGTAGTATTCCATTCTTTTATAAATGAGAATTTGATTGTTGACTTACTTGAGAAATGTTTCGCACTATTTTTATGCCTATGTGATGAATGAATGCTAAGGGCTTGTATAAGACCTTTTCGAGGTCGAGTACGCTGTGTTATTACTAGGGGGTGCTCCCAGGTCGTGACAAACTTGGTATCAAAGCATAAGGTTTTGAAATGGTTCTAGGGTTCAAATTCTCACATGCCACATCTTGTAGAGTCTGGTTCATTGGTGTGAGACGCGACACATCTATGAGGGAGAGGCTATTGGACGTTACAAGTTACACTTCTTTCATATTCTTTAAGTCTTGACTTAGTGTTGAGATGTATAAGTGTCTCTTCCTAATCTTTTTCTTGTGTTTATAGGATATGAACACGAGAGGAAGACCCACAAGAGGAGTGGAAAAGGCGATTGCTAATGATGAGATTCTTTCTTTAGGTCCCCAAGATGGGCAAGCTCCCCAAGGTAATCAAGAGAATGAGGTTCCGGTGGTTCCCTTGGACATGAACAATGAAGAGACTAGGGAGGCTTTCCTAACTTTGGCCCAAGATATGACGACCCAAAAGAGTAAAGATGTGGGACCTAGGATGTACACTAATGAGAGTACCCCGAGTTCAAGGCTGAGAGACTTCATAAGGATAAATCTTCCTATTTTTCTTGCTTCTAGAGTGGGAGAAGATCCCCAAGCTTTCTTGGATGACGTTTATAAGATAATCCATGCTATGGGTGTCTCTTCTAGGGAGAAGGCGGAGTTGGTTTCCTACCAATTGAAGGAAGTTTCTCAAGTTTTGTTCACTCAATGGCGAGACAATAGGCCGGTTAGATCGGGTCCTATAAAGTGGGAAGAATTTAAGAAAGCATTTTTTGATAAGTACTTTCCTCGTGAAAAGAGAGAAGCTAAGGTTAAAAAATTTATAAACCTTAGGCAAGGTAATATAAGTGTGGAGGAATATTCCTTGAAGTTTACCTTGTTGTCCAAATATCCTCCATCTTTGGTGTCTAACCCTAGAGATAAGATGAGTAGGTTTGTAACTGGTGTATCAGACCATGTGAAGGATGAGTGTCATACGACAATGCTCCATGATGACATGAAAAATTTCTAGGCTTATGGTGTATTCTCAATCCATTGAGGACTCTAAGCTTAAGGGGAGGGATAGCGATGTGAAGAGGGATAGATCCGACGATCAAGGTCAACCTAAGTTTAAAAAGGGAGCTCCAAATCAAGATTCTCCAAGTGCTCAAAGGTTAACCCAGAGAGAAGTGGTGGTTCTCAATTTGCTAAACCTACTTGCACTCTTGTGGTAAGAGGCACTATGGGAAATGTCTAGCCGGTACTAATGAGTGCTATGGGTGTGGGAATAATGATCACAAGGTAAAAGATTAACATACCCTTATGGCTAGACGAAGGGAGTCCAAGCAAGCTCCTCATAGTGGACTGAATCTTGATGATTAAACGAAGAATCGTTTCCATGATCTCCAAGATAACAAGGAAGTAAATACAGATGAAGGTGCCGGTGAGTTGTAATTCCTTATTTTGTGATGAGATCCTTATGCGTGATTGAAAATAGCCTTAGTGGATTTCTCCCAAGTGGGGGATGGTTTGTTGATTGGAGAAGTTCTAGAGAGTTTTGAAGCGCTTATCTCTTTTTCTTTTATTCTATTCAAGCTTGAGACTTAGAGATTTTTAGTAGCATGATGCATGTCCTGGAGTCTTGAGTGAAAAATGAGTTTCCATATGTTCTCCTTATGTTATGCATCTTTTAGTTGAATTCTTGTTAAAAGAGAAAATGAGTTTTCATAAAGATGAGTTCCTGATGGTATGCATATATCATAGTTGCCTAAATGTTGCATGAGTTAGAATGTTGAACATGCTTAAATGTGTCCTTGAAAATGTGCATGATTGTGATTTTATGAGAAATTTTCATAATGTTCTTAATAATGTTAAAGTAAGCATTATGAGGTGTGTAGAATGAAGTTCCTCAAATATGAAATGAGAAATGTGAAGTCTTGATGCATGATGAATTTGTGGATGTTGTTTATACCTTTTTATTGTGCTTTCAGACTTTTTATGTGGAGTTGTTGTCCCTCCTAGCTATTTGTACTGACTATATTGTTGTATGAATGATTGTTAGCCGCTATCTTGAGTCATTACCTTTATGTGTTTTAAGTGTCATTCAAGGACGAATGTTTCCAAGTGGGGGATAATGTAATGACCCTAAAATTGAATAAGATGAACAAGAGATTCACATGAGTTTCAGGAGTTGGTAAAATTTTATAAATGACTAAAAAATTACTTTAGAATTTAGTTTGTTAATCTTAGAAGTGAAATGTCAATAGACATCCATGGCGTTCAGAAGCAAGTCGTTTGAGTGCTTGTGTGTTCTATTCTATTATCATTGGTTTGGTGTGTTGTATGGAGTCTAAAACTTGTAAAGGAGACCCTAGTACTTATATAGTCATGTGTAGGGGTAAAACTTCCAGGTACAACTCCCCAAGGACCACCTTAAGGGTCCTTGAGGAAGACCCAAACTTTGGGTAAAAAGCTGTCGAAACAACTTGAGCTACGGCCTTGACCTACGCTCCTTAACTCAAGTGACATCTAATAAGTCAAGGGAGTAGGTCCATACTTAGCCTGTGGAGACTTGGCCTCCATTTAGGAGGCTATTACCAACACCATGAGTCATGTAGAACGATCTATAACCCCACTTACGGGGTCGTAATTCACCCCTACAGTTCTGTCAATAGACACGACCATGCCAGGGGTGTTTGGTAAATTTCAACCTTGGATAATTAAATATAGAGGAGGTTATTTTATGTGTTTTAAGGTATTTTAATCATGTTAAAGCAATCAAACCTCCATTTAGAATTCATTCTACAAAATCGAAACCCCTCTCCCAAAGAGTTCTCTCTAGAACACCATTGAAATTCAAGACCAAGTTCAAGCTATAAGAGCATATTTCAAGTGATTTATTCTTCAATTTTTTAATGGTATTTAAACTATTAAGGTCTGGTGATCCTTTATCTAGGGAAAGTTTCACCCTAGAGTCAATCTCAAAATAGTTTTCAAGTTTTCAAAGATTGTGAAAAACCTCAATTCTTACAAAAACTCATAGGTTCTTGCATCAAACGCTTTCAATGGATAAAATATGATTATATTGATTGTTAATTTATGATTTAAGGTGAAAAATTCTATGAACCCATGGTTTCATTAATTTCCTAAAGTTGGCTTATAAAGTGTGTTTTATGATTATGATTGGATATTGATAGAATTGCACTTAGATTTGAATTACATTGTTAATATCTATTGTTATCTATACATATTCTATGATGAATTGTTGGATATTTGAGTAATGGTTATCATGATTGGGAAAAGGGTAAGCTGACCTAATTCTCTTATTATATTAGAATTGTCCATGTACGGTTTGTTCTACTTATAGTAGAGGTGTTTACTTATTGTATATGGATTGTAATAATGGACTTGAAGGCATTTTATGGTGAATTGGAGTATTATCATGTTAAGGTACAGATGAAGGTATAATGTGAAGGTGTTCCTGTGATCTCAAGGATATCTTGTATTAAGTGTTGTGGTATTGTGATTTGAAGTATGGTTCTCTCTTAATGCTTATAAATGATGATGTTACAATGTGAAAGGTCTCTATATGTGATGTTTTACCTTGATTGGTAGACTTAGGTGCCTTCCTTGATGCATGAAATATGTTGAACGTGATCTCTTGACTTGGTAGGCTTAGGCATCCTTTTCTTAAGTAATGAACGAATGAGTGTCTACAATCGGTAGACCTTAGTATGGTGCACTTTCTATGAATGATTAATGAGGCTTCTAGGCTATGTCTCGAACCGGTAGACCTTAGAATGGTGCCCCTTCTTTATAACTCTAGAACCCTAGGTGAATGTAAAACCTTGAAGTTGTAGACCTTATGATGGTGCCTCCTTCTTGTGTGAAATGATCGACTTAAATATGGTGGACCGGAATTGTATAAATCTTATCTAAGAAACTCAATGAACTATCATTCATGAACCTTGATCGGTATCCCTTGCATGGTGACCTTCTTGGTAAAAGTTCTATGGGTTGGTAGACGTAATGATGGTGCCCTCTCTAGTAGTTTTATGTGAATGAACTACTCTACGGGAACTAAGGCTAGCAACGAGCGGATATGGTTAATACGGTGCCTCTTCCCATAGAAAAGTCAAAGAGTCCAATGAACCTCCTTGGAAATCCCTTTAACCATGTGCCTACATAGGTTGCTCATAAGTTCTACTCTTGTCATGTAGAACACCTTCCACTATGTGGGATTTTTATGTCATCGGATTCCATACCTAGCTAGTGTGTTCAATGTCAGTTAACACTTGTTCCTATCATGTGGGATGTGCACTCTAGTTATTGGATAGGTTCTACAACGTGTAAGTAGTAGTAATATGAAATTCTATCTACATATGGCATGAGTAGTCCTTGAAGATGCGCCAAAGTGAGTTCCCTAAGTCATTAAATGACATTATGTTAAGTACCCTAAATGCATGAATGTCTCCTTAAATGTCTACACTAATGAATGTTAACTTAGTGGGTTACGTTGAAAAGGAATGATCTCTATCATGGGTAGTCTTGAAGAACACTTAGGTGTGTATGAAGAGGTTGTATAGCCAACCATTTCATGTCTTACTTAGGTGGGTCTTAGGATAACCTTAGATGAAGGGTCTAAAATGATGAAATGGGTTGCTTGATGAATATGACCATGTCTTATATTGTAGTGTCACCTTATATGTGAATATTGGCTTGTAATATGTTTCTTATACTTGTATTGTGTTGTTTTTACCAAAATAGCATGACAATTTTGTATCTCAAATAAATGTCCCCTTTTAGCATGTTTTTGCATGGTCATCGTACTTAGTGCATATTTGTACTGACACCATTTCTTCATGTTTTTACTACAAAATGTAGGTGGTGGCAACTAGAGGATTCTTTCCTAGATTGAAGTGCTTGGAATTGTTTTCTTCAAGGTCTGGTATGTCTTCAAAGATTCGAGGACACTTATCTTAGACGTGTCTTTTTTAGATTGAAGTGCTTGGAATTGTTATCTTCAAGGTCTTGTTTGTCCTCAAAGTTTCGAAGACACTTATGTTAGAATTTTCTTTTAATTCATGAAATAGACTTCCAATAGTTTTCTTTCAATTATAAAGGGTCGTGTCCCTATGATGTTGAGATGTGTCTAGGTTGGCTATGTTGAGACGTAGTATTCCATTCTTTTATAAATGAGAATTTGATTGTTGACTTACTTGAGAAATGCTTCGCACTATTTTTATGCCTATGTGATGAATGAATGTTAAGAGCTTGTATAAGACCTTTTCGAGGTCAAGTACGTCGTGTTACGACTAGGGGGTGCTCTCGGGTCATTACAAAATGTATTATTCCCCTACAACCATCACCATTCCCTCTAAAGACCAATCAACTCGAGGCTCCAACTGCGCTTGCACTGAATGAACTTGACGTAGAAATAAAAAAATGAGGCATTGTAATCAGTGAGATTAGTGATGTACTAGATAACCTAACTGATGATCTGGTATTTAAATATTATTAGTATTTTTAACTATTCATATTTTTATCCCATTTTATTACAATTTTTAACTATTCATATTTATATTCCACTATCCAAAAAAATCATGTGATGTAATGACAAATACATAGATTTTTGGGAGGTCCTCAAAATAAAATATTATATGACATAATAATAATAAGATATTTCATAAGATTGTTTAATTAATGTACATATTTATTTTTATTTTTTTCTAAATATTTAATAATTATCTTACTTACGTTTTTTATAGTTTATTTGGCAACCTTATTAAGAAGATATTATTAATGAATTGCATGAGTGATGTCGGTTAGGATAATTCGTCTGGATGGAACATTTGCCACTCATTTATGGAATTATCGTGAGTGGCACATGGTTGATAGTGTTGTGAGACAGTTTGGTTATTAACAACATATTCTTGGATCGTGTATCCAATTTTACAAACATTATTTTAAGCGTGATAAACGACCCAAAATAAAATAAGAGGATATATATGCGTTTAACTACACACAATCGTTATGAAAACAACGCCAAAATTGTATATTTCGACCTCCATTTGTAAGTGATCAAGAAGATTATTTTCGTTGGTATATGAGGCATTCCGACATGTTCATTGGAAATCCACAATATGTTCTTCAAAGTGGGTATCAACACATGACAGGAAGATATAAGTCATTAGTATGTATATTATGAAAATCTTAAATTATCATATCGATCTTTAACAATTTTTTTATTCTAGGCTTGGGATCATTAAAAGCAGTATCGCCGAGCTCGGATGATTGAAAATATGAAAATCATCTAATGAAATGAGACAATGTGAAGAGGAAGTTGCTGGTATTTCAATGGACTCAATGATGAGGGCCCCCCAGGAAATGCAATTGAGCTTTAATCCTGATTAGAAGCTCCCACTCAATACGAGGAACCACCACAAGTGCAAGTATCTCGTCGATCGCAAAAAAAAAACACCTAGAGATGGTGCACGTCGAGGTAGAAGGAGCTCTGATGAAGGTCATGGTCGAAATAGTGTGGAGAATTATTTGATTGATGAAAATAATTTGGTTGATAATAACACACATTTGGTGGCTACTCCCGAGCCTTATTATCCCACGTTGATTTTTATGCAGGATCCTCTAACACTAATGCTAATTTTTAGAGTGTGAAAAGAATTGATTTTGTAACTCCAAATATTTCGATATCTGATTTTGCGCAATCTAGTAGATCTCACTATTGTTTTAAACATGGTATGTGTGAGTATTCTATGCATAATTCTCCATTTGGTGGGCGGTTGAATTTTTCAAATGTAAGTACGATAAATTTAATTGAAATTTTATAATAATTTTCTTAATTTTTGTGCATATTTAATTGTTTTATATTATATTGGTTTAGAGGTGATCGTGTCCCATAATCCACAGTTTAATGATGAAACTTCACAAAATTCAATTTTTTATTGAGAAAACCTCCCTGAAAAAACATTCAGGCCACACAAATCAACTAGATATAGTACATAGAGTTACTATCAAAATAAGAAAGATTTAAATGATTCTGAAATGAAGACGAAAATAAAAATGTAGAAGATTCAAAAAACTCAAACGAATAATGTTTATCTATCTTTATTCGAAAATTAAAGAGTTTTATGCAGTAAGATATTTATATGTGTTGAAATTTCTTATTTTGTGCAAATTTCAATCAAGAGTGTGAAATTTGTTGTTTTGTGCAAATTAATTTTTGTTTGCAGTAAGATTCTCATATTTTTCAAATATTGTATATATTTTTTTTCAAAATTTGCAGTCCTTTTTCCTTTTTAAGTTAGGTTAAATCATTACTTTTTAAGTTAAGTTAAATCATATATTTTAAATCAGGTCAAATCAATTATTTATTATAATATAGTTATAATATCAGTGCAGTGTACTTACGGATTTATCTTAATTTTTAATTTTCATAATACTAATAATTTTCTTTTTTACTTTTTGACTCCCTTGAATGGTCAATTTATTATTATACAATTTATAGTTTAGTAGAGTGTATATATATATATATATATATATATATATGAGAAACATGAGCATGCCAAGGTGACATGCCTCAATAATCAGGAAATGGATTTTTTTATTTTCTCTTCTTTTTTTAAAAAAATTTTCTTTGTATTTTTAATTTTAAAAAGCTTTGACTTTATATTCGTATTTGAAAGAGAAATTTCAGTACTGTTTTGTAACTGTCATTTAAAAACTTCATACTAAAACGTTTTCATATTAAAGGTCAAATTCTAGTTAAATCTCCTATCTCTTAACTACACATTTATTATTCTTCTAAATCCATAAAAACTTTTCTTCTTTGCTGAAATGTATCATTTTATTTTAGTTTTTCATTATTTTTCTCCTATCCTTTCTTTTAAGTTTCATTATCCTTGCTCATGAAAGATATATTTTTTCTTTCTGTAGTACCCTTCATGTTACTTTTTTATAATTCTTTGTTCATCATCTGCACAAACTTTTGTGTAATTATTTGTATAGATTTCATAAATATTATCTAACATATATTTTATCTTTTTTTTCAGGTTCTATAAGTAGAGGTTTATAATTTGAAGTTTGGACACGACAAAGAAAACGGATGACACTATAAAACAAGGTGAGGTGAAGATGCTTCAAATATAAATTGTATAAATTTGTATATTCAAATATATGAGAAAATGTACTTTAAAGATGTATTCAGATTTTATTATAAAGACAAATAAAAATAGAGAAATTTGTTTTAGTATGGAGAAAGCTAGTAACAAGTTACGGGAAAAACAAATGAGCAACAAAAAGAAAAGAACTTACATAATCTTTTATTTTTTATTTATTTCCGGCTAATTTATAACAAAGGTGACGGAAGAACTGAAGAGATAAAGTTCAGAAAAAGGAAAGAGAGAGAAATAACTGAAAAAAAAGAATAATAGTTACTTTCATTCTCTTTTTTTTGGTATAATCGATTAGAACGTTTTAATTAATATCGTCTTCTCTTTACTGTTTTAAAAAATTTTCTTCCTTTTTTTATACTGAAAAAAATGGACAAACATATAAAAAAATTATGTGTTTGAAATTCTTTATTTTGTGTGAACTTCAATAAAAAGTTTGAAATTTGTTGTTTTGTGAAAATCACTTTTTCTTTGCAGTCAGATTCTCCTCATTTTTTTTCCAAATATTCTGTTCTTTTTTCTTATTTTCAAAATGTTCAATCTTTTTTTTTTCTTTTAAGTTAGGTCAAATCATTACTTTTTAATTTAGGTCCAATCAATTATTTATATAATATTATTGCCAAACGCCAAGACACTTTTTGGCATGAATTGACAAAAGAGTGGTAAATGACCAAATAGCCCTTTAGCTCCAAAACCGCTTGTTTTTTTTCTCCATATAAAAAAAATCACTCTTGACTTTTTCTTTCTTATATACTCTCTCTCTTACTTTACTTTTTTTTTCTTTTTTACTTCACTCATCAGTTTGATTTTATTTTGTTGATTCATTTATTGTTCAAGATTTTATTTTGTTGTTAGATTTATATAATTTTAACAAGATGGATCAGATTTGTTAGAATAATCAATTAAACGAAGTATTGAATAATGTATTGAGGTTAGATAGGATATAGTTTGTTATCCCAAAATCATGAAGATTTCGATGGCGCATAGTCCTGAAAAAAATTAAAAAATTCTCGTGACTAGTTGACTTAAAAAAAACTAAAAAAAAAAAACTTAAATTGGGGACCTAAACTTAGATTCAAACCTGTGACCTATATACTATTTGTTTAAACTTCAACTATTTGCGCTGCAATAGCATTCATTCATAATTACGAAAGAAAATGTATTTATTCTCTTTCATATCAATTGTTTTTTGAATATCATTAGTAAATTTAAAATGAGATATTATCTATATATAGTCTAATAACTGCTAAAATGTGAAGAAAAAATTGATCAAAGGTTGACATGTACTATAATTAATTGTATTACCCAATTATAACTTGATTATGCATATATAATCGCATTCAATTAACTTGTATTTGTGAGGCAGCATATCTCATGTAATACTATATCCAATATTTTCATCATAATGATTCAACTTATAATAATGAAAACTCTTCAATTTTTGTCTAAATATAAACATTTACAATCTTATTTACCAAAAAAAAAAATTTATTTAAATCCGAAAAGTTTCAAACAGTTTATTTTTTTAAAAAAAAAAAGACCTACAATTGGGACATAGCCTTGATTTGAACTCGTGACCTATGTACTATTCGTTTAAACTTTAGTCATTCGCACTGCAATATCATTCGTTCATAATTACGCAAGGAAATTTATTTACTCTCTTTCATATCGGTTGTTTAATGAATATAACTGGAAAATTTAAAATGTGATATTATCAATAAATATAGTCTAATAACCCTAATACGTGAAGATAAATTGATCAAAGATTGTCATGCATCATAACTAATTGTATTATCCGATTATAACTTGATCATGCATATATAATCACATTCAATTGACTTGTATTTGTGAGGGAGTATAACTCAATAATACTATATCTATTACATTTATTTTCATTATAATAATTCGACTTATAATAGTGAAAAATCTTCAATTTTTGTGAAACAATCCAAATATAAAATTTTACAATCATATTTACCGAAGTAATATAAAATTAAAAAGTATTTAAATACTAATAGTTTCAAAGAGTTTAATTTTTTTTTAAAAAAATACTTAAATTGGGACCTAACATAGATTCAAACTCGTGACCTATAGACTATTCGTTTAAGTTTTAACCATTGGCGCTGCAATAACATTCGTTCATAATTATCAAAGAAAATTTATTTAGTCTCTTTATATATCACATGAAAATTAAAAATGAGATATTATCAATAAATATAGTCCAATAACTTCTAAAATGTGAAGATAAATTGATCAAAGGTTAACATGTACTATAACTAATTGTATTACACAAATTAAACTTGATTATGCATATATAATCACATTCAATTGACTTGTATTTGTGAGCAAGCATAACTCATATAATACTATATCTACTATATTTATTTTCATCATAATGATTCGACTTATAATAGTGAAAAATCTTCAACTTGTGAAACAATCCAAATATAAACTTTTACAATCATATTTACCAGAAAATATAAAATTAAAAATTATTTAAATCCTTAAAACTTCAAAAAGTCTAATTTTTTGTTATAAAATAAAATTGGGACCTAACATAGATCCGAACTTTTGACCTATAGATTATTCGTTTAAGCTTTAACCATTCGCGCTGCATTAGCATTCAATTATAATTACAAAAGAAAATTTATTCAATCTCTTTATATCAGTTGTTTAATGAATATCACTAGAGAATTTAAAATGAGATATTATCAATAAATATAGTCTAATAACCCCTAAAATGTGAACATAACTTGATCAAAGGTTGACATGTATCATAACTGATTATATTACTCAATTATAACTTAATATGTATATATAATCACATTCAATTGACTTGTATTTGTGAGGGAGCATAACTCATATAATACTATACCCTTTACATTTATTTACATCGTAATGATTCGACTTATAATAATAAAAAAAACTTCAATTTTTGTGAAAAGGATCCAAATATATACTTTTACAATCTTATTACCAAAAAAAAACATGAAATTGAAATTTATTTAAATCTTAAAAGCTTCAAAGAGTCTAATTTTTTTAAAAAACTTTTGGGACCTAATCTAGATCCGAACCGGTGGCCTATGGACTACTCGTTTGATCTTTTACCATTAGCGCTGCAATAGCATCAATCATAATTAAGAAAGAAAATTTATTTAGTCTCGTTATATCAGTTGTTTAATGAATATCACAAGGAAATTTAAAATGAGATATTATCAATAAATTTAATTTAATAACCCTTAAAATGTGAAATAAATTGATCAAAGATTGACATGTGTCATAACAAATTGTATTACACAATTATAATTTGATCATGCATATATCATAATTTATGTGTTCTTTGATAAAATATTAGACATTGATTTTTTTGGATAAATTTTTTTATTCTATTATTTTATTAATAAATGGTCCGTAATGGTTTTATATATAACCTTCTTCAAAATTGAAAAAATAATTATTCTTTGTTAATATTCATGTGTTTCTCTTTATGATAATCAAATTTTATTGCATTTACTTCGTTGTTTAATTTATAGTTTTATTTTGATAATGTTGATAGTGTTTGTTCTTGTTGATATGACTCGTAATGTAATTGATTATTTTTATTTAAATCAAATATTAACAAGACATCTTAATATATTGTCATTAAATCTTTAATATTGTAAGAAGATAATAAAATTGTTGGAAATGATTTATCATATTTCTTTAAAATGATTAAATTCTTAGATAATGTGTAATTTGTTATTTTAAAGATCCTATACCGATATACCTTATTAAAATTTTATAGTATCGTATATTTTTGAGAAGTCCACAAAAATTAAATAGCAAAAAAAAAAAAGTTAAAGAGATGAAAATTTTCACCTAGGTTGAATTTAAAAATAAAAAATATCATATAAATTGACAGAAAGAATATGTATTTACATAGGTATTTATGGATGCTTGCCGTTTTTTTTTTAATTTCATGATATTAGTTCAACTTATGTAATTGTTTGTCAAGAACATTGATACTCTTTTCGTTATATTATTTTTTTTTTGAAATTAGCATCAAAATTTATGCTATTTTTTTACAAATTTCGTAAGAAAACATAAATAAAATAGTATTTTTACTAATTTACATTTGATCTTTTTTAAAATTTATGAATTTTATTTACACTTACAAAAAGAAAAAAAATGTTATAATAAAATAAAAAAAGTGTAATTAATTATATTTTGTATATTAACAAATAACTTTTTCTAACTATTTTTTTAGTAATATAAATAATTAATTTTATGATGAAAAGACAACATAAAAATGTTAGAAATAGAATGAATTTTTTCTTTTTGGATTTCATATTTTCCATGAATAAAATTATTTAAGTATGGAAGTAGAGAAATTTAGAACATTAATTTGAAAAGAAAAGTCAAAGAAAAAGAGGTATAAAAAAGTAAGAAAGAAAAAAAATCGTTTAAAGAAGTGATAGAAAAATGGATTTGGGTCATTTTCTTAAATGAGACCCAACACTTTTCACATGACACAATATAAATGGAGCCTCTCATACAAGTATTGTCAGCCACCTTTTGGGAAGTGTAAACTAAAAATAATAATTATATATTTAGACTTTTCAAAAGTGATTTTACTTTTAAAGAGTAGTGATTTTACTTTTGATTGTAATTTGGATAAAAAACATTAATGAATTTATCAAATAACCCTTAACTTTTAAGAGAAATTACAAAAATACTTCAAATTACATCAAATTTGTTGCTCGTCATTTCATGCCAAAATAGTGTCTTGCCAAATATATTTTCTGTTATTATAATATATTTATAATATAATTGTAGTGTATTTATGGATTTATTTTAATTTTTAATCTACAAAATACTAAATTAGTTCTTTTAATGTTTAACTCACTTGAATGATCAATTTATTATGTCTTAGGTCATCCACAACCACCTAAAGTTGTCCGCATAATTCAATTGAACACCTCAACTAAAGTTTGTACCTATTAAACACCTTATCTGCTCAAAAGTGATGTCGATTAGACACAAAGTGATAACATCGCAAAAAACATGTATATCACTCTCTTAAGGTGCATAAATCAATTGTTTTTTTCTTTTTGTTTCCATCCTATAAACCTAAACAAATAAATAATAATAATAATAATAGTAGTAGTAATAATAATAATAATAATAATAATAATAATTCTTTTTTTTTAAAAAAAAAAGAAGGAAGTTTTCTGCCATCTTCAACTATTCCATTTTTTGTCATCTTCGACTACTCCAATTTCCATCATCTCTACCTCTCCAATTCTACAATTCTTCTTCTGTTTTTTTCTTTTTCCTCTTTTAATATAGATTTGATTATAGTATCAAACATTTCGGGGAAGGTCCCTTATTTTCGATGAAGATAATTTTTCAGTGAAGTAATTGATTCTTTTTCAACAGAATTTTTCTTGTAATTGTGATAATGTTGAGTAGTGAAAAATAAAATAAAGACAATGAATGCAAGATGTAATGCTATTAAAATGAAAGGTGAATGAGGGGTTAGCTTAGTTGCACATCAATGGTGTATTATCGATGTCGGTAAAAGGAATAAGATTCGATGAAGGAATGGTGTATTGCCGATTGAGATACAATGGCCTAGTGTTAGACCCGCAAACTACTTGATCTAACTACGTGCAGACATGTCAAGGACTTGGGTATTGGTCTTGACATGAATGGGGGCAAAACAGTGCAACACGGGTTCAAGATGCTTGGGTGTTGGCAAGGTAGCTTGAACATGCAAAGCTTACGTGCAGGCTAGAGTCATTGGCAAGGCAGCGTGTTGGCTTAACAAGGCAAAGTTGTGAACACTTGACAATGGCAAGAACAAAGGCAGTCAAGTGGATTGCTGAAATAAAACTAAGTGTTGGAGGACAACTAAAATATTCTAAGTGTTGGAATGTAGCCTGAAATATTCTAAGTATTAGAATATTAGTATTTCGTGTAAATAAGAATGTAATTTGAATTAGATTCTATCTGTTAGAAATATAGCTGTTGGAAACTTAGTTTGAACCCTATGATGACAAGTGTCGGACAGGTGTCACTTTTAACTGCCGCATGTAACTGCCATGTGCAGAAATTTTATTGAGGGTGGAAATTCGTCTAAGGCTTAGAGAGAGTGTTTTCGGGCCTTAGACAAATTCGTGAAGCCTTCCTTTGTATTAATTATCAGATTAATAAAGGTTGGGACGGCTTCTTGTAAATGTTGTTTGTTGTCTAACTTTGTTGATTAAAGTATTTCTATACTTAGTCAAATTTATGGGTGTAAGATAGGTTGAGTGTTGCAGGCGTTTACAAGACTGCCTAGGGTGGTGTTTGGTAAAAATAAATCGACCCTCTTTCAATTGGTATCAGACCAAGGTTGAACGATGGTGAAGAACGCAGAACTGTGGGAACTGGCACGAAAAATTTAAGCATTCGTTGGGTTTATAGATGATATTTTGGGAGACCCTACGTTTGTGGATTTGTTTACACAAGTCATTGATTTGAGACTTAACGCTGAGAAATTTCAGGGGGAGATTGGTGTATATCGACATGATGTTGATAATCATATCACCGAAATCTTAAAATTTTGTACCACAACTATGCAACAACTTGAGGGACTGCAGAAGGAAAATGAGAACCTTCGTGCAGAGCTCGTTGTATTGTGTCGGGTTGTGGCTACGTTGAGTTCAAATCGTGTTGAATCATCTAAGGTTAAAATTCCAAAACCTAAGGCCTTTAGTGGTGCAAGAAGTGCTAAAGAGCAGGAAAACTTCATTTAGGACATGGAACAATATTTTATTGCTGCAAGGGTGACTGACGCCGATAAGTTAAACATTACCACAATGTACTTGACGGGTGATGCTAAACTTTGGTGGAGAACTCGAAATGCAGATGATGTAAGTGATGGTCGTCCTAGAATTGATACATGGGATAAGTTAATAAAAGAAATGTGTGATCAATTTCTTCCTAGCAACGCATCTTGGCTTGCAAGAGATAAATTGAAAAGGCTAAGGCAGACGGGTTCGGTGAGGGAATACATTAAAGAATTCACCTCTGTGATGTTAGACATTCAGAATATGTCTGATGAGGATAAATTACACAACTTCATTTCGGGTATGCAAGGTTGGGCTAAAAACGAAGTTCGGAGGCAGAATGTTAAAGATCTACCTAGTACAATTACTTTTGCATATTCGTTGGTGGATTTCCGGATGGCTCGTCCTTTGACAGATGTTCCCTCCACTTCAGAAACTAAGAAAAAGAACGATAAGAAAGGGGAATGGAAAAAGGATAATCGTAAGGACTGTACAAATGACAAAGGAAAAGCACACATGAAGGATGGAAAAGACAAATCAAAGAACAAAGATGGTAATTCTAAGGGTTGTTGGACTTGTGGTGGTCCTCATTTGGCCAAGTCTTGTCTGAACCGAGAAAAGGTAAATGCTTTGCTTGCTGGAAATATGAATCAAAGGGAGGAAGATGAGGAAATCGTGGCTGCAACGGCAAATCCATTTGGATTGTCCTTCAACCATATTACAGGGATTAATAATGTTGGAGAAACGTCAAGTACTTCGATCCTCATGCTTCCCTAATTCATATGGAAATGACAGTGAAAGAACAACGTGTGATGGTAATGGTTGATACAGGAGCCACTCATACGTTTGTAGATGTAAGAATTGCTACAAAATTGGGGCTGAAGTTGTCTAAAAGCCCTTTCTACGTCAAAACAGTCAATGCTAAGGCACAGACCACTGTGGGTATGGCTTATGGTGTGTCTATGTCGACTGGAAGTTGGGTGGGAAAACATAATTTGATGGTGATGCCTCTTGGTGAATTTGAGATCATACTTGGGATTGATTTTCTAAGAAAATTCCAGTTTGTTCCGTTTCCTCACTTAGATGGAGTGATGGTCATGAATGGAAGCAATGTTGTATTTCTTTAAGGAGTTCATCCATTTGGGAACATTAATAAAGTTGCAAAGAAGAAATAAAAGGGAATGTTCTTGTTTGCTATGTCAATTGACAAAGGGCTGAAGAAAGGCGATGACATTATATTTGCTGCCTTGGTTGAAGTGAAACCTGATGTTAAGATGGAAGTGCCTGATTGTGTTGCTGAATTGCTTAAACAGTATGCTGATGTTATGCCGCCTGAATTACCAAAGAAATTACCACCAAGGAGGAATATTTATCATAAAATTGAGTTGCTGCCTGGTACGGTTGCTCCTACACAAGATCCTTATCGTATTGCTCCTAAGGAATTGGTTGAATTGCACAACAATTGAACGAGTTGTTGGATGCTGGATTGATTCAGCCATCTAAGGCTCCATATGGTGCCCCTGTTTTATTTCAAAAGAAACAGGATGGGACGATGCGAATGTGTGTAGACTACAGGGCGCTGAACAAGGCAACTATAAAGAATAAGTATCCGGTTCCATTAGTGCAGGATTTGATGGACAGGTTGAGTAAGGCATGCTGGTTCACAAAACTTGATCTCAGGGCAGGCTATTGGCAGGTTAGGATAGCAGAAGGTGATGAACCAAAAACAACATCTGTAATTAGATATGGTTCATATGAATTCCTTGTAATGCCATTTGGACTGACTAATGCTCCGACAACATTTTGCAACTTAATGAATAATGTACTATTTGACTATCTTGATGACTTTGTTGTTGTCTATCTAGATGATATTGTCATTTATAGTCGAACATTGGAGGAACATGTAAATCACTTAAGTTTGGTTCTGTCTCAGTTGAGAAAATACACACTTTATGTTAAGATGGAAAAGTGTGAGTCTGCTCGACAGGAGATAAAATTTTTGGGGCATCTTGTTAGTAAAAACCAAGTTCGAATGGATCCTAAGAAAGTGCAAGCCATTGTTGATTGGCAAGAACCTCGTCATGTGAAGGATTTGAGGTTGTTTCTTGGCTTGGCTAACTATTACAAAAAATTCATTGCTGGTTACTAAAAAAGGGCAGCGGCTTTGACAGATTTGTTGAAGAAGGATACAAATTGGGTTTGGTCTGAACGATGTGATGAAGCATTTCAAAATTTGAAGAATGTTATTGCATCTGAACCAATACTCAAATTACCTGATTTTGAGTTACCATTTGAAGTGCACATTGATGCGTCAGACAAGGCAATTGGTGGTGTATTAGTGCAGGAAGGTCATCCAGTGGCCTTTGAAAGTAGGAAATTGAATGATGCTGAACAGCGATACTCAACACTTGAAAAAGAAATGGTTGCGGTGGTACACTGTTTGCAGGTTTGGAGAGTTTATCTCCTGGGTACTCGATTTGTAGTAAGAAGTGATAATGTAGCAAATAGATTTTTCAAGACACAGAAAAAGTTGAGTCCTAAACAAGCACGGTGGCAAGAATTCCTGGCAGAATATGATTTCGTGTGGGAACATAAACCAGGAAAACAC
The DNA here is from genome assembly GCA_027704765.1 of Solanum habrochaites. Taxonomy (NCBI): domain Eukaryota; kingdom Viridiplantae; phylum Streptophyta; class Magnoliopsida; order Solanales; family Solanaceae; genus Solanum; species Solanum habrochaites. The sequence continues at coordinate 9,938,110 of JAKWJA010002498.1, read as the reverse complement.
AACCAGGATGATGATGCGCTGAGTAGAAAAGAAGTGTTTGTTGCAGTATATTTAATTTCAAAACTCGAAACTGATTTCTATGATAGAATCAGGTTGTGTGCTGCAAATGATTCATTATATGTTAAATGGATGGGTCAAGTGCAAGATGGCACAATGAGACGGTATTGGATCGAGGACGATCTGCTCTATTTTAAAGGGAGGAGAATCGTTGTACCAAATCAGGGTGGACTGCGCAAAGACTTAATGAAAGAGGCGCATGATTCTTCTTGGGCTGGACATCCAGGTATTGAAAGGATGTTAGCCTTACTGTCTAGTGTTTATTTTTGTCCAAAGATGGAAGACGATATAAAGGCATATGTCAAGACTTGTCATGTTTGTCAAGTTGACAAGACTGAACATAAGAAGGAAGCAGGTTTGTTGCAACATTTGCCTATTCCCGAAAGGTCGTGGCTATCAGTAAGCATGGATTTCATTTCTGGATATCCTAAGGTAGATGGCAAAACATCTATCATAGTAATAGTTGACAGGTTTTCAAAATATTCTGTTTTTGTTGCTGCACCTGAACTATGTTCATCTGAAGTTGCTGCTGATTTGTTCTACAAATATGTGGTTAAGTATTTTGGTGTTCCGGCTGACATCCTGAGTGATAGAGATACAAGGTTCACTGGTAGATTTTGGACAGCTTTGTTCAATATGATGGGAACTGAGTTAAAATTTTCTACTGCGAATCATCTACAAACAGATGGACAGACGAAAAGAATTAATCATTTGTTGGAAGAATATTTGAGGCACTATGTGACAGCAAGTCAACGAAATTGGGTGACATTGTTAGACACTGCGCAGTTTGCTATAATCTGCACAAGTCTTCTGCAACAGAAATGAGCCCTTTTGAAATCGTTTTAGGAAACAGCCTATGACGCCACTAGATGTTGCCTAATCTAAAAATCAGGAAAAGTGTCCAGCAGCATACAGGGTTGCAAGGGACAGACTTGAAATGTTATCTGAGGCAAAAGATAGCTTGCGCAAGACTCAGCGGTGCATGAAGAAGTATGCTGATCAACATCATCGCTCAGTTGAGTTCAATGTGGGTGACAAGGTGTTACTGAAACTTACTCCACCAATCTGGAAATAGATTGTAAGTAAGAATAGACATTGTGGTTTGATTCCTAAGTATGATGGTCCATTCGAAGTGGTGAAATGAGTGGGCGAAGTTGCTTATAGGTTAAAGTTGCCAGAAAGATTGAAAATTCATCCCACTTTCCATGTGAGTTTCTTGAAACCTTACTTTGCAGATGCAGATGATCCGGACAGAAACAGGTCAAAGAGGGTTTTAGGCACAAGTAAGAAGAAAACTAAGACAGAATTCTTGGTTCACTAGAAAGAGTGCAGCTGATGCAGTTTGGGAGAAGGCGAAAGACTTATGGCAGTTTGATGCTCAAATCAAGGACTATCTTAAAACAGTCTCGATGAGGACATCGAGTTCAAGTGGTGCGGGTGGTATGTTAGACCCGCAAACTACTTGATCTAACTACGTGCATACATGTCAAGGACTTGGGCATTGGTCTTGACATGAATGGGGGCAAAACAGTGCAACACAAGTTCAAGGTGCTTGGGTGTTGGCAAGGCAACTTGAACATGCAAGGCTTACGTGCGGGCTAGAGTCATTGGCAAGGCAGCGTGTTGGCTTGACAAAGCAAAGCTGTGAAGACTTGACAATGGCAAGAACAAAGGCAGTTCACGTGAATTGCTGAAATAAAACCAAGTGTTGGAGGACAGCTAGAATATTCTAAGTGTTGGAATTTAGCCTGAAATATTCTAAGTGTTACAATATTAGTATTTCGTGTAGATAAGAATGCAATTTGAATTAGATTCTATCTGTTAGAAATATTGTTGTTGGAAACTTAGTTTGAACCCTGTGATGACAAGTGTCGGACAGGTTTCACTTTTAACTGCCGCATGTAACTGCCATGTGCAGAAATTTTATTGAGGGTGGAAATTCGTCTAAGGATTAGAGAGAGTGTTTTCGGGCCTTAGACAAATTCGTGAAGCCTTCCTTTGTATTAATTATCAGATTAATAAAGGTTGGGACGAGTTCCTGTAAATGTTGTTTGTTGTTTAACTTTGCTGATTAAAGTATTTCTATACTTAGTCAAATTTGTGGGTGCAAGATAGGCTGAGTGTTGCAGGCGTTTGCAAGACTGCCTAGGGTGATGTTAGGTAAAAATAAACCGACCCTCTTTCACCTAGTGCAAAGGGAAATTAGTTTTGATGGAAAAGATGAAAGAAAAATGGTGGGCGGGGCGGGGGTGGGGATGGGTTAATTCAAAAATAATTTTTAGTTTTTTCTTTTTAAAATTCCTTTTAAATTATTTTAGTAAAGTTTATTTCAAAAGTTAATCTAATCATTTAGTGTCAAATAGGTATAAATCTGCTAAGATTTAAGTGTTCAATAGATACAAGGCTACGTTGAGGTGACTAAGTAAAATATGCGAACAACTTTAAGGGAATGCATATGACTTAAGCCATTTATTATTATACTATTTATTGTGTATTATAGTATAATACAAATATATATATATATATATATATATATATATATAAATGAGGATCTTCAATCTGCCTATGTGGCATGCCTCAATGATGAGAAAATATATATATTTTTTTTTTTAAAAAATAGGGCTTTTTATATTATTGTTTTTACACTATAATATTATGTATATATATATTGCTTTTAATAAGTTATTTAATGAGCATTACACCTCCTAATCTTTTAATAATATATATAACACCTAACCTTTAATTTAATAATATAACTCATATCCTAACCTTTCATATTCATAACCTTCAAAATATTTAATATAAAAATTATAACTCCTAAATATTACACCTATAAAAACCCACTTTGAGACATTGCATGATGGTCATTTTATTTTTATTTTCCTTGTTCTTCATTTCTTGTTTCTTTGGTTTGTTAATTTCTTTTGTCTTTTTTGATCTGATTTTTGCAGGAGAGGGATGTATTATGAAAAATGTTATATATTTTGCATATTTTGATTTTGTGAGGTAAAATGATTTGACATCTCTAATTATCATTATCACTTATTGTTCTATTGTAATTACATATATATTTGATATTATTAGGTTGGATTGTTGATGATACAAATCATGATTCTTTTATAGAAAAAATAATTTGTTCATATTTTTTTTTGCTTCTCTTTGTAGTTTTTTGAGATTTTTTTTTATTCTTGTAGTTTCTATCGACACTGATTGTCTTTATTCACTTTGTAAATTTGAAGAATCGAATCATGTTATGTTGAAAACATGATCCTTCTTTCCTTTTCAAATCATATATAACTAAATATTTTAAATATTTTTTCTTGATTAGTTAACTATAATTTTATGTCTTTTTGTTGTTATTATTATAAGGATTGTAATTATGTTATGTTGAGAATGTGATCCTTCTTTCCCCTTCAAATCATAAATAACTAAATATTTTAAATATTTTTGCTTGATTAGTTAACTAATTTTATGTATGTTTGTTGGTATTATTTGTAAGGATTGTTTATAGTTCTCCGGTTAAACCTCCAATGCAATAAGAGTTGATTGGTTCCTTATCAGATTAATTAGTTAATTGAAAAAATGTCAATATATCTTATTTATAATTTCGGCTAACAATATCTTCCTCCTCACTAGCTATAAAAATGTTATACACATACATAATGAATATAAGTAATAAAAAAAGTAATATATCACATCTCAATATAAAGTAAATAAAATACTAAATATTAAATACAAATATTATATAGCTAAGAATCAAATAAATTGATTCCTCTTATAATTTCGTATCTCACAATCACATAAAAATGATATGGTAAAAATACATAATTTTAACGTTGCATTATTTATTATATTATTTATATATAGAAATTATTTATAGGCCAAATGTTTCACAATTTTGAGAATTTAATCAACAACAAATTAAATATTTTTAATTTTATTTTAAAACATCCGTAAGATTACTTTTTTTTTTATAATTTCAAAAAAAAATCTATTCCTTTTGATTAACTTTTTAATTCTATGTCCCTTTTTAATTTTTTTTAATTAATTTTTCTGTCAATAGATATCTCTTCTATAATATAAAATAAGAGAAAAAGTATACATTGTTCAAAATAATAGTAATTACTAAAAGTAATGTTTATTATTAGAAGCATATTTGGAGACTTTTAATAATTTAAAATTTCTAAAATGAGGTAAAAAGAAAATATGTCATATAATAATATATCATAAAAATGGTGGAGGATTTTACTTAAACATATTTTGTTTATTAAAAAAATATGTAACATTTTTTTAAACCTTTTTCCTCTTATGTTTATATATTTGATTTTAATTTAATTTTTATCATAAACTCACACCTCTTCATCTTTCATAACCTCTATACTTAATTTATACTTATTAGTAATACCTATAACATCCAACTTTATACTTTCATAACCTCAAATTACTTAATGTTTAAATTTGTGACATCTTAAAATCACATCAAAAAAAAATTTCTAACCAAATATATATTTATGTTTAGCTTATTTGTCCTCTACTTTAATCTTGTAATGCAAAATCTATCGACAAAGACTGTTTTGTGTAGTCATTTTTACTTCTAATAAGAATGATACAAAATAAGATAAATAAAAGAGTAATTGATTTGTTTTTTTTCATGAAATTATAAGAGCAAGATCATTACTAAAAGTAAGACAAAAACAATTCTTGAAAACATTAAAATGTATTTGTAGATACGCTTAGCAGGGGGAGATAATCAAAATTATTTTGAAGTTATTTTTAAATTTTAAATAAAATATGAAATAAAGAAAAATCTAATAAAAATTAATTAAGAGAATTCATTTAAACATTTTGCTTAAATTAATAAAAAGCTAAAGACAAGCTAACTTGATTATGTTAAGATACAATGCTAATTGTTACTATTTTAAAATATATATATAAATTAGTAAAAATACTAAAGACGAGCAAACTTCATTCTCTTAATTACGATACTAATTGTTTGTGTTTTCTTAATAGAATTAAATAAGCAAAGACTAAAAAATTAAAAAAAGAAAAAAGAAAAAAGAAAAAAGGGAGACTAAAAAATAGCGTTGAATAAATTTTTAAAAAAACTTAGAATTATAGAAGAGAATTTATTAAGGAAAAAAATAACACAAATAATCATTTCAAATATACTTATTACTTAACCATTCATCCTCCATTATAATGATTCTTAAAATTTACTTAACTTTTTCTCCTACACTTAAATTATAAGAAAATATTATTTATCGTTAATAATTATAAATATTCATATTATTTGTGAACAGTTTTTTTTTATGTTTACTTTATTTAGAAAAAATTCAAGAGTCTAATTATAAGTTTTTAGTAGATAATTTTTTTTAAAAAAATCTTAACATAAAACTTTATAATTCATTTATTATTGTTCATTTATTACTTATTTTATTATGCATTTTAACAATAATATATTATTTTTATGTTAATTCTATATCACTAAAAATTATTTTACCGAACTAAAATCATGTATCACCCATTTCCTTTCAAAGAATCAATATAGATAGAGAACTTTACATTTTAATATATAAATATTGAAGTACTTTTTTAGTCTTCAAATTATAGATATCTTATCTATTAGGAATAATTTTTCATATTTCTAAGCCTGTTTTTGAATTTATTACTATTTTAATTCTTTTGATATTTTTAAAAAAATTTAAAGACTAAAAATCTCACTTTAAATTTTTAACAAAACATCAAAGTTAACCATATTTAATTTTGAGAACTCATTCAAATGGATAATGAAGTCATAAATTCTTATATATTATAACTAACATAAAGGAATGAGTACTATTCAACCAAAAAAAAGTATAGGTATTTGACCGTACTGCTAATTTAAGGTATTAATTTTTTGATAAAATTAATTCATGAATTGAGTTGAAATTACAAAGCTAAATGATAAAATTTATTAACTAATCTATTTGAATTTAAAAATTAAATAAAAATAAAAAATTTTAGATACCGCGCATAGCGCTGCTAAGTTTACTAGTATATATATAAAGGAGAAATATGAACATGTTGAGGTGGCATGCCTCAATGATTAGAAAATGAATTTATCTGTTCTCTCAATTTTTAAAATTTTCTTTGCATTTTTAATTAAATAAAGTTTTAACTTCAAACCTGTATTAATTGTGAAAAACTTTAGTACCGTTTTGTAACTGTGGTTTAAAAAACTTCATGTTGAAACGTTTCCATATTAAAGGTCAAGTTCTGGTTAAATCTCGTATCTCTTAACTACACATTTATTACTCTTCCAAATCCATAAAAACTTCCTTCTTTGCTGAAATGTTTCATTTTATTTAAGTTTTTCATTATTTTGCTCCTTTCCTTTCTTTCAAGATTCATTTTTCTTACTCATTAAACATATATTTTTCTTTCTATAGTACCCTTTACATGACTCTTTTATAATTCTTTTTTCGGAAAAGGGTCTAAAATAACTTCGAAGTATTGCAAATGGTATAAAATTACCCTCTATCCACCTATTGACTCCAAAATGCCTTTCTCATCTACCTATTGGCTTCAAAATACCATTGTCATCCACATTTGGGTTCAAAATTGATCACTTATTTAACTATTTTAAAATTAAACTATTTAAATATTTTTTAAAATACTTGGCGCTCAACTATTGATTATAGTTTAATTTATTAATATAATTTGTAAATCAACCCACTACCTACTCATATTAACTAAACCCCACCGAATTAATAAACTAATTATAATATCAAAACTGTCATAAAGATTACTAAAACACGACGAAATTATAGATTCCTGAAAATTACATCCAAAATTATTCGACTCTGAATCAAAGCCCTAATTAAATTTAGGTTGAGCCCCTTATTTAGGAGGACACTTTCAATAGGATTATATTTCAAGCTTTAAATCAAAATCTTTGATTAAAGTTAAAGAAGTAGTACATCCGAATTAATTCATGCACTTTTTTAAATATAATTTTATAAATATTTATGGTTTGTTTTAAAACCTTAATTTATTATTTTTTTTAAAAAAATTATCTATAAAGTAACATCACATAATTGAGACGAATGAATAATTAAGATGAACATAATCAGACTTTTAAGTATATCTTTAATTTTTATTTAGACACTTGAATGTATGATAATTTACTTCTATAGATATTTTCGCCTCAAATTTTAAAAAACTCTCATTGGAAGTAGCTTTCTTGTTGTTGCATTAGTAATGTAACGGGTTTATTATTTTGGTGGGATTTAATTAGTAATGGGTGAGTAGTGGATTGATTTATAAATTATATTAATAAGTTAAATTATAACAAATAGTTAAGCGTAACGTATTTAAAAAAATATTTAAATAGTTTAAATTTAAAACCGTTAAATAAGTGGTCAATTTTGAACCCAAAGATGGATGACAAGGGTATTTTGGAGCCAATAGGTTGGTGGGGAAGGTATTTTGGAGCCAATAGGTGGATGGAGGGTAATTTCGTACCATTTTCAATACTTCGAGGGTATTTTAGGCCTTTTTCCGTTCTTTATTTATCATTTCTACACACTTGTGCAATTATTTGTATGGATACAAATATTTGCTAACCCATTTTTTGTTGCTTTTCAGGTTCTATAAGTAGAAATTTATCATTTGAAGGTTGGGCACGACAAGGAAAACAGATGACATTATAAAACAAGATGAGATGAAGATGCTTCAAATATAAATGATATAAATTTGTATATTTAATTATATGAGAAAATGTAGTTTAATGATGTAATAAGATTTTATTATAAAGGCAAATTAAAAAAAGAGAAGGTTTGCCTTAGTATGGAGAAAGTAACAAGTTACAGAAAAAACAAAAGAGCAATAAAAAGAAAAAAATTACATGATTTTTTTTATTTATTTTTTTCCAGCTAATTTATAACAAAGGTAATGAAGGAAATGAAGAGAGAAAGTTCAATAAAAGAAGAGATAGAGAAATAACCGAAAAAGATAAGAATAATTACTTTCTTTTGTATCATCTTTTAATATGTTTTAATTAGTATGATTTTCTCTTTGTTGCTTTAAGGAATTCTCTTCCTTTTTTATATTGAAAAAAGTGGACGAACAAATAAAATTTATATATGTTGAAATTTTTCATTTTGTGCAAAATACATAAGAGTTTGAAATTTGTGGTTTTGTGAAAATCAATTTTTGTTTGCAGTAAGATTCTCCTCATATTTTTTCAAATTTTCTGTTCCTTTTTTTATTTCAAACTTTACAGCCCCTTCCCCCCCCTTAAGGTTAGGTCAAATCATGACCGTTTAAGTTAGGTCAAATCATTACTTTTTAAATTAGGTCAAATTAATTATTTATTATAATATAGTTATAATATAAATGCAGTGTATTTCTGGATTCATATTAAATTTTTAATTTACAAAATACTAAATTATTTCTTTGGGACTGTTTCCACCATAAAATCCACAACAATTCTCTTTCCCATCATTATTGACTCATTCTATTACGTTTTAGGGATCTAAAAATGGAAGGCTTACCTTTAGCCTCAAGAATGGTGAAAATGAGAAAAAATCGCCTGAGGGTCGTTCCTTAGCTCTAAAAGTCGAAAAGTGCATAATGAGGTCATTTTGCATTTTATTAAAGACTTTAACTCGCGTCCTGCCCGCCACAGCTGCACCCATCCCCTCACAGCGGCGGTGCCAAGGTGGAAGAATCCCCCGTCAGGGCGGGGCTCTCGAAACAGAGAGCTCCCTCAAGAATTTCCAAAGCCCCCTTTCACAACACACCTCTAACTCACGACGCTCAAAAAACACCCTTTACGCTCTGTTCGATTGCTAGAGATCTACTCACTTAAATTCAATTTTGTAAAGTCATACGGATTCGTTAACGACTTAGCTAACTACTCATGCCATCAAAATTATAAATGGTTCACCCGATTGCTACTAGATTTCTCTACATTAGTAACTCTGATTTCATCCAAATCTGGATAAGGTTGGAGAAATTCAAATACTATTAAAAAGTTTTTCCGGTCCAAATTTTCTCCGTTGGCATTTCTATAACAACGGAAACAGGTCGTTACAGCACAAAAAGAAAGAATTTCCATAATTGTTTTCTAGATAATATAACAAAGGTGACAAAGGAACCGAAGAGAGAAAGTTGAAGAAAAGAAAAGAGAGAGAAATAACTGAAAAAGAGAAAAATAATTACTTTCTTTCTCTTTTTTTGTTGTTGTATAATGTGTCAAAGCCTTTTACGTAGTATCGTTATCTCCTTTTTTTTTGTAACATCTCGCATTTTGAAATAGCTAGGAAGAAGCTAAGAACTTGAAATAATCACTTAAATAATGACAAATCTGGAAAAGTGTTTAAGTTAGGAAAAGCGAGCTTTTGGTCAACTTCAAACGGTCATAATTCCTAACTAAGGAGGAATTAGGTGTATTTATAGACATGGTTGGGACATATCTTGGAAGTATCTCTCCAACGCCGTCGAGTTTGCGCAATTTCGAGTTCGTATGAGTGAGTTATGCCTTTGGAAGTTGGGCTATTAAAATAAGAAAATATGCAATCCAGATTTTTAAGCGTTATTTTCGTCTATTCATCTCCTATTATTTTAATCCATTTTTAGGAGTTCAATATGGGTCAAAATAAGAAGCTATTTCAGTTTTAGAAATTGAGAATTTACGCTAGAGCTTGGAGAAAGGAGAAAAGAGTAGAGACAAGAAGAAAGGGCAAGATTCATCAAGATCGAGCAATCAAGTTGGGGTTTTCGTTAAGGATTCATTTCTAACAAGTATTTGAGGCTCTCATAACGTTGAGATCATTCTCCCACGTGCCAAGAATATTTGTTTCAGTTAAATTCGTCCTAAAAGAGTTCGAATATTGATGATCTTGATACCAATACTTAAATTCATATAATGTTCTTGAATTTGAGTGAGTTGGAAAGTTTCGGAAATTATTATAGTGTCATTTCAAGTTAGGTTCTTAGATAAATTTGTTGGGTATCTATATCTAAAAGAAATTTGAGGAAAAGAACCGAGTTTCGGTGAATTGGGGGCTGAAAAACGACGAAGAAAAGTCGTCGGTCGAGATGTGGAGGTAACCGCGCGTCACGTGCCTAGTTCCCAAATTCAAAATCTCATCTTCGCGTGACGAAGCTGGCATGAGGTTTCCTGCCTGAAAAGTTATTTTTGAAATAAATGCCTCTCTGCATCGTAGATCCACATTCAAATATCAATTAACGGTCTTTTCTCATGTTTGGCTATCTAGAATAATTCCTAAACATCATAAGATCTTTCCAAACACAAATCATAATTTTTTGAATCCATAATTCAATTCAAGGATCAGTTAAAGTAAAGTCAAGAGTAGTTAAGATCAAAGTCAAGAGTCAACTAAGAGAAGTTTATTCCAAGTTTTCATAAGTCTTTTGCAAACGTTTAACTTTGTTTTAAGACTTAAGTTTTGAAGTTGAGTAAAGAGTAAGAGCAAAGTTCATTTTCTTTAAAATGATATATGGGAACTAAGTATTCCCAAGCGTAAATATTTTCACATTTAAGATGAGAGGAAACTGATATTTCCAAAAGAGTTTTGAACTCCAAAAAAAGGGACATTGATTCCAAGAGAAATTTTAAGCTATGTTTGAGTTATTATTTCAAATCAGAGAAGAAGTTGTTTTAAAAGCATATGAGCTAAGTATATTTTGGAAGTAGTATTGAGCATCGATATGAGAACACGAGTTCATATTAACTCCAGTTTCCATAAACCATGCCTTAGTGCATTTTAGCATTGACTAGTGGATCCACTTAGTAGTTCAGGTTCTATACTAATGGAAAGGTATAGGACGATCCTTGGCAACGTGAGGTAAAATGTTGTACCATCACTTAGGCTCATAGTGATGATTGTCGGTTATAGAATCTCCCATAGAAGTTATGTTGCTTTTTATACGAGTAAAGTTAAGTTTGATATTGTTTTATCTTTAACGAACTAAGATTGTTTTCAGATGTTTTATAATCCTTTTATATCTATCGCAATGTGTTTTATTGCTTTATATTAAGTTGAGTTATTCATGAGTTGAGAAGAGCCAATGTGTTTCTTTCATAATCTCTTTCAAGCTTATGTATGTTTGCATTTCAACTCGCATACTCGTTCATTCAATGTACTAATGCCAGTTGACCTGCATCGTATTACGATGGAGACACAAGTAACCAGGATCAGCATCCAGCGCCCCGTTGATCCAACTTGAGCATTTAGAGTCTGTTGGTGAAGCTTGAACATTCAGAGTCTATTGGTGAGCCTCCTCACATTCTGTAGGAATATTTTATTTGCTTTCTACTATAGTTCATTAGGATGTTGTGGGTTTTGTCCCAATATACATCTAAGTTATTTTAGAGGCTTCACATAGTTAGTAGTTCAGTAGTCTTTACATTATCATTCTTATGTTAAAGACTTGGATTACCATTTTTGGCCAAGTTTAATGTTTGATTCTTTTAACGTTCTAAGTTTTATTATTTAATTATTTGAGTAGGTTCATTTGATCATTGTAAAAGTACTAGTCTTCCGCTAAGTTAAGTAAGTCAGTCCAAGGGTTCGCTCCAGACCAACAATGTTTTTCGAGTGCCAGTCCCGCCCAGGGTGTAGGCTCGGGGCATGAGAAACTTGGTATAATAGCACAGAGTTCAAGAGTCCTAAGGAGTCTATGAAGTTGTGTCCGTAGAGTACTAGTTATCGATGTGAAGCGCGCCACAACTATAATTAGGAGGCTGCAACATTTAAGAATTTCTTCACTTCTTTCATATTCATTTCATTGGTTAGAGTTTATCTCTAAAAAGTTCTTTCTAACTCGTGCTGACACGTGACCATTTGTGAGTTGGACTGTTTTGAGAGTGCATTAATGGGGCGTTTCTTTCCTCGTGAACTAAGAGAAGCAAATATGAGGAGTAGAACGATCTTGTTTGTTGCTGGGTTGTCTCTTCTGTCAAGTAAGGAAAGTAAGTTAACCATACTAGTAGGTTTCATGGACATAACAAGACTAATGATCCATGTGCAACAAGTTGAGAAGGACAAGCTGAGGGATAAAGAACAGTTTAAGAACAAGAGAGCTAAGACATCAAGGAATAAGTTCGGGCAGAAAAAGAGTAATGTGAATTGGTTTTCTTTCTAACAGAAGCAGAAAGGACCTGCTCCATCATCTGCAAGTGCACCTGCAAAAAGAAGCAATGTGTGTAAAATAGTTAGAACTCTCAGAACTAAAGAGTTAGACTTCCACCTTCGCAAGGAAGTAAGCACAAAGGGGTACTAAGACTCTTGCATGTGGTAAGTGTGGTTAGCTCCTGTCAATGGTGTGTCTTGATGGCTCCACTAGTTGCGTCAGGTGCGGACAGAATGGTCATTTCATAAGAGAGTATCCTAAGGACAAACAGAGAAATGGTAAAGAGGGCAATAGAGCCTAGTCTTCTCCAGATGCTTTATCAGATAGATTTGCATCTAATTGAGTTACTTTAGGGCAGACAGAGAGAAAACCGTCTTTGCGCTATCACTAGTCGTCGAGGGAAAGAGGATTCACCAGATGTTGTAACTGGTATGATCCAAGTCTTCAATTTTGATGTTCTTATTGAGCAACTTAGTGAACCATTCAATGTTTCTACACCTGTTGGTTAGTATATTATAGCAAAGAGAGTCTATCATGAGTGTCCCTTTGTCATTCACAAGAGTACGAGGGCTGATTAAATTGAGTTAGACATGGTAAATTTCGATGTCATTCTTGGTATGGACTGGCTTCACGCCTGTTGTGCCTCAATTGATTGTGGACTCGAGTTGTCAAGTTTTAGTTTCCAAATGAGCCAGTCTTAGAGTTGAAAAACAGTTTAGAAGTGTCTAAGGGTCATTTAATTTCATACATTATGTCAAGGAAGGTAGTTTAGCAGTCTTAGAGTTGAAAAACAGTCTATCACTTAGTCCGAGTTAATGACTCTAGTATTGAGATACCTTATATTTAGTTAGTTCCACACTACAAGAAAAAAGATCTTTAGCGGCGGTTAATCTGGTCGCTAAAGGCCTTATTTTGGTTATTATTAGTTAATTGCGACCGGAAAAAATCTGGTCGTCACCAGTCGTTAAAAATTATCGACCGGATAGAGTGCCCAGTCGTTAAAATATCTTTAGTGACTGGAAAAAATATCTGGTTGTTATATCTCTTTTAGCGACAAAATTTCCTCTTCTCTGATTTTTATCCCGGTCGTTAAAAATCTTTACAGAAGCCTGCATATTCGGTTGTTATGACTCCTTTAGCAACAATATATTTCGTTCGCTAATGGCTCCCCTGGTAGACATTTGCTCCAATGATGTGTTCTACAAATCACTTTAGTAATTGATATATAATATGTTTTATTAAAAATAAGAAATATGGAGTCACATGAATAATTTGAAGTATACAAAAGTCATCACTTAAATCAAAAGAATAATCAGAACTACGTAGAAGTAATTTCTTGGTACATTTACACAAATAAATCAAAAGAGTAGATTACAGAAGCATTACACCATCATTTACTTAACATAACTTCACACGAGTATAAATATACATCAGTACACAGTAGTAATAAAATTAAATCTAGCCTAGAGAAACTTTAATCCAATAAAGCTTCACTGACAAAGCAATCAAGCATTGAAATGGGAATCTTCTCTTCATCTTCAAAAGTAATCAAGTATCAAATAGAAGGCTTCACTGTATATGAAATATTAAAATTTCACTTCATCTTATAACCAGCATCAAATCTGTCACCTGCAACAACAAAAACTACCACATGAAAGCATATATCATACACTACAACTATAACTTTACATCCAACACAAAAATACAGCAGAAACATAATCAAAAGTAATACGTGATAATTCATACAAGATTATGACACACAAAACAAGAACAACAAAGTTGCATCTCAAACAAAAAAAACTTCACTGTAAGAGAATAACTGAAAAATAGTAATCAGATTTCTTGGATGACTTGTAAACTATAAAAGTATGCTTTCATCTTTTACATAAGCATACCTTAAGCATAAAATAATTCATTTACTAAAAGACAGAGCAATGTTTGGCTCCAAGTTGATTTTACCAAATGTTTCACGAATACATTGATGAATTTGTTCGTAAAAGATTTAATGGAGTAAAGCTAACCTAAAGACTTATAGAAAAATAGAAAAGTTTTACAAGCTTTGCGAATTTCAATGGCCCCTTCCCCTGTTAAGCAAATCCAATGGCTGACTTCACTCTATTTAGTTGAATCAAAGGTGGAACAAGTAAATCCAGATTCTTGATTATTAGTACAAAAACTAATGATTTTGTTTAGTAGTTTTTTGGTTAGTTGTGTATGTGTAGTGCTTGTTTTAAGTCAACGAACAACTCCACCTTTCAAATTTCTCTGCTGCTTTATGATTAAGACCAAAGAAAAACCCATGTGAAAACTAGAGAAAAATTAAGCAAGCAAGAAGAAGGTTTTGGTAAATGGTTCTCACCTGTAGATTCATTGTCATTGCGCTCGAGTAAGGATAATCGGTACCCCTAAAGAAGATGTAACAGATGAAGTGTTCTCCAAGAATTTGGAGGAGAAGCCATACCCTGACTCTGCAACCAAAAAATTAGAGTTATAAGAGAACAAGTGCTTTGATTCAATTTCTGCTGATGTTGTTTCTGGTGAGATGCCAAAGAGAGTGAGTCAATGTAATAAAGAAATTCATGCATCACAATCCAATACAGAAGCTATTTATCTTCTAAGTACAACACAACCACTCGGGAAATAAGCGGAAGCAACAAGGTCATAAGAGTCAGGTGGAAACAAACATATCGAAGAGTTCAAACCTGAATTGGGTGGAAATAAACATGTTATAGAGTCCACACCTGAATTGGGTGAAAACAAATATGTTGGTCTTGACATGACTGTTCGTGCAAATTGAGTGTCAACCAAATGATGCTACACAATAAACTTATCCAGAGTTAGAGTTCCTATAGTATAGTTTTCCAATCTGACAAATTCTATTAATTATTCTCTTCCTGAAGGAGAGAAAAGAAGGTTACATTTCTATAAGTAGACTTCCTAACTCGTTATTGGCGATGGAGGTGAGTTATCATATATTCACTGTATAAATTATGTTTATAACTAAAAGAGAAAGAAATGTTAGGTTTTATCAGAAATAACAATTATTGACAGTTGATCAGGTTGTTTTAGCGTTCTGTAACTGGTTTGCAGATGAATGTTACATCAGAATCGAGTGATGACAAGGAACTCATGGGAACTAGAGTTTTTCTCACTTTTACTTTCTATCTCACAAACACTTCATTGGTGCTCCAAGTTTCTGTGAGAATGGAAGAAGTGAAACATCACTGAAATCAAGCACAAGATGAACATAGATGATGGAGTCCACCTAACATATTTTAGGTGTGCACAAGATCAAATGTTATAACATTGAAAATCTATAAGTTAAAGTTCAATATAAATTAAGCAGAACGTGTGAGACATCCCTCAAAATTTGCTTAAGAGGCGGTTTCTTTCTGGACATAGGTTGCTTCTCAAAGGCTTTGTTGTATTACCTTACTATGAGAAAGTCTAAATATTAGAAGTACTAAAGCTGAGGAAAATAACCAAGTGATGTAAAGAGACACATCAAACGAACAAGTGTTCCCTAAGTCCATTACATATAACAATTAAATGACCTCTCAAAGTACTAACTCTTATCAAATGTCAAATAATTTGGAATACTACCTACAAATTTCAACATATATGATTCCAACATTTTTAAATGAATTGTCAAAATGTATTTACAATTGTGTTACTGATAACCCTTTAATTATATTTAACAATATGTCTAATCTTATATTGTCAACATAATCACACAAGGAATTAAATAATAATTCATCGCTACTTGCTATATCTTGCATTCAAGTTGGGTAGGTTATTGATCTAATACCATTCATGTAACAAGTAGAGTATAGTTTTCCATATAGTATCTGCAAAAATTTTGCTATTCCTACACTTCAACAAGATTACAATTCCTTTAAGAAAGACCTCAAACAAACAAACAAACTGTAAAATAGGACCTTAGGGTCATGCTAGTAGTAAAGAAATTAAAACTTCTACTTTTGCAACTAATTATGGGATTCAAAAATTCTTTTAAAGAAACATTTTTCCTACAATAGCATAAGTCCGTTTCTATTTTGACAAAAAAAAAGAAAAGCCATGCGAGTTAAACGATGACTTAGAATAGGACATACACAATACACCTGATATAGACCAATCATGTGCTCTCTAAGTTAAAATACATAAAACTATACATATCATATGATATCAAAACACAAAACCCAGTCAAAAGATTCACTAATCAAATTGTATAAACTTAATAAAATCATTTAGGAAGAACACACAGCAACAACAATAACAAAGCATACCCAGTGTAGTCTAACAAGGTGGGTTCTTGAGAGGGGAGGGTGTATGCAAACCTTACTTGTACCTTACGATAGAGAGGTTGTTTCCGAAATAACCCCAACTCAGGTAACATAAACCAAAGATAATACAAAAGGAAAGAAATAAAACATGTTATAAGGAAGCATCACATAGCATATAGGCAACGAAAATAACATCAATCAAATCCTGTGACTGTTGCGCTATTGCCCATGTTCCAGCCAAAGGCCCATGGCCTAATCCTACTTTGAAAAGGATTGAATTATTCTCTTTATTTGGTTTCCAATTCTATTAGGAAAATGATTGGAATAGTAATCCTATTTGTAGTTGGTTTTGGCTTTGTAAGGAAAAGCACAACTCTATAAATAGAGGATGTTTTTGAGAGAATAATTAATTGCTCATTGGTATTGTCTTTGAAAGACATTAGAAAATAAGAGAGGTTTTTGAGAGAGCTTTCAACAAGAGAAAAAGAGAGAAAGAAAAGGGTTCTTTTGCTGCAGTCTTTTTCTCTGACCAGCAACATTCAGATCGTGTTTCCCGATTAACTAAGCGTTGGATCGGACTGAAATTTGGACTGAGTGTTCCTAACATCTTGGTGGTTGATTTGAACGGTGGAGATCGGATTCGGGGGTTAGAAAGATCCTGTTTTAGGTCCCGAACAGAAGCTGGGTTTGGGCGGTGTTTCTTTCTATTTATCTTTTGTTGGTGTAGCTATTGTTTGTTCTCTTTTGGCATTTGTTGTGTAGCCATTAGAAGAATATTTGTAACCCTCTTATTGGTATCGTGAAGCAATTCGGATCTTGTCGATCCCATGGTGTTTACCTTCGGTTTGAAAGGTGTTTCCACGTTAAACTTGGTGTTCTTTATTGTTAGATTTTCGGTTTCATCCTTTCGTCACAACAGTGACAACCAAAACACAAGACACAAATAGTATAGAGCAACAAAAATCACAGAGACAGGAAATTTCAAAAGAAAAATTGTTGATATTAAAGGAGAAAATGTATGGGCGATATTTGACAAATAATGAATTTTCTTACAGTCAAATAAATATCATAAACATACAAAACATGCAACTGCATAAGTGTCCATCAGAAACACGAAAAAAATATAACTTGGTGGGTTTTCAGAGATACAAACCTTCCAGATGTTGTGCAACATATGAGTTGATTGCATAAATAAGAGTCTGAGATAAGTCTCTGTCAGGAGTCAAACCCTTCTCCATCATCTCTAATGCCACTTAGAGGTTCTTCTCCTATATAAGGCCACCAATAATCAATTAGAAGGTGATTTCATCAGGATTAACCTCTAGCTTGCATATCCTCATAAAGACTAAGTGCTTCAGTTACTCTAAAAGCCTAATCTGTTGATTAGTGCATTAAATGAATAACATCTGGAGCAACACCCTGTTCCATCATATCATGGAAAATGCTCTGAGACACCCCTATTTTATCTGTCTTGCACATGTTATCCATAATAGAAGTGTACAATACACAATAAGAAAAAAGGTCCATGTTGTTCATCTGATAAAAAATGTCTTAGCTACAATAGAATTGCCTTCTTTTCGAGAAGTTTCTATAATAATTGTAAAAGTTACAATCTTAGGACAATTCTTTTTTGTTGTATCACCTCAAAGAGATTCTATGCCTTCATGACACTCTGTTTTTCGGAGTGCTCGAATAATAGTATTGTCAGATACAAAATCTACCAAGACTTCGGTCTTCATCTTGTCGATCATTTGATACCTAATGCTTATAGTGAGGGCACTCCAGTCTTATTTGTGAGGAAGAAAGATGGTTCCCTTATGATGTGTATAAATTACCATCAATTGAACAAGGTTACTATCAAGAACAAATATCATTTTCCAAGAATCTGTGATATTTTTGATCAGCTTCAGGGTACCACATGTCTTTCGAAAATAAACCTCAAGTCTAGCTACCATAAGTTAAGAGTGGGGGAGTGTGATATCCCAAAGACAGGTTTCAGAACCCGATATGGTCATTTTGAGTTTTAGTCAAGTCCTTTTGGTTGACTAATGCACCATATCATTCATGGACCTCATAAATAGAGTATTCAAGCCTTAATTAGATATATTTGTTATCGTCTTCATTGATGACATTCTAATTTATTCAAGGAATAAAGAAGACCATGATAGTCATCTCAGAATAGTTCTTTAGACATTGGAAGATAATGAGTTATATGCTAATTTCTCTAAATGTGAGTTTTGGCTTGAGTCGTGGTGTTCTGGGGCCACATAGTTTCTGATGATGGAATTAGAGGTGATACCCCAATGATAGAGGCAGTGCAGAGTTTGCCTAGACCATCATCTATGACTGATATTAAGAGTTTCTTGGTCTTGTCTGACTACTATAAAAGGTTCGTAGAGGGGTTCTCATCTATTTCATCCCCTTTGACCAAGTTGAATCAAAGGACAGTTAAGTTTCAATGGTTTAAAGCTTGTGATAAATACTTTTACGAATTGAAAAAGAGGTTGACTACTGCCACAATTTTGACCTTACCATAAGGTACTTAAGCTTTTGTGGTGTATTTTGATGCATCTAGGGTTAGCTTAGGTTGTATGTTAATGCAAAATGACAAAATTATAGCTTATACTTCCAGCCAGTTGAAATTTTATGAGAAGAATTATCGAACCCATGACTTAGAGTTGGTTGCTGTAGTTTTCGCTTTGAAGATATGACCTCATTATTTGTATGGTGTCCATGTTAATGTGTTCAATGATCACAAGAGCCTATAATATGTCTTCACCATAAGTAACTTAATATCAGACAAGGTGGTGGTTAGAATTGCTCAAGGATTATGACATGAGTATTCTTTATCATCCAGGTAAGACTAATGTTGTTGTTGACACCTTGAACATGTTGTCTATGGGTAGTTCCACTCATGTTGAGGAAGAAAAGAGAGAGTTAACAAAAGATTTGCATAGACTATCACGCTTGGGATTCTGACTAATGGATTCAACAAAAGGAGGAGTAGTGGTAATGAATGGGACTGAGTCATCATTAGTGTCAGAAGTGAAAGTCAAGCAAGACCAGATCCTATTTTGCTTGAATTGAAGACAAATATTCGTAAGCAAAAAGTAGTAGCTTTTAAACAAGGGGGAGATGGTGTCTTGAGATACGAAGGTTGTGTGTAACAATGGGGGATGAAATCCAACATATAATCATGGAGGAAGCTCATAGTTCCAAATATTCCATTCATCCGAGTTCCACCAAGATGTATCGCGATTTAAGAGAAGTCTATTGGTGGAATGGTATGAAGAAGGGCATTGCAGAATTTGTTTCCAAGTGCCCAAATTGCCAAATAAGTTAAAGTAGAGCACCAAAGCCCGGTGGTTTGACTCAGAATATAGAACTTGCAGAATGGAAGTGGAAGATGATTAATATGGATTTCATCACAGGTTTACCAAGGTCTCTCAGGCATCCTGATTCTATTTGGGTGATTGTTGACAGAATGACAAAATCAACCCTTTTTTGGGTAAAGACGACCCATTCGGCAGAAGATTATTCTAAGTTGTATCTTCAAGAAGTTGTTAGACTTCATGGAGTTCCGATCTCCATTATTTCAGATCGAGGTGCACAATTTATTGCACAATTTATGAATTTTTTTTAGAAAGGCTTAGGTTCAAAGGTGAACTTAAGTATTGCCTTTCATCCTCGGACAGATGGGTAAGCAGAGCGCACTATTCAGACCCTAGAGGATATGTTGAGGGCATGTGCGATTAATTTCAAAGGAAATTGGGATGATCACCTACCTCTAATTGAGTTTACTTACAACAATAGTGTAACAACTTGGGAGCACCCCCTAGAAGTTACACGATGTACTTGACCTTTCGGGGGTCTTGTACAAGCCTCTTAGCTATCATTCATTACACAGATATAAAAGTAGTGAGGAATTAAAACTTTTCATAACGTAATTAATAATAAATTCTTTTATAAAAGCTAGGAACAAGTCTCATCATCACAAGCCAACTTAGACACGTCTCAATATCATAGAGTCACAACCCTTTAAATTGAAAGAAAACATACTAAAGTCTTATATACGTCTTTAAAATAAAGATAATAAAAGAAACATAGTCTATGTCCTAAAACATATGAGGACTTACCAATCTTGGGAGACTCGACTTCCCAAGCTTTGCCTTCTAAGAACCTTTACTTGCCTTCCACCTATACTTATAGAAATATAGAAGAGTATGGGGTTATTACAAACATTGTACTATGTACGGAATAAGCAAAAACATGCTAAAAAAGATATTTTAGTTGAAATAAACCTTTCGTGCTATTCTGGTAAACTTTCAGAATCAAGTGTACAAAACATCATATAAATCATCATTTATCATTTAAGTAATATTTCCATGAACTTCAACATTTAGTCATATTTATCAAGTAACCCATTTATCAAATAGAACTTCTTATCCAAAGTTATTCTAAGACTCACCTAGGTAAGACATGAAGAGACCGCCCATACAACCTCTTCAATACACGCCTAAGTGATCCTTAAGACTACAAAGGATAATCATACTTCATTTCAATTCAACAAGTCAACATTCATTATTAAAGATATTAGAAAGAACGTACATACATTTAGGAACTTCACATAAAGACAGTCCTCTAAGACAACCCCCAAGTTACACTTAGTGCAATGTGAAAGTAGCATCCAATACTACTACTTCCACTTTGTACTCCTTAGGAATCACCTTAGACTGGGCACATCACATTCATCATTTACATAACTTCCATCATACAATACATAATATCAATATACTTCTTTAACATTAGACAGAAAGTCAACTTACTTCATTAACATCATATAGTAACCCATTCATACACTTTCATATAATAACACACCAAGACTTCCTTCAAATGTCTACTTGTGCAATGGATAGATAGTATCTAATTCCACCACCTACCCTAAGTAGTACACCCTTAAGAAGACCTAGTTTATTTTCATTCATTTGTGGGGACTACCTTTAACCAATGTCAGTATAGTAGACATGTGAGTTTTGGCTGAAATTTAAGTTTTCTACCCTTTATAGAACTTAAATATTTTTTATTAATATTTTGACTTTTATCTTATTTTATTAAGTTTATTTTTAAAAGATATAAAAACTACAAAAAATAGAATCACACTTTAAGGTACATTTTTATTTATTCATTCAAAGTTTTAATAATAAATTTGTGATTGTAATTTTTATATTTTTTTTATCTAGCTATTTAATTTTTTTAAATTATTCTTATTATTATTATTTTTATGTAGTAACAAAAAGAACTAACTCATTTACCCAGTGGTGGAGCCACATGTAGTGAAGGGGTGTCGACCGACACCCTTCGTCGGAAAATTACATTGTTTAGCTAGAATAAAATTATTTTTTATGTATATATATTATATATTGACACTCCTTGACTTCTACACGATTTTATTTCTTTAGATTTTGACACCCCTTAAACAAAATTCTAGCTCCGTCACTGCATTTACCCACTACCCCAACTCACCTACACTACTCCCCAGTGACCCTAATTCACTCCCATACTCCCTACACACTACACTACTACATAGCAAAAAGAAATAAGGAAAAAAAAGAAGGGAAAAAAAATCAGCAAAAGGGAACAACGTGAAAAGAAAGAAAAAAAACAATACACACAGAAAACGAAGAAAAATCACCCAACAAAAAAAAAATCAGCAAATAAACTCACATTTTATTTTATATTTTGCTTTCACTCAAAAAGAAGTTGAAGTTGAGGTTTAGTTTTGTGGTTTCGAGTTCGTGGTTTCTTATTCGGACTGTTTTATTTTGGTGGAATTTTCGCAAGAGGTACCATTTAATTTTTATTGTATAATTTAATGTCATGATTATACAAGCATTGATTGCAATATATTGAAATTATCATTTCACATGTGGTTAAACCATTATGCTTCTATATGAAGTATGTTCAAATATTTCATCTCTACTTTATGTTTAGATCCTTTCTATAGTTATATTTAGTGTGAAATTGCTATAACAAACAGTAGTTTATTACATATTTAAATAACCCATAGTTTAATTCATACTTAAGTAAAATTATTATCCAAGTATGTTTTTATTTTTCATATTTAGTTTTATAATGATAATATGTGTTGTTATTTTGCAAAGATGTTAATTTTATAATGATAATATGTGTAGTTATTATGTAAAGATGTTAATTGTAGTTAGTAGATTTTTCTTTTAATGCCAATGACGTTAAAAAGGAGATTAAAAGTTAAATAAAAAAGGAAGAAAAACATAATAATAATAAAAAGGAAAAATTTTAAACAAAAAACGTGAGAAAGAAAATATATATATATATTAAAAAAAGGAGAAAACAGAATGAAAAAAAATAAAAGGAAAAGGAGTATAAAAATAATTCTCTCTTTAAAAAAAACGTGCAATGAAAAAGAAGAAAACTTTTCGTTTAGAAAGTTTCTTTGTCAAAACAGAAAAATAAATTACAAAAAAAACAAATAACGCCTTGAAATAATAATAATAATAATAATAATAATAATAATAATAATAATTGTTAAGTGAAAAGAAACCAAAACTTACATAATGTTAAAAATATGTAATGAAATATTTTTCTTTGTTTGATTTTTTTTGTTTGTTTAAAGAAACAGAACTATTCTTTTTAAAAAAAGGAATTGAACGTAATAGTAAAAAATATAATAATAAAGAAAAGTAAAAAAATAATATTGAAAGCATAAAAAGTAAATAAATAAAATGTATTAAATGTTATACACTAATAAAATAAGATAGTTTTAAATATATTTAAATAAATCAAAGAATGAGAGTAAATAACATTTTTATTATTAAGTTAAGTAATATAATATCATAAAAAAATTAAGTCAAGTCATAAAAGTCAATAAAGCGACCGTGCTAGAACCACGGGATTGAGGAATGCCTAATATCTTTCCTTCGGTCAAAAGAATTTCTTACTCGATTTTTGATTTCGCAGACCGTAAGAGTCAACTTCCTATGATGAGGGATTCAAATAAGGTGACTTGGACCACCAAAACTAAATTTCAAGTGACGACTCTAGATTCAAAATAATTCTTTTTCAAAATGTCACTTTAATTGGAAAAACTCTTTTCCTTCAAGATATTCGTTTTGGGGAAAAATAGGGGTGTAACAAGTATTAAACCCTATCGGATGAGGGATCCCCGCTTGTCTAAGGTAGGGTCATACTCTTAGCCTTTACATGGATCTCCAATCGCTATACCTATACGGGCGCATAATTAAGGAATAAGGAGATTGCTTCTAAGTAACTCATCTCAACTCACAAAGAATACTTGTCTCAAGAGGTACATTGGATATAACATCTCTACTCACGAAAAAGATCCACCCCTTCTTCAAATCCTCTCGGTGCTAATTATAAGTCCCACGAAGATCTAGACATTCATTACATTCATTAGCTATTGGTTAAGAGATTATACCAAGTACTACATCTCAACTCACGAAGAGTACTAATCGCTAGAGGTTACTTTTGAATACTACATCTCAACTCATGAAGAGTATCCAACCTCCAACCTTTCTTTGAAAAGCTCTTGAGAATATGGAGGTTGATTATAAACACTTCATCTCAACTCACGAAGAGTGTCCACCCCAAAATCCCCCTTCTTCATTCACTAGAGTTCTTAGGAATAGTAGGGTTGGTCTAGACACTTCATCTCTACTCATGATTAGTGTCTACCCTGAAAGCCCCCATTTTTCATTCATTAACTTCATTCTTTCATTCATAGTGTGTATGTGAGTTCATGTGAGAACACCTTCACCTAACCATCACATTAATAACTTTGACTTCTACACATAATCATGCTACAATCATCATAATTCACACACTATCATGCTTCATATGTACATTATACTTCATTTAGACATAACATCTTCAAGATACACATTTTCAACTTCCTAAGACATATCATGCAGTTACATTATACATCTCCTTACTACACATTCAATGCCTTCAAGACCATAATCACAATACACACATATATTCATATACTTCAAGTAAACACCTCCACCAAAGTTGGACCATACCACTCAAGATCAATTCAATAAAAACTAAGCAAGATAGATCAACTTACCGTTCAACCAAGCCTTTACCACCTTTTCTCAATATTTCACAAAATTATCATAATAAGGCAGTAGATAATCCAAAATACAACCTAAGAGACATAACTCAAATATTATCTAATCATATACATCAAACCCACTTCATAAGTCAAAAGTTGAGAATCCGCATGAGCATGGGTTCATTGAGTTTTTGACCTTAAAATCATCAACTAACATTGAAAATATCATGTTTCATTCATTAAAATGTTTTCATGCAAAGACTCATGTTTAGAATTCAAAATAGAAGAATTTAGGAATTTGAAACCCTTTTTAAAGTCTTTGGATTGGCTCCTTGAATGAGAGAAGAGTCAAGGATGAATTACCATACCTTAGTTTATGAAAATCCCATGAAATTTGGTGAAGAAATCACCCAAACCTTCAATCCGAGCTCTACCTAGAGTTCAAGCTTCAATGCGGTTTTGAGAGAGTTTTTCTTGGGTAGGAGGTTTTGATTTTGAAAAAAGAAGACTAACTTGGGTTTTAGGAGTATAAAATAATGTAAATACCTAAAAACCTTAAAACAACTGTCCATACAATTTAAAAGACTTGGGGTGTTTCCCAAAACACCCCTAGCTTGGCCAAAATGTGCAGGCAAATTGCAGGCTTCCAAACGACGGACCCATCTAGTGGGCGTCCTTTGAATGATGGCCCGTCCTTCTAGGAGTCATTTGGTTAAGAGGCTGTCCTTTGGGGGGGGGGGGATAATATTCCCACCACTAAGTGTGGATCTACGCCTCAAGACGATGGGGCGTCAATTGACTTGCGGGGCGTCGACTGGGTTGTCGTTTGGGCAGTACTTAACAACTTTCTTGCCAAGTCTTGGGTCCTCTTCAAGGACCCTTAGGGTGGTCCTTGGGGATTCGTACCCGGACGTTACACCCCTAAATATTCTCATCAATGTATTATGATCCTCTCCTATCAATTTGAAACCCAAACAACACATAAAACATGCAAAGGCACACAAGAACACATGCAAGCACATAGACATCTAGTCGTCAAACGTCTTGATCGTCCCTTGACATTTGACTCACCAAATTGACCTCAAATTCTTAAATTCATTATTTTAATACATTATTAACTCATGAAAAATATGTGAAGCTCTAGTTTTACCTAGTTCATTATGATGGTCGCTACAAATAGTTACCATTGGAGCATCCAAATGGCTCCTTATGAAGCTCTTTATGGGAGAAGATGCATATCTCTTATTTGATGGTTTGAAGTTGGTAAATCTGAGTTGATAGGACCAAATTTAGTTCATCAAGATATGGATAAGGTGAAAGTGATTCAAAAGAGGTTGAAAATGACGTAGAGTCGTCAGAAATCCTACACTGATGTTAGGAGAAGGGAGTTAGAGTTCGAAGTAGATGATAGGGTATATATAAAAGTTTCACCTATGAAGGGTGTTATGAGGTCTGATAAAAAGGGGAAACTCAGCTCCCAATATATTTAACCTTATAGAATATCCAAGAGGATTGACAACGTAGCTTATGAGTTGGAGCTACCACAAGAGTTATCAGTAGTTCATCCGGTATTTAACATATCCATGTTGAAGAAGTGCATGGGAGATCCTTCATTGATCATACAAAAAGAATATTGGGATCAAGGATATGTTATCTTAGGAGACTCCTATTGAGATTTTAGATCTCCAAGTTCACAATTTGAGAACAGAAGAAGTAGTATCAGTCAAAGTCCTTCGGAGGAACCGATTTATTGAGGAAGCTACTTGAGAGACTGAGGAGGATATGAAGAAGAGATATCCACATCTCTTGGAATCTAGAGAAAATGCAGGCCAAATTACTAATTCTCTTCTTAGTACTCTTTAAATTATGCGTGAGCAAGTGATGCTTTCTGTTAATGATTTCACTAACCATCTTAATATTTATGTCTTAGGTTCGCATAACATATGGTATCAATGAAGTGGCAAGCATGTTACTATTCAAATTGAAATGATCCTCCTTATAGTTATCCGTAAGACAAGTATGTGATTCAATCATTTTTCCTTCTTTCCACATTCCACTTGAGATCTCTCAAAAGCGAATCATCCAATTACATCCAAACTCATGACACTTGCAAATAAATCTCCAACTTTTACTCTTGGATTTACAAAGATATTCTTTTTTATTGCAAGACTATATGATCTTACGACAAATTTCATTTGATTTTTATTTATAAATATCATACCTAGTTGCATATACAAATTAAATTAATCAATATAAATTAAATACTACAAAAGATTTAGTTTGCAACAATTGAACCTGAATATATTTTGAATTGTTTGAAATTCAAAGTGCAATTCGGATAGAAGAATAATATCTCTTGTATAGATAAAATCTTATGCACTTTCTTCAGTGTGATCTAAATATGAAATCATAGTAGATTGATGATTAATGCTTTGATCTTCAACATGTGCATTAGGTTCAGTATCCACATCAGCAGCCTCCTCCTCAGACATTTCGTCATTCTCCGTAAATTCATGCTCCAAAGGTTCATCACTAGGACATTTCATCATTCTCCGTAAATTCATGCTCCAAAGGTTCATCACTAGGCAACTAGCCAACTAGTTCATAAACCCATAAGATTGAAGTTGGTCACGCCTATAATACATAGTGATATAAATATTTGGCTATTAAAATAATTTTAATTTAATAAATAAAAAAATATCACTTTATTTTCCTATCAATTGACTCCGGTTGAAAAGAATAATTATTCAAGTGCATGATAGGATTACTAGGCTCTCCCATATTGTAATCTCGCACACTCCAATCCAAATAATGATCATAAATATATAAGACAATTTTCCTTATGAATTAATGTGCCAACAACGATTTTTCTAAAAAAAAATTTATTTTTGAGAAAATCGTTGCACCACTGGCGATTTTTTTTAAAAAAATTAAAAATATTTTTTGGGGATATAGCTACCAAACCAGTGATTTCTAGGGCGACAATTTTTTTTGTGTGAAGAAAACCGCTTTTAAGGCAGTAATTTATAAATTTTTTTGGCTAAATTCGCTGCTTGGAAAGCGGGTTTCCTTTTAATTTCTTACAAAAATCGCTAGTAGTGATTTTCATTTTAAAAATATTTTTTTTGATAATAACGCTGCCATAATAGAGATTTTAGTTTTTTAATTTTTTTTAATTTTTTTAATTTTCTAGAAAAACGCTGCAGGGTCAGCGATGTTAGAAAATTTTATTTTGGACAAAATCGCTGCCACGAGAGCGATTTAAAGGGGAAAAAGAAAAAAAAGGACAAAATAACAGAGTACGTAACGGCGTCAATTTTGTCAGAAAGAAGCAATTTTGTCCTTTTGGTTAAAAAATAATATTATGTTCTGTTTATGTTTTTTTTTAAAAAAATTATCCTTTTGGCTCCAAACTCATATAAATACGCCCAACATCATATACCAACGGAACACATACTAATAAACTTCATCACTTCCACCCTTTCTATAATATATTGAAGTTTTTTTTTTTATAACTGAATTAATATGTAGTCCTTCCACCTTTTTCACATTGAATTTAATCATATTTTGACAATATCATATAAATGTCACTACACAAACAATTCTTGTTGTATTGTTTTAACTGTCATTCACTCGAACACCACGTTCAAAGTTCTAATTATGCTGTCTTACGTTAATTTATAGTGCATACATGATTCACTAATAAAATCTATACTCAAGTAAATAGCCTACCTCGACACCAATTTTTTTCATTAGTACTCGTGCTCATCCCCTTCGCTACGACGTGTATTTGCTATGGTCCATTGCCATCCCTAAAAGTCACCTTAATTTCTTCATTCATATGGCAAAACCTCAACATAGTTAGGTTTGGATAGATACCAACGATATATCTCCTGGTCCTTAGACTAGTGTTTGATTTTCTAATGATTGGATTGCCAATAACTCCTTATCATTTATGAAACATTGTGTATGTTAAGGCAACTTTTCAAATACTTGGAGGATGTTATGTGCAATTCCTTTCCTTATAAGTAGTCCTTCATCTCATGTAGGAAAACAAATAAAAAGGGATTGAGAGTACTAACAACTTGAAGTTTGTTTCCTAGGTACACACATTATTCTGTATAATTTTTTTTAAATGTCTATTTTACTGAATTTCACTTCATTTTATTTTGGTTAGATTCATTCACAGAATTAAGAAGAATATGGCAAACATCATATCTAGTAAAGTAGAAACACTTCCTCCAACCTATGTCATACCAATGCATGAAAGGCCACTAGCTTCAGTTCCAATTGTCAATGAAATTCCAGTCATTGATTTGGGTGAAGAGCAAACTGTTGTCGCTCAACAACTTGTGAAAGCTTTGGAACAATATGGCTTTTTTCAGGTTCATGATTACTTCATGAAAATACTAGTAGTAATATTTTGACATATATATCGCTTCGCGCGGGAAGTTAATATAACAGAATTTATAAAATAATACTTAAAACTTATCATTCATTAAAACTAAAACACTATATTAGATTATATACAAGATTACGTAACAACAAACGTTAATAATATAAAGGAAATTTAAAATTATTATATCTTATCATTTATCCTTAATAACATAAGCATAAATTAATGACTGTAAAATACATACAAGGATTTGTAACATAAGCAATGGTGTTAGTGAGCCACTCAACAGGAGCAAGTTTGAAAAAATGTTTTTTGAAATATATTTAAAATTTGAAAAAGTTTTATTTTTACGTCACCCTCGCCCCTAACCCCCTCCCCACCCCTACCAAAACTCCCAAAGCCACCCCGTCGAATTTATTTTTTTGAAATATTTCAAAGTTATTTAAAAAAATCATTTTTTACCCTTCCCTATCCAAGCCACCCTACCCCTACCCCTAGCCAGCCCATTCGGCAACCCCTAGTTTTTTTTTTTTTGAAAAATATTTCAAAAAGTTTTACTTCACCCCTACCCCTACGCCAACTGCCACTCTAGTTAATAGTTTTTTTTTAAAAAAAAATTATTTTTGGAAAATATTTGAAGTTCTTAATATTTCATTTTTACGGCACCCCTTAGCCCTCCCCCCTCACCATCAATATTTTATTTTAAAAATATGATTTTTGAAAAATATTTTGACGGTCGAAAGTCTGGATCAGATCTGAGGGTCAGATTTTGGAACAATTGGGATCTTGTCCTAGCTAGGGTGCAGAATTAGATCCTATATCAATTGTCGTGTTGATTTTTCGGTTAGAAATTATTTCTGTAAAGAGTATTTTCTAGCCTCAAGCCAAAAATAAAAGATATTTTCTAGAAAATATTTTTCATTTACCAACCAAATATCAAAAAATATTTTATACCTAACGACCAAACATGAAAAAATAAGTTAAAAACTACTTGTTTTCCAACTAAACAATTTCCTTCATACCAAGTTCACCCTTAAACTTTTATTAAACAAGTAGACAAACACGTCTTACATGACTTGTCACACACATTCAAACTTTGACGACATAGATTACAACTGAAGTCAAATTAAAAAACATATTTATGTATTAAACACTTAATATTTTGTTATGTATATGTAAGTCAAATAAGATAGAATGATAAAAACAGGTAACTAATCATGGGATACCGGAAAATCTAATGGACAAGGCAATGGAGGTATACGAAGAATTTTTCAATTTGCCAATGGAAGAGAAAGAAAACTATGCAAATGTAGCAGAAACACTCTATACAAGCAATCCCAAGAATTATAATTCAAAGGAACATAAATACTTGAAGGAAATCTTGGAGCACAGTAGCAATATTGATGGACAAGATAAAAAAACATGGCCTAGTAACCCTCCAATATATAGGTACCTACTTTCCCCCTTTTTTCTATGTACTATTAATTAGTTTCTTACTAATTATGGCAACTTGTAGATGGGTCTTATACTAATGGGTTAATTTGGTAGATAAGAACTATGTAGGTATTAGTAATACATGCATTATCGTTATGAGAGAATGTATGTATTATTTTCTGCAAGAGTTAGTTATGATTGGGAGGGTCATGGTGCTCAACTCAGCTAGAAAGGACAAACCTGATTTGAGAAGTGCTATTACGCTCGCTGACTAGGGTTGACATCTAAATCTAGTATTGAGACCTCATAACATAAGAAAGTTGTGAAGTGCATAAGTCCCTATGGATATGGTGGTGATTTTCTTGTGGTAGTGATTGCAAATGAGCAAGTAGGGGGAGACAACTAAAGAGGTTGTGAGATTGACCACAAAGGGTTTATTTATTCATGTATTATTTATTTCACTTTTGATTCTACATAAAATTATACTTAAATTTCCTCTTAACTTACATGTATTATAGTCATGCGGATTTCTAAATTACAAACCAAACAACTTGTAATTTTCATGTAATAGTTAAATATGAAAATAAACATTCAGGGAGGTTGTTGGTGCATATTCATCTGAAGTAAGAAAGTTGAGCATGATCATCTTTGATTTGGTAAGCAAAGCACTAGGGTTGGAGGAAGGGTACTTTGGCAAAGACCATGAGCAGAAAATGATTGTCCATCACTTTCCAGTATGCCCAGGTTCAAGTTTAACCTTGGGAATGGATGGACATTGCGATCCTAATCTCATAACCATTTATCAACAACAAGTATATGGCCTTCAAATACTAAAGAGTGAGGAATGGATTGGTGTGGAACCTCTACCTCATGGGTTTGTTGTCAATTTTGGTTTTCCAATAATGGTAGTATTTCTAAAACTTTTTATTTATGATATAATACATAAATGTGCCTGTTATGTCCTCCAACTTTATGTCATATGCACATTTAGGCATACTTAAACTTGGCCTCTTCTGATATTTGATCCCTTCAATTTTGGTCTGCACTTATACTTTTATAGAGTTGAACAAGTAAACACACACGTCCTACTTACATCCTATGTGACGTCCTACATGTATTATGTCACGTAGGCGTGTGTCTCTACTTGTTTAACTTTATACAAATTTAAGTGTGTACGTACTTGTATAAACTCAAAATTAAAGCGCACAAATACTAGACGAGACTATATTAAAAGGTATATTTATATATTAAGCATGTAGCCTTACTTCCAAATGTCTTTTATGGTCTAAAACATGGTATGTTGTTCATATAAAATTTGTTGTTAAAGGTGAAATGGGATGATTAAAATTGTAAGTTTACTAACTATAAATTGAACAACATGTTATTCTTCTTCTTCTTTTTATAAAGACAAGGGAAAAGGGTCGATCGCCTTTTATATTTAAATTTGATATATCTCTTGTTATTAAAATGACTCACATACATCCATACTGTTATACAAGTGGCTCACATGGATTAATAAATAGAAACAACAAAACTAAAAATATTATTTTTGTCTATTGTTTTATAAATACAGGTAATGACCAATGGGAAGTTGGAAAGTGCTGCACATCGACTGGTGCCAAATACAACTCAAACATGTATAGGCATTGGTACTTATTTTTGTCCAGCAAATATTGTTGAGCCTGCAAAATCATTTGTTGGTCCAGACAATCCCCCATTGTTTAAACCCTTCAAATGGGACACTGAATTTTTTCCACATTATGCCAACAAGAAATCAGTATACTATGCAGCATTGGAGGCTTTCAAAATCTATGCTTAATCATTTTAATTTCCACCAAAATAAGAGTTTTAAATTAATTTACAATTAATATATGTAATTTATTACCTAGGTTTGAATCGAGCTTGTTATTCATTCATGAATAAGAAACTTTTGATTCTAACCAATTTGTGTGTTGTATCTTGAGTTAAAAATAAAAAGATAAATCAAGACTTTTGAAATTTTTAAGCATCAAAATAACATAACTTTGGAGGTGTGGAACTTTTAAGACTTGTTATTTTTAATGTTCCAAAATATTTACTCCTATATGGATAAAAGTATTTCTAAGACTTGTCGATTTTGGTCTGCCGATTGACATAATTCTCGGGCAAGAGTTCTTCTAGAAGTGTCACATGATGATCGATCCTCCATCTACTCTTGGTTATGGAGTAAGGATCATGAACGTGTCCCTATTTAAGGTACCTAAGACAGAAGGACAATCTCAATTATCGGCCATGTAGCTCGTGGTTGGCCTTAAAAAGGGGGAGCCGACGTTCATAGCCACCATTATGAGTGTAACTAAAGATAACGGTTCTATAGGGACTTTGCCACCAAACACAGAGAATTCTGGTTCTAGATAGAACAAAGTGTAGGAAATATGGAAGGAAAATAGTATCTTTAGAGAATGTTCAAGTTTATTATAGGCTACTTAAGACCACTTGAGAGGATGACAATCATCAACTACATCACTATTTATACTACTCAAAATAGAAAACAAAAAATCTTGCACAAATTACTAAATACATGTATTACAATTTACTCGATACATGTACTACGAGATTCTAAAGAGATTTCTTGAAAAACTCAGAGACAATTTTGGAAGACTAAACATTGATGCATTAATTCCAACACTCCTCCTTAATGCATTTGTTTGATAATTCCAATGCGTTCTCGAAGATAGTAAAAAAATTTCTCTAGAAAGTGTTTTGGTGAAGATGTCAGCAAGTTGTTCTCCTGTCTGACAATAATGCAACTGAATTTCGCCTTTCTTTTGTGCTTCTCGGATAAAATGATACTTGATGGAAATATGCTTTGATCTTTCATGGCTGACTGGTTCTTGGCAATTGCAATTGCTGATTTGTTATCATAATACTGAACAATCTCTCTTTTTTGTTTTTCACCAATGTCTTCAAATATTCTCCTAACCCAAATAGCTTGAGAAGTAGCCTTGGATGCTGAAACATAATTTGCTTCGGCAGTGAATTGAGCCACAAAACTTTACTTTTTTTTTTGATAACCAAGAACAAATACTTGATCCAAATAAGAAAAAATAAGCAAAAGTACTCTTCATGTCATCTATATTTCCAACCCAATCACTATTAGAATAACAATTAAGTCCAAATATCCACCAAATTTGTACATTATCCAATAATCCATTGTTCCTTCCAAGTAGCGTAGAGCACGCTTTGCAGCTCCGAAATGCACTTGGCTTGGTTCTTGCATGAATCTAAAAAAAAAAATAGTAGCAAACATAATATCTGGCATTATTGAAGTAAGATATAGCAAACTTCCAATCAAATTCTTATAAAGTGAGCTATTAGCTTTCTTTTCTCCATCATCTTTTCTAAACTTCTCAATTGCTGCTAATGGTATGGCCAAAGACCTGCAATCCATCATTTTGAATTTTTGAAGAATACTTTTGGTATACTTCTTTTGAGAAATAAAAATTCCTTCATTCACTTGAGAAACTTCGATGCCCAAGAAATAATTTAGCAAGCCAAGATCACTCATTTCATAAGCTTGCATCATATCTTTCTTGAAATTTTGCATCATTTTTACATCATTTCCTGTAAAGAGCAGATCATCCACATAGAGACAAACAATGATAATGCTGCGATGTTCTTTCTTCACATACAAAGTGGCTTCACTTTTGCTTCTCTGAAAATTATTTTTATGCATCAATTTCATTGTATCAGGCTCTTGGAGATTGCTTTAGCTCGAAAAGAGATTTTTTTAGCCTGTACACATTCTCTTCTCCCTCTTGAACAAAAAATCCTTAAGGTTGTTCAACATAAATCTCTTCATCAAGTTTTCCATTCAGAAATGCATATTTAACATCAAGTTGAAATATCTTCCATTTCTTTTGTGCAGAAATAGCAATTATAGTTCTAATTGTCTCAAGACGAGCAACTGGATAAAAAGTTTCATAAAAATCAATACCCGGTCTTTGTGTGAATCCTCTAGCAACCAACCTTGCTTTGTGCTTTTGAATATATCCTTCCTGATTGAGTTTGATTTTGTAAATGCATTTTAGACTTACCACTTCTCTTTCTCTGGGTATAGCCACAAGCTCCCAAATATTATCTTTTTTTCAATCATCCGAATTTCTTCTTCCATGACTTTCTTCCAAACAGCATATTTGATTGCTTCTTCATAATTTTCTGGCTCAACACCGACAAAGTTACATCTTTGATAAATGTCACTCAACATTTTTGTTCCTCTTGGAGGCGGTTCTTCATCATCTGAATTTGAGATTTCTCCCCCTTGAGAGGCATTTTCATCTTTCTCATCCTCTTCTTGATTATAAGATATGATAACAACATTCTCTATCTTTTTATCCTCCCAATTTCATGTTGTTATTTCATAAAAAAATGACATCTCTACTAACAACAAGTTTGTTAGTTTTGACATCGAGAAGCCTATTTCCTTTTGTCACATCACTATAACTAAGAAAGATACATTTTGACTTTTTTCATCCAATTTTATTCTTTTCTTAGCAGGTACATGAGCATAATAGATATAACTGAAAAATTTAAAATGACTTACATAAGGTTTAATTCCACTTCAAGCTTCAACTGGTGTCTTGTCCTTAAGTTCCTTTATTGGACACCTGTTAAGGATGTGAACTAATGTGTGCACTGCTTCTGCCTAAAAATATTTTAGCAGCCCTTTATCATTCATCATAGTTCTGGTCATTTCAACAATTGTTCTATTTCTTGTTTCAGATACACCATTTTGTTGAGGAGTATACCCTGCTTTAAGTTGCTCCTGAATGCATTCATTTTTGAAATATTCTTCAAATTCTCAACTTATGTATTCACCACCTCTATCACTGCGAAAGATTTTGATATTGCAACCTTTTTGCTTCTCAACAAGGGCTTTAAAATTCTTGAATGTAGCAAATGCTTCTAACTTTTCTTTCAACTAAACCCAAGTCATTCTTGAGAAATCGTTAATAAAGATTAGAAATTACCTTCGATTTCCAAGAGATGGAGTTTTCATTGGTCCGCAAATGTCGGTATGGATTAGTTCCAGAAGTACACTTGCTCTCCAAGACGCCCCTTTTGGAAAAGACTTCCTATGTTGCTTTCTCATTATACAACTTTTACATGGATCCACCTCAGTATGTATCTCAGGAAGGCCTTGCACCATGTACTTTTGCTTGAGAAGCTTCAAACCATGAAAATTCAAGTGACAAAATCTTTTGTATCAAAGCCATGAATCATCTACAATTTCATTCTTTAATGCATTGCAATAAAATTGCAAAGAGAATTTTCTTTTTATGATCTTTACTTCAACAATGACTTGATTTGACTCAATTTTATCATAAATCCTGCAATAATTATATCTAAACACAAGAGAATTACCATTTTCCATGAGTTGACCAACACTAAGCAATTTTTTTCCAAGTCAGGAACATAAAGAACATCATGAATTTGCTTACCGCTTCCTTTCATATTGATTGAAATAGCGCCTTTACCTTTTACATCAACTAAGGCTCCATTCCCCGTTCTCACTTTAGTAGTGATACTATTATAATTGAGAGGAAAAAATTTTCATCTCCAGTCATGTGATTACTACAACCACTATCAACATACCATTCGTTGCTTTTTTTTGAAGTATCAGATTTAGAAGCAAAGAAAAGGTTTTCTTCTCCTATTTTTCACAAAAAAATTGCTTGCTCCCGTTTCTTGTGCCACCAATCCTTTTCAACGTGGCCAAACTTTTTACAAAAGTTATATTGGGACTTGTCTTTGTGGTAACATTTTTCTGCATTGTGATTAGTTTTTTTGCGAACTTTACAAAAAAAGACTAGAGTTTTTCTCACATTTTTCTTCAACCTTCTTGGAACAATCATCTTGATCCTGCTTTTTGGCTTGTGATTCTTCTTCAATTGATTTTTTGAGAAATTTTGAGAATTCTCATTTGTTTTAGACTGGAAAGTCGTCTCTTTGGATTGATCTTCACAAAAAAATCTTCGCTTCTCGTATGCACGAAATGATCCAACTAGCTCTTTGATGAAAAGCTTAGAAAGATCTTTTGTCTCTTCAGTGATAACAACAATGTACTCATACTTTTCCGTGACACTAATTAGAATCTTTTCCACAATTTGTTGGTCAGAAATTGTATCTCTATCATTTCTAATTTCATTAACAATATTCATGACTTTTGTGCAATATTCATCAATATTTTCAGATTCTATCATCTTTAAATTTTGAAACTCTCTTCTATTAGTTTGAAGGTTTATAATGCATAACTTTTCGTCACCATACACCTCATTTTCCAGAGAATCTCAAGTTTCCTTTACATTCTCACAAGTAACAATTTTTGCAAAATATGCTCTTGAGACTCCCATTTTGATTTTGCTCAAGGCTTTTGCATCTTGACGATACTTAGCCTCAAGATTTTTCATCTCAGGATGTTGTAAGATCACCATCGTTGTCTAGACCTTCGAATCCATTTGCAACAATAGTCCACAAACCTTCAGCTTTCAAATGTGTTCTCATACTTATCTTCCAGTATTCAAAATCAGTTCCATCAAAAAATGGAGTAAAAACAAATGAAGGTGCCGATTCTTCAGTTGTTTTGGAAGCCAATTTTTTTTTCCCACCTAACCCCAGATTAAGAACGAAAACCTGCTGCTGATACCAATTTGTAGGAAATATGGAAGGAAAATAGTATCTTTAGAGAATGCTCAAGTTTATTATAGACTATTTAAGGTCAATTGAGACAATTACAATCATCAACTACATCACAATTTATACTACTCAAAATAGAAAGCAAAAAGTGTTGCACAAATAACTAAATACTTGTATCATAATTTACTAGATACATGCACTACGAAATTCTAAAGAGACTTGTTGAAAAACTAAGAGACAATTTCGAAAGACTAAACATTGATGCATTAATTCTAACACAAAGATATGATGCATGAGGAGTTTCCAAGGCACTTACATCCTGATCACAAGGTATATCATAAGATCGTGTTTGCCGCTCCATCCTAACCCCTTTACGAAATTCGTGATGGTATCAAGGATCTTATGCAATATAACCGAGAAGCAAACCGACTTATACAATTACTTCCCAAGAAAAATGAGACGTTTATTGGTAGAAGAGGTACTATTGCTCACTGCTGGTCGGAGGGTCTACGTGCCCAAGTTTGAAACTATTAGGCAGAAGATCATGTAGGAAAGTCATGACATGTTGTAGGCTGGTCACTCGGTGAAGGGTTGCACTAGGGCATTGATTGAGTCTATGTACTATTGGTCGCTCAGGATGAAAAACAAAATCTGGAAAGTTCATGCATCAGCAATGCGCGCAGTCATTGAGAGTGTCATAACCCCCAAGTCATCATACCACATAGACACCATATGTCATAAAGTTATCCACGTGGAAGCCTTACATCAGAAGAGGCTAGTCCATAGTAAAATGTTCTAGAGGCATGTGGATCGGAGGATTCCCATGGTAGATCCTAGAATTCCACATATCTGCAAGGAAGATCCTTGGAATCTTCTAGTTATGTAGAAAATTCTAGAAAAATGACTGTAAATATGTCGGGACTTGTGTAACAATTATTATTGATATGTTATCCCCCAAGTAATTAATATAAATAGAGGACACTCATTTGTAAAATAACCAAGCAACAACCAAGCAAATCTTCCAAGTTTGAGTAATACAAAACCATCTTAAGCAATTCGGTCATGTCTTTCTTCATTCCCTTAGCGCTCTAGTGTCAGAAAGGCTTACTTAAGCTTGTAAGATCGTGAAAGATTTGTGAGCGACTTGTCAAGTACTGTATTGTGTGCTTAGTTGAAGTCTAAGGCCGTGACACAAGGTTGTACATTTATAACACATATGACACCTTTGTCTTACAACCAATAGCCTGTCAACATTTGTCATAGTCAAATCCAATCAAAGTTAAAGTTCAATTGACATCCACAATGGCAGAGGCAATTCAAAATTTGAAAATACAAAGGTGCCACAAGAATAAAGGAATCTTCCCACAAGAAATCAATTACAGAAAACTGCCCCATGTGCACGAAATGTGTGTGTTTTATTCACGCCCAAAGGACCTACGTCGCACCTAAGTTTGGAGCCAAGGCCATTGTCGATTTGAACTTAGTCGCACATCACACTGTCGTGCCACTGATAATGCCTTCCCTGCGTCTTTCTTGGCCTTGCTAACTCTTGTTTGACTTATGCTATTCCTTATTTTTCTTCTTATTTTGCTTTGCATTTACTTGTCCTTGCCATTAACTCATCTTGACTTGCCCAGATTTGAATCGACCTTGGCACTGGCCACTACCAAACATCGTCTAGGCCCATCCCATGCGATGGCGAACAGTCTGCCGGCCTTGCTTATTTACAACTTGGCAATGCCACCACACTGCCCATATGTTTGATTCATCCTGCACCTAGGCCAATGACAAAGTCATACATGCCAACCATTTCCCCTACCATTCCATCTATCGAGTTAAAAAGTCAGTACCCTAACACCAACACCAAGGATGTATATAGCACGGAAGGGGGGGGGGGGGGCAATTAAATTTTACCCTGCCCAGCCCCAGCCTGCCTCGTTTATGCTTTTTTTTCTTCATACTTTTTTTTTGCATTATTCCGTTTAATTCCTTATAACTGTTTATATTTTTAGTTGAACTTTATATCTTTCCCATCTTTGAGAAAATAGGAAAACATAAAAATGTGAAAAGTAGTGAAGTCGATACACTTCTAAGTTCTAACAACGAAAATTTTACAGTTGGAGTCATGTAAGGATAATTTAACAACATCAATATTGCGCTGCCCTGTCTTGTACCCGCCCTGCTCTATTGCTATCCGTAGAATTCACCAAATTTTCTTCATGTATATGGAAAAATCTAGACACAGTTAGGTTGGGATAGAAACCAACAATATATCACCTGGTCCATGGACTAGTGTTTGATTTTCTAATAATTGGATTGCCAATCATTTATGAAACATTGGGTAGGTTAAAGTAACTTATCAAACACTTAAAGGATGTGATGTGCAATTCTCTTCCCTATAAATAGTCCTTCATCTCATGTAGGAATACAAACAAAAAGAGATTCATTCAAAGAAGAAGAAGAATATGGCAAACCACATCATCTCTAGTAAATTAAATGCAGTTCCTCCAACTTATGTCTTACCAATGCATGAAAGGCCACTAGCTCCAGTTCCCATTGACAAAGAAATTCCAGTAATTGATTTGGGCGAAGAACGAGCTGTTGTCACTCAACAACTTGTGAAAGCTTTGGAACAATATGGCTTTTTTCAGGTTCATAATATGTTTCATGCAAATACTATTCCTTTTTAGTCTGTTTAAAAAAATGACATGACTCCTTTCCTTTTTTGACAATACTTAATACTTTAATTACAATTTTGCACATGACATGTTTAGGACCACGAAATTAAATGATATTTTAATACAATAGACATAATATTATTCTAGCATCACAAGATTGAAAATCTTTTTTATTTTCTTAAAATTCATGCCAATTCAAACAAGATGAATTCAAACTGAGACAATAGAATAATGACACATGTAATTAATCACGGGATACCAGATGATTTAATGGACGAGGCAATGGAAGTCTACGAAGAGTTTTTCAATTTGCCAGTGAAAGAGAAAGAAAATTATGCAGAAAAAGAAGAAACACTCTACAACAATAATCCAAAGCATCATGCTTTAAAGGAGCATAAATACTGGAAGGAAGTATTGGAACACAACTGCAATATTGATGGGCAAGATAAACAAACTTGGCCAAGTAACCCTCCAACATTTAGGTACTTAACTATATCTCCATCTTAATTTAGTAGATGAAATGATAGCCGATTTGTAGATGGATTTTCTGTGAAAGTTAAATATGAGAATGAACTTTCAGGGAGGTTATTGGTGCATATTCGTCTGAAGTTAGAAAGTTGAGCTTGATAATATTCGATTTGGTAAGCGAAGGACTAGGCTTGGAGGCTGGGTACTTTGGCAAAGGTCATGGGCAGAGAATGTTTGTCAATCACTATCCAATATGCCCAGATCCAAGTTCAACTTTGGGAACTGGTGGACATTGTGATTCTAATCTCATAACCATATGCCAACAACAAGTATATGGCCGTCAAATACTCAAGAATGATGAATGGATTGGTGTGGAACCTCTACCACATGCATTTGTTGTGAATTTTGGTCTCCCAATAACGGTAATATTTATTTTAACATGTATTTATGACATGATACATAAGCGTAACGTGCCCTTTAACTTGACCTCATAATATAGGTAATGACCAATGAAAAGTTGAAAAGTGTTGCACATCGAGTGGTGACAAATACAACTCAAGCACGTACCGCCATCGGTACTTATTTTTGTCCAGCAAATGTGGTCGAGCCAGCAAAATCATTTGCTGGTCCGGAGAATCCGCCACTGTTCAAACCCTTCAAATGGGGCACTGAGTTTTTGCCACATTACTTCAAAAACAGAGCAGTATACCACGCAGCATTGGAGGCTTTCAAAATAAATGCTTAATAAGAGTTGTTTATTTCAACCAAAATAAGATGAGAGAGTCCCTACTTATACTACTTTGAATATCCACCAAAATAAGAGCTTTTAATTAATTTACAGTTCCTATATAATTTGTACCTAGGTTTGAATCGATCTTGTTATTCATTCATGAATAAGAAGCTTTGGCTCCTACCAATTTGTGGGTTGTATCTTGACTTATTATTGCCTCAATAATAAAATCTTTTTAGTACTTTCTTCATTTAACTTATGTGGCGAAATTGTTAAATAACTGATTGTCAAACATACATATAAAAATGAACTATGGAGAATTTCCGGAATCTCCTTAATTATATATATATTCATTAACCAATGTAAGTAGTAAAAGAAAACAGAAAAAGTCAAAATTACCATTGAACTATTCAAAATAGCTCAAATTTACCCTTCGTTTATTTTTTAAATCAAAACTACCTTTGTGGTTTATGATTTGGACGACAAATTCCCTTTAACCGTTATCCTTGCCACTGAACCTGACATGATTGTTCTCCTATGTAACATCTCAAGAATCAGAACTAAGATAAAACAATAGAGAAGGACAAATCATGGAGGGGGTCCACCATTTGTGGTTGTGCACCCAACAAAAGGTGAAAAACCACAAACAATTAAACGCTCCGTATACAACAAGAAAATCATGAATTACATGATAATTTTCCTGAGAATTAATATGAAAATTTGTAGAAAATAAGTTTATTGTGAATTTTCATACTAATCTCCATGAAAATCTTAATGTAATTCACACTTTCTTTTATAGTGGTAGAGCTCTACATGGGCCGCAAAGTGGTCTGTGAAGGGAACACAGAACCACCATGGCTATTGTGAAGGACCATTGATCACTACATGGTCCGTGGAGCTTCACACGAGCCGTGAAGTGGATCGTGAAAGAGGCTCGATAGAATTTGAGGTTTGAGTCAACTTCAAATGATCATATATTTCAACACAAAATGACTTGGGTGACCAACGACCTATCAAATTAAAGGTCTTTTGATTCTTCTTCTCAACACCACCAAGTTTGCCGAGCCCGGAGTAAAACGATTTGCTCGTTTTAGTGAAGTCATGTCGGGCTAAAACGTTATGCTCGTTTTAGTGAAGTCATGTTGGGTTAAGCATCTTCACAATCCACTTGATGGGCCGTGGTGCTCTAGACGGTTCGTGAAGCCTGTTTGAAGTCACTTCAACATCATTTAAGTTAGGGTCGCATTGGTCTTTTCCCATATGTGTTTGGTACATAAACTACATCGTTTACTCAATCTAATCTTTGTAAACTAGTCAGAGACTACATAAAACTCTCGTTCTCCTAAAATCATCTAAGTTAGAAAGAAAAGAATAGAAAGAGGCGACATTTTCTCCCAAGAACAAACGGAGGTTTCTTCAAGTTGAGTCCCGAAATTCAAAGGATTTCTCCATAGTTTTCATCACGAGGTACTTGTGATTTCACTAGTGAGTTTTTTTCACCCATGAGATCCCTAACATTCAATTTTGTGGTTTCTCATAAACTGTTCAAACCTAAGGTTTCCATATTTTGAAGATTTATTGGGATTTTAGTTGTTATAGTTTCCATGATCTGAATAAACTATTTCTTGGTAATTAGTGTAGTTGCATGCATAGAGCTCAAAATCCTTGTTTTTGTAAATTTATCATACTTCATGAATTATACTCGCAAAGAAAATCAGGCAGAAAATCATGCTTCAAATTTTGAATGTTACATCTTTAGTATATAAATGTTGTATTCTAAGATAGCATATCAAGTATTTTGAGCTACTTAGATTTGAGTGCATTTTAGCTTTTCTTATTCAGTTAAGAGTAGATTTAGCACCGAGTTAGACTAGCGTTTAGCGTATCCTTACGTCCCAAAACTACGTTCCCACATAGGCTTATAGGGCATCAATTTTAATGATCACACCAGAGTGATGCCTCTATACCCTTGGCAAGGTATATTGGGTCCTCTCGATGGGGCGTATGCATCAAACTCTATGTTATATATATATATATATATATATATATATATATATATATATATATATATATATATATATATATATATATATATATATATATATATAGTTCTAAAATAAATTTAATATTACTAGATTAAAGGTTTTTTAGTTAATAATTATAATTGAAAGAACATTAGACAAGTGCTTTTAAATAATTAATATATATTATCATAGAGTTTATTATTTTTTGAGAAAAAAATGACCGTAGAAACATTTCAAAAACATTCCAAATTTAAATATGGGAAGAAAGTTACATTTTTTAGTAGTATTATTTTTTTTTCTTTACTCAATTTTGTAAACATATTGAACCAACAAAACAGAAAAAGATACAAAAAGGTCACCAATAGTCTTTCCTCTTGAGGTTATGACCATAAATAATGGACGTCATTTACATACAATTTTTTATCTATTCATACTTGAAATTTATTATGTGCATGAAACTAATAATGATTGCCTTAAATATTTTAGTATTTTATGTTTATATGTAATATATTTTTTTTACGAAATATTATTACTCAATTAATATTTGAGTAATATTATCATAGCAATGTAATTTTATGAAGAAGTGTACTTTTATAGTGAATATCTACACTGTTATAAGTAAAATGTTATAGAGACAAAAAAATAACATAAAAAGTTAGTTCTAATGAAAAGAGATTGTTACAAAGAAATGTTGTTATAATTAATGATGGTTAAATATAGGTTTGGGTTTATGTCAAATATTTAGCTTGATCAATTGTTTGTTTTAGATATATATATTTTAGCAGCATAGTTTAATGTTAATATA
This sequence comes from Solanum habrochaites, assembly GCA_027704765.1. Classification (NCBI taxonomy): domain Eukaryota; kingdom Viridiplantae; phylum Streptophyta; class Magnoliopsida; order Solanales; family Solanaceae; genus Solanum; species Solanum habrochaites. Next base: position 9,894,306 of record JAKWJA010002498.1, on the reverse strand, counting down.
TCAGCAACATCACCTATGGTGAAAATATTTCATTTTTTTAAGTTTCTACCTCTTCTTTGCAGAAGTGTAGTCTTCTCCTTTTTTTTTTCTTTTTCTGCCGCATACATATCATGTAGTTGTAGCCTAATAAAAGTATTTTGCATCTTATAGAAGTTGCATCATGATATAAAATATTAAAACTTTTCAATACAAAAAATTAATAGATGAAACAACTTTAAAGTATTATTTGTAGAGTCTTTAATTTGATTTAAGATCGTTTTATGATCAAAATTATTTTCTTATCTATTTTTATATAGCTATCAAGGAGTGTATTTTGTGACGTATAATATTCTCAAATTAAAATGAACAAAAAAAACAGAACATTCATACTTAAAGAATTCCATACTCGATAGAAATATAAGAAAAAAAATATATGGAACAATTCATAGCCAATGAAGAAGAAATATGACAACACATTTTCAAGCTATATTCACCCAAGTGTTCCATTTGATTGAGATCTCTTGCCACCAACACTTTACTGTCTATATTTTTACACTTTTTGAATTGGTAAATTAAACATAAAAATAGATTAAATTTGTGAAATCATACATATAATCACTTATTTACCTTACACCCAAAAAATATATTATCCATATCCTTGTAAATAATTTCAGTTTATACAGTCAGGCATGATTCGTTTAATGGTTTTAAACAGTGTTATGTTATCAGGTACATAGGGGTGGTATAAGAATGTAAAAACTTATTGAGCAAAAAGATGATACTAAAGATGAAGACAACAAAAATGTAATAACTAACAAAATTCATAATTCTATAACTAAAGAAGGTAAAAGGGTGTGAATAACATTTAGAACAATTACTAATAAGTAACAAAATTTATAATGTCATAAATAAACAATTAAAATGCAATTATTGAGTTTCTTATTCATTCCGCATTGAAATAATTAAATGAATAGGACTTCTACCTAATTAAGGAGAACTTTCACCTATAGCCACTTCAAAATAGTGTAATTACTCTTCGTAGCTATAGTTTGATAATTACAATTCATAGCTACATGTTATGTGGAGGAATAGGCGAGCAAGACTGGGAGAGAGGGGAGAGGCGAGAGAGAGTGAAAAGAGTGGAAGAAAGGTGAATTATATATGTATATGATTAGATAATTGTATATTATACATATGTATTTGTATATATGGCATGCGAGATTGGGAGGGAGAAGGAAGGCGCGCGAGACTGGGAGAGGGAGGAGAGAGGCGAGTGGAATTGGAAGGGGGGGGAGAGAGGCGAGTGAGAGAGGGAAGAGAGTGGGAGAAAGGTGAATTGTATACGTATTTCAATTAGATAATTGTATATTATACATATGCATTGTATATATGGCAAGCGAGGAGGGAGGAGAGAGGCGAGCGAGAGGGGGCAGGGAGTGGGAGAGAGGTGAATTGTATATGTATATCGGTTAGATGATTGTATATTATACATATGTATTTGTATATTTTTGCGAATTATACATATACAAACGTAATTATTTAAACAAACTCAAAGTGAGCAATGTAATTAATGTATAATATTAGTCACGATTGGTTATTATAGAAAACTATATCTATGATGAGTAATTAAATAGTATAAGTTTGCTTAACTGCATAATTTTTCCATTAATTATATTGTTTATTTTGATAGTTAATTAGATTTTAATTTTCTGTAGGGAGGAAATAGTAGTCCAACTTTGCACTTTATAGCTTTCTATGTATTACATGTTTATTTCATATAAATTAATGTAAAATTTATCTTGCAAATGATAAATTTTAAATAATTCACATATTTTTCTATTTGCTATAAATTTTGTTTTAGAGAAAAAAGAGAAGAAATCAGAACATTTTAAAACAATATATTATGAAGTTAGAAAATCTTGTTAACATGATGATACTTTCATGACAAATGCAATACTTTAATTTAAATAAAAATACACAAAGACAAGCACACACGCACGCACGTACGCATGTACATGCACACGCACCCCCCTCCCCCCCACACACATAAAGATTTGTTAAAATTAAAATATTTCTTTCATAAAAATTATTAATTAAATTAAAATAAAAAATTAAACTAATACACCCTTCAACCGAACGTCATTCCTGAAAATCTCAATCACATAAATAACATTGCAAATAAAGTCATTTTTATGTCTTGAGCATCAACAAAAAAACTCTTTACAATTCTCTTACTCATGAGAAGTCAATATTTTTTAAAAAATATCCAGAAGCATATATCTGCTTCTCAAGGAGAAATTCTTTACAAAAACAAATAAATTTAGACTACTTCAGGTTACCTTCTTATATTGGAACATTACATACTGTATATGTTAAACTAAAAGAAAGAAAAACAATTATTGTATCACGAAAAACTAATTTTCCTCAAGTTCACGAGATTCTATAAACTCTTAAGATAGAATGATTTACTTCATTAAAATAGCGGTACCTCAAATTTTTCTTGACGTATTAAACACACTCAAAAACAATAAATTATACGAATATTTTTAAACTTTAAGATTAACATTAAAAGGTTTTTGTGGGAAAAAATTAGAGGAGTCTCTCTATTTATAACCGACAAAGGGTAGTATGAACATGTGCATATTGTGTATTATCTGAAAAGTCATGACCCATTGAAAAAGTGAAATCCTTTGGAAAAGTCACAACTTATCGGAGATATCACAATTCACTGTAAAAATCACAACTTATCTTTAAGTCAAAACCTACTGGAAAATTCATAACCTTTTAGTAAAGTCACAACATTTAAAAAAAAGTCACAACTTATTTGAAATCTCAGAATCTTTCAAGAGGATATTTTATATTCAAATATATAGATGAGTGTTTTATGCATATGTAGGGCATTATAGTAATTTAATATTTAAATTAGAAATTCGTGTTTTTAAGGTAGTATAGATAGATAGATCTGAATGTATTTCCATCTTAGATATCTATATCATGCATGTTTATACATTCAATGTATCGAAACGTACTTTTGTGCTACATAATTTTATGATGTAGGTTCAGGCGTTCAACATCATAATCACGCTTAGTTTGAATCGTAGTCCAAATTCAGTAGCTTTAGAGGTGAGTACTCATACTTTGAGAAGAATAAACATGCTTTACTTTTTAGTCTTGTTAGAGTTAGCCCGGAGCATGTCCCAATAACTCAATTTAGTTAGAGGCTTTTCAGACATACTAGTAGATTCAAGTTGTGTTGTTAAGCGTTATTTTAGTCATCACTAAACTCTTATTATATCTTATAAATTTAGACTAGTTGGGTTTTCCCCATTCCGGATATCCACTATTTTTAGCTTCCGCATAATATATGATTCACGTAGTTATTTTTCAGTATGCTTTTTATATGTCGGACTCATGGTTAGATTAGAGTCATTCGTTACCTATGTATTGTTTACGTTTAGGGGGTAACCTTGGGGCGTGACAAACATGGTATTAGAACATTAGATTCAAGAGTCTTAGGGTGTCTGAAAGTCGCACTAAGTAGAGTCTCTTTCATGAGTTTGAAGCGTGCCACACCTATGAGAGAAATGGTACTAGGTGTTATAAGAAAATTTCCCTTCTTTTTTTTATTCGTATAGAGCGTAAAGTGTGATTTAGCTTCTCCTTTCTAATACGTCGTTATGATCCACATATGATTGCCGCAAATAAGTAAGTTTTTGTTTAGAGTATCCGATCCGGTGAAGATCAAGTGTGGGAAAGCTATGCTATTGGGGGATATTGATATCTCTAGACTGATGATTCATGCTCAGCAGGTTGAGGAAGATAAGCTCAAGAAAATGACTAAGGATAACTAGAAGGATAGAAAAGGAAACTATGAATACTCTCAGCATTGGCCGTGCTGTGGAAATCACTCACAATTTCAGGAGAGGTCTATCGCCCCAACGCCTTCATCTGCTAGCGCTCCATCCCCTAGGTTTTGGAAGAATAAAAAAAGGACATAAGGTGCTAGGTCTCATGGGGAGTACTTCAGGTAACATGACTTTTCCATCTTGTCCAAAGTGCATTCTGGTCATAGGTTGAAGGATTGCCCTTCTGCCAGGCAAGGAAAAGAAGGCAACAAGGCTCAGTCTACAACTTCAGCAGCTCCAGCAGGTCACCCCACTCTGCTTGTCCAAAATTCGATTTCATTCCCAAATAGACACGTGCAACAACCAAGTAATCAACTGTCTTACTTAAAATGAAAAAGTTACTAAACATAGATCATCAAGAAGATATTCGATTTGTATTTTCAATCTCAAATGAATACATAAAACAAAAAATAGTAGTTATTATTATGTTTCACTTTGAAATAATATAAACAAAATATTAACTATAAACATTCGTGAAGACATCATATTTACATTATAAATCCCAAATGAAGATGCATAGTTAATCAACCTTTGACCTAAGATTTTCATTTTGTTTTTTAAAAAGGGATTGCTAGTAAAACATAAAACATAAATACAACAATCGATGGTATAAAATCTTATTAATACCTAATAAAAATATAATATGTTGTCATCTTAAACAAATTTTTTTTTTACTAGAATATTTTTTAATTCAAAAAGTCAGATTGATTACTAGATAAGAATCTTAAACATTTATCTTTTGGTTAGTGAGTAGGAAACCATTTATAGAAGTTGAAATACATATATTAAGCACTTATACAATATTATATTAGTTAGTTACCATACAAAAGTTGCTTCAGTTAATAATTAATTGATTAATGTAATCTATCTGTTCAGTATCTCAAAATTATCTTATAAGAAAGAAGTAAATAAATAAATCGTCTATCCATCTTTTATCTATCTATTTTTTATTCTCTACTCCAATTTCTTGGTTTCCCAAAGCTCTTTTTGAGTCTGCAATTCTTTCTCTCCCTGAGAGGTAGGAACTTTTTTTCCTTATATTAAAATTTACATCATACTGGTATTTATCAAATATTTTTTTAAAATAATATATTTTAGATGTACAAAACTTTTGTTCAGAATATATAGTTGTAAGAAAAGTAGTAAAAAATTAGTTTTGTGTAAATCAACATGGTTGTTCCTCTAGATTTTTGTATGTTTATGTGTTTCTGCTATAATTGTAGATTTTTAAAAATTATCAATTTATATTTTGTGAAATTGTTGAATTTTTAATAAAGTCCTTAATTAGAGATATATGATGACCACTCCTAAAACATCTAACAAAATAATAAATAGTATAATTTGGGGCTTTTCTTGAATCTTTTGCTTAGCCACATGTAGCAACTACCTTTATAGCCCATACTTATCAATTCACGGTAGTTAACAATCTCACATAAATTATTAGCTTGTGAATTATTTATAGGTTTTCCTCCAATTTCATCTATTAAGCATAGTATTTCATTAAAGTCCCCACCTAATAGATAATTATCCCTGAAATTATCTTTTGCTTTTTTTAGGTTTGTTGGGAAATATATTTGATTAGAATTATAAAGTAGTAAATAACTCATCACAAATATCATGTCGAGGCAAGCCATTGCCTTGAAAGTGATTTAGGCCCAACTTGATCCGGTGTAAATCCTTGTAGTCAATCGCTTCCCAAGGTTCCAGAGTTACTCTCAAACATGTGCACTCTTGGCTAAAAGTTTGGAGTTGCACAAAAATAATTGCCCAAAAATTTACAATAGGAAGAAGAGTTATTTAAGCAAATAAAGGAATTAGAGGATGAGATAGTAAATAAAAGGAATGTCTTTTTTGTTTTTCTTCTATGTATTTAGCTCCCAAATGATAATCCTTAAATAGAAAACTTTTTTACTTTCTCAACCATCAAATATAAGAAACAAATAAATATACTCTTACTTTAATGACAAATTTATCATAATACACAAGTAACTACAAGTCTTCTGAATACTTTTTGTATTTTCTTACCAAGTTAAGAAACTTACAATTGAGATAAATGTGAACCATTAATGTGGAAGTTACTCTCCTGTTTCATATATACTTACAACTTAGCAATGTTCACATAGATTAATTATGGAGTGTTAAAAGATATAACTTATTCTTTGAATTAAAAGAAAAGGAATATTATTCACAATCCCTCACTAATGAAAAGATAAAGAATAAGAATAATTTTTGGACAAAAGAAAGGGACATGTACTTAAGTATCAATATCTTTCGATTTGAATTGATACATAGTGAAATGGAACTGACTTAAGAGTTGGGGTTTAATAGCTAGAATCCTTAACCTGAACTAGATGATAGAGATAACCATTAGAAATCATCTTTCTGGCCTTAAGGTAAGAAATGAATTGACCCATAGGCGCTAAGCTACTGCCCTTCTACTCAAAGATTGGTTCATTTAGAAACTGAAAACAAACAATCCTAGTTCTACAATTGACTGAGGCATAACATGAATGTAACTAATCCATGCCTTGAATGACATCAAAGTCTATCATTTCTAACTCTACAAGATCTATTGAGGTGACTTTATGAGAGACTGTGATAGGGCATTTTCTGTATACCCGTCTAGCTATAATTGGGTCACCAACTAGAGTAGAGACTGAGAAAGGTTCTGAGAGACTTTCTGGACTAACACTGACTTGGACTGCTATGTAAGGAGTTACAAAATAAAGATTAGCCCCTGGATCTAACAATTCATAAACATCAAGGTTAAACACTTGTAACGTACTAATGACTACATCAGGAGAACCTTCCTGCTCCTGGTGAGCCTGAAGAGCATACAACATGTTCTTGCGCTAGCCACCACCTATACCAGATGAGTTACCCTGCTGATTCGGGCGACTTGCTGGTGCTGTTAAAGTTGTAGACTGAGTTATACCATTACCACCTCCTTGACCTTGTGTAGAAGGACAATCCATCAACTTGTGACCAGACGGACCACACCCAAAGCATCCTTCCTTTCATGCGAGGCAATTCCCCTGGATGGTTGTTACTACACTTAGGGCAAGTGGGGTAAGTCTTGGTTCCTGAAACACTTCCCGAGACTTAGATCTTGGTTACCTAACCTTTTTATCATACCTATGCTTGGAAAATGGAACACTTAGCTGATTAAGGGGTTGGGATTGAAAATTTTTGCTGACTCTGCGAGCGATTTCCACCACCTGATTTCTGCTGAGAATATTCATAGTTCCCAGTCCTAGCCTTCTTATTCTCCTTGACCTGTTCCCTGAGCTTATCACCCTCAACCTGTTGAGCATGAGTCAGAAGCCTAGAGATGTTCATATCTCCCAGTAACATAGCACTTTTGCACTCAGTTTTCACCAAATCTGACACTACATAAAAGAACTTATTCATCTAAGCCCTGGAGTCAGCAAACATGTGAGGAGCATACCTGGAGAGTTGGTTAAATTTGTACCCATACTCTTGGAGCGTTATGTTACCCAGACTTAAGTTCATGAATTCCTAGGCCTTTGATTCTCTCAACTCTATTGGGAAAACCTGTCCAAAAAGCTCACACTAAAGCAATCCCAAGTAATAGGAGCTGCATTTGTACCCCTATTTTTCTTCTAGTGAGTGTAGCAAATATAAGCAACATCTTTCAGCTAGAGCCTAGTATGATGCCAATTCTGTAACACTTCGAAAATCTAAGATATGTTCTAGAGCCTAACATGAATGTTATAAGGGTTAGACACTGTTTTAAGGTCTATTTTAATGAATATAAGTCATTTAGGAAGTCTAGATACCAAAACATCCAAAAACGTCCATGACGTCAAGAAACTAGTTCAATGAGGTACTAGCATGCCTTAGCCTTTTTGACTAGCTTTTAAGAGTAGAAAAATGATGAAAATTAGTGTAAGGGTGTTTATCATATATTAGAAATAATTTATAGTCGAAACATCCGGGCACGACTCTCCAAGGACAAACCAAGGGCCCTTGAGGAGGACCCTTGCATTTTGGGGTCAAAAGACTGCCCAAGGCAGTGTGCACAGACGAGTGCCATCGACGGGGCATGTGTCAATCGACGAGGCGTCGATGGCCACTGTGGATGGTCACTTAGAAAAAGCTTGTAAGGGTCATTTTGTATAGTCTCTGACCAAATCGACGGACCAACAGGACGGAGGGTCCTGTGGCCGTCGTCTCACAGACGGACCGTCGATCGGGGTCTTCTCTGTTAGGGGTCTGTTTTGCTGCACGTTTAAAATTAAGTTAATTAATTAGTTAGCTTAGTTAGGAGGTTAAGTAGGGGTCACGGGAGGTCTAATTAAGCTAGTTAACCACCTATATAAAGCCCCAAAGTTAATTAGACTAACCTAAGCTCTCATTATTTCCCAAACCCAAAACTCCCTTCCTTCTCTCTTCTTTCTCTCTCCCAAAGAAACCCCATTGAATACAAGGCTTGAGGTGGGTTCAAGGGATGCAAAGGGTAAATTTTCTCCATCAATCTTCATCAATTAGTAAGGTATGTGATTCCTTTAACCTTTGAGACCTCTTTCTTCAAAGGGCTCCATCAAATTGATTTCAAAAGTTGGATTTTCAAGTGGGTTTTCATCCAATATGAAATTAATGTTATGAATTACTTTTATTTATGATTTCTTTTGGATATTATGAATATATTAACCTGTAGGATCACTAATTTACTCTTGATATTGGAGACTATAATGCATGTTGCATAAAGAGGCTCCCAACTATATCTTCCAGTTCTTGAACTATGTTGCCCCCATAGGAATACTAACTAGTGGATCCACGTAGCTGCTATGTTCTTGGTTTGGTACTATCTTGGCAAGTAGTCTGCCTTCCTTCGGTGTAAGGTTCCATGACACCGGATTCCACATTAGCTCATGTGGTCTATGTCGGTTAAGGCAAGATGTTCCCCGAAAGGTAAAATTAACTAAAGGATTGAACTCTAACTAAGATAACTTAAGGATATTAACTTTGTCTAGGTAGGGGTATGAGACTCTACCTATACATTGCACTAGTTAGCTTAAGGGAAATCTTAGGAGGATGTTCGTATGTATGTATATGCTTATAAATGTAAATGATATGTATATCATGATCTTACATGTTAATTACATTACATGATGTTGATTACTCTTATGAACATGTATTTGGTCTACATTGATAAAGTTAATATTATGTACTCTTAATTTTATGATATGTGAAGTTGGACATTGTTTATGGTTATTGATAGGTTTACTTGATTAGGTAAGATTATGAGGCTTTGCTTCGTCATTGCACAAATGTGTTTAAAGAGGGTCATGAGTAATGGTCTTGCTTTGGTTATGTTGAAATGTGCTCTTATTCATGCTTGTTGATATTATAACTTGATGATAGAGTTACAATGACTATGCATTTCAATTATATGATATGCATGTTGACTTGACTAGACTTAGTGTTGTTGGTCTTTTGATGTACATGCCTATGACTTAATGAATATGTTTTATTGATTGGTATGGTCTTATTGAATGTGCATAAAGATTTTTAAAGTAAATTCCATACCTTTATGAAATGTCCCTTTTCTTAGCATGATTTCATGATATGTGTGCATATGGTCTCATACTTAGTATAAGTTGTGTTCTAACCCCATTTCTTTCTTTTCCCAAAAATTTTAGGTTCCGATCATTGAAGGGATTTGGAGATGACTTTGAAGAAGACTTTGAATTTTTTATCATCAAAGTTTGGTAGGTCCTCACTTTCCAAGGGCAATTCCACTATCAAACTTATGAAGTTTGTTTAGTATTAAGACTCTTATGTTTCTTTCCTTTTCATTTGGATACGAAACATTGTATGACCTATATGTGCTCTTATTTCATTAATGCATGGGCTAAGCCCAAATTGTTATACTCTTAGTAGATGGTTATGAGATGAGACGACTATTTGAGACTATGTTATATTTCTATATATCTATGTGCAATAAAAGTAGAAGACTAAGTAATCTTCATCTACGAAGGGTATATTTATACTCTCTCTCTATATACTATGTTTATGTAGAGGTCTATGTAAACCTCAATGTAGAAGTAATGAAAACTTTTAAATTTCTGCTAATTTTGACTTTTGAATGTAATGATGTAAGCTAAGAGGCTAGTCTTAGTCCTCAAAAAGGACGACGATGCCAATTTTTTCTAGGGGGTGCTCCCCAGATGTGACAAATTCAACCTGATCATTTCCAGTGACTTGCATCACCTCAAATATGTTCTTGATCTCATCCAAGAAATTCTAAGGATTTTCACCAATTTGGGATCCTAAGAAGTCAGGCGGATTCATCGTAACAAAGTTATGGACCCTTGATGATGCCGATACACCATTAACATTCATAAGAGTTTGAACCCGCTGATTGTTCTGGTTGGCGACACTCTAAGCCAATATCTGTATGACATTCCTTAATTCAGCATTGTAGACTTCCTAATCTGGGAATAGAGTGCTGCATTTGCATTCCTAGCATTCACATTCCTAGCGTTAGCTCTACAAGAAGGCATGATCTAAAACGTAAAACCTTGATTTAGAATGCAATAAGATCATACCTTACGAACGATAAGAGTAACAAGAAAGTGAAGTTTTCCCTAAAACACTTCATAGACTCCCTCTCATTAGATGTGGTGCATTTCAGACCCATGAAAAGAACTTTATTTAATGCGGCTTTTCAGACATCCTAGGACACTTAAACCTAGTGCTATGATACCAAGTTTTCATGCACCGAGCTATCCTAGAGACACGGCCACGGTACCTAGGACCACAAGTGATCCCAAAATAACCCTATCGGCATGATCATGTGCATACTAAATATAATAAACTGATGCGGGAGCTAAATCATAATTAGAATGAAAAGATGGAGAATACCCATATGCTATAACTAATATAAATAAAAACAATGATGAGTTAAATACAAGAATATATTAACTCAATACTAAGTTGAATCTAACTATGTCTGAAAATAGCCTCTAATTGACTAGAAATTCTAGGACAGGCTCCATCTAAGTGTAGCAAAATCTGTAACTAAAAGACTAAAAATACTTGAATAAACTCATGACTATTGTCCTTGAAGAATGAGGACTCACCACTCATTCGGATGAAATGGAGATTGGGAGTCGATCTAAGCGTGATCTGGATGCTCAGAAACTGAACCTACATTACGAGAAGATGTAGCGCACATGTGCATCAGTACTTGAAAGGTAGTGAGCATGTAGGATAGAGTAAAGCTGAAATAATACATAACTTAACAAGCACAAAAGCAAGAATAATATTTTGAACATGATCTACTGAATATTGAGATAACATGATGCAGTGACCAAATTTAGCTGAGACTGATTACTAACTGAACTATAATGCAATAGAGTCTGATTGAATTGTGGGAGCTACTAATAACCGATAATAAAACCATATGAGATAAATGTGGAGTCCATGTACACGCCATCGAGATGACCCAATATATCCCACAAGAGGTATAAAGGCATGCTGGTGTGATCACTAAACTGATACCCACAGAGGGGACTTACAACCTACTTGGCTAGTAGTTTTGGACTATTGGGTTACGCTGAACCCTACTCAAACTCGATATTATGATACTCCAAATGAATTAAGTGATTAACATATTATGAATGAATTTATGTAAATACTGGATAGATCAAAAGTGAACATGCAAACTGAGAATGCAACAATTAATATGATAATTATGCATTAGTAACTGAGGCATGTATATCTAAAGTAACTGAAACATCTAACCTAGCATGTGTAATTTAAGAACTAAAGAAATACATAGCTATAGGGTTCTGAAATTCATGCAATAACATACAAATCTGATTTGGAACATACAACTAACTAATTCATGGTAATTTGCTGAAATTCTAAAAACCCTAGGTCTAATCATGATAAAGGAATCAAGAATCTGACTGATATCTAGGGACCCAATGGGTAAAAGTAACCACTAGTGAATCCCACATACATTGTGATGAAATCCACGAAGAAATTTTTAGATCTCGGGGATGGAACTGGGGAAACCTTGCTACATTCTTGAAGTAGGGTTCTTGACCTTTTTCTCCTTTCTTGCTTCTAATTTTTTAAGTTTTGATTAATGATTTTGACTTAGGTAAGTATTAGTTATGTTTGTAGGCTTAAACTGACTAAAATCTCATGATTTAGGGTAAAAATGATATATCTTAGGGGTCCAACAAAGTAGGAAAAGACCAAAAGACCCCTTATTTAATTGTTCTTGTAGCAATCAATGACCTAGACTTACGAGCCTTCATTGAATCGACTGTCTATCATTTGGGTCTGCTCGATAGGCTTTTACTAAAATGGGCATAAAGTTTTACTCACAGGTCGGATTTAGCAAACTCAGTGGCCCTGTGAAGATAATTCAATTGTCTATCATATCATAGGTCATATGACACTTAATTCATTTTGTGCCAAAAGTTATGACCATTTCAAGTTGACCCAAAAACATTTCCCCCCTAACTGTCTGCTAACCTTTACCTACGGTCATACGTATGGACCGTAGATTGAACCACGGTCTGTGCTGGTCATTTTCATTTATTTCAGAGGTTCGATAACAAGAGTCTTAATGCACGAACACCATTGATGGACCATTGTGTGACTTACGGACTCACTTTGTCTATGGATCGATACTTAGACAACTTTCTGAGATGAATTATTAGGAGGGGTTGCAGATGTCAACTATGGACCTACAGTACGGGCCATAGATCAGACTAGAGTCTGTAGATGGTGACCGTATATTACACCTGCAATTTTTCTAAAAAGCTAATTTCTTGTATGTTTGGATACAGGGTGTTATAGAACATATATTCGATCGTGATAGCAAATCACACTATCTCCCCTTTGGAAGAAAACTTTAACTCTTTGTTGATGGATTGCACCCTTTAGCTGGAGCAATATCGAATTACTGTCTTGCTTTTCCTTGACCTCTACTACCAAGGAAGATTGTGGCCCATTCCGAACTATCACATCAGTAACAATAGGTTATGCTGATAAGATGGAATCCTAAGCGAGCAATCCTGTGAACATCCTTCACTAGTTCATTTCTTTCTTCCACAACATGTGTTACACTACCATATAGATAGTCTTGCTAAGAGCATCTACTACTATATTGGCCTTACTAGGGTTGTAATACTCACCCATATCATAATCTTTGAGGAATTCAAGCCATCTTATCTAGAAAAGATTCAAGTATTTCTGCGTGACCATATACAGAAGGCTATTATGGTTTATGAATATATCCACGTGAACACCATACAAGTAATGTCTCCAAATCATAGTGCAAATACTACTGTTGCTAGCTTGAGGTCATGAGTTGGATAGTTCTTCTCATGCACCTTAAGTTTTCTAGACGCATAAGGTATAACTCGCCGCATCAACACACAACCTAGTACAATTGTAGATGCATCACAATAGATAACACAACCATTGAAACCCTATGGTAGAGTCGAAACAGGAGTTGTAGTCAACCTAGTTTTCAGTTCTGTGAAACTTTTCTCACAATGATCCGCCCACTGAAACTTAAACTTTTTCTACGTCAACTTAGTCAATAAAGAGGCTATGGATGAAAATCATTCCACAAACTTTCTGTAATATTTGTAGGAGAGGTAGGTATGGGCCGTTGTTTCACTATTTCTATATTCTGAGAATCCACTCGGATCCTTTTGCTACACGCAATATGCCAAAGGAAAGCAACAAATTACAACCAAAACTCACACTTGCTAAACTTCAAATAATTGGCGATCTTTGAGAGTTTGTAGAAACACCCTCAAATGATTCATATGTTCTTCCTCATTCCTAGAGTAAATGAGGATACCATCAATAAAGACAATAATGAACAAGTCTAAATACTTCTTGAACACTCTATTTATCAAATCCATGAAAGCTGTAGGAGCATTAGTTAGTACAAATGACATAACAACAAAATCATAATGACTATACCGAGTTTTAAAGACTTTCTTTAGAATGTTAGCTAACTATAAGCTGATGATAACTAGATTTGAGGTCTATCTTTGAGTAATGACTAGCACCCTAAAATGGGTCAAACAAGTCATCAATCCTAGGGATGGGATACTTATTCTTTATTGAAACCTTGTTTAACTGCCTAAAGTCAATGTACATTATGAGGGAACCATGATTCTTCTTCACAAAAAACACTGGTGCACCCCATGAGGAAATACTAGGTCTCATGAAGCCTTTATCTCGAAGGTCTTTCAACTTCTCTTTCAATTTCTTAATATCTGCTTGGGCCGTTCTGTAAGGAGGAACTGAGATAGGCTTGATATGTGGAAGGAGATCAATTTCAGGAAGATATTTGTGAAAAACTTACATGGAACCCTTTAACTAGTGGAACTGACTCAAGAGTTTAGATTTCAGAATTTGAATCCTTCACCCGAACTAGATGAAATAGACAACCCTTAGAGATCATTTTTCTATCCTTAATGTAAGAAAGAAATCGACCCATAGGCGCTAGGTTAGTACTCTTCCATTCTACGATGCTTAGTTTGGAAACTGAAAATGAACAATCCTACTTCTATACTCGACTAAGGCATAACACGAATGTAACCAATCAATGCCTTGAATGATATAAAAATCTACCATTTCTATGCTACAAATTTCTAAGAGATTGTGACAAGGCGATTTTCTTTACAATCCTATCGCTGGGTCACCGACTAGAGTAGAAACTAAGAAGGGTTCTAAGAGATTTTCTGGACAACATCAAACTTGACTACTATATAAAGAGTTTCAAAGGAAAGAGTAGCCCATGGACCTAATAAACCATAAACATCGACAATAAAGACTCATAATTTACCAATGACTACATGAGGAGAATCTTACGGATCTTGTCGATCCTGAAGAGCATACAATATATTTTGATGATGTCTGCCACCTATATAAAATATGTTAACCTGTTGATTTGGGTTACCTACTGGTGCTGCTAAAGTTGTATACTGGGATCTACTATTACAACCACCTTGACACTTTTTAGAAGGACAATCTCTCAATCTATGACAAAACTGACCACACCCAAAACATCCTTCTTGTCCTGTAATACACTCACCTAGATAGTTCTTACTACACTTAGGACAAGTTGGGTAGGTTTGGGTGCCTGAAACACTTCCCTGTGACTAAGAGCCTAATGCCTTACCTTTATGGTTATATTTGAACTTGGAAGTGGAAGACTAGTTGATGAAGTCACTCGAGCTCAAAATTTCTGATGAAACTGTGAGAAATTTCCCTCACCCAATTTCTATTGAGAATACTCATAGTTTCCCATTGTAGTCTTCTTATTCTCCTTAGATTGTTCTCTAATCTTATCTCGCTCAACCTACTGAGCGTGAGTCATGATCCTAGAGATATTCATATCTTCTAGCAACATAGCATTCTTACACTCTGTTTTTGTAAGTTCAGATATTCAATAAAGAAACTTGTTCATTTGAGCCCTGGAATCAGCGACCATGTGAGGAGCATACTTGGAGAGTTGGGTGAACTTGAGTCCATACTCTTGAACTCTCATGTTACTTTGACTTAAGTTCATGAACTTCTCTGTTTTTGCTTCCCTTAGCTCTCTTGGGAAGAACCTAGCTCGAAAGGTTTCATTAAAGCAATCTTAAGTGATTGGAGTTGCCACTGTACCCCAGTTCTTTTTCAACTAAGTATACCAGATATGAGCCACATCCTTAACTTTGTAAGATGCAACTCAACCTGATCCTCCCAGTTACCTGCATCACTTCAAAGATCTTCTTAAACTTATCTATGAACCTTTGATAATCCTTATCAATCTGCGATCCTAAGAACTCAAGAGGATTAATCCAAAAAAAATCTTTATTCTAGTTGTCGTTGACCCAACATTAGTATTTGCCAAAAGTGGGACCCGCTGATTGTTCTGGTTTGTCATACTCTGAGCCAATAACTATATAACATTCTAAAACTCATCATTTAAAACTTCCTGATCGGGGAGTGGAACTGCATTTGCATTTCTTATATTAAATCTATGATGAGGCATGATATGAAATGCATAATGAAGGATAGAGTGAGAGTTGTATCATACCTCACACACAATAAGAGTATCAAGAAAATGAAGATTTCCTAAAACACTTTGTAGCCTCGCTCTCATGAGATGTGGTGCACTTCACACCCATGTAAACGAATCTATTTAGTGTGGCTTTTCAGACATCCCAGGACACATATATCTAATGCTCTGATACGAACTTTCTCATGCCCCTATTCTACCCATTGGAAGTGGACACAGCACTTAGGATCACTAGTGACCCCGAGCTATCCCTGGTTGCATATCATATGCATACTAAACTAAACTAAATCATTAAATAGTGCAAGGGAGCTAAATCATATGATAATCTAAAATAATGGGAAATACCCATATACTAAATCTCAACATAAAAGAACTAAGAGTTTGAATTAAATGAAAAGTTAAACTCTAACACTAAATCTGAAACTAGCTATATATGAAATTTACCCTCTACTGACTAGAAATGATGGGATATGCCCCAGCTAGATTTAGTAAAACTAAAACTAAAGCTAAATCTAAAATCAAGAAAATTATCATGTCACTAGTCCTCAAAGAATGAGAACTCACCATTGATGTTGATGAACTAAATATCGGGGACCGATCTATGCGTGAAATTACTAGTGAGGACTTGAACCTACATCTCAAAAAGATGTAGCGCAAAGTATGCGTCAATAATTGAGAGCTATTAAACATGCATGATAGTAAAAAACTAAATAATAACATAACTTAATAATGCAATAAAACAATGATATAATCTGAACATGAACTAATTGAATCCAATAACCAAGTTTATAACATGCTAAGACTGAATTACTAAACTATATTGATAACATGGTCATTGCAATAGAGTCTGACTGAACCATATGAGATACAAATAAACAACATAAAAGCACATGAGTTAAATGTGGAGTCAAATGTAGACCCCTAATTGAGACAACCCAATACATCCTACAAAATGTATAGAGGCATGATTGGCGTGATCAGTAAAATGATGTCCATAGAGGGGACATACAAACTACAGGGGCACGTAAAGCTGTGACTATGAGGGTGACTGACCGTAGTCTAACTCAGTTTTAAGCTACATCTAATGTATTATGTAAATAAGCAATATTATTACTTAAATGATGTAATGTTTTATAGATCAAAATATGGGCATAGAAACTGAAAATGCAACAATTATATTGATATTGGGACATTCATAAACTGAAGCATGTATGTATATATTTGAATTAAGTTAGATAACATGTGCAATTCATAAACTAAAAGAAATACTTATCTAGGGTTCTGCATTTCATTTAAGAAGTTGAGCAACAACATGGTAATCTTATTTCGATCATACTAACATCTAAAACCCAACAATTACTAACATTCAAGAAAGCCTAAGTCTACATATTATTAAGAAAATTAAGAAACTGACTGAAATCTAGGGACCTAATGGGTGAAAGGAACTTACTAGTGAACTCTCACATACTTGGTGACGAATTCAATAGAGAAATCTTTTGATATTTGAGCTGGAATTGATGGAAACTTGATGTATTCTTGAACTAGGGATGCTCGACCTCTTTATCCTTTTGAATTCTAATTTTCTAAATTTTTGTGAAAGATATAACTTGGTTAAGTTACACGTATGTTTCTAGGATAAAATTACAGAAACAACGTGGTTTTGGGGTTAAAATACGTAGTTTAAGTGTCCAACACATAAGGAAAAATACCAAAATAACCTCATTTAATAATTAGACGAGGCTGACCAAAACCACTTTCACAGACAGTCGGACCGATCATGGTCCTTGGCCAGTGGCGACTTATTCTGGTTTTCTTGTTCATGAGCCTTACACGGCAAATGTGGAGGACCACATACTATGAATGTCCTTGTGGTCCTCACTTGGGTGGGGTTATGGTGGGTCGAGTTCACGGACCCTCCCACGGACCGTGTGAAGGACCATCACCCGTGAAGGTGCTCGTGGACCTCACTTAGGCGTAGGGGTATAAGGTATAGGCTTGGTAGACTGTTGGTTAAGCTTCTTAAAATGTCACCACAGTCCACCGTCAAGATTACGGCTCGTGAAGTATGTCGTTGTCTCATGTCTGGGCTTGTGGAGTCTAACTCTCAACCACATGTAGGTTAACAAACTGTGGATCCTATCACAGTCCGTGAACCCTGTCTTGGTTCACTGGTTCATGTATTTTTCTGCAATTATCTTCTAAGTATGGTTTTGAGGTGTTATAGTTAAAAAAAGACGGGTCTCTCAAGAGGTGCTTTAATTATAAATAGTATAACAAAGTCAAATCAATAATAGTTACTCTATTCCAAGCTTATTCCCTATTCTCATGATTTATGACATGTTCGACCAATTTTAACGTGCTGTCATTTCTCGAAGATATACCTCATACCCTATTATCATCATCTCTGACTCAGAGATAGTGACATTTTGAAAACAACCTTCAGGTTTCAGTATGGTCATTATGAATTTGTAGTTATTTCATTTGTACTGACCAATGCTCCTCCAACGTTCATGGAATTGATGAACACGGTATTCAAGTAGTATTGGACTTATTCATTATCGTCTTTATAGATTATAACCTTGTTTAACCTATGAATGAGGAAGAATAACAACTCATTTATGGGTTGTCCTGCACACTCTCAAAGATCGCTGGTTATTTGCGTAGTTTAGAAAATGTGAGTTTTGGTTGTATGTTTTTTCTTTCCTTGGGAATATAATATCTAGTTAAGGGATCCTAGTGGATTCTAAGAAAATAGATGTAGTGAAACGATAGCCCAGACTTACCTCTCCTTGAGATATTAGAAGTGTCTTGGGTTTGTCTAGTTATTATAGAAGGTTCATGGAAGGATTTTCATCCATAGCTTCCCCATTGACTAAGTTGTTTAAGAAAAGGTAAAGTTTCAACGTTTAGACAAGTGTGAAAAGAGCTTCTGAGAACTTAAAATAAGGTTAACTACAACTCTTATTCTGACTCTACCTAAGGTTTAAGACGGTTATGTGATTTGTTATGATGCATCTGGGGTCGGTCTAGGTTGTGTGTTCATGCAGCGAGGTAAGGTTGTAATGTATGCTTCTAGTAAACTTAAGATGCATGAGAAAAACTAACTGACTCATGAGCTCGAGCTTCTAGATGTAGTACTTTCCCTTAGGATTTGGAGACATTATTTGTATGGTTGTCAGTAGATGTGTTCACAGACCATAAAAGCCTTTAATATGTGTTTACACAGAAAGAGTTAAATATTCACTACGGGAGACGACTTGAGTTCCCTAAAGACTATGATATGAACGTGCTTTACCATCCTGGTAAGGCCAATGTAGTAGATGATTCTCTAAGAAGAGTATCTATAGGTAGTGTAGCACATGTTGAGGAAGAAAGAAAAGAACTAGCAAAATATGTTCATTGGCTTCCTAACATAGGTGTTTGCCTTACGAGCATATCAGATTGTGGCTTGACATTCAGAATGGGTCAAAATCTTCATTGGTTGAAGATGTTATGCATATGCAAAACAGTGACCCTATATTGTTTTAACGGAAAGGTGCAGTTCAACAACACAAAATTGAGGTTTTCTCCCAAGGGGGAGATGCTGTGTTTCACTATCATGGTCGTTTATGTGTTACTAAGGTACGTGAGTTGAGACAACATATTCTTGTAGAAGCCCATAAATATAGGTATTCTTTTCATCCAAGTGGCACAAAGATGTATCGTCACATTTGGGAAATCTTTTGGTAGAATGGCATGAAAATGGATATCGCAAGTTTTTATGGCTATGTACCCTAATTGTCACCAAGTAAAGGTAGAACATAAGAAACCATGAGGTAGGACTCAAGGGATTAACATTCCTACAAGGAAGTGGGAAGTGATCAACATGGACTTCATGACTCCATTTGGGTGATAGTTGACAGAGTTACTAAGTTTGCACATTTTTGGGCTATTAAGACAACAAATTCACCAGACCACTACGCCAAGATGTTTACTAATTAGTTAGTCACGTTTCATGGGGTTCCTTTGTCTATTACATCTTAATGACACCTATATGAATATAATACCTAAAATTATGGGATTTTGCAAGAATCTGCTGTCTAAACTCACCCACCTTAGGAACACGTAGACAACCTTGATACCGAAGAACACCATCTTTCCTTTGGGAGAAAACCTCAACTCTCTACTAATGGACTACACCCTTTAGGTGGAGCAGTATCAGATCACTATCTTGATTTTCCTTGACCTCGTAACCAATGAAGATTTTGACCCATTTTGAACTGTCACACCGGCCACAATTAGTTATGCTAATAAGACGAACTCCTAAGCAAGCAATCCTGTTATCATGCTTCACTAGTTTATTTCTTTCTTTTTCAACATGTACTACACTACCCATATATGGTCTGCTACAAGCATATTCTAATACATTGGCCTTACCAGGGTGGTAATGAACACTCATATCATAATTCTTGAGGAGTTGAAGTCATCCTCTCTAGCGAAGATTCAACTCTTTTAGTCTGAACACATAGTGAAGGCTATTATGATTTGTGAACACATTGACATGAACACCATACAAGTAATGTCTCTAAATCTTAATTGCAAACACTAATGCGACAAGATCGAGGTGATAAGTTGGATACTTCTTCTCATGCACCTTAAGCTATCTAGAAACATGGGATATAACCTTACCTTGTTGCATCAAGACACAACCTAGGCCGACTCTTGATGCATCAATATATATAGCATAACCATCTGGACCCTCTCGTAGAGTCAAAATAGGCGTTGTAGTCAACCTAGTTTCAGCTATATGAAGTTTTTCTCAAAATCATCTGACCTGTTAAACATAACCTTTTTTGCATCAACTTTGTCAATGGAGTGTCTATGGATGCAAATTCTTCCACGAACCTTATGTAATAGCCACCAAACCCAAAAATATATCTACAGGAGAGGTAGGTATGGTCTATTGTTTTACTACTTATATTTTATGGGAATCCACTCGGATCCCTTCACTAAACACAATATGCCCATGGAAAACAAAAGATTACAATTAAAACTTGCACTTGCTAAGCTTAGAGAATAACTGGCGATATTTTGGTGTTCGCAAATCAACCCTCAAATAATTCACATGTTCTTTCTCATTCCTAGAGTAAATGAGGATATCATCAAGAATGACGATAACAAACAAGTCCAAATACTGCATGAACACTCTGTTCATCAAACCCATGAAAGATCCATGAGCATTGGTTAGTCCAAGTTACATAATTACAAATTCATAATGACTATATAGAAATCTAAAGGTTGTCTTTGGAATCCACTATATTTGAGTCTAAGCTGATGATAACCAAATATGAGTTCTATCTTTTAGAAATGACTAGCACCGTGAAGTTGTCCATACAATTCATCAATCTTTGGATAAGATACTTATTTTTTATTGTGACCTTTCTCATATGCCTATAATCGATGCACATTATGAGGGAACCATATTTCTTTTTCACAAACAACACTGGTGCACCCTGAGAGGAAGTACTACGTTTGATGAAGCCTTTATCTAGATGGTATTTAAACTTCTTTTAAATTCCTTAAGCTATGATGGGGAAATTCTATGTGGAAAAAGATAAATTCTAAAGACAATTACCCTTTGGGGAGGAATTCTGGGAAGATACTTTAGAAAAAATTCCGGGAACTATTTAACTACCTAAACTAATTCAAGAGTTTGGGTTTTGGATCTTGAATCCTTAACAAAAACTAGATGATAGATACAGCCAATAAAGATCATTATTCTTGGCTTAATGTAAGAAATGAATCGGCCCATAGGCTCTAGGCTACTACTCTTCCATTCTAAGACTAGTTTGTTAAAAAACTTAAAATGAACAAGTCTAGTTCTAAATAGATTGAAGCATAATAGGAATCTAACCAATCCATGCCTATAATGATATAAAAGTCTACCATTTTTACTCTACGAAATTTGTTGAGGTGACTTTCTGAGAGATTGTGATAAGGAAATTTCTACAAACTCGTCTAGGTGGTCACCGTCTAGAGTATATACTAAGAAGTGTTCTGAGAGAGTTTTAGGACTAACATCAAACTTGACTTCCATATAAGAAGTATTAAGGGAAAAAATTAGTCCATGGATCTAACAAACCATAAACATGGAGATTAAAGATTCGTAATGTACCAGTGACTACATCAGGATATTCTTCCTAATCCTGGCGATCCTGAAGAGCATACAACCTGTTTTGGTGATGTCCGCATTCTGTACCATACATTGTTGAGTCGGGCGACCTCTGGTGCTGAAGTTGTAGAATGAGCTCTACTACTACTACCACCTTGACAATTGTTAGAAGGAAAACCTCTCAACCTATGACCAGACTGACCACACCAAAGATATCCTTCCTTTCATGCAAAGCACTCACCCAGATAGTTCTTACCACACTTAAGAAAACTTGGGTAGGTTCTGGTGGCTGAAACATTTTCGTAAGACTTAGGGCCTAATGTCCTACCTTCATGATAATGTCTGAGCTTGGAGGATAGAACACTAGCTGATGAATGTGAAGGGGATAAAAACTTCTTCTGAGGGTGCGAGCAATTTCTACAATCTAATTTTTGTTGAGAATACTTATAGTTGCATGTTATAGCCATATTATTCTCCTTAGATTGTTCCCTAATCTTATCTTCCTCAACCTACTGAGCATGATTCATGATCCTAGAGATGTTCTTATGTTCAACATAGCATTCCTACACTCTATTTTCTCAAGGTCGGACACCCCATAAGGAAACTTGTTTATTTGAGCCTTGGAATTGGCAACCATTTAAGGAGCATACCTTGAGATTTGGGTGAACTTGAGTTCATACTCTTGGAGTTGCATCTTACTTTTCCTTAAGTTGTTGAACTCCTGAGATTTTGCCTTTCTTAGCTCTCTTGGGAAGAACCTGCCCATAAAGGTTTCACTAAAACAATCATTAGTCATAAGATATGCATCTGTACCCCTATTTAGTTTCAACTAAGTATAACATATCTGATCCACATCTTTAAGTTGGTAAGATGCAACTTTCCCCGATCACTCCTAGTTACCTCCATCACTTCCATAATCTTTTTGACCTTATCTATGGACTTTTGGGGATCCTCACTAATTTGCGATCCTAAGTAGGAGGAATCATCCTAACAAAATCTCCAATCTAGTTGCCGTTGCCCAACATTAGTATTTGCCTAAATTGGGACACAAAGATTGTTCTGGTTGGTCACACTCTGAGCGAACAACTAGGTAGCATTCGAAACTTCTTGATCTGGGATTAGAGGAGCTCCGTTTTAATACCTGACATTTGGATTTTTTTCATAAGCTCTACTAGGAGGCATCATTTGAAATTCACAATGAAGGATTATCATGAGAAGTTGGATGTTACCTCTTGCACGATAAGAGTAGTAAGAAAATGAAGTTTTCCTAAAACACTTTGTACCCTCCCTCTCATGTGATGTGGTTCAATTAAAAAAAAACCTACTTATTATGGACTTTAAGACATCCTACGACACTTAAATCCAATTCTCTGGTACAAAGTTTCTCACGCCCCAAGTCTAACCCCTAGTTGCGGACACAAGATGTAGGATCAATAATGACCACAAGATAGCCCTGTGGTATATCATAAGCATACTAAAGTAAACTAAATCAATAAACACTGTGAGGAAGCTAAATAATATGGTTATTTCAAATTATGGGGAATACCCATATACTAAATCTCAATATAAGAAAACTAAGAGTTCGAATACAAATAAAAAGTTAAACTTTAACACTAAAGCTGAAACTATATCTGAAATATAACCTCTACACACAAGAAATGCTAGGACATGCCCCAGCTAGATTTAGAAAAAACATAACCCAAAGCTGAAATCAAGAAATATAATCATGTCACTAGTCCTCGAAGAATGAGGACTCACCAGTGATGCTGAAGAACCAAAAGTCGGAGACCGAACTATGAATTATACTACTGTTGAGGACTTGAACCTATATCACGAGAAGATATATTGCAAAGCACGAATCATTACTTGAAAGGTATTGATCATGCATGATAAAATAAAACTGAACAACAACATAATTGAAAAAAACAATTAAGCAATAATATAATATGAACATGATAAGGATACATAAAATAAACTAATTGAAAGAAATGATCAAGTTTATAACATGCTAAGACTGAATTACTTAAATATATTGATAACATGGTTAACGCAATAGAGTCTGACTGAACCGTAGGAGCTAGTAATAAATGACATAAAACCACATCACTTAAATGTGGAGTTCAGGATCCAATGCATATTTCTAGAGCTATAAAGGTATGACTGGCGTGATCGATCACTAAAATGATGCCCACAAAGGGGACTTACAACCTATGGGGGCACGTACTTTGGTGACTATGAGGGTGATTGACCTTAGTCTAACTCGGTACTAAGTTACTCCTAATTGATTTGTAAATAAGCAATATTGTGACTGAAATGATGTAATAATGGATAGCTTAAAATACAGAGATACAAACCGAAATTGCAACAATTATACTTATATCGGGATAATTGTAAAATGTATATATCTAAATTAACTGACCTAGAATGTACAAATCATGAACTAAATGTACTACTTATCTAGGGTTTTGAATTTCATGCAAGAAGCTGAGGAACAACTTAATAATCTAATTTTGATCATACTAAAAGCCAAAACCCAACAAATTCTAACATTCAAGAATCCCTGGGTCTACATAATATCAAGAGAATCAGGAAACTGACTGAAATTTAGGGACCTAATAGGTGAAAGGAACCCACTAGTGAAATCCTACCTACAATGGGATGAATTCTACAGAGAAATATTTTGATATAGGAGCTAGAAATGATGGATACTCATTGTATCTTGAACTAGGGTTGCTCGACCTTTTTTATCACGACTGGAATCTAGACCAAGACTAGACCGATGTCGTTAACCTCTCAGAGCTTGCAGACAAGACTACTTGCGTTATTCATACTTGACTTAGGTTAATTTTAGCAGAAAATTTGAAACTTTTTGTTCTTTAACATACTTGCTAAACATTCTTAACATTTCATAATTGTTCATCATCTATCGTCTAACATTAAGAGATAAGCAACTTAAAGAAATAGTTCAATAAGTATTAAGTGTATAATTACCAAAATGGCACCAATACAAAGTCTTAATAAAAACAGGAAAGAAACGCTAGTGGAACATGCTCCACTAGCTCAACTCTAACACTAAACTAAAATGTAAAACAATAGTATCTTCGAAAGTATGAGGACCTCCTAGAACCAGATGAATGTCGAAAGTCTGGATATCTGCAACGACGATCTTGTAGCTCTATTGTCCACATTTGTCGCACCTAAAATAT
Source organism: Solanum habrochaites (assembly GCA_027704765.1). Lineage (NCBI taxonomy): Eukaryota > Viridiplantae > Streptophyta > Magnoliopsida > Solanales > Solanaceae > Solanum > Solanum habrochaites. Next base: position 9,868,989 of record JAKWJA010002498.1, on the reverse strand, counting down.
TGGAGTTGCATAGGGTTAGTATACACTTGTACTAAGTATGGGCATATGCAAGCACACACCAAGGACATGCATGAGAAAGAATAGCTCTTCCCTTACAACATGATTATGGGAAGTCAAGTTAGTGGACTTGCCAAATTTGGATTATGAATGTCACTGAACTTTCAAAATTTGGATTAGGAAAGTGCATGAGCTTCCCAAATTTGGATTAGGAAAGTCATGCCATGAGAGTAACATGCATCATCATAAATATCATATTGCACATAACACATAACATATAACACATAGCTCATTTCATATCATTCATTCATATTCAATGAGACCTTGGAATCATGGACTTGATATTAAGACTTTCCAATATGAGGGCTCAACATACGAGGCTTTAATTAGGGAGTCTTCATTAGCAAACACAGAGTCTGCTTCATTCATTCATACGTACTTCATTTCATTTCATTCATAGGCTAAAGTGGACACCAGCTATACCTAGGGTGTAGTTTAAGACTTTCATCGGTTTTTCTTCGCAATGATCAAGAATAACCTAATGTCATTACTTGAGTCTAGGTCACCTCTTGATTACCCTATCCTTACACCTTTTGGTATCTTTCAATTCATTATGTGCTTCATTTGAGGTTGGCCTCATTCATTCATTGGGAACTTTAACTATAACCGACATAGATCATGTGAGCATCATGAAATCCAGTGTCTCCCCCACACCGAAAAGAGGGGGAATCACCGGCCAAAGTGACCCAATAACATGCTAGCGTACATGGGAATTTAACCCCACCGGATCCCTATATTTGGAGTATAGGTTTGAAGACTAGGAGATGTAAGAAGACCCATACCCGGTAATCCAGACAGTCTCATCTCATGAGAGTTACGTGAACCTCTGCTTACCGAAAGAAGGCATCACTGCTCATGGCTAGTCTATCGGTGCTCAGTATAAAGTTCCATTACATTCATCTCATACGTTATGGAAGCTTGCTTCTAGTATGAGGATATCATAGATCATTAGATGATTTCTCATCTCATCATTCGTATTAAGTGTGTTAAGATCAATACTCTCATTAAACTATTCATAGAGACTGGTCTCTTCATTATCTTACACTCTCATAGGTGAGTACGTATTGGTAACATTTACTTAGGCTCATTTGAGATTGCTCTCATCATTTACATTAGCCTCATATCATGTTGTCACCACATTCTTCATCATTAGCACCTTTGTTTTTCATAGTTACTCACCTCTTATTACGTGAATGTTCATTTTATCAGATGCCAATACACTTGGTCATTTGGTGTGTTTCACACCCTTACTTAACCCTTCTAGGGTTTCATTATTTCATTGTTCATTTCATCATTTCATAGTTCATCTCATCATATGCCAATGCACTTGGCCATTTAGTGTATCTTACACTCATACTTAACCCTCCTAGGGTTCATCATTTCATTACATACATCTTAGGTTCACTTACTTTTGATCGTATGTTAGACTTATTTGTCTATACATACAAGCCATGGGGCTTCATTCATAGTTTGTTAAGTGATTCCTACTTTCCTAAGATTATGTAGTACAAGACTTTTGTATCTTGTATATAAGCCTAGATGTTGATTTTGATCTAAGTAGGTCGCATTATTCTTTGAAATTTTGTTCATGTATGACTTATGTAACAATACGGAAGTTTGGGCAAGGGAACCCAAGTTCGAATCTCTTGGATAACATTTACATGTTCATTGATTTTATTTTTAATCTCCATGACATTGGGACACTAGATTGAACCCCATCATTAGTAATTTATCTGTAATTTCTCTACTTGATTTTCTTCTTAAATTGGCCGAAGGGTTGTGGGTTCGAACCCCCACAACCCCTTTTTATTTTTCTTTAACATCACTGTTCCCATTTTCTCCCAAACTTTGATTTTTATCATTTAATTCTCTGGAATAGGGAGGTTGTGGGTTCGAACCACCACAACCTCCTTATTTTAATTTAATTTCGCTAGGGTCTTGGGAGGTTCTGGGTTCGAATCCCACTTCTCCAATTTATTTGCTTAATTATTTTTCTCCTCTTTCTCCTCCAGTTCGCGTGTTCGAATCCCCCAGCCCTCTTTGTTTTTTTATTTTCTTTTCTCGCGAATTCACAGTGGACAGGTTTGATTCCCCGTAGCCCCATTTTATTTTTCCCTTCTCGCGAAAACAGTATCCAGGTTTGATTCCCCTTAGCCCCATTTTCTTTTTCCCTTCTCACGAAACCAGTAGCCAAATTCAATTCCCCCAGCCCCATTTTCTTTTTCTTTTTTTTTTTCGCGAAACCAGTAGCTTAAGGGTGAGGTCACAGGTTTGAATCCTTGTGTCCTCACCTCTTTAATATGCGTTAATTTCTAGATTTCATGAGTAAGCTTTAGCCTAAAATAGTATTGCATAGTTGCTGGAAATTTTAGTCTTTCTTTAACTCATTTTCATTAACATTTTCACATGATTCAAAGGGTGCGTTCATAAATCGTTTTAATATATTTTTAGGAGCATCTTTCATAAGTTTATTAGGCTAAAAGATTGTTATTCAATCAACCATATTTCATTACAATGAACATCACATTTTATACCCATACATAAAATACACATAATGAACTTGTTAATTCATACGTCTAACAGTGAGCTTATTCACTACCAAACGTGAACCCACATATATCATTTTTTTATCATACATTATATGTCATTTTCGTGATTTCACGTACATAAACATATTCATATTCTATACGAAAACATCATAAATGCCTAAATCTACCAGCACAAAACACCCAACCTACGAAGTCATTTGGGAGCTAGTGACAAGGACATTCAACGCAGGAACAACCTTAGTTTCGGAGTGAATATCTTGAATCGTAAGGGGACTCTTTGGAAAGGGACCAAGAGAAAAGAAACCCATAACTTTTGATGTTTAATCCACATACGACCTTCTGTCCAAAACCCTCTCCAATCATGTCCAAAACCGAAACTTTCACCAATTCTTGACGGAACACCCCTCCCTTTTATCTAACGTTTTTGATTAACTTGCTTTCTTAGAATTTTCGTGTTTTTTCTTCAAGTGTGAAGAAATTTTGTTGTTAAATAGTTCTTGAGTTTTCTTTTGTTAGGCAGAGCGTGAGAGAATGAGAGTTGAGAGACGTGAAATATAGTTGAGTGACGTGAAAGAGATTTATTAGGATTAGGAATGTAGGTTTGAATTTAGGTAAAGTAAGGTTTAATTTATTTAATAAAATCTGATTTATTTAGCTTAAGTGAAATGACCATTATGCCCTTACAAAAATTCAGATTTTTAATCAACAATTAAATCCTTAATTTGATGCTTCTAGTGTGGCTCGAACCCGAGTGACACTCCATTTGCGAAAATTGGTCACTTCGGTCGCCCCAACCCGAATTTCTCTTTTAAATTAAATCAATTAATTAATTCCTCAGGGTAATTACAATATTACCCTTGTCCTGGAAAAGCCCATTTTAACCCTGGACCCTCAAAACTTAAAATTTCCTCTTTTAAGTCCGGTAAAGACTCTTTCGATTAAATCTTCATTTTTGAGAGCCTCACATGGTTGGTTCGAACCTTTCCAGGCTCAACGAACTCCCCAAGTTAGTTGGCTTGTTTGTAGTAAGGGTTCTGAGGTCTGGTTCTACGCGTATCAAGCTGTGTGAACCTTGGCCTAATCGCAAACATTCTTGACACCTTAAGTATTTAGCATATTCATTTTTAGGGTTGTTACATTTTCTCCTTTTACATTCTAATTTTCATAATTTTCGTGAAAGATATGACTTGGTTAAGTTCCGCTTATGTTTCTAGGCAAAAACATATTAAAACCACTTAGTTTGGGGGTTAAATGATGTAGTTTAGGTTTCCAATGTATAGGGAAAAAGACCAAAATAACCTCACTTAAAAATCTGACTGAGATGACCACGACAACTTTCACGGACAGTGAAAGAGACCACAGACTGTGGGAGCGGTCATGGTGCTTGTTCAGTGGATACTTGTTTTGAGGGTCTTGTTCAAAAGATTTACAACGACCTGTATGGTGGACCAGGAACTATGAAGTTCCTCGTGGTCCTCACTTTGGCTGAGGTTTTGTGGCTCAGGTTAAAGAACCGTGTGAAGGACCACATACCATAAATGTCCTCTTGGTCCTCACATAGGCGTGGTGGTCTGAGGGTTAGGCTTGTTGGCCTACTAGTTAAGCTCCTACAAACACCACTGTGATCCGTTGTCAAGAATACGTCCTGTTGTATGATATATAGGCCTTATGGACTCAAATTTTCCACCAAGGGCAATTCAACAGATTGTGGACCTTATAACCATCTGTAAACGACATTGTGGTTCACTTGTGCAGATAATTTTTTGCAATTTTTTTTCTAGGTCTTGTTTTCATGGTGTTTTAGTGAAAAATTGGTCTCCCGGGATGTGTATTAGTTATTTATAGTTAAAAGAAGTCACAATTAAGAATAAGTACTCTACTACAAGGATTTATGACCTATTAAATAAACTTCAAGGTGTTAGTCATTTCTCGAAGATAGTTCTCAAACCCCATTATCATGATCTTAGATTAAGAAATAGGGGCATTCCAAAAACGACGTTAAAGACTCGTTATGGTCATTATGAATTTGTATCTATTTCTATTGGACTAATCGATGCTCGTGTAGCTTTTAGAGAATTGATGAATGGGGTGTATAAGTAGTATTTCGACTTGTTCGTTATTGTCTTTATAAATTATATCCTCATTTACCCTAGGTATGAGCAACTCATTTGAGGGTTGTTATGCAAATTCTCAAAGATTGGCAGTTATTTGCTTAGTTTAGCAAATGTGAGTTTTGGTTGTAATCTGTTGCTTTACTTGGGCATATAGTATCTAGAGAAGGGATTCGAGTGGATTCTAAGAAATTAGAAATAGTGAAACAATGTCCCAAACCTACCTCTCCTTCAGATATCAGAAGTGTCTTGGGTTTATCTAGTTATTAGGGAAGGTTCATAGAAGGATTTTCATCCATAGCTCCCCCATTGACTAAGTTATTTCAGAAAAGGTTATGTTTAAGGGGTTAGACGAACGTAAAAAGTGATTCTAAAAACAGAAAATGAGGTTAACTATACCTTCGGTTTTGACTCTACCAGAGGGTTCAGATAGTTATCTGGTCTATTATGATTCATCCGAGTTGGTATAGGTTGTGTGTTGATGCAACGAGGAAATGTTGTAACATATGCTTCTAGACAGCTCAAGATACGTGAGAAAAATTATCTGACTCATGACCTCAAGATTCCAACCGTAGTATTTTGCCTCAGGATTTAGAGACAGTACTTGTATAGTGGTCATGTAGATGTGTTCAGAGAGCTTAAGATCTTTCCATATATGTTCACCCTGAAAGAGTTTAATCTTCGCTATAGGAGATTACTTAAGTTTCTCAAAGACTATAATATGAATATGCTTTACCATCTTGGTAAAGAAAATGTAGTAAAAGATGCTCTTAGCATACTATATAACATGTTTATGAAGAAAGGAAAGAACTAGCAAAAGATGTTCACTAGCTTGCTCTCTTAGGAGTTTGCCTTACAAGCATATTAGATTGTGGTGTGAAAGGTCAGAATGGGTCAAAATCTTCATTGGTAGTAGAAGTTATGGAAAATAAAAATAGTGACCCTATATTGCTTTAACTCAAGGGTGTAGTTCCAAAACACAAAGTTGAGTTTTCTCCAAAGAGGGAGATGATGTGATTCACTATTAGGGTCGTTTGTGTGTTCCTAAGGTGGGTGAGTTAAGACAACAAAATCTTGTAGAAGCCCATAACTATAGGTATTCTATTCATCCATGTGCCACTAAATGTACCGTTACATGCGGGAAGTCTTTTGGTGTAATGTCATGAAAAGAGATATAACATATTTTATGTCTAAGTACCATAATTCTCACAAAAGTAAATGTAGAACATTATAAACCAGAAGGTAGGACTCAAGGGATTAACATTCCTACATGGATGTAGGAATGGAAAACATGGACTTCATTACAGATTTACCTCGTACTCGCTGACAACATAAATCCATTTGGTAATAGTTGAAAAAGTTACTAAGTCTGTACACTTTTTGGCCGTTAAAACTGCAAATTCAGCAGAGTACTACACCAAGATATACATTAATGAGATAGTCACGTTGTATGGGTTCCTTTTTCTATCATTTCAGATAGAGGTCTTCCATTTACTCTCATTTCTGGAAGTCATTTAATAAATTGGTACTCAAGTTAACGTAAACACAATATTTCATCCACAGATAGATGGTTAAGGAGAGAGTACAATTCATACCTTAGATGATATGTTTAGATCTTGCATGATCGACTTCAAAGCTAGTTAGTATGATCATTTTTCTCTTATAGAGTTCACCTATAAATAGTTACCATTCTAACATTCTAGTGGCCCCTTATGAGATATTGTATGGGCGTAGATGTAGATATCAAGTTGGTTGGTTTGAAGTAGGTGAAGAAGCTTTGATAGGGCTATATTAAGTTGATGATTCCACAAAAAACGTTCAGCTACTAGGGATAGACTAAAGATATTTTAGAGTCACCAAAAGTCCTATGCAGATGTAAGGAGAAGAGACTTGCATTTCCAAATTGATGATCGGGTTTCCTGAAAGTTTCACATATGAAAAGGGTGATGAGTTTTTTTAACAAAGGGAAGCTGAGTCCTAGATATGTAGGCCCTAAAGTGTATTATGAGTTAGATTTGCCCGCAGAACTAGTAGAAGTGCACCTTGGGTCTTCATATTTTGTTGTATAAGAAATGTGTGGGTGATATAACATCCTACCATTGGATAGTGTGTTTGTGAAGGAGAGTATCACTTATGACGATATGCCTGATGAGATTCTTGATTGTCAGGTTCGATGGTTGAGAAACAAAGAAGTCGTTTCAGTTAAGGATTTGATTAGAGGTCAGTCCGTAGAGGAAGTTACTTAGGAAGAAGAAGCAGCCATGAAGGCCAAGTACCATCATCTCTTTCTTCTGATTCTATTCCAGCTTAAGGTTATAGTTCCTCTCTAGTCTTTCAGTTACTCATGCGTATATTCATTGTTAGTATCATGTTCATTCAAATATAGTTGCTTTTTCAACATATTTGCATGTCCTAGGAACATAGTTTAGTGAGATTTCTGTTTCCAGAACTTTGTGGTAGTGTTTGGAGCTCTTTCCTTCATATTTAGCTAGTTTAGTCTTTATTCGAGAAAGAATATCCCATGGGGGATAGATGTAACACTTCGTATCCAAAACAGACCAGAATGCAATTTTAAAAGTTATAGGTTCTACCTAAAGGCACCACCGATGGACCGTAGGAGGGGTCCTTCGACGGCCACATGTATTCCTCCCACAAAAACCTAGAAAAATGTATCTAAGGGTCGACCCATGTCCGGAACTACGGACGTAGGTTAGACTACGAGCCATAGTCATGGTATATTGATCGATACCTTAGAAATCCCCTCTCTAAAAGCCAACGACAATTGACAAAACAGATCATGGGTGAGTTGAAGGTCTGTCGGTCAGTACATCGATTGGCCCCGACAACTTTTAAGTCACAGGTTCTTTGGTATTTTCCATGTGCGTTGGACCCTTCAACTTTGTTGTTTTAGTCAGATTAGCCTAGTAAAAAAATTAGAACATACCCTAGTCAACTCATCCTCCAAAATCATCAAAATGAAAAACTAGAAGGAGAAAGAGTCGACCAAACCCTCTTAAAGAACTCAACGAGTTTTCTTCAAATGAAACCCTAAAATCAAAAGATCTCTCGATGAGATCCGTCACCAGGTATATGAGATTTCACTAGTGGGTTTCACTTATTAGGTACCTAGAAATTTATCAGATTATTGATTCTCTATATCATGTTTAGACCTAGGGTTTCTTATCTTTTCAGTATTGTCATGAATTAACTGTTATAGTATTCCTAGTCAAATTATCATGTTTTCGTAGAAATGTTACTTAGTTGATGCATGAAACTCAAAACCTTTGTTGTGTAGATTTGTTTAGTTTATGAATTAGAGTTGCTAGGTCAAATTATTCAGATAAATATGCCTCAGTTAAGAATGTTTCGTAATTAGTATATTCATGTTGCATTTTAAGTTAACATGTTAGTATTTTTAGTAATTCAGTGTTACAGAGCTTTCGTCATAAGGTTTTTTTTACATAATCAATTGGGAGTAGGCTTAATACCAACTAGACAAAGGGTGAGTCACCCTCACATTCACAAAACAACGTGCCCTCTAGGATAAATCCCTTTTGTGGGCATCAGTTTTAATGATCACGTCAGTCATGCCTTTATACCATTGGTAAGTTATATTGGGTCCTCTCGATGGGGAGATACATCTGACTCCATGGATAAATCTAGTGTTTTTATGTCAATTAATAGTAGCTCCCACAATCAGATTCTAGTGCATTGACCAAATTACAATTATAGTTCAGTATTTAGTCTCATCATGTCATGTACTTTGTCATGACATTCAGTTAGTTTAGTGTTCAACATGTTTCAGTATACCTATGATGTTCAAATTATATCATTTCTTTTATTTGTTAGTTTAGTTATGTTTATGTTATTCAACTTTCTTCTATCATGCATGATCAGTACCTTTCAATAACTGAACTATACTCTACCATACATCTTCTCATGATGTAGGTTTAGATCCTCAGCACTCAGATGACACATAAATCAGTTTTTGATCTCCGGTGAGCCATCATTCTTCAAGGACGGTTGACATGTTATCTTTCTACTTTGAGTCGTTTAGTGTCTGTTTTGCAAGAACTAGTTGGGCATGTCCCAACAACTCTAGTCAATTAGAGGGTTTTATTTTTACATAGTAAGATTCGGTTTTAGTTGAGTTTGATCTTTTAGTTGTCATTAACTCAGTTTTATATATTCAGATTTAGAATGGGTATTACCCATCATTTTCCCTATATGTCATGTATTAACCTTCCGCACAAAATTCTTATTTCAGTTATCTTAGTATGCTTATGATATGCCAGCAAGGTTGGCTTGGGACCACTCGTGATCCTAGGTCCCGTGTTTACACCCTTGTGTAGCTTAAGGGCGTGACAAAAACATAAATTATATTTCAACCAAATTAATTTTAAAAACTATATAAATTAGTTGTATAACTTTCTAAGGGTAATATCAATAGTTGAGCTGAGTGATTTCTAAGTCAAATATAAATAGCTGAGTGATTATTTAATTATTAAACAAAGTTAAGTGTCTTTCTAAGTGGAGTAATAAATTTCAATGACTTAGATATCAACTCATCATTTTAATCAACATACTATTTTTTGATTATTATGTTATATCAAATAAATATATTATTATACTTAGTGCCCATTTGGTCATCGGATATGAAATCATGATATAAATTATTAGATGTAGTTGAAGTTTTATTCGGAAATGCAATTTGGATATTTATGTAGTATGTTTTATGCTAACATAAAAACTTCATAAGTTATAAAACTATTAAGATTATCTCAATTCTTTTTACAATCTTACCAAATAAGAAAAAGTTTATAAAATCACATAATATAGTATCACAAAGCTATTCAAAAAATTTACAAAATTTTATTGATCAAACTTTAATTCAATAAAAAATAAAATTAAACATAAGTTGTAGGGTCTGATTTTTAATATAATCCTCCCACATACTACCAACAACCATCTCATGTTGATATAGCATTTCTCGTTTATAAAACTGAGAAGAGAAACAAACATTGGTACTTTGAGTCATTTGGTTGGTAATTAAAGTTGATCAAAATTCAATAATATAAATGATATAGTTGTAATTGATATGAATTACTAATAAAACTTGTGTTGGTGAGAATAATCTTTATATGAGTTATAAATGGTTTAAAAGCAATGATATGAATTACAAATTTTATTATATATGAAATAAACTGATAGTAGATATAAATGCGGGATAGTTTTAATAAAATATAAATTTATTTTTAGGTCAATCTTATATTTGAAAAATCTCATATCATGATTATAAATTCCCAAATTAGCATGAAATCACATGTCTAAGCGCTAATTTCATGCCGTGATTCCAGACGCCTCATTAAAAGGAAAGCCCCTAGAGAAAATATTGAAAGAAAAGAAAACCTATTCAAGTTGAGTGATTGTAATATCCTTTCTAAAACAAAAAAATTATTTAACCTTACAACCTAAATTAATCATTGATAGTAATAATGTTTAAAAAATATAACATATATTTTTTTCATTTGCCACATTAAAAGTAAATATATATTATATTATAGGTAATTAACAAATATAATAGCACATTCATGGTATGAATACAAAAGGAAAAAATCGTTCATATCATTCATACAATATATTCATTGTATGAATACAAAAGGGGGAAAAGGAACATTCATGATTATTCAATTTAGGTCTTCCATCTTCCAATTAATGTATAAATGAATTGTATATTTTTTCTTTTGGGGGATATTTTTAATACCTTTTGATAACTTAATATACAATGTGTTTGTTACCTGAAAAGTTGAATAGAATTTTTGAGAATTTCAAAGAAGTAATATTAAGGAGGTTTGAAAGGCTTCCAAAGTGATTTTATTATTTCTAAACTATATGTAATTCACTAATTTGATTTTTCAACCAGAAGACTTTTACAACTAGTTTCTTACATTTCATTGATATCTGTTTGTCCCTCTTGCCTCCATCTAATACCTTTCAAAAATTATTAATGGTAGATCAAATTGTAACAAAAACATCCATATGAATTCAAAATTACTAAAAATTAAATGTTTCAGGATAAAGAAATAGTTCTAATCCCATGAATTACTTAATATAAAAAATTATTTCATAAATACTCTTCTTTTTTTAATATTCATAAATCGAGTCTTTAACAATATTTTTTTAGAATCAAAGAAATGAACCAAACCCGGCCCATCTCAATAATAGACAGAAATATAAACAATAAAAGAAAAGTCTACAAGGTTATAGAAGGGTTTCTTGACTTATTTTTCCTCTTCAAAACCCTTTTTTCTACGCCGCCACACTTACCTACTCCTTTGGTGGGTGAGGGATCCTTGAGGTGAAGAGATTTAGTCTATGCTTGGTCAGAGCTGGGTTCATACAACATCATTGAGATTCTCCAATTTCTTCTATGCTCAGGTAGAGGGACCTTATTCTCTTGTAGTCAATTCTTGTGCGGATTGTTTTATCGTTTTGATACTTTTGTTTGTAGGATTTGATCCTGGTGCGTATAATATTGTTCCAACACTAATGAAGCTACAAAATTTATACCTTGTTTTTCTCAAATATATCATAATTGTCTTTAAGTACATTTGCTAAGATTTTACATATTTTATCAAGTATTTTATTTGAACGCTAATCTCATATGTACATAAATATTACCATCTAAAGGTTAGACTAATGGATTGTGTGTGCACTAGTGATCATTATCCAGGTCCTTTGATAGAGTAATAGTGTAGAAACTGAATAGTTCAGGTTAAATCTGGCACAAGAGTTTTACTTGAAAATCTCCTTACTCAAGGGACTAAAACCACGACCTAATACACAAAGATTTTGAATTAGTTTCAGTAATCTCAAGAAAAAGTGAATACAAATTTAAGCTACAATAATGAAACTAAACTCTTAGTCTCACACTACGTAATACCTCTATTACTTACTGAGTAAGAGAAAGCAACCTATATTAACTACCATGAAATAATATACACTTCAACACCTAAGAATAGAATTAGCTCTAATTGTGTTCTTACAACAATACACACAAAGGTTTTGAAATGTTTCTTTATGAATGTGAAACAATCCTACAAGTTTAGCACAATACAAACATTCAGTGTATTCATTCATTTCTTTGTCAGCATGCCCACCTGTTGCTAAACGTCATCCATTCCCTTGTTATCATGCCCATTTGTTATATTCAGCAACATGAAAAACCTATTCTCCTTTTGACATCATTGTTAAGGTAAGCAGTAAACACGCAAAAGCGTATTCAAATTATAAGGAATTCAGAGTCATTGGAAGAATAGATCAATGTCTTTTAGATTAGTGTGTCACAAAAATAGCTATTGAGTAGCACCAAAACAAATATACTGCCATTAAAACATTTTCAGGATGCAAAAACATGAATAAAAGACGACATTGAATTTAGTACAGAGGGGGGCCATGAGAAAAAGATGTTCAATAAAAAATTAGCTTAAGTATGCACTTGAATGAGCTGCTTACTGAGGGACTTGACCTTCTCACTCAATTAGGCATTTTAATATGCCAGTCTAGTATTTTTAACCTTCAACCTGTCAATTTCCTCCTTATTCAGAGTGCTGGCACCAAGTCATTGAGATTTTTATTTTTTATGCAGGTCCAGGCATCGATAAATTTCTACATCCTTAGTTTGTAGAAGAACAGTGAAATAGTTCATTTCATGTTTAATAGTTTCCTGATTTTAAGGTGTTCAAAAACATGAGACCACCTTTCTCTCCACACATTCATATTCAATAAGTGTGGTCATAGAGAAAGTCTTCTTGATAGTACCTGCTACCTTCTACCAAGGGGACCTAAAAATGATCATAAACCAAGTTCAATAAGGTACCATAAGCTATCCCCGTGCTTGCATTCCTCTATAGTATATGTCATTATCTGATGCATGTATTAAATCATGATTATGGGAAGATTTATTGATTCAAGATTATCCAATTGTTCCATGAGGAATAGTTCTGCAGAAGAGGGCACTTTTCGCTTTCTTGTTCTAGGCAGGAGTACCTTATTGACAAACTCAATGAAATGTTGATGCTCCCTCTTAAAAAAATTATTTTGAAGCCCAGCACACTTCATGTTACAATATTTTGTAGCCTATTGGACATAATTTATAGAAGGCTTGCATCCTTCAACAAAACAGATTCCTTTGCAAGTTTCCCCAGGATTATTCCAAAAACTTCCTCACTTAAAGTGATCTTTATTGCACGAACAACTTAATTGATTCCTCCATCTTCCAGAATATTCATTATATAGTAAAAATCAAGTACCTCATGCCACGTATATATGGCACAAGATATTCGAATAGATATTACCAAATTTGCAATGCCGCAGAAGCAAACAGGGTACACATACTATGTTTAGTCAAAATTTTAGGTTCAAACATCCTACCATTTAGTACATTCTGCTTCTCAATATTTAGAATTCTTTCTTCCCTGGTTAATATCTTTTCTTCCTCTTTTCTTTTTATATATGGACGAGGTCCCAAAAAAGCCTCAGGCTTAGAAGCAGCCTTTGTCTTTACACATGCCTTCTTGTCTGGTGATTTCTTCTTTGTTCTTGTGATCCTTGAAACTTTTTTCATGTTGTTCCTCCATCTCCTTTTGATTTTTGGCTACAACTTTCATGATGTCCTCACACTTAGTTTAACTAGACCATCAATCTTAGGACAACACTATATGGTACATGACAAGTGTATTATCAACTTTTATTTCCCTAAGATTACAAATTGTTTTAGCCTTATTTGCAAATAAGAAGCCTATTTATAATTGGTATCGGGTCGCTAATAAAGGTGACAGTTGATTTTCAAACTGAAAAGCCGTCTATAATTGTCATAGGAAATACGGCAAAAAACAATTGGGCAATAAACCAATATAGTAGAATGATAATGACCTTGCAAGAGGACCTGGTTACTTTCCATATATAGCCTAACCATCATAACTAAATATTTTATTTAGCTTTAGTTCCATGAGCATATAGCTACAGTGAGGTAAAAGCAGTGAAATCACAAACACTAAGCAGTAAGACAAGTGTACAAATGTCATCCTTAGCTTAGTTAATGTAGAGGTTGCTTGCAAATTTATTGAGGAATTAGTTTATCTTTTGCATTCCTAAACTCAATATATTCTTGACAAAACATTTTTTTCTTAATGTTTTGGTAAAGATATCAGTTATTTGGTCCTCCATTTTTGCAAAATCTTATCACAACATTCCCTTTATCAACATTGTTTCGAAAGAAATGATGTCAAATTAATGTAGTTGTTTATCTTATGTTTGACTAGATTCTTTGCCATGTTCATTGAACTTGTGTTGTCACACATACGAGGAATTGTGTGAGTGAGAACACAAAAATCTTCAAGTTGTTGTTTGATCCACAGGAGTAACCAGAAGGAAGTAGCAACTTCATACTCAACTTCAACTGTAGACAAAGATACTAAGTTTTGATTCTTTGTTTCCCATGAAATCGGTGATGACCCTAGAAAATAGGCCATTTCTAAGGTGTTTATCTTGTCAATAAAAAAACTTGCATAATCATTATAAGCATATCCAACTAAGTCAAAACAATCTCCTTAAGGATAAAATAGGACTAGGTCCTGAGAATCCTTTAAATATCTTAGAATAATTTTTGCTACCTTCAAGTGTGATTCCTTTGGAGCTGCTTGAAATCTAGCATATATACTCCCGCCAAAGACTATATCTAGTTTGCTTACGGTGAGATAGAGAAGAGATCCAATTATTCATCTATACATTGTTTCATTTACGTCAATGCCTACTGCATCAGTGCCAAGTTTGGTACTCATGCTGACAGGTCTATCAATTATCTTGGCGTCCTAAATATTGAACCTTTTGAACAGGTATTTGGTATAATTTTTTTGACAAATAAAAGGTCCAAGAAAAAACTATCAGATTGGAAACCTAGGAAGAAAATGAGTTCCCCCGTCATACTCATCTAAAGCTCACTTCCCATTAGTGATATAAGCCCTTTTGAATGAGGATTTAAAGTAGATATAAATATTTTGTCATCCCTATATACTTGTGATGTAAGAAGCTCCATTCCACTTCAATTCAAGAATAAAGTTTTTTTAGTTTTTCGTCTTTTGAAAAAATATTCAAGAAGAAATTTTAACAATCGTTCATACCATGCTCTAGGAGCCTACCTCAGGACATACAAGGCTTTGTCTAATTTCAACACATGATTTGACAATTCATGATCTTCAACCCCTGGAGTCTTCTTAAAGTATACTTCTTCCTTTGGATATCCATTTAGAAAAGCACTTTTAATATCCATCTGAAAAAGTTTGAACTCCATATAGGTAGCAAAAGCAATTAAGAATCTGATTTCTTCAATTTTTGCCAATGGGGCAAAAGTCTCATAATAATCAATCCCTTCTTATTTATCGTATCCCTGCACCACTAATCTTGACTTATTCCTTGTGATTTTACGATGTTCATTCACCTTATTTTTTAACACCCATCCGATCCCAATAATAGTTCTATTGAGAGGTTTCGAACTAGGTGCCACACCTTACTTCTTTAAAACTGATGAAGCTACTCTTTCATTAAGTTCACCTAGTCAACATCCTTTATATCTTCTTTGATGTTCTTGGTTTCAATAGTTTAAATGAAAGCAAAAAATGAAACTAGATTTCTAGTTTTTAATCTAATGTGCATTCTGGATTGAGAGAAGATTGTCTGAGGGATGAGAAGACTAATGTTTCCACCCTGATTTCCTCCTAGTCTCTTCGTTGGGTTCAAAAAAAATTCCTCTTTCTTTAGAACTTCCTTTCTGTCTTTGTTATACGTCTGGAGCATCCAATATAATAGAAGGTCCATGTTCTTTTGTAGCTTCTGCATCATCCTTTTTATTTGAAGCATTTTCCACCATAGTTTTGCACAAGACTATCGCTTTGAATTTTCATTAGTTTTTCAAGTTCAAGATCATCCATGTCCACAAGGTTGTTTTGTTCAGCAGCTTCATTGAAGATAACAAGAACACTTTCCTCTATGCACAAAGTTCTGTTATTGTCGACTATGTATGACTTGCTTGTGAAGGAGTACCCCACAAAGACTCCTTCATCACTCTTTGGATAAAATATGACAAGATCATCCATTCTATTATTCAGCACAAAGCACTTGTAGCCAAAAGCCTTCAGATAACTGAATGAGAGCTTTCTTCCATTCAGTAACTCCTATGGATTTTTCTTAAGCATTGATCTGATGAAAAAATGTTTGTAATATATAAAAATGTATTTAGCGCTTCTACCCAAAAATTCATTGCATGTACTACATCAATAAGCATGGTTTTACCAATATTCACTAGGGTTCCGTTCTTTCTCTCAACAACCCCATTTTTCTAGGAACTTCTGGGAGAAGAAAAAGTTATGAAGAATTCCATGGTTTACGAGAAAACCCTTAATTTGGGCATTTTCAGACTTTGTACCATGGTCTGATCTGATCCCTGCAATCTTGCAACTTACCTTCATATGGATCTTTTTTCCAAAAATAGTTGATATATGAGTTGTTTCATACTTTGTTCTCATGAACATTTTCTAGGTGAACCTTTAGAAGTTATCCACAACAACCATTATGTTTTTCTTACCATCCTCGCATTGAAATTTCACACGTCCACACAAGTCCATGTGAAGAAGTTTTAGTATCCTAAGTGTGCTAACACCTTTATTTTGCTTAAAAGAAGCTCTCGTACTTGCTTACCTCTTACGCAAGTGTCAATTATGTTCTCAACAAATTTCAGCTTAGGTAAGATACAAACCCTGTCCCTTGAAACCAACTTATTAAACATTGAGAAGCTTACATATTCTAACCTTTTTCTCCAAAAATGAACACTTTCACCCAAAGCACTCATGCATGTAATATTATCTCTTTTTCTATAATCAAGGTCCGCAACATACATATTCTTAAGCCTTTTAGCTGTAAGAATAACTTATTTTAAAGTATGTTTAGTGACAAATCATTTATTTTATAGAAATCTCACTTCATTTCCTTTATCACATATTTGAGAGACACTGATAAGGCTGTATTTTAACCCATTCATATAGTACATAATATATATGTAGTGTTACATAGATCTCCCAATCTTTCCAATGCCAAGGATGAAATCTTTTTTGGTGTATCCAAATGAAACACCACCACCTCGGTGTACTTTTAGAGCGAGGAGTTATTAGTTTCTCTAGGCATATGCTTTGAGCAACCACTTATTAAGCGTAAGTATCTTATCTTATAATAAGTTATTGTTATAGTTACTGCCTTTTAGTAACTGTAGAAGACTCCTCCTGTTGTAGGAGTTTATTGTTGTGTATATCTGTAGAAGTTTCTTCCAACGGTTTAGGAGTTAATGTAGCAATTATCTTCCTTAAAGTGAGCTATCGGTTGTTGATATTAGTTGTATTTAACGGTTTGATGCTGAAGGAATAAAATCATCTTTCGACTAGTTTTGTACATCTGATTTTATATGGTATCAGAGCCTCTAGCCTCTTACAAGTCAAATCCTTTGGTTTTTTTGTCCCATCTATGACTTCATCTCAAGGAACAACCCTTCCTGTTGTTATTCCCCTTGGTGATGTTATTGCCACCAACAACACTGCTTCGACTTCTTCACCTATAATTCACGTGGTACAATTCAATCCCGCGTCTCAGTTACCTATAAAACTACAAGGTAACCTCAACTTGTTAATTTGGAAAGCACAACTTGTGATGCTACTCAATGGACATCAACTTATGGGGCATCTTGACGGATCAAACTAGACACCACCAATGACTGTTACGCGAGATAACCTTATGATTCAAGAACCTAGATACAAAATCTGGTTCTTTCAGGACCAATTTATCCAGTAAGCAATGATGGTATCTGACAATCCCACCATTGCGTCGACTGTTGCCACAACTCCATCTTCTAAGACAGCCTGAGAACTTCTTCACATGGCTTACACAAATAAGAGCCACACTCGAATTTTTAACTTGTGTGACCAACGACAAAATATTCAGAAAGCCTCTAAATCGGTCACAGAATAGTTACAAGACGTTCAATTTCTTTCTGATGCTTTCAAAGTTGTTGGTTCACCAGTACAAGATGACGAACTTATACTAAAAAATCTAAGAAGCTTGGGCCTAGAGTACCGTGAGATCTCTGCTTCCATAAGATCACGAGACTCTTCCTTGAGTTTTAAAGAATTGTTTCACAAGCTCACAGATCATGAGCTTTTCCTCAAGCACCAATACCTTGAGAATTCATCTTCCAATATCAAAGGTGCATTAGCACAGAGGACAAACATGCCATCCCAGTCTAACGGGAAAAATCGTTGCTGTAACAATCAACAATGGAACCAATCTGCGTCTCGAAGTCCAACTTCAACATTCAACAGTGAAACCAATCTACGTCTCGACAGTCCAACTTTAACAATCGGCAATCTACGTCTCGACATTCCAACTTCAACAATCAAGAAAATATGAGATCAAATTCGAGACAATATGTTCGATGCCAATTGTGTCAAAAATTTGGTCACACTGTAGATGTATGTCGTTCCAAATTGCACAATCATTTTGAAGCTAAGGCCAACTTTGCCTCAAATTTTTAGTCAACGGACAACTCTTGGGTTCTCAATTCCGGTGCGACTCATCATGTCACGGCTAAACCTCATAATTTTAAAGAGTATACAGGCAATGAAGGAATATATATGGGTGACGGTAAAACCATTCCTATTACTCATACTGTTTAACTCAAATACAAGCACCTAATTTTGCTTTCAATCTTTCTAACACTCTATGTTCTCCATCAATTTAAAAAAAACCTTATTTTTGTAGCCATGTTTTGTCAATCCAATCTCACATATGTTGAATTTTTTACTTTTACTTTTCTTATGAAGGACCTGTATACTCAGAAGCCGCTGGTACAAGGCCGGAATAAGAATGGACTCTATGAATGGACGCATCTACCAACCAAACCACCAATATCCATCAATCTCACCTCCACAAAGGTTCCTTTTCAGCCATGGAACAATCTCTTAGGTCATTCTCATTGGACAATTTTTAACTTTGTTTTGAAAAACTTTGCTCTACCCGTTACTATGCCACAATGCATTGCCATAGCTGAATGTCGTCATCGCCATATTGTTGAGACAACCAAAACACTTCTCCATGAGGCATCTTTACCACCAGACCTATGGTATTTTTCCTTCCATCATGTCGTTTATATCATTAATCGACTATCCACTCCCATCTTACATAATGCATCACCCTTCTAACAATTATTTGGTAAATCACCCAACTATCCAATCTTAAAATTTTTTGTTGTTTCTATTATCCATGGCTTAACCCTATACCAAAATAAGTTGGAGCTTCAGTCCACCCCTTGTGTGTATTTAGGTGTTTCACCGAGCCATCATGCATACCTTTGTTTTGACCTAATGTGGTAAAAAATATTCATAAGTCGTGATATTCTCTTTTATGAAAAATTTTTTCCCTTCAAAATGATGTTTCTAAAGATAAGGAAAAACTTTTCTCAACTGACTTAGGAAGACGTTAACTCCGAGGAGGAAACTCTATAGTCAGTTCCCATTTCAACTCCCTCTCATGATATACCACCACTTTTACCATTGTCCTTAGAATCCGGTTTACCTAGATCACCTGTACAGAATACTCGCTCCTTCAATTCAGGATAGGTACCAGGAGCTACTGCAAATGATCCAAGTAATTCTAAACTTTCTTATACTTCTTCACAATATAAAACAACCTCAAAAACACAGCCTACACCTTTTCCAACATATCAACAACGTAACATTACCATTCCACACCAAATCTCACCTGTTCCCTTTACTGCCACCAATTCACCATTGATAATTTCTTCACTTCCGAGCAGCGAAAGTCACATTCCCGAACACCATGCCATGCAAATTGAAGAGCCTACACCAAACCAAATAACCACTAGGTCTTAGAATAATATTACCAAGACCAAAAGACATTTCAGCTTTATAACTCACTTCACTCCTACACTAACAACCTTCAAAAAAGCTACCATCCATAAAGAGTGGAAACAAGATATTAAAGCACAATATGATGCTTTAAAGAAGAATCAAACTTGGGATTGGTACCACGAGACTCAACAAAAAAAGTTGTGGACTGCAAATGGTTGTATCACATAAAATGAAAAGCAGACTGTTCTATAATTGATACAAAGCTCGCCTTGTCGCAGAAGGGTTCACGCAGCACCCTGGCTTGGATTTTCATGAGACTTTCAGCCCTGTT
Organism: Solanum habrochaites; assembly: GCA_027704765.1. Lineage (NCBI taxonomy): Eukaryota > Viridiplantae > Streptophyta > Magnoliopsida > Solanales > Solanaceae > Solanum > Solanum habrochaites. The sequence goes on along the minus strand of JAKWJA010002498.1, from coordinate 9,848,972 downwards.
ATCAAGACAACAACACTGCAACTTGTGTTATCCATAGCAGTGCAGCACAATTGGTCGATTCATCAACTCGACGTCAATAATGCTTTCCTGCAGGGCCAGTTGACTGAAGAGGTTTTTATGTCTCAACCTTAAGGATTTGTTAACTCACAATTCCCTTTCCATGTTTGTAGATTGAAAAAATCCATTTATGAACTTAAACAGGCGTCGCGGGCTTGGTATACTGCATTACATAATCATCTACAGAAAAATGGTATTTATTAAGTCTGAATCTGACACGTCTTTGTTCATTTTGAAGAATTTGTTGCTACTGTCTATGTTCTTTTCTATATTGATGACATCTTGATCACGGGAAGTCATCCCGGCTTAATTAGACATGTTATTGATTCCTTGGGTTCACGTTTTTCTTTGAAGGATCTAGGGTATTTAAACTAATTTTTGGGTGTCGAGGTTAAAAAAAAGTGTGAGGTGGTCTTCCTCTCACTCAATCAATATAAATTCTTGATATTCTGTCTTAACTAGATATGCAAGACTGTAAAGGAGTCATGACACCAATGTGCTCTGGTAAACTACCTCAACCAGCTGATGGTTCTCCACCTTCTAATGCTACCCTCTACACGCTCACTCTGGATAAGTTGCAATATTTATCATTCACATGGCCTGACATTTCTTATGATGTCAACAAACTGTCACAGTTTATACATGATCCTACTGATGAACACTAGAAGGAGGTTAAAAGGATACTATGGTATCTCAAAGCCACGACAACTTCGGGTCTTCATATTCTTCACAACTCAGACTGCAGTCTTTCCATGTATGATAATGCTAACTGGGCGGGATACCTGAATGATAGAATATACACCTCAGGCTATGTTCTTTTCTATGGGCGCAATCCTGTAACTTGGTCGTTAAAAAACAACAAACTATAGCTCGGTCATCTACTGAAGCAGAATACAAATCAGTTGCAAATTCTCTTGCCGAACTCACATGCCTGTGTGACTTGCTCAATGAATTCTGTATCACCATTCCAAATATCCCCACAATCTTTTGTGACAATGTTGGTGTCACTTATCTCTTTCAGAATATATTGTACCATAGCCGTATGAAACATATTGCTATGGACTTTTGCTATGTTAGGAACCAAGTTCAAGCACATCGAGTTCTTGTTAGACACACTCATGTTTGTGATCAACTTGCTGATACATTTACCAAGCCTTTACCAGCACCAGCCTTCGCAAGGTGTAGTTCCAATTTAGGTGTTGTTGACCCACACCTAACTTGAGGGGCTGTATTAAGAATAATTATCTTATCTTATAATAAGTTACTGTTATATTTACTGCCTTTTAGTATCTGTATAAGACTCCTTCTATTGTAGGAGTTTATTTTTGTTGTATATCTCTAGAAGAGTCCTCCAACGGTTTAGGCGTTTATGTAGCAATTAGCTTCCTTAATTTTAGCTATCAGTTGTTATTGGTTGTATTTAACGCTTTGATGCTGAAGGAATAAAATCATCTTTTGACTACTTCTGTCTATCTGATTTTATATCAGTTTCCATGAACCAACATTGATTGCTTCCTCCCTTACGCAAAAAGAGTCCCTTTTTAGATTGAGGAACCCATGTAAGATGGAGTTCCCAAAAAATATCGAGAGACTTGATAAGAAACCTCCCGTCCATGGTGGCTAATGTTCTTACTAAAACTATATGCAAGACCAGGTGCTTTCCTTTCCTCAAATTTAAAGAAACTTTCTTGTTTTGTTTCTATATTTTTCATGGATTCACATTTTTTTCTAGTGACCAGTTCAGCAAGAGTGAGTGCATAACAAGTTATCACAGATAGACATGTGTTGCTATGAGGGTTAAACATGGGTTCTATCTTTTGATAACCCAAACCCTTACCACTATTGAATTTCTTATTTTCCAAGCTATAAAGAATCTTTGAAGAATAAGTCTATTTCAAAGATTGATTTTTCTCCTTTTTAACTTGACTTAATTCCCTTAATAGTTGTGAGTTTATTTCAAGGGAAGAAACTAGTTTGGATTCAGAAATTCTTACACTCCTCTATATCAAGCTAAAAACTACTGATCCTCCTTTTTTCAATCTTTGAGGGTTCTCGTTCTTACTTATGTTGAAAACCCTCGGTCTCTAGAATACTCAACCTAACATTCATTTTAGACATCTGAGAAATAAGGGTTGACTTTTCATCTTGACAAAGATCTAGGTTTTCAGTTAAGACTTTTTTTAATCATTTGTTAATTCATCAAATGAGTTGATAACACAGTTGCAAGTTTTCTAAACCTTTTAATTGACAAGGTGTCAATGTCACCCTTAAGGTCAATAAGTGTTACCTCGTCCTTGTCATCTTTGTTGTAAGTCTTTTCTATCAATGAGAAGGAGATGAATATGTCCTCATCATCCTTTACTGCCATCGTGGAGACATCTTCATGGTGTTCCCCATCTTCAGAATCACTAAAAGTGTTTCCCCCATAATGCAAAGGCCTTCTTCACTATTTGATCAACATTAGACTTTCTCTTAGCATCATGACGCACCTGTTACTTTCGCCTTTCTTTGAAGTCTTGAAATTCATGATATTATTCAAGAATCTAAAATCTATATTTAACACGTTCCTCTTCTCAAACAAAATAAAAATAAAAGTAATGAACCATTGGATATATAGTCTGTCTTGGCGTACACTTGCATTTGAGAGCAGTTTTGATCTTATGAATTGTATAAGAGGCATTTGTATTTTTGATTGAATCCATATGAAGATTTCTATCATAAAGGTTGTTCTCCAATCATTTGAAACCCAATAGTCACCAATGATCCACTATATACTCCATTATCGTTCTTCCCAAGAATACCTTGTCGTTATAAGTAGCCGAACAATCTTGAACTATCGAAATTCCATTGGGCAAGAGATAAACAAATGAAGAACCCATCCCCCTTCCCCATTCATCATCATACTGATTTCTTGAGAGTTAACTATCCAAATTCTAAAAGATATTCAGTTTCATCCGTGCAAGCATCTTGAATGATCAGCATGTTGTTTTGTTTTGCACTATTGTTGTCCCCCTACATGTTCAAATCAAAAGAATAACTTAGTTATGTATCAACGATAAATTAATAGAACTAATAATATCATATTTCTTGCAAACAAAACAATTAATCATACATAATAGAATATAAAATAGAAATGCCACCGTTAAGATCTGGATCCTTGGAAATGTGCACCAATGGTTGCATTGGTCTATTATTGGACAAGACATCCCATTGGATCCTTGTTTTATTATTAAAGAAGAATTCAAACAAGTATTGTTGTTTCATGGGTAACCTATTTGTCTTATGGCACTTAATATTACACCAATAGGTTCACCCATATCACTATATTCGTCCCTGTCATTAAATTTTGATATTCGTCAATTTCTATTTGAATTAGTTTCCACTTATGAGTAGTTGCACAAACCCCTGCACAAAAGTTGTGAGTCATGTGTAGAGCCAATATCCATATACCTATCTCATCCTTTGAACCAACTGTCATAAATGAAACATCATACAAATCAATTTATTTTAACAATACTCAAAGGTGTAAGAAAAAGGGTAAAAAGGATTTGCATGTGTACAAAGGTGTAATAATGCAAATCCTTTTGTGCCCTTTTTTTACACTTTTTGACTATTGTATAAAAAATAGATTTTGATGATATATCATTTATACCAGTTGGTTCAAAGGACGAGATAGGTATGTGGATGTTGGCTCAATGCATGACTTGCAATGTTTACGGAGGGTTTTGTTCAACTACTCACAAGTGGGAAATAATTCAGTTAGAAAATTGAGAATATCCAAAGTTGATGACAAGGACAGACATTGTTGATATGGGTGACCCTATTAGTGTAGTCTTAAGTTTCACAACGATAATTAGGTTTCCCATGAAACAACATTACTTGTTTGAGTTTTGCACTGATAATAAAACAAGGAGCCAATGGGATGTCTTATCCCATAATGGTCCAATACAACAGTTGGAGAAAATTTCAACAGATCAAAATACTAATAGTGGCCTTTCTCTTTTATGTGATAATCTGATTGATTAATTGTTGTGTTTTCTAGAAATGTGATATTATTAGTCCCTTTAATTTATGCTGATCTACAACTAAGTTATTCTTTTGGTTTGAACTTGTAGGGGGGAAATAATAGGGCAAAGCAAAACAACATGCTGATCTTTCAAGAAGCTTACACGGATGCAACTGAATATCTTTTAGTAGTTAACTCTCAGGAAATCAATATGATGATGGGGTGGGGGGCTTCTTCATTTGTTCATCTCTTGCCCAAACGAATTTCGATAGTTCAAAATTGTTCGGCAACTTATAATGACAATGGTATTTTTGGGAAGAACGACAATGAAGTTTATAGTGGATCATTGGTGACTATAGAAAATGATGGCAAACAAACTTTGTGCTACAAATCTTCATATGGAATCAATCAAAAATGCAAATGACATCATCCCTTATACAATTCATAAGGTCAAAACCGCTCTCAATGCGAGTGTATGTCAAGACGACTATTATATCCAATGGTTCATTATTTTTAAAATTTTTTTTTTTTGAGAAGAGGAGCGTATTAAATATTAGATTTAGTGTCCTGAATAATATTTGTTTCTTTAAAGTTAATGACCGTATGTCGTTATTGTGTCATACTATTTTGAGTTTACCTGATGCAATAATTTTTTTCAAAAGTTATTGCATAAATCTTGAAGGGTTTCATATAAGTGATAGATCAAGTTGGTGGAACGCTTCTCATAGTTTCTACTATATTGGAGAATTTTGGGTAAGTTTCTACTGGTTTGATTTGCATTTACAGATTTTTATCCCATGCTTGTGATGCATTCTCTCAATATTTGTCCTCTTTAGCGGAGCTTGTTCTACAGGGAACCAACTAAACGGGCAAAAGTAGGTGAAGGTAGTGGGAGCCACGCTTGGTGATGTCTATCGCCGGTGTGGTATCACACCTACGACTTGCCTTCACACATGTGGAGCCGATGGAATTTGGGGATCTTTTCTCTTGCAAATGTTATTTTGTATAACCCGCATCATACCTGCGGCCACGGGTCCACCAAATTGACACCGTTGAGAGTTTTATCTCTTTTATTCTCTCTTTTCTCAAATCATTGTGTAGTAAACCCCGTTGTTGTGATCTTAGTTAGACTTTAGAGTGTTGTTGCTCGTTTCTTGTCCATTTCTTCTGGTTCAAAGGTAAATTTCTTCCCCTTTGTCTTCTATATCGTTTTTAAGTTTCAATTCAATAATTCATTCTTGCTTTAGATCTTAAATTCTTTCATCTTCAATTATCTAAAGTAACATCGTTGGACCACTTTCAATTCAGAATTCACTTATATCTGACTATAGTATATACCAGAATTAAGACTCTCAATAAACGTTTCTTATGGTGATTCAGATATAAAATTAATTTCACTAAATAGAGGCAGAAACACAGGAGTTTCAAGACTCTATGTGTTGATGATATCCTTGTGACTCCTAAAATCAAAGGGACGACTATGCACTTTTTACAACAAATGAAATCAGAATTCTATAGTTTATTTATGTAAGAAAATAATTTATTTCAAAAGATTATTTTAGAAAAGTATTTGATAAGCCAAAATTTAATAAAATGAAGTGCAGTTAAGAAGCTAATTTTTTACTTGGAAGGATGGTAATTGATAAGAATGTACTGGCTTCTTTATTATTAACTTTCTCCAATTGTCAGCTTTTTAGACAAGTGCAAGTGTCATGAACACTTGTCCTAATTTTGAACAATCTTCTAGCCTATCAACTGCTCCTCCCCATTTGATTATTTACATAAGGAAAAATACTAATCACTTTTTTGCTCCCTCTTTCACTCACATCTTGCCACTGTTTGTTGGCTTTTTTATTTTATTAAATTTTGGCTTTATTATTCTTTTATTTCCTCTAATAATTTGCCGATGTTAAATAATTTGCTGATTTCTCCTATCACTATTTATTAAGATAGAGAGGTGCTTGTTTAATCCTGGGGAAAAATTTCACACCGTTGAAATAGTTTCTTAGGACAGTGTCCAGCACGATTCAAGTATTTATCTATTTTGTGTCCTATTATTTATACATCATCCTAGTAATATTTATCTTATTTTAAGGATTACACTTTGATAAATAATAAAGTTATTTATTATTATTATTGTGAAATTTTCTAATACTTCCCCAACAATCTAAGAAACTATGACATATAATATGTGTTCCAAAATTTTTGATGACACGTGTCCTGAAACTAATGATGATACTAATGGTATTGAGAATACTAATGTTGTTTCTGCCAGACCGTTACTGTTCAAGTCATTTTGTCGGAGCTTATAGTAAAGATAATTACAGGTATGTAAATAGATATGATTACAAATTCATTGCTGATAAAAAACCTTCATGAAAAATACACCTCAATGCAAAAGAATATAGGGAAGAAATGACAATCCCGCTAAGCTAAAAATAACTTTGGCTAAAACAGATGATCTAATTATTACGGTCATTTTAGAAATAAATATTGTGGCCAATGTGAGAAACTGAGTGATAGACATTGGTGCTATTAGGCACATTTGTATAAACAAAATGATTTTGTGTTATACACCCAAGTTGGAAAAGGAGAAAAATTATTTAGTTTGGTGCTTCAAGGACAACTAAAGTTCTTGGAAAAGGAAATGTTCTTCTCAAGCTCACAACTGGTAAAACTTTAGCATCACTCACAAGCTTTTTATTCACCAAATGGATGTAAAAACCACTTTTTTAAATGGTGATTTAGAAGAAGAGATTTATATGGTTTAAATTAAAGGATCCATTATTCTTGGACAAGAAAATAAAGTTTGTAAGTTAATTAAATTTCTTTATGGACTAAAACAATCTCCTAAACAGTGATATGAAAAATTAGATCAAGTTTTATTGAAAGACAAATTGTTATTTTATCAAAGTTGATAAATGTGTAGACAATGATTATGTGCTAATATACTTGTATGTTGATAAGATGTTTATATTTGGTACAAGTTTAAATATTATGAATAGTATCAATATATTTTGTCTACTAATTTTGATATGAAAGATTTGGGTGAAGTAAATATTATTTTGGGAGTTAAGTTAATGAGGAATGAAAATGGAATAATGTTGTCACAAGAGTTTTATGTGGAAAGACTTTTTATAATATTTGAATGATTTGAGGTGACACATGGAGTCACTCCTTATGATACTAACTCTAAATTTATGTTGATCCAAACGCTCAGTATAAATATGCTCAAATTATTGAAAGTCTATTGTATTTGATAAATTTTACTAGGCTTGATAGCCTGTGTTGTTTGTATATTGAGTATATATACTCATAATCCTAATAATGATAATCACTTAGCGTTGAATAGGCTGATGAAATATTTGAGAGGAATCATGAATTATGGTATTATGTATATTGATTTTCTTCTACTTTAGAAGGGTATTGTGATGCAGCCTGGGTCTCTAATTCAGATGAGACGAAATCCACTAGTGGATATGTGTTCACCTTAGGTGGTGGTGAAATATCCTGGAAATCAGCTAAAGAGACTATCATTACTACATTGACTATGGAGTCTGAGTTTGTAGCTCTGGAGCTGGCTGGTTTTGAAGTTGAATGGATAAAAAAAATCTTAGTGAATCCCTTCGATAAAGGATGAATTGTTGATCCCTTTTATAAGGATAAATTATTTATCCCTTTTATAAGGATGAATTGTCTCATGTGTTTATACACTTAATTGTGAAGCCGCAATTGATATTCCGAAGAATGAATTTCACAGTTGTAACATCAAACACATGTATTGAGGCATGATTTCATTAAGCATCTGCTTAAAAGTGGAATAATTGCAATTGATTGTGAAGTCAAAAATTGAATTCGGTCAATTTTTTGACAAGACCCGTGGAAAGAAAATTTTCAGAACTCAATAGAAAAGGGTTTAAGGTCAATTGTTATCCAATAGAGATGAGAACCCAACCTATGTGATTGGAGATCATATGAAGTATGTTCATGGGTAATAACAAGTCGATATTGGATCTGTGCACTAACTAAGAGTGTTTGAAACTACTACTAAGAGTGAGGGATAAGTTATTAACTTTAAATTAATCAATAGTCCTTAATTAAGGAAGATGTATTTAAAGCAGTGTACACTTGACGAATTCACCTATATGGAGTTGGAGTGTTGTCGCTCCTATGAGACTTTAACCTAGACTCTAGAGCTCTCATGGATACGAGGCACGCGCATGGCCTATAGGTCCAAAACCGCGTTTCATAGCAAAATTTATGTGGTCAAAATGTGATTGGTAAAGTCACTGATCTACAACTATAATATTTGATTCATAAAAATATTATATTTCACCATTAATACTGTAAATTAAATTTTATCGATCTAAGTTTGGTTCATAGACCGAAATACACCAAACCTATTGCATTTTTGTCCTGAAAATTAAGCAAGTTATATTTTTATATAATATTTTGAAACAAGTTGGGAATTGTAAGAAAATAATTTAATAAAAATATTTTTTTAAAAAGGAATTTAATAGCCAAAATTTTGATAAAATAAAGTGTAGTTAAGAAGCTAATTGTTTGCTTGGATATGATGGTAATGGGTAAGAATATACTGGCTTCTTTATTGTTAATTTTCTCCAAGTGTCATCTTTTTGTACAAGTGTCAAGTGTCATGGATACTTGTCCAAATTTTGAACAATCTTCTTGCCAATAAATTACTCCTCTCCATTTGATTATTTACATAAGGAAAAACTAATCACTTTCTTGCTCCATCTTTCGCTCACATTTTGCCTCTCTTTGTTGTCATTTTTAGTTTATTAAATTTTGGCTTTGTTGTTATTTTATTTTCTCTATTGGCTTGCTAATGTTAAGTAATTTGTTGATTTCTGCTATCTCTATTTATTAAGATAGGGAAGTGTTTTTTTAATCCAGGAAAAATATTTCACACAGTTGAAATAATTTTTTAAAATAGTGTCCAGCATAACTCAAGTATTTATCTATTTTGTGTCCTATTATTTATATATCTTCGTAGCAATATTTATATTATTTTCAATATTACTTTTTTTTATAAATAATAAAGTTATTTATTATTATTATTGTGAAATTTTCTAATATTTCCCGAATAATTTAGAAAAAAAACTACATAGGTCACTTAAAAATCTTCATTGACCACTTGAAATTGAGTTTCAACTTGTTGTTATTGAATAAATCATCTAGTATGAGTCATATCGATTATACATTTCATTATTTTTTGCACTCTCTTTCATGTACTACAATATTAGGGGTCGTTTGGTAGAGTGCATAAGAACATGCAAAATAGGGTGCATTAGTAGTGCTTGCATTAGTAATCCTTACATTAGTTATGCAAGCATTTTGTAATATATATTTTTTGTTTGATATATTAGAAATAACAAATCTTGCATAATTTTTATTAAAAAATAAATGTTACAAAAGTGTCTTTCACACTTTATTTAATTTTACACTTTCTTTGCAACAAAGTTCATTCCTCCTCCTTGATACGCTCAAACTTACTTCTCAAATAAGAAGTAAAGCGGTCGTGTCAAGTAAATAACCCAACTAGTGAGGTTGGGATCGTTCCCACGAGGAAAATAGTCTAGACTTAACTTCAACCTGTTATTACTATTGTTTGGTCAATCACTTCCTTGGAAAGTAAAAACATAAAAAGGGGGTTTCTATTTCTAAATGAGTGAAAATAAATAACAAACTTGAAAGAGACACTTAACAGCTTTGATAGTTGGATTTTAATCAATTAATCAAAGTAACTAGGGTTTACGTGTTCCCCACAGGTTCATAACTTGATAATTCTAACTATAACAATTCTTTCCTAGTATCTTGCATGCAAAGTGATAAGTTATGTATTTCTAAATCCTTGGTCCGGCATCTAGAAAATATCACTCCGCACCTTGGTCCGGCTACGTGTGTTGCTATCCTAACCCTTATCCTTACCTCATATTAAGCATCGTATTCGATATTTGACTAAGTTATTAACTCGTACCAATCAATACTAGTCTATTAGATAGTATACACTAAATCTATGTTAATAATTCTTTTCCTATTATCTACCTCCTTGGTCTGGCAAGTAACATTTTGGCCATCCGTTAAAAAGACTTCTAAGCGAAAGAATTATTAATACATGCAAGACACTATTCTAGAATTGTTGTTTTAGTTAGGGTTTATCTCATAATTTTCCTATGGTTCCCACAACCCTAGTTATGGAGTTTAGTTACTCATGGCCATAAACACAATATTCAAATATATTAAATAAGAGTTCATGTACTTACTTCAATGAGAAAGAGTAAAATCCAAAAGTTTGCTTGATTAATCACCAAAAATCACTTGCAAGAATCTCCCAATCTAACACTAATACACAAAGTCTAATAATATGATGTCTAACAATATCGAGTCTAACAGTCTAAGAGTCTAAGAGTCTAACCCCGAAAAATGAGGTTTTTCAAAATATTTATAAAAAAATAAAAACCTAATTAAACAAGGACTCTGTTTGCTGGAAATCTGCCAAAACGCGGCTGGGTCGAAGGACCTCACGACGGACCGTCACGGACTCCGTCGTCCCATACTTGTGCAATTTCTTCTACTGCTCTACTTCATTGCCCTCGACGGCAAGTATGACGGACCGTCATAGGCACAACGGTCCGTCGATGGCCTTCGTTTCAAAACACTTCAACTCTTGGAATGGGTACTGGGATCACTTCTCTGAACTTCATGACGAACCTGCAGGACGGACAGTCATAGCCACGACGGACCGTCACAAGATTCATAACCCCACACTTGGTTAGACTTCTCCATCTTCCTTCAGCTGCTTCACTACGCTGCCACCTACGGACCGTCACAAGCACGACGGACCGTCATAAGCTCCGTAGGTGGTCTCTTCTGCATTTCTTCGCTCAAAATCTCCGCATTCAGCTTTGGACAGATTTCCTGCAAAACAAAGAGAAACTTATATAAAAATTAGCACAAAAAAGGCTTTTGGACACAATAAACTTAAGGAAAAAGTATTAATTATACCGTGAAACCACGGTATATCACTCCTCCCATTGCGTCAAAATATTTTTATGAAACGTTGGGAAAGAATTTTTAAATCAAATTTATCGTGACAGTAGAATTTTTTTTTATTAAATTATATTGAAATAATAGTATTTTTTTAAGAAAAAGATACTTAAGAGCCGTAAAACATATTAAGACACAAACAAACTAAAATACACTAAAGAGCAAATCAAAATTAAAATCAAAATAAAAGCTTATAACGACAAGGAAAATGAAAAGGCTTTATGGGTAATTTTGAAATTATTTAATCTAATGCAAGTGTTAAAATGCTATGTACTACTAATACCTTGAATTCCTTTGTATTAATAATGCACAAATTAATACACAATAGTGTGTATCAAACAAGGCACTACTAATATACACACCTAATACATCCATTTTTATCATTTTCTTAGAATGAGAGTAAAGATAACATGAACTTTGTAGCACAATATCTGTCCATTATCGCTCATTCTGCAAGTCTTTTATCCTAAAATTTGTCAACTTGTTTGTGTTTTGTTTTTCTATAATGGAAGAAGAGTGTATGAGGAGGTTAAAGAGGAAGCACTAAAAGATGAGACAAAGATTGAAGTAGAAGCACATTTCGCAGTTCTCAACGGCGTATCTATGTTTATCGTCTTCTTTAGGCTGATGATTTTTAAGGTTTAGTTTGAAACATTAGTCAACAGTTGAGTTTTGATTTTTTTCTGTTGTATTGAATTCAATTTTGGTATCCAATTTTGGCTCCTCTTTATATAGAACTTCATTTTGAATTGTCTGCATCTATATAGTTGTGAAAATATGCTTTATTTGAGTTGAACATCTTTTGGAAACAACTTTTTTACCTCTTCCTTAAGATAGTATTAATTTTTCACACGCTCTATCTTCCAAAAATTCCACCTAATAGATTACAACGTATATGGTGTTTATATATTTGTGAAATTCACTCATGAGTCATTTAAATTATAGTATTATATATGTTTCATTTTAGGGTTTATATCATGTGTCAATATTTTGCTGCTTTCGACTAGATTGTTTGTCTAAATAAAATTAAAAGCTAAATTGATGATTAGTCAGTTTCGAAATGCACATATTGCTTAGGTTATTTGTTTTAAAAAAAAAGTTAGTGCATCAACATGATTTATGTTGGTACCATACGATCCATTTTATATGGCAATTTAAATTTTCTTCTATCATAATGAAAACTTGTTTGAAGTTCCTATTGGAGATGATTATTTGAAGTTTGAATTGAAATTTTAGTGAAGTCCAGTTTATAACTAGAGGCATTTTCATGCTAACTGAGTGTCAAATGTGTTTTTTGTGGTTTGGGTGTTTAGCAGTTGAATTCCTAAACATGTTCTGATGTTTTTTAATTAGCAGACATGCTTAAATGGAGGAATATGGAAGTTAGTATCTACGAAGTTGAGCTTAAACTTGCTTGTGATCAGATTGGGTTGTAATAGTAGTAGTTGAATTATAAATTCAACAAATATAGCTACTGAACCTTAGTTTTCTTTTACTAGGATGGGAATATATGAGCTCTACTCTTCTAATATTAGCGTAGTAGGTGAACATCTGATGCTTTTTCGGCAATGAATGAATATACAGTTCCGTGTTGTGATTGCGATATTGTCTTGTATAAGATGACATGACATTTTTGTACTAGATCAACGTGTAGATATGTGCTACGCGATGGGATAGAGCTAGACGGGTGAAATTTTGGTCGTTTCCTTGTGAAAACATAGATATTATACCTTTTGCCTTTGGTATGGTAATGGGAAGGCTTAGAAAGTTCACTTTGCCCTTCAGTTCTACTGCACAAGAGTTGTTTTTTATGGCCTCATATAATCATTTTATCTACAGAATTATAAAGAGTTATATTCTATGGGTCTTGCATGTGAAGTGGTTGTTGCTGTGTATTGTGTAGGTGTATTCTAGGTAGACAAATCAAGTTTGTCCTATTTCTGTTAGTTAATTATATGTTTCTATTTTTATTGGCTCAGTTAATGTCTTGAAGTTGCCCGTAGCACTTTGGTGTAGATGCAAAAGAGTGCAACATATGTGATGTGTGAGTTAAGTGTGCATCATGGATTTAGACCCTATTGTCGACAAAAGCTTGGTATTTAAGTGAGGGGTAGATAGGGGAGCACACTCATTATTGATCGGCAGAAAACATTTGTTATGTTTCTATTGGTATGTTGTCCTAATCTCTATCTCTCTCATTCTCCAGAATTTGGTTGATGAGTGTGGCGAGATGGTGAAATTTCACATTTGATGACTTTGGAGATAAATTTTGTTTAGATCATATATTTCTGGCTTTTTCCTTCAAATTTTTGGGTTTATTTGTTTTTTCCCTTTAGGTACTGCTATAATTTACTTTGTGTTTTGTTTTGAGTATAATTCTCTTTTAAGATTAACAACATTAGAGTGATATTTAAGAACATACAAACATGAAATATGGAAAACAATGGAAGTTTCATTCAATTGTAATTTTAAGATCATTTATTTTGTCATATGTGTTCTAATTATTTCATTTTCTTTTCTTGATTTCAAACTCTTGCTTTTCACTCATTTAATGTAATTTGACTTTCTATAACATACGCTTTCACCAAGAAAAATAAGTAACTAAGTGGATATAATTAGATTACTAAACTTTTCCATAATCTTTTAATCAATGCAACTTGAAAACATATTGATAATGGTGCAAAATCCCAGCCTAAGTCTAATAAGTAGAAATCGTGAATGGTGCCTATCCTTATATAATGACGGTATCATCATTTCATTTCCCTTTAACTTTTTGTTAAGATCATACTAAGATAAAATATCTTCATTGTCTTCATTGGTGATATTAAACGTTGAAATATAGACTCAAAACTATTCATTTGTTAAATGTTTCCCTGGAATAAGAAAATATTTTTTGCAATAGGCAAAATCACTCTAACTTATGCTTTATGATTTATTAGTTTCAGTTTGTTTAGTTGAATGTGGTTCACTTGATTTTTGAAGGTACCTTGAATCCTTTCCATATATTGTCGGTTTGAAATGGAAAAGGTTGAGCTTGGGACAACAACTCCTTCTCAGTTTGAACAATAAATTGAGGTGTACTTCTGATATCTGCTTCAGATAAAAACATTTGTTTTGGTTATATATGTTTTCTAAATGTATTTCAATATGAATACTTCTAATAGACAATTTATTTCCGTATTCTACAGATATTCTAGATGAAAGTATCTATCAAGCACATTGATGGCTAAATAGATATGATTCTAGACTTAAATTGTATTAATTATGTTCTATTTTGTGTGGTGTGTGTGAATACCTTGTGTGCATTGACTATGAAAACATGTTATAAAGTCAATGAGAAATGGTTTCGGCTAGTGATCTGAATATAAATTCAATGGAAAATACTTCTAGCTAGTGATGTGATATAAAGATGATCAGAAATGGTTTCGACTAGTGATATGATAAAAATTTAATAGGAAATGGTTCCTTCTAGTGATTTTATAATGGAAAATTGTTTTGGCTAGTGAGGTCATATAAAGTGTATGGAAATGGATGCGGCTAATGATGTGATATATAACCTATGGAAAATCGTTTTTGCTAGTGAAGTTATATAAAACCAATTAATGAGAAATAGTTTCAACTAGTGATATTGTGTTGATGGGAAATGATTCTGGCAAGAGATTGATACTTGATACTTGATGTATTTTATGCTTATGTGTGAGTTACTTGGTGATTGTGATTGATACACTTTTTATGTGTGACAGAAATACATGACATTGGAATAGACTTATTTGATTTGCTTAATTGTTGAATTGTGAAGATTACACTGTGGATATTGAGCTTTGTGAGTTGTGTATTTTACAATTTCTAGATTTAGCTGATTTATGTGCAGGTTGTAATTTAAGGAGGTTCGATTGGAGCCTAAGAAGTATTTAATTTCTATCTAGTTTCCTTGTTTCGTAGGTCTCTTGTTGGGTAGCGTGTTGTTGGTACTCACCCCTTACTTCTACCCATGTTTAGGATCCTAGTCCTGACTCCTGTGATCTTCTTCTTCTTCTCATGACAGTCAAGTCTCATTAAAGGATTTGAGAGACAGCTACTTGTTATCTTGGCGGGCCCTCTTTTTATTTTTCTTTTAATCTTTGTTCTACTAGAGAAACAAAGACTGAGACTTGTAGTTATCTTTGAGTTCAGTATTTTATTAGTGTATTGTACATATGAAATACATGTTTTCGGATGTTGTTTACAATGAACACATTTTTTTCCTTCCTCTTGTTAATTCGTTACTGTTTTCCGCATTTCTTTCTTTTTGTTAGGTTGACGCTAACTTGTATTTGTGGAAATAGGCAGGTGTAATCATGAACATTTTTGGATCGTGACAGCATCATTAGCGTATACCATCAATATTTGTTCAATGAGAATATCTTTAGAGTGTAAGTGACATTATTTCCTTAAGGATAGACGCTGCCACATTCAAAATCTAACAAGGTGAAGAAACCTTACCCAATACTCAAGAACCATACCTACAAGATACATACGTTAATGAACAATAACACAAATATATCGTGGAAACCTTCCTAACTCAATGAAGGGAAAAACCACACCAAAAATTTGTTATAAATTAAAGATTTACAACTCAGTTAATCAAGAATCTAACTTAAAACTTATCGTTTTCGATTAATTATAAGTGAAAAACTCTTAACTCTCCAAGAACTCAAACTCGCTTCTTGTGTACATAGACTCTCAACTCTTGATTTTAACCTCCATGAAGTCAAACTCACTTTTTTTACAATCCTCACAAACTCAACTCTCACAAATACTGATCCAAGGACTGGTCAATATGACTCAACTATTCCAAAGTAATTCTATCTCTAGAATTCTTCCATTTATACTTCTTGAACACCTTGGCCTTCAGTATGATTCTCTCTAACACACACTCACACGTTTTTTTTTTTTGTAGATTAGCAATAGACTGACTTTCTTATCTCATTTTTGGGATCAATAACTCAGGCCATGAGCTAGATCATTAAGGAGGGACAATGAATAACTTCCATATTTTCCAAGGCATGTCAACGCCAATATCCCTAAAAGGGGCCTCATGGTGTCTTTCACCCCTAGATAGTATACCCTTATGGACAACTTCAAACATTATTTCTGAAAGGGTGATGTATCCCCTTTTAGCACCTTCCTAGGACAAACAATGACCCTTTCCTACGAGAATTTTGAGGTGAGAACACAATTGTCATCTTTTATACAGTTATACTCAGCCAATGTAGTAGAAGGTATTTTAAAGAGCTCACCTAGACGATCCTAATGAAATAATAAGTTCTCCCCATTTACAGACGAAGTAACCAAACTATTTTCCAACATATATAGTCAAGTTAACATAAAACTGAATCACTTATTTTTCATAGAACATTTCCCGGGTGTTCAAGAACAGATCCACCCATCCATGATGTAGGTTAAGGTCCTCAACACTAAGATCACTCATATATCTTTTCCCGATCTCCAGTTCAACAACATCAGTGGTGAGTCCTCATTTTTCTAGGATGATTGACATGTTATCTTTCTATTTTTCAATCTTTTAGTTTTGATATTGCTAGAGTTAGTTTGGCATGCTTTAGTCAGTTAGAGGCTTTTATTCAGATATAGTTAGATTTAGTTTTAGTTGAGTTCGATGTTTTAGTTGTCATTTAACTAGTTTTATATATTCAAATTTATAATGGGTATTCCCCATCATTTCCACTTTATGTCATGTTTTAGGATTTCACACATAATTATCTCATTTCATTTATCTTAGTATCCTTATGATATGCCACCAGAGTTAGCTTGGGGTCACTCTTGATCCTACGTCTTGGGTTAATTGCTTAGGGATAGCTTTAGGGTGTGAAAAACTTGGTATCCTATCACTAGGTTGAAGAGTTCTACGATGTCCAAAATGCCACATTAAGTAGAGCCCCTTTCATGAGTGTGTAGCCCGCCACACCTATGACGGGAAGTCTACGAAGTACTTTAGGAAAAACTTTAGTTTCTTGATATTTTATCGTATGCTGGTGTGATCACTCTTTCAATCCATCGTTATACATTTTCAAATCATGCCTCCTCGTAGAGTTTACCATAGGAATGCTAATCCTCTTAACTTTAATGAAACTCCTCCAATCCTAGATCATGAGGTTTCAAATGTAATTTCACAATGTAATTCAAATATAGTCCTAGAGCGTAGCTTACAAGAATAATAAACAGGTTATAGTTCTTGCAAATGCTAGTGGTGGATCAATGACAACTACGATTTCTGTTTTTGTTAAGATGAACCCACCTGTGTTTCTAGGTTCTCATGTTTGTGAGGATCCCCAAAACTTCATTGAGGAGGTCAAGAAAAAATTTTGATTGATGCAAGTGACAGTAAATGAAAGTGAAGAGTTGGCATCCTACTATCTTAAAAACATGGATCACATATGGTTTACACTGTGGAAAGACAATAGGGGCGAGAATGTCATCCATGTGATGGGAATGTTGTTCTGGAGCTTTTTTGGCCAAGTTCTTGCCAAGATAGCTGATGGAGGCTAAGTCTTAGGAATTTATGAATTTGAGAAAAGGTTTCATATCGGTCAAAGATTATGGGCTTAACTTCACCGAATTCTCTAGGTATGCTCCACATATGGTTGCCTATTCTAGGTCTCACATGAGTAAGTTTCTTTTTAGGGTATCTGACTTAGTGAGAACAAAGTACATAAATGCTATGTTGCTAGAAGATATGAAAATCTTTAGGACCATGACTCATGTACAGTAGGTTGAGGGAGATAAGCTTAAGGAAAGGTCTAAGAAGAACAAAAAATATAGTATAGGAAACTATGAGTATTCTTAACAAAAAGTGGGTGGTCGAAATTGCTCGCAGTGTCTATATAAATCTTTTGCTCTAGCACCTTCATCAACTAGTGTTCCCTCCTCTAGGTTTCGTCAGGATAAAAAAGGCAAGAACCTACCCAACTTGTCAAAAGGAAAGTGTTTCCCTTACTAAGAACTACCCAAATTTTCCAAAGTAAGGTAAAAGCCATCAAGGCGAGTGTCTTGCGGGGAAAGATGGATGTTTTAGGTATGGTTGAGGGATATCCCTTCTTTAAAATAGGGTAAGAAGGTAACAATGGTAGGGTTCAATCTACAACTTTAGCAGTATCAGTAGGTCACCTGACTCAAATATGGTAACTCATCTGGAACATATTGTGGTAAGCGCTAGAACATGTTGTATGCTCTCAAGGTTGTATGCTCTCTAGGCTCGCTAGGATCAGGAAGATTTTTCTAATATGGTTACTTGTACATTGTGAGTCTTTAATATTGATGCTCATGCATTTTTAGATCTAGGGGATGCTCTTTCCTCTGTAATTCAATATATAGTAGTACACTTCGGTGTTAGTCCATAAAACTCTCTCCGAATCCTTCTCGATTCTCTACTCTAGTTTTTGACCTAGTTATAACTAGATGGTGTATAGAAATCGTCTGTAATATTCTCCCAAAATTTCAGCTCAACAGATTTTGTAAAGTTAGAAAGAATAAACTTCGATATCATTCTAGGCAAGGATTAGTTACACTTCTATTATGCCTCTGTCAATTCTAAAACTAGGATCGTTCGTTTTTCTGTTTCCAAATAAGCCAATCATAGAACGAAAAGGTATAAAATCAGTGCTTATGGGTTAATGTATCTCTTCCCTTAAGGCCAGAGAGATGATCTCTAAGGATTACATCTACCTTCTAGTTGGTGTTGACGACTTAAGCTCTGAAACCCCAACTCTTGATTTAGTCCTAGTAGTTAATGAGTTTCCATAAGTGTTTCCAGAAGATATTCCTAAGTCCTTCTTGAAAGGGAAATCGACTTCGAAATTGATCTTCTTGAAGATACCCACCCAATTTATTTCTGTCCTTACAAAATAGCTTCAGCTGAGCTTAAGGAATTGAAAAAAGAGTGGAAATACCTTCTAAATAAAGGTTTCATAAGAACTAGTATTTCCTCAAGGGGTGCACCCATATTATTCGTAAATGTCACGCCCCAAGGATACCGTTTGGACACGGACACAGGACCTAGGATCACTAATGACACAAGCTAACCTTGCTGGCATATCATAAGCATAGTAAAATAAACTGAATCAATAAACATTGTGCGGAAGCTAAATTATATTGTAATCAAAAATGGTGGGGAACACCCGTATACTAAATGTGAATATAAGAAACCTGCGATTTTAAATATAAATGAAAAGTCAAACTCTAGCACTTAAGCCGAGACTAACTATCTCTGAATATAGGCACTACTAACTATAAATGATGGGAGATGCCGCCACTAGATCTTGAAAAACTAAAACTAAAGTTAAAAACAACAAAGATAATAGTGTAGCTAGTCCTTGATGATTGAGGACTCACAGTGACGTTGTTGATCGGAAGATCATGGACCAATCTGTGCGTGATCTAATTGTTGAGGAGCTGAATCTACATCACAAGAAGATTAAGGACAGAGTATGCGCCAGTACTTAAAAGGTACTTAGCATTCAAGATAGAATAAAACAAAAAAAATAACATAACTGAACAAAGAAATAAAGTAATGATATAATCTGAACATGATAAGGATACTAAAATTACGAAACATGAACTAACTGAACGCAATGTCCAAGTTTAAAATATACTGAGACGAAATTACTAAATTGTACATATAACATGGTAAATGCAATACAGTTTGACTGAACTGTGGGAGCAACTAATAACTGACATAAAACCACATGATCTAAATGTGGAGTATGATGTATACGCCCCATCAGGAAGAACCAATATGTAGCACCTATATTCTATGTGTACTAGTTTATTTATATGATAGTTATAAATTTCCTTGTGATATAGCTATGGACTCGGTTTCCTATGCAACTAGTTACAATAGAATAGGTTTAAACTGAACTCCCATGTAGATTTTAATGTGACCTGAGTAAGATGAAATCGATAAAATTATTTAATCTTGAGATCATACGGTGACATTTGAGTCGAAAGTTTAAAGTGATAGTGTATATAAGTTTTAAGTTAAGTTAAAGATATTCAAGTCTAGAAATTGAATAAAATATTGAGGTGCTTGCTTACACTTAAGGTAATAGGTGAAGTAGCTACTTAGAATTAGTGAACCGCATTTTAAGTGAAAAAGGCAAGTAGGTGATGCAGCTACTTAGAATTAGTGGATTACATTTTGAGTGAAAAGGGAAACCAGGTCATGCACCTACTTAGAATTAGTGAAATTCATTTAAAGTGAAAAGGGAAAGTAGGTGATGCACCTACTTAGAATAAGTGGAGTGCATTAAGTGAAAATTAAAAGTATGTGATGCACCTACTTAAAAATTTGTGGAAGAAATTAAGGAGGTGATGCACCTGCTTGCTTAATGTAAAGGACCATATTATTTTCCAATTTATTAAGTGAAAACGTCCAAAAGGGACCCTCTAAAGCATCAAACTTATCACATCTCCTTCATATTACTTATTTTCAGATAATTACTCCCAAGGAAAGCCATGGTAGCTCCAACAGTTTTTGTCTATAGCTTCACCATTAAAATTTGAAGCAAACCATTGTTTTTAAAATACAAGTTAGTAGAACATCTCTCATCTTAAGGAATTCAAGTGAATAATCAGATTCAACATCAAGGTAAGGGATAGAGGATAACCTAAACCTTGAAGAACCCATTTCTTAGCAAGTGAGGTTTCTTCCTAGCAAGGTAAGCTGTGAAAATTTTCATCCCTCTCTTGTTCTTGCATAATTTGTAAAAGTTTGTATGTCTTAATGAACTGAGGAGTGTTGCCTCTATATTATGTTATCTGGTAAATGTTCAGGTAGGATGTTTGGGACAGACAAGGAGTAAAGAACTTAAGTTTTTATTGTGAGATTATTTTATGAATTTAAATGTTAGTTGCAACTCACATGATGTTGATCATAAGTCATGAGTTTATATTGCTATTTCCACTTTGTGATGCTGAAGGACTATTTTGTGTATCGTAAAATAAGGGGGTATGTATGGATATGTGCAGAGAAGTCATGGGAACTAGTTAGAGGAAAGAACCTTGAAAGTGTAGATATATGACGCTTAATGAGTGTTGCATGAGCTGACTTCCTGCGATCCCTTTATATCTAAAACTGTTCTGATGTTGTTTAATTAGCAGACATGCTTAAATGGAGGAATATGGACAATGAGTATCTATGTAGTTGAGCTTGAACTTGATTTTGAGCAGATTGGGTTTTAATAGTAGTAGTTGAATTATATATTCAATAGATATAGCTACTGAACCTTAGTTTGCTTTTACTAGGATGGGAATATATGATATCTACTCTTCTAGTATTAGCGTAGTAGGTGAACATGTGATGCACTTTTCGGCAATGAATGGATATATAGTTCCGTGTTATGATTGTGATATTGTCTTGTATAAGATGACATGACATTTTTGTACTAGATCAACATGTAGATGTGTGCAACGCGATGGGCTAGAGGTAGAGGGGTGAAAGTTTGATCATTTTCCTTGTGAAAACATAGATATTATACCTTTTGTCTTTGGTATGGTAATGGGAAGGCTTAGAAAGCTCACTTTGCCCTTTAATTCTACTGCACAAGAGCTGTTTTTTTTTTTGGCCTCATGTGATCATTTTATCTATAGAGTAATAAAAGGTTATATTCTCTGGATCTTGCATGTGAAATGGTTGTTTCTCTGTATTGTGTCTGTGTATTTCAGGTGGACAAATCAAGTTTGTCCTATTTTTGTTAGTTAATTATATTTTTTTTTATTCGCTCCATTAATGTCTCGAAGTTGTCCGTAGCACTTTGGTGTAGATGCAAAAGAGTGCAACATATGTGATGTGTGAGTTAAGTTTGCGTCATGGGTTTAGACCCTATTGTCGACAAAAGCTTGGTATTTAAGTGAGGGGTAGATAGGGTACACACTCATTATTGATCGGCAGAAAACATTTGCTATGTTTCTATTCGTATGTTATCCTAATCTCTATCTCTCTCATTCTCGAGGAGTCGGTTCAGGAGTGTGGCGAGTAGGAAGATTCAAGTTAATTTGGTGGTAAAATTTCACATTTGACGACTTTGGAGATAAATTTTAGATCATAAATTTCTAGCCTTTTTCTTCAAATTTTTGGGTTTATTTGTTTTTTCCCTTCAGATACTGCTATAATTTACTTTGTTTTTTGTTTCGAGTATAATTCTATTTTAAGATTAACAACATTAGAGTGATATTTAAGAACATACAAACATGAAATATGGAAAACAATGGAAGTTTCATTCAATTGTAATTCTAAGATCCTTCATTCTGTCATATGTGTTCTAATTATTTCATTTTCTTTTCGTGATTTCAAACTCTTGCTTTTCACTCATTTAATGTAATTTGACTTTCTATAACATACACTTTCACCGTGAAAAATAAGTAACTAAGTGGATTCAATTAGATTACTGAACTTTTCCATAGTCTTTTAATCAGTGTAACTTGAAAACATATTGATAATGGTGCAAAATCCCAGCCTAAGTATAACAAGAAGAAATTGTGAATGGTGCCTATCCTTATATAATGAATGTATCATTATTTCATTTCCCTTTAACTTTTTTGTTAAGATCATACTAAGATAGAATCTCTTCATTGTCTCCATTAGTGATATTAAACGTTGAAATATAGACTCAAAACTACTCATTTGTTAAATGTTTTCTTGGAATAAGAAAATATTTTTGCAATAGGTAAAATCACTCTAACTTCTGCTTTAGGATTTTAGTAGTTTCAGTTTGTTTAGTTGAATGTGGTTCACTTGCTTTTTGAAGGTACCTCAAATCCTTTCCATATATTGTCGGTTTGAAATGGAAATGGTTGATCTTGGGACTACAACTCCTTCTCTGTTGGAACAATAAATTGAGGTGAACTTGTGATATCTGCTTCAGATAAAAATATTTGTTTTGGTTTATATGTTCTCTAAAAGTATTTGAATAATAATACTTCTAATAGACAATTTAGTTTCGGTATTGCTAGAGTTAGTTAGGCATGCTTTAGTCAGTTAGAGGCTTTTATTGAAATATAGTTAGATTTAGTTTTAGTTGAGTTTGATCTTTTAGTTGTCATTTAACTAGTTTTCTATATTTAGTTTAGAATGGGTATTCCCCATCATTTCCCCTTTATGTTATGTTTTAGGATTTCACACTTAATTATCTCATTTCAGTTATCTTAGTATCCTTATGATATGACACCAGAGTTAGTTTGGGGTCACTCGTGATCCTAGGTATTCTGTTCATGGCTTGGGGGTAGCTTCAGGGTGTGAAAAACATGGTATCCTATCACTAGGTTGAAGAGTCCTAAGGTGTCCAAAATGCTGCATTAAGTAGAACCCCTTTCTAAGTGTGTAGCGGGCCACGCCTATGAGGGGGAGCATACAAAGTACTTTAGGAAAAACTTCAGTTTCTTGATATTTTATCATATGTTGCTGTGATCTCTCTTTCAATCCATTGTTATGCGTTATCAAATCATGCCTCCTTATAGAGTTTACCATAGGAATGCTAATGCTCTTAACTTGAATGCAACTCCTCCAATCCTAGATCATGAGGTTTCAAATGTTATTTCACAATGTAATTAAAATACTGGCCTAGAGTGTAGCTTACAAGAATAGTCAACAGGTTACAGTTCCTGCAAATGCTAGTGGTGGATCAGCGACAACTATGATTTCTATTTTTGTTATGATTAACCCACCTGTGTTTCTAGGTTTTCATGTTTGTGAGGATCCCCAAAACTTCATTGATGAGTTCAAGAAAAAATTTGGATTGATGCAAGTGACAGTAAATGAAAGTGAAGAGTTGGCGTCCTACTAGCTTAAAAATATGGCTCACAGATGGTTTACACTGTGGAAAGACAATAGGGGCGAGAATGTCACCCATGTGACTTGGGAATGTTGTACTGGAGCTTTTTTGGACAAGTTCTTCCCAAGTTAGCTGATGAAGGCTAAGTCTTAGGAATTTATGAATTTGAGAAAAGGTTCCATATCAATCCAAAATTATGGACTTAACTTCATCCAACTCTCTAGGTATGCTCCACATATGGTTGCCTATTCTAGGTCCCACATGAGTAATTTTGTTTTTAGGGTATCTGTTTTGGTGAAAACAAAGTACATAAATGCTATGTTACTGGAAGATATGAAAATCTCTTGGCCCATAAGTCATGTTAAGCAGGTTGAGGGAGATAATCTTAAGGAACGGGCTAAGAAGAACAAAAAATATAGTATAGGAAACTATGAGTATCCTTAACAAAAAATGGGTGGTCGAAATTGCTCGCAGTGTCTATAGAAATCTTT
Source organism: Solanum habrochaites (assembly GCA_027704765.1). Lineage (NCBI taxonomy): Eukaryota > Viridiplantae > Streptophyta > Magnoliopsida > Solanales > Solanaceae > Solanum > Solanum habrochaites. Next base: position 9,824,523 of record JAKWJA010002498.1, on the reverse strand, counting down.
TGCTCTAGCACCTTCATCAACTAGTGTTCCCTCCTCTGTGTCTCGTCGGTATAAAAAAGGTAAGAACCTGCCCAACTAGTCCAAAGGGAATTGTTTCCCTTACTAAGACCTACCCAACTTTACAAAAGTGTGGTAAAAACCATCCAGGCGAGTGTCTTGTGGGGAAAGATGGATGTTTTAAGTGTGGTTGAGGGATTTACCTTCTTTAAAATAGGGTAATAAGGTAACAATGGTAGGTTTCAATCTACAACTTTAGCAGAACCAGTAGGTCGCCTGACTCAATATGGTAACTCATCTGGAACATATTGTGGTAAGCTCTAGAACAGGTTTTATGCTCTCCAGGTTGTATGCTCTCTAGGCTCGCTAGGATCATGAAGATTTTCCTAATATGGTTACTTGTACATTGTGAGTCTTTCATTTAGATTCTCATGAATTTTTAGATCTAGGGGATACTCTTTCCTTTGTAATTCAATATATAGCAATACACTTTGGTGTTAGTCCATAAAACCCTCTTCGAACCCTTCTAGTTCTCTACTCCAGTTTGTGACCTAGTTATAACTAGATGGTGTATAGAAATCGCCTGTAATATTCCAAAAAGTCAGCTCAGCAGATCTTGTAAAGTTAGAAAGAATAAACTTCGATATCATTCTAGGAAAGGATAAGTTACACTTTTATTATGCCTCAGTTAATTCTGAAACTAGGATCGTTCGTTTTTATTTTCCAAATAAGCTAATCATAGAACAAAAAGGTACAAACTCAGTGCTTATGGGTTAATTTATCTCTTCCCTTAAGGACAGAGAGATGATCTCTAAGGATTACATCTACCTTCTAGTTGGGGTTTAGGACTTAAGCTCTTAAACCCCAACTCTTGAGTTAGTCCTAGTAGTTAATGAGTTTCCAGAAGTGAAGATATTCCTAAGTCCTTTTTGAAAGGGAAATCGACTTCGAAATTGATCTCCTTGAAGATACCCACCCAATTTATTTCCGTCCTTACTAAATAGATTCAGATGAGCTAAAGGAATCGACAAAGTAGTGGAAATACCTTCTAAATAAAGGTTTCATCAGAACTAGTATTTCCTCAAGGGGTGCACCAATATTATTCGTAACTTTCATGCCCCGAGGATACCCTTTGGACGCGGACACGGGACCTAGGATCACTAATGACACAAGCTAACCTTGCTGGCATATCATAAGCATAGTAAAGTTAAATGAATCAATAAACATTGTGTGTAAGCTAAATCATATTGTAATCAGAGATGGTGGGGAATACCCATATACTAAATGTGAATAAGAAACCTAAGAGTTTGAATACAAATGAAAATTCAAATTCTAGCACTTAAGCTAAGACTAACTATCTCTGAATATAGCCACTACTAACTATAAATATTGGGACATGCCCCCACTAGATCTTCAAAAAACTAAAACTAATGTTAAAAACAACAAAGATAATAGTGTAACTAGTCCTTGACGATTGAGGACTCACCAGTGACGTTGTTGATACGAAGATCAAGGACCAATCTGTGTGTGATCTAACTGTTAAGGAGCTGAATCTACATCACAAGAAGATTAAGGACAGAGTATGAGCCAGTACTTAAAAGGCACTGAGCATGCAAGATAGAATAAAACAAAACAATGACATAGCTGAAGAAAGAAATAAAGTAATGATATAATCTTAACATGATAAGGATATTGAAAATACGAAACATGAACTAACTGAATGTAATGTCCAAGTTTAAAATATACTGAGACTGAATTACTAAACTGTATACATAACATGGTAAATGCAATACAGTTTGACTGAACTGTGGGAGCGACTAATAACTGACATAAAACCACATGATCTAAATGTGGAGTATGATGTATACGCCCCATCGGGAAGAACCATTATGTAGAACCCATATTCTATGTGTACTAGTTTATTTATATGACAGTTATAAATTTCCTTGTGATATAGCTATGGACTCAGTTTCCTATGCAACTAGTTACAATAGAATAAGTTTAAACTGAACTCCCCTATAGATTTTGATGTGACCTGAGTAAGTTGAAATCGATGAAATTATTTAAACTTGAGATCAAAAGGTGACATTTGAGTCTAAAGTTTAAAGTGATAGTGTATATAAGTATTTAGTTAAATTAAAGATATTAAAGTCTAGAAATGGAATAAAATATTGAGCTGCTTGCTTAAACCCAAGGTAATAGGTGAAGTAGCTACTTAGAATTAGTGAACCGCATTTTAAGTGAAAAGGGAAAGTAGGTGATGCAGCTACTTAGAATTAGTGGATTACATTTTGAGTGAAAAGGGCAACCAGGTGATGCACCTACATAGAATTAGTGAACTGCATTTTAAGTGAAAAGGACAAGTAGGTGATGCAGCTACTTAGAATAAGTGGAGTGCATTAAGTGAAAATGACAAGTATGTGATGCACCTACTTAAAAACTTGTGGAGGAAATCAAGGAGGTGATGCACTTGCTTGTTTAAAGTAAGAACCATATTAATTTCCAATTTATTAAGTGAAAACGTCCAAAAGGGACCCTCTTAAGCATCAAGATTATCACATCTCCTTCATATTACTTATTCTCAGATAATTACTCTCAAGGAAAGCCATGGTAGCTCCAACAGTTTTGGACTGTAGCTTCACCATTAAAATTTGAAGCAAACCATTATTTTTAAAGTACAAGTTAGTAGAACATCTCCCATCTTAAGGAATTCAAGTGAGTAATCGGATTTAACATCAAGGTAGGGGATAGAGGATAACCTAAACCTTGAAGAACCCAACTCTTAGCAAGTGAGGTTTCTGACTAGCAAGGTAAGCTGTGAAAATATTCATCCCTCTCTTGTTCTTGCATAATTTGTAAAAGTTTGTATGTCTTAATGAACTGAGGAGTGTTGCCTCTATATTATGTGATCTGGTGAATGTTCAGGTAGGATGTTCTTGTTGGGAGAAAATAGAGTGAAGGCCTTAAATTTTGATTGTGAGATTGTTTTGAGAATCTAAATGTTAGTTGCAACTCACGGGATGTTAATCGGAAGTCATGAGTTTATATTGCTATTTCCACTTTGTGATGCTTAAGGACTATTTTGTGTATCGTAAAATAAGGGGGTGTGGATGGATATGTGGAGAAGTCATGGGAACTGGTTAGAGAATAGAACATTGAATGTGAAGATATATGACGCTTAATTGAGTGTTGCATGAGCTGACTTCCTGCCATCCCTTTGTATACGATTTTCCAAACGTGTGAAGCCCGAAGAGTTTCAAAGAACCTTATAAGAAAGTTGTATAGTATAAGAAAAAATTATAGGAGAATGAGTGGGAAGAACACCCTTGATAGTATCAATTGTAGATTTATTGCCAAGTACTGTTTTAGTCTTGATCAAGTAGCCCGAATTTGTTGATCAACATCTATAATGCTAGTTTTATTATTTACTCCATTATAGATAAATAATCTAAAAGGAAGACGGTTAACTCATTGTAATATCCAAATTTGTGCATCAAGGTATGTAAGACTATTTGATTTCATATTTCTTCGGCATGAATCTAACATATATATTACAAAGTAAGCTTTCTAAGTGCCCTTGGTAGTGACTGGTTCCTACTCCCTAGAGCATTAAAAGGATTAGTCTAATATGAGGTTATTACTAAATATATGTGCTTACTCTACCAAGTATTATCAATCAAGGTTTAAACTTGTTTCATCATCAAATTTCCCTTGGCACGTACTCCCCTTATATAATCAAAAGTGATGCTAGATTACACATGGTACATATGTCTATATTGGATATACAATCTTTCTGTATCTTGCCAACTTTCTTCAATCGTCTATTCCATCATATATGTCATCTTTTCACGCGTTCATATTCTTCCTTTATTAGTTATTATTATTCTCATTCTGTTAGACTATAATGTTATCTCATAATATCCCTAATTTCTCTATTGTGAATTATTATATTGTACTTGGAATATGTATCCTTCCTTAAGTTGAATCTTTTCACATTCTCACTTGGTTCCACGTTCATGTATACCTCGTATTTGATATTATTTAGCGAGTATTTGGCTATGATATAGAGTTCAAATCTCTTGGCTGAATGATAAATGTCTTTAATTGATGTGCTTCAATTTGAGATGTCAAAATGCTTGCTGAGTCATATAAGCTCCTATGTATTATGTTTGTGTCACATTTGCTTCCCATGTTATTGTTATTATCGTAAGTCAATATGCTTCCCATGTTATTGTTATTATCGTAAGTCAATATTCAAATAACTTGTACTACTGGTCCAAAGTTCCAAATCTCAACAGTGATCATTACCACTAAAACAACAATATCAAAAGAGATAATGATTATCAAAAGAACAATCTCAAAGGAGCTATGATTATCCAAAGAACAATCCCAAAAGAATTATGTACATCAAAACAACAACTCCAAGGATTAAACAATCTAAGTAAAGAAATTTGTATAATTAAGGGTGGCAGCCCAACGACAAATGTATAGCATGGGTAGACCCAATTGGTTTTAAATGGTGGAAGCTCATGGGAGAAAGCCTCGCCTTGGCCGATCCCAATTGGTATTGAAGGTGGGCAGCTCAGGGGCGAAAGCCGAGCATGGGCCGATCCCAATTTAAATTTGTGGAAATATGAGGACAGTATCCCAGGGGTAAAATTGCTTAGAATGGGTCATCCTTTTCTACCACTGATCAGCTGGTCATTTGTATCAGATGTCATATAAAGAATATAACACACAAAAAAGTAAAGAAAAGAATGTAACATTCATGATTCTACAAACTAAGCAAAGGTGGTCTCAAATCCTATCTATTTTGATTTAGTTCACTGAAGCTCCAATTTTACATATGGATGTAATATCCTTACATATTCACTACATTCTTTCGTACTGATGTCCCTTATTGGGCATGCTGCATTTCAGGGTGCAGGTAAAGGTACTCAACTAGTATATCTCCCCTATAGAAGAACATGATACCCCGTGGTTGTTGGTGAGCTCCACGTTGATTTAGGGCTTTTCCGAGTCCTTACTATTCATGTTTTCATAGTTTTATAGTCATGGGTAAGGCTTTATAGAAATTTTAAAGTTATCATCTATATCCATAGTTTCACTTGTCACATTTATCGATTTAGCTATTCGACATGTATCATACATGAAGCTTTTTCTTACTAAGACTATTTGAATAGTGATTTACTTTTTCATCATAGGTTACTTTAAAACACGTATTCATATGGTACATGTCCTCCTCACCTAGGGTTAGGGTGTTACACAATATACCCTGTAAAAGGTATATAAGCATGACTAGCGTGATCGCTAAAATGATGCCCATATATGGAGATTACAACCTACGAGGGCACGTAGTTTTGGGGATATGAAGGTAACTGGCCCTAGTCCAACTCATTAAGCTACTCCTGATTGATTATGTAAATGTACAATATTATGACTATCATGTTTTAATACTGGATAGCTAAAAATACGGACAATTATACTGATATTGTAACATTCGTAAACTGAAGCATGTACGTATATACATGAATTAACTGACCTAGCATGTGCAACTATACTGATATTGTGATATTCATAAACTAAAGAATGTATGTATATACCTTTATTAAGTGGCCTAGCACGTGCAATTCATGAACTAAAAGAAATACATAGATAGGGTCCTCAATTTTATGCAAGAATCGGAGCAACAACGTGATAATCTTATTTAGATCATACTAAAAGTTGGACCCAAAAATTTCTAACATTCAAGAAACCCGATGAAATTGACTACAATCTAGGTGTAAAAGGAACCTACTAGTGAAATCCCACATATCAAGAAACATACAAAAATCTACGGACCTAATGTGTGAAGGGAACCCACTGCTAAAATCCCACATACCTTGTGATGAATTTCACGGAGAAATATTTCAATTTTGGGGCTGGAACTAATGGAAACTCGGTGTTTTTAGGGTTGCTACCTCTTTCTCCTTTTTTATTCTAATTTTCTATGTTGTTGGTGAAAGATATGACTTGGGTAAGTTCCAGTAATGTTTCTACTATAAAACTGACAAGAAAACGTAGTTTGGGTTGTTAAAACGCGTAGTTTAGGTGTCCAACACATATGAGAAAAAAGACCAAAATAACCTCACTTAAAAATTTGATGGGGATGACCATGACCACTCACGAACTTTGAAAGGGACCATGCACCGTGGGACTGGTCCTATTCACGAGCCTTACCATGGACCATGTGGATGACCACGGACCGTGAAGGTCCTCGTGGTCCTCACTTAGGATGAGGGCTGGTAGATCAAGTTCACGGACCCACCCACAGACCGTGTGGAGAACCACGACTTTTGAAGGTCCTTGTGGTCCTCACTTAGCAATGGGGTCTAAGAGCTAGGATTGGTGTCCTACACTTTAAGCTCCTATGGATGCCACCACATACCATCATCCAGACCATAACCCGTGAAGGGTCCCTGGTCTGACGTCTAAGCCTGGTGGAGTCTAACTCTCCACCACGGGTAGGTCAACGGACGGTGGACCCTACCACAGTCTGTGATCCGTGTTCTAGTTCACTGGTTCAGGTAATTTTTTGCAATTTTTTTCTAAGCCTGATTTTCAAGGTGTTACAATATCTCCTTGCGGGAACAATCATCCTTCAATGAAGACTAAACTAGCTGAAATGGAGGGAAAGAGCTGCAAACCTAACCATTAAATACTGGAAACTGATTTCTGATTAAACTAAGTTATTAGAACATGCAAATACACTTAAAATGCAAGTACAAACTGAAGGAATATGATACTAAGACAGAATTTGCGCATGAATAATTGAAAAATTGGAAAGGAACTATTACCTCAAGATGGAATAAAATCGGAAGGAAAGAGGTGAGGATACTTGACCTTCATGGCTGCTTCTTCTTCCCAAGTAGCTCCCTTTACGGACTGACTCCTCCACAAAACCTTAATTGAGTTGACTGCTTTGTTTCTCAATCTTCTAACCTAAAGATCAAGAATTTCAACTAGTACCTCCTTATAAGTGAGACTATCCTTCAGAGCCACAATTTCTAACGGTACTATAGATGTTGGATCACCCATACACTTCTTTTGCAATGAAATGTAAAAGACCAGTTGCAGTGCTGCTATTTATACTGGAAACTCTTACTCATAAGCCACTTTACAAATTCTTTTCAAGATATTTAAAGGTCCTACATATCTAGGTCGAGCTTTATTTTCTTATCAAATCTCATATCCCCTTCATAGGTAACATTTTCTTGAAAACACAATCATCAACTTGGAAATGTAATTCCCTTCTCCTCACATCTGCATAAGACTTCTAGTGACTCTAGGTTGTCTTAATTCTATCTATAATGAGTTGCACTTTCTCCATATAATCATGAACATAATATGGCCTTATTAAGGTTGCTTCACCTACTTACAACCGATCAATTCAAGTTCTGCATCTACACTCACACAATGCCTTATAAGGGGTCATCTGAATACTAGAATTGTAGCTATTATTTTAGGTCAACTCTATAACATTAACTTCAGTACCAAGACCTTTTTGAAAGACTTTGAGAAATGAGAGATAAATTGAGGATCTCTATCTTAGATGATAGACAAAGGAACCCCATGCAACTTGACTCTCTCATTAATGTGAAGCCGGTGTAGTCCTCCGCTGAATCTGTTGTCTTCACCGCCAAGAAGTGGGCAGAATTAATAACCATGTCAACAATATCCCAAATGGAGTCATAATGTCTACAAGTACGAGGTAAACCTATAATAAAGTCCATGTCGATCAGTTCCCATTTCTAAGTAGGAATGTTGATATCTTGGGTCATACCTCCTGAATTCTTATGTTCTACCTTGACTTGTTGACAATTAGGCACTTCGCCACAAAATCTGTTATATGCCTCTTCATAACATTCAATCAAAAGACTTCTCATAGATTAAGGTACATCTTAATGGCGCCTGGATGAATAGAATACCTGGAATTATGGGCTTTTGCAAGAATCTACTGTCTGAACTCACCCATCTTAGGAACACATAGTCACCCTTGATACCGAAGAACACCATCTATCCTTTGGGAAAAAATTATCTCCAATTCATCTTTTAGTTGTAATTAAACTCAATTTTATAGATTCAGATTTTGAATGGGTATTACCCATTAATTCCCCTTCATGTCATGTATTAACCTTCCGTACAAAATTATCTTATTTTAGTTATCTTAGTAAGCTTATGATATGCCAATAAAGTTAGCTTGGGACCACTCATGATCCTAGTTCTCGTGTTTACGCCCTTGTGTAGCTTAAGGGCGTGAGAAAAATAGAAATTATATTTCAACAAAATTAATTTTAAAAACTATATAAATTAGTTGTATGAATTTCTAAGGGTGATATCAATAGTTGAACTGAGTGATTTCTAAGTCAAATACAAATAGTTGAGTGATTTTTTAATTATAAAACAAAGTTAAGTTACTTTTTAAGTGAATTATTCTAAGTTGAGTGACTTTCTAAAGTGGAGTTTTAAAAGTTGAATGACTGAGATATCAGCTCATCATTTTAATCAACGTACTATTTTTCATTATTATATTATATCATATAAATATATTATTATACTTATTGCCCATTTGGCCATCAGATATGAACTCATAATTTGCAATCATGATATAAATTATGAGATGTAGTTGAAGTTTTATTTGGAAATGCAATTTGAACATTTTATGTTGTATGTTGTATACTAAACGTAAAAATTTAATAAGTTATAAAACTACTAAGATTATCTTAATTCTTTTTAGAGTCTTACCAAATAAGAAAAAGTTTATAATCGCATAATATAGTATCACAAAGCTATTCTAAAAATTTACAAAATTTTATTGATCAAACTTTAATTTAACAAAATAAAATTAAATATAAGTTGTAGTGTTTGGTTTTTAATATAATCCTCCCACATACTACCAACAACCATCTCTTTTTTAACTAGCATTTCTTGATTATATAACTGAGAAGAGAAACAAACATTGTTACTTTGAGTCATTTGGTTGGTAAGTAAAGTTGATCAAAACTAAATAATATAAATGGTATAGTAGGAATTGATATGAATTACTAATAAAATTTGTGTTGGTGAGAATAATTTTTATATGAGATATAAATGGTTTAAAAGTAATGATATGACTTACAAAATTTATTTATATATGAAATAAATTGTTAGTAGATATAAGTGCGGGATAGTTTAAATAAAATATAAATTTATTTTTAGGTCAACCATAAATTTGAAAAACCTCATATCATGATTTGAAATTTCAAAATTAGAATGGAATCACATTTCTAATTGTTAATTTCTTGTCGTGATTCCAGACGCCTTATTAAAGGGAAATCCCCTAGAGAAAATATTGAAAGAAAAAAAAAACTATTCAAGTTGAGTGACTCTAATATCCTTTCTAAAACAAAAAAAAAATTATTTACCCTTATGAACTAAATTAGTCATTGATAGTAATAATGTTTAAAAACCATGACATATATTTTTTTCCACATGCCACATCAATAGTAAATATATATGATATTATAGGTAATTAACAAATATAATAGCACATTCTTGGTATGAATACGAAAGGAAAAAATCTTTCATATCATACATACAATATGTTGACACCAAATTTTTGCCTTCCACAATATAAATTAGTCATCGAGCTTCTTAAATTCCAAACGATCTGAAATAATTAAATTATATAATATTTTAAATATTTTTCAAGTCATTTTAAAGAATTGTCATTATTATAAATTTTAAAATGTTAAAAAATGATTTATATAGACTATATAATTTTGTATATATTTATCATATTAAAGTTTGAAAATCATGTCAAAAAGATTTTAGTTTTACTTAAATATTTGATTAACTTGCTACATGCCTTTTCCTAGGGATATTTGGTGACTAAATATATGTTTTTTTTTTAATTTACTATTCTTCTCATTGTTGCTACTGGAGAGGCATATGGCTGCATATCCCTTTGTTTCTTGTATTTTTAAGCGTGTTCATCTTGTAGGAAAGATATCTTTTTCTATGTCAACATACATAGTCATCTATTTGATTAAAAGCTAATAACAATGACACGTTTTATTTCAATGGCTATTGTCAAAAAAATGTCTTCTCTGATTGTAGTTGTTTAGTGTGTGGTTTAGGCATTTAATATTCTATTCATGCATGCTAGATTATAGGATTGCCCCCATTTGGTTGATTATTAATACCAATGTGATATTTTCTGGTGGAATAAACATGTCTGATGCATTTTCTTAGTATAATAGGCAGTGATGTCTCTTGGTTGATCAACTGAAGTGAAATGTGGTTACTTAATTTGTCTCTTTGAAATCCACTAAGTAGCATTGGCTGTAGCTTTTTTTTCATTTTTTTTAACTAAAGGATGCTATTCTTGTGAATAAGTTTAAGTTTGAATGCTAATGTTATCCCTCTTTCTTTGCATGTGGAACTTGCCTCGAGTCAATTTCGGACTCTCATCTCCTATCTTTGCATCCCCTTATTGGGACAAAAGCCTAACTTTACCCCTTGCAGAATTCAGCCCAAATTAGTTGCAGCAGGCCCAAAAATGGCCCAAATCCTCTCTCTCGCTTACTCTTAAATTATTTGATTATGAATATTTATTATTTGGTTTCTTTATTAACCCTAACTTTGAAATTATTCAATAACTTAATTAATTCCACAAGAGATGAACTATATTCTTTATGTTAGTATGTTTAAATAAATTTCATTTTTATCAACACTTGGTTTTTATTTATTTGAAAACTTTTACTTAACCTTCAATTAACTCAAAATAGTCTTCATTCTTTAATTGACCAATTTGGTTTAAAATATTATTCTAAAAAATGCCTCAAATAAGTTCTAACAAATCTAGTCTTGTTAAAATTCTAGTCACTTGTATTATATTCAAATGTTTCAATTAAGATTCCATTTTCTTGAAAAATTAGAAATTGTTCTTTTAACTATTTTCTCAAGTTAATCGAGTATTTTAAATTAATAATATTATTTTTATATTGAATTATTTTTTAAAAAAATAGTCAAAAATATTTAACCTAAGTCGTAGGATAACGGCATGTTCGCGGACGCTTCAAGTGCCCTAAAAACCTTCTTGAAGCGTAAATAAGAATCTCTTACCCATTTTCTCTAAATTTATTAAGATTTAATCTTTGAGATCCTTTTAAATTAAGTTTTTTTAATTTATTTTTAAAAAATTAAGTGGCGACTCTTTTCTAAGTATTTTTCTCAGATGTTTTATACTTAGGAACATTTCAAAAAGTGATTTTTCTAAAGATAGTAAAGTGATAGTAAAATTACGTCATAACACAATATATTCATTGTATAAATACAAAAGGGGGAAAAGGAACATTCATGATTATTCAATTTAGGTCTTTCATCTTCTAATTAATGTACAAATTAATTGTATTTTTTTTCTTTTGGGGGGATATTTTAAATCCCTTTTGACAACTTAATATACAATGTGTTTGTTAACTGAAAAGTTGAATATAATTTTTGAGAATTTAAAGAAGTAATATTACGAAGGTTTGAAAGGCTTCCAAAGTGCTTTTATTATTTCTAAGCTATATGTAACTCACTTAATTGATTTTTCTACCACAAGACTTTTACAACTAGTTTCTTACATTTCATTGATATCTTTTTGCCCCTCTTGCCTCCATCTAATACCTTGTCATAAATCATTAATGATAGATCAAATTGTAACAAAAACATGCATATGAATTAAAAATTAGTCAAAATTAAATGTTTCAGAATCGAGTCTTTAACAAAAGTTTTTAGAATAAAGAAATGAACCAAACCCGGCCCATCTCAATAATAGACAGAAATATAAACAATAAAAGGAAAGTCTACAAGGTTTTAGAAGGGTTTCTTGACTTATTTTTCCTCTTCAAAACCCTTTTTTCATCGCCGCCACACTTACCTACTCCTTTGGTGGGTGAGGGATCTTTGAGGTGAAGAGATTTAGGCTATGGTTGGTCGGAGCTGGGTTCATACAACATCATTGAGAGTCTCCAATTTCTTCTATGCTCAGGTAGGGGATCATATTCTTTTGTATTCAATTCTTGTGCAGATTGTTTTATCTTTTTGATGCTTTAGTTTGTTGGATTTGAACCCGATCCGTATTATCTTGTTCCAACACTAATGAAGCTACCAAATTTGTACATTCTTTTTCTTAAATATATCATAATTGTCTTTAAGTACATCTCTGAAGATTTTAGATAATTTATCATTTATCAAGTATTTTATTTGAAGGCAAATCTCATATGTACATTAATATTACCATCTAAAGGTTAGACTGCTGGATTGTGTGTACGCATTAGTTATCACTATCCAGGTCCTTTGATAGAGTAATAGTGTGGAAACTGAATAGCTTAAGTTAAATCTGGCACAATAGTTTTACTTGGAAATCTCCTTGCTCAAGGGACTAAAATCACGACCTAACACACAGATTTTGAATTGCTTTCACTAATCTCAAGAAAAAGTGAATACAAATTCAAGCTACAACAATGAAACTAAACTCTTAGTCTCACACTAAGTAATACCTCTATTACTTACTGAGCAAGAGAAATACATTCATTGCCCACTATATTAACTACCACGAATTAATATAGACTTCAACACCCAAGACACACAATTAACTCTAATTGTGTTCTTACAACAATACACACAAAGGTTTTGAAATGTTTCTTTATGAATGTGAAACAATCCTACAAGTTTAGCACAAAACATGAATTCAATAACACCAGCAGATAAAGATTTCTCTTCTTTGGCCTATCTGGTCCCTTGTTGTATGCATTATTTTATGCTTGAGTTCTTTAGAAGAAATTTTCTCTTACTTTGAATGAAGGAATGTAAAGTTGTTTGTTACTTTGAATATATCAATAAACAAATAGAGTTATTTACCAATGCTCTGTTAAAGTCTGGTCCCTTAATTTGTGAGGATCAAGAAAAGACCTAAAATACAATATTTTCTTTCTTTTTGATGATGAAAAACAAACATCATTCTCAAACTGAGTGTATTCATTCATTCCTTTGTCAGGATGCCCACCTGTTACTAAAAGTCATTCATTCCCTTGTCATCAAGCCCACTTGTTACAATTAGCAACATGTAAAAACCTATTCTCCCTTTTGACATCACTATTAAGGTAAGCAGTAACACACAAAAACAATATTCAAATTAGTAAGGAATTCAAAATCATAGGAAGTACAGGACAATGTCCTTTTAGATTAGTGTGTCACAAAACTAGCTATTAAGTAGCACCAAAACAAATATATTGCCATTACAACATTTTCAAGAAGCAAAAAAACAAGACTAGACGACATACAATTTAGGACAGAGGGGGGCCATGAGTAAAAGATATTCAATAAAAATTATCATAAGTGTGCACGTGAACAAGCTTCTTAGTGAGGGACTTGACCTTCTCACTCAGTTAGGCATTTTAATCTACCAGTCTAGCGTTTTCATCCTTCAATCTGTTGATTTCCTCCTTATTCAAAGTGTTAGTACCAGGTCATTGAGATTTTTCCTTTTTAAGAAGGGCTAGACATCGAGAAGTCTCTACATCCTTAGCTTGTAGAAGAGAAGTAAAATCGTTCATTTCATGTTTAAGAGTTTCCTGATTTTCAAGGTCTTCAAAAACATAAGCCTACCTTTCCCTCCACACATTCATATTCAATAAGTGTGGTCATAGAGAAAGTCTTCTTGATAGTACTTGCTACCCTTCTACCAAGGGACCTTAAAATGATCAAAAACAAAGTTCAATAAGGTACCATAAGCTATCCATGCTTTGCATTCCTCTATGTCATTATCTGATGCATATGTTCAATCATGATTATGGGAAGATTTATTGCTTCAAGCTTATCCAATTGTTCCATGAGGAATAGTTCCGCAGAAGATGGAACTGTTCGCTTTCCAGTTCTACGTAGGAGTACCTTATTGACAAACTCATTGAATAGTTAATGCTCCCCCTTTAGAAATTTCTTAGGAAGCCCAACACATTTTTTGTTACAATATTTTGTAGCCCATTGGACGTACTCCATAGAAGGCTTGCATCCTTGAACAGATCAGATCCTTTGCAGGTTTCCCCAGTATTATACCAAAAATTTCTTCACTTAAACTGATCTCTATTGCACAAACAACTTTATTGATTCCGCCATCTTTGAGAAGATTCATATTATAGTAAAAACAAGTACCTAAGGCTCACATATATATGGCACATGACATTATAAAAGATATTACCAACTTTGCAATGCCTCATAATCAAACAGGGAACACATTCTATGTTTAGTCAAAATTTTAGGATCAAACATCCTACCATTTAGTACATTCTGCTTCTCAAGCTTTGCATTTCTTTCTTCTCTGGTTAATACCTTTTCTTCCTCATTTCTTTTTATAGACGGACCAGGTCTCAAAATAGTCTCAAGATTAGAAGAAGCCTTTGTCTTTACACATGCCTTCTTGGCAGGTGATTTCTTCTTTGTTCTTGTGATCCTTTTAACTTTTTTCACGTTGTTCCTCTATTTCCTTTTGACTTTTGGCTACAACTCTCATGATGTCCTCAACTTAGTTTTACTAGACCCTGGATCTTAGGACAACACTATATGGTTCATGACAAGTGTATTATCAACTTTTTTCCCCTACAATTTAAAATTGTTTGAGCCTTATTTGCAATCATGGCATTACTCATACACTTTTGTGTGTTTCTATTTGTTACATACTTCCGATCACCCTTTTTTGAGGAAGAAACCACCAATTTCCCTTTCCCTTTTCTCGTTCTTTTTACCCTTTGATTCACTAGGTCTTCTAAACTTTTGGCTTTAATATCAAGAACAGTCCCTTCAATGTCAGCAGTGGCTTTTTCGGAGTATGTGCTCTTCGAAGTCTTTCCTCGTCTAAGAGAGAGGGAATATCATCATCATCTTTCACATATTCCCTTTGACTAGCATCACTAGGTGCAACAATCTCTGAGGTTTGATTAGACACGAGCTTAGGTCTTTTAGGACCGGATCTGGTGAGTTGCATTTAACCTTAGAGAAAGGTGGATGAATAACTCCTCTTAAAGAGGCCAAACTCTTCATAAGCCACTCCCTTGATGTGGCTAAAATGTTAGATTTTGTTCCATTTCCTTCAGGTTGGTCCCCATGAAACAATATTTCAGACATTATTGAGGATACTGCGTGGTTGATAAGTGACATCAAGATCTTCAGTAGGCTTAACAACTTAGTATGCTACAAAACATAGGGAATTTTTACCTGATGAAACCAGAGTGGGAAAAAAGGGAGACCTTCGAGGACTGATCCACGACATCAGTTTGTTGCATTATAGATTCACCAATTTCTCCCATTCCACACATGAGAGTAAAATTAGAGAGATCTGTAGAATTCCAAATCTTCTGAGAACGAAGAGAGGATTTCTTTTAATTTAAGAGAGTGGTCAGATTTCTTAGACACAATAAAGATTGAAAATAAGAATCCTATTTATTATTGGTATCGGGTCCCTCAGAAAAGGATACAGTTAATTATCAAACTGAAAAGACGTCTATAACTGTTGTAGGAAATAGGGCAAAGACCATTGGGCAATAACTCAATATAGTAGAATGATACTGACCTTGCAAGCGGACCGATCACTTTCAATATATAGCATAACCATCATGACTAAATATTTTATATAACTATAATTCCATGAGTGTCTAGCTGCAGTAAGGTAAAAGTAGTGAAATCACAAATAGTAAGCAATAAGACAAGTGTAGTTACCTGCCATCTTAGCTTAGTTAATGTAGAGGATGCTTGCAAATTTATTGAGGATTAGTGTGGATTTTGCATTCCCAAATTCACTATATTATTGACAAAATGTTTGTTTCTTAATGTTTTGGTAAAGATGCCAGTTAAATTGTCCTCCATTTTGCAAAATCATATCACCATATTCCCTTTATCAACATTGTTTCGAAAGAAATGATGTCTAAAATTAATGTGGTTGGTTCTCTTAATTTTGACTAGATTCTTTTCCTTGTTCATTGAGCTTGTGTTGTCACACATAAAAGGAATTTTGTCAGTGAGAACACAAAAATGATCAAGTTGTTGTCTGATCCACAGGAGTGACCAGAACAGGAAGTTGCAACTTCATACTCAACTTCAGATGTAGACAAAGATACCGATTTTTTCTTCTTTGTTTCCCATGAAAACGGTGATGACCCTAGAAAATTGGCCATTCCTAAGGTGTTTTTCTTGTCAATAAAAAACCCTGCATAATCATCAGTAGCATATCCAACTAAATCAATAGAATCTTCTGAAGGATAAAATAGGACTAGGTCTTGAGAAATCTTTAAATATCTTAGATCATTTTTGTTACCTTACAGTGTGATTCCTTTGGAGCTTCTTGAAATCTAGCATAAATCCAAATGCAAAAGAAAATATCTAGTCTGCTTATGGTAAGCGGAGGGATCCAATGATTCATCTGTACTACGTCAATGCTACCTCATCACTGCCAAGTTTGCTAATCATGCTCACAAGTCTATCAATTATCTTGGTTTCCTAAATATTTAACCTTTTGAGCAGGTCTTTGATATATTTTTCTTGAAAGCCTACTTCAAGACATACAAGACTTTGTCTAATTTCAACACATGATTTTGGAATTCATGATCTTCAAATATGGAGTCTTATTACAATATACTTCTTCCTTTGGATATCCATTTAGAAAAGCACTTTTAACATCCATATGAAAAAGTTTGAACTCTATATGGGTAGCACAAACAATCAGGATTTTGATTTCTTCAATTTTTGCTAATGGGGCAAAAGTCTCATTATAATCAATTCCTTCTTCTTGATTGAATCCCTGAACAACTGATTTTGACTTATTCCTTGTGATATTCCAATGTTCATTCAGCTTATTTTTGAACACCCATCAGGTCCTAATAATAATTATGTTGAGAGGTCTGGGACTAGATGCCACACCTTACTTCTTTTAAACTGATGAAGCTCCTCCTATATTAAGTTCACCTAGTAAACATGCTTTATATCTTGTTGGATGTTCTTGGGTTCAATAGTTTATATGAAAGCAAAAAATGCAACTAGATTTCTAGTCTTTAATCTAGTGTGCATTCCAGATTCAATAAGGCAAGATTGTCTGAGGGATGAGAAGACTAATGTTTCCACCCTGATTTCCTCATAGTCTCTTCGTTGGGTTCAAAAACTTGTTCCCCTTCTTTAGAACTTTCTTTGTTGGTTTGTTATATGTTAGAAGCATTCGAAATAATAGAAGGACCAGAATCTTTTGTAGCTTTTGCATCATCTTCTTTATTTGGAACATTTTCCACCATAGTCTTGCACAAGACTATCTCTTTGAATTTTCATTAATTTTTCAAGTTCAAGATCATCCATGTGTACAAGGTTGTTCCTTTCACCAGCTTCATTGAAGATAACATGAACACTTTCCTCTATGCACAAAGTTCTCTTATTGTCGACTCTGTATGCCTTGTATGCCTTGCTTGTGAAGGAGTACCCCACAAAGACTCCTTCATCACTCTTTGGATAGAATATGACAAGATCATCCATCCTATTGTTCAGCATAAAAGCACTTGTAGCGAAAATCCTTTAGATAACTGAATGAGGTCTTTCTTCCATTCAGTAGCTCATATGGATTTTAATTAAGCATTAATCTGATGAGACATCTGATAGAAAAATGTATTTACCGCTTCTACCCAAAAATTCATTGCATGTCCTACATCAATAAACATGGTTCTACCAATATTCACTATGGTTCTGTTCTTTCTCTCAACAACCCTATTTTGCTAAGAACTTCTGGAGACGAAAAAGTTATGAAGAATTCCATTGTCTACGAGAAAACCATTGATTTGGGCATTTTCAGAATTTGTACCATGGTTTGATCTGATCCTTGCAATTGCAATTTACCTTTATATGGATCCTTTTTGCAAAGATAAGTAATACATGAGTTTTTTCATACTTTGTTTGCATGAATTTTCCAAGTGAACCTTGAGAAGTCATCGACAACCACCATAATGTTTTTCTTCCCATCCCCGCATTGAAATTTCACGCGCCCATAAAAGTCCATGTGAAGAATTTTAGTGGCCAGGTTGTGCTAACACCATTTTTTTCTTAAAAAAGCTCTCGTTTGCTTACCTCTTACGCAAGTATCAATTTTTGTTCTCTACAAATTTCAGATTAGGTAAGCTACAGTTCCAGCCTCTTGAAACCAACTTATTAAACAGTGAGAAGCTTACATGTCCTATCCTTTTTGTCCAAAAATTATCACTTTCACCCTGAGCACTCAGGCATGTGAGATTATCTCTTTTTTTTTTTTTATAATAAAGGTCCGCAACATACATATTGTTAAGCCTTTTAGCCGTAAGAATAACTTCTTTCGAAGTAAGATTAGTGATAAAACATTAAGTTGATAGAAATCTCACTTCATTTCCTTTAACACATATCTGAGAAACACTGAGAAGGTTGTATTTTAACCCATTCATATAGTACACAATATCTATGGAGTGTTCCATAGATCTCCCAATCTTCCCAATGCCAAGGATGAACCCTTTTTTGGTGTTTACAAATGACACACTACCA
Organism: Solanum habrochaites; assembly: GCA_027704765.1. Taxonomy (NCBI): domain Eukaryota; kingdom Viridiplantae; phylum Streptophyta; class Magnoliopsida; order Solanales; family Solanaceae; genus Solanum; species Solanum habrochaites. The sequence goes on along the minus strand of JAKWJA010002498.1, from coordinate 9,805,923 downwards.
CCTTGGTGTGCTTCTAGAGAGAGGAAATTATGGTTTCTCCAGTCATATGCTTTGAGCAACCACTGTCCATGAACCAACATTGACTGCTTCCTCCATTATGCAAAAAGATTCTCTTGTTAGATTTAGGAACCCACATAAGATGGATTTCCCAAAATATATCGAGAGACTTGATATAAAATCTCCCCGTCCATGGTGGAAAATGTTCTTACTAAAACTATATCTAAGACCAGGTGCTTTCCTTTTCTCAAATTTAAAGTAACTTGCTTGATTTTCTTTTGTATTTTTCAAGGATTCACATTTTCTTTTCAATGACCAGTTTTTCAACAGTGAGTGCATAACAAGTTATCATAGATAGACATGTGGTTTCTATGAGGGTTAAACGAGGATTATATCTTTTGACAACCCAAACCCTTACCACTATTGAATTTCTAATTTTCTAAGTTAGAAAGAATCTTTGAAGAATTATTCCATTTCAAAGATTGATTTAGCTCTTGTTCGCCATTATTTGAATCCCTATAGTCACCAATGATCCACTATAGAGTCCATTATCGTTCTTCCCAAGAATACCTTTGTTGTTATAAGTAGCCGAACAATCTTGAACTATCGAAATTTCATTGGGAAAGAGATAAAGAAATGAAGAACCCCTCCTTCACCATCATATTGATTTTCTGAGAGTTAACTATTCCATATACTAAAAGTGATTCAGTTTCATCCGTGCAAGCATCTTGAAAGATCATCATGTTGTTTTTATATGAACTATTGTTGTCCCCCTATATGTTCAAACAAAAAGAATAACTGAATTATGGATCAATGGTAAATTAAAAGAACTAATAATATCATATTTCTAGAAACACAACAATTAATCACTCACAATAGAACATAAAAGAGAAATGTCACCGTTAAGATCTTGATCCTTGGAAATGTGCACCAACGGTTGCATTGGATTATTATTGGACAAGACATCCCATTGGATCCTTGTTTCATTATTAATGAAAAATTCGAACAAGTAATGTTGTTTCATCGGTAACCTAAGTGTCTTGTGGCACTTAACACTACACCAATAGGTTCACCAGATCAGTATGTTCATCCTTGTCATTAAATTTTGATATTCTTCAATTTCTATTTGAATTATTTTCCACTTATGAGTAGTTGCACAAACCTCTATACAAAAATTGTGAGTCATGCGTAGAGACAATATTCACATACCTATCTCATCCTTTGAACCAACTGCCATAAATGAAATATCATACTAATCAAATTTTATTTTATCAATACTCAAAGGTGTAAGAAAAAGGTAAAAAGGATCTGCAAGTGTACAAAGGTGTAATCATGCAAATCCTTTTGTGCCCTTTTTTTTACACTTTCGACTATTGTATAAAAAAATGGATTCTGATGATATATCATGTATGGCGGTTGGTTCAAAGGAAGAGATATGTATGTGGATATTGCCTCAATGCATGACTCACAATTTTTATGCAGGGGTTTGTTCTACTACTCATAAGTGGGAAATAATTCAGTTAGAAAATTGAGAATATCCAAAGTTTATGATGAGGACAGACATTGGTGATATGGGTGATCCTATTAGTGTAGTCTTAAGTTTTACAAAGATAATTAGGTTGCCCATGAAACAACAAAACTTGTTTCAATTCTTCATAATAAACAAGGAGCTAATGGAATGTCTTGTCCCATAATGGTCCAATATAACAGTTGGTCCACATTTCAACGGATCAAATTATTAATAGTGGCATTTCTCATTTATGTGCTAATGCGAGTGATTAATTGTTGTGTTTTCTAGAAATATGATATTATTAGTCCCTTTAATTTATTTTAATCTACAACTAAGTTATTCTTTTGGTTTAAACTTGTCGGTGGATAACAATAGTACAAAGCAAAACAACATGCTGATCTTTCAAGATGCCTACACGGATGCAACTGAATCTCTTTTAGTAGTTAACTCTCAGGAAATCAATATGATGATGATGGGGGGGGGGGTCTTCTTCATTTTTTCATCTCTTTCTCAATGGAATTTCGATAGTTCAAGATTGTTCGGCAAATTATAATGACAATGGTATTTTTGGAAAATATGATAATGTAGTTTATAGTGGATCATTGGTGACTATAGGGTTTTAAAAGATAGCGAACAACATTTCTGCTACAAATCTTCATATTGAGTCAATAAAAAATGCAAATGACATCATCTCTTATACAATTCATAAGGTCAAAACCGCTCTCAAATGCAAGTGTACGTCAAGACGCACTATTATATCCAATGGTTCATTACGTTTTTTTTTTAAAAAAATTGTTTGAGAATAGGAGCGTATTAAATATCAGATTTAGAGTCCTGAATAATATTTGTTTTTTAATGTTAATGACCGTACGTTGTTATTGTGTCGTACTATTTTGAGTTTACCTAGAAATTCTCTTTTTTTATTTTGTTTTACATTGAATGGTCTTGACATCACGCTAATATAATATTAAAATGAGTGAAAACTACAAGAGATAGATGCAATAATTTTTAAAAAAGTTATAGCATAAATCTTGAAGGGTTACATATAAAAGTTATAAATCAAGCTGGTGGAACACTTTCCATAGTTTCTAGTGTATTGGAGAATTTTTGGTAAGTTTTCTGCAGGTTTGATTTGCATTTACAAATTTTTAGCCCAATCTGGTGATGCATTCTCTCAAGCTTTGTTCGCTTCAGCGGAGCTTCTTCTATAGTGAAAAGCTAAACCGGACAAACTAGGTGAAGTTAGTGGGGAGCCACGCTTACTGATGCCTATCGCCGGTGTGGTCTCACACCTACGGCTGGCATTCACACCTGTGGAGCCGAAGGAATTTGGGGATCTCTGCTCTTGCAAATGTTATTTTGTACTAGCAGCATCATACCTGAGGCCACGAGTCCGCCAAATTAACATTGTTGAGTGTTTTATATCTCTTCTTCTCTCTTTTCTCAAATAATTGTGTAGTAAACCCCATTGTTGTGAGCTTAGTTAGACTTTAGAGTGTTGTTGCTCGTTTCTCGTCCATTTCTTCCCGTTCAAAGGTAAATTTCTTCGCCTTTGTCTTCTATATATCATTTTTAAGTTTCAGTTCCATAATTCATTCTTGTTTTAGACCTCAAATTCTTTTATCTTCAATTCTCTAAGTAGCATCGTTGATCCATTTTCAATTGCGAATTCACTTCCATGTGACTATAGTATATACCGAAATTAAGACTCTCAATAGACGTTCCATATGGTGATTTAGATACAAAATTGATTTCACTATAACAACGGCAGAAACACAGGAGTTTCAAGACTGTATGTGTCAATGATCTCTTTATGACTCCTAAAAGCAAAGGGATGGCATTACACTTTTTGCAACAAATGAGATCAGAATTCTATAGTATATTTATGTAAAGAAATTATTTATTTCAAAAGATTATTTTAGAAAAGTATTTGAAAAGCCAAAATTTAATAAAATGAAGTGTAGTTAAGAATCTAATTGTTTACTTGGAAAGGATGGTAATTGATAAGAATGTGATGACTTTTTTATTGTTAACTTTCTCCAAGTGTCACCTCTTTCGACAAGTGTCAAGTGTCATGGTAACTTGTCCTTATTTTGAACAATCTTCTAGCCTAAAATTTCTCCTCTCCATTTGATTATTTACATAAGGAAAAATACTAATCAGTTTCTTGCTCCCTCTTTCACTCACGTTTTGCCTCTCTTTGTTGGCTTTTTTATTCTATTAAAATGTGGCTTTGTTATTCTTTTATTTTTTCTAATGATATGCTGATGTTAATTAATTTGTTGATTTATGCTACCTCTATTTATTAAGATAGGGAAGTGTTTGTTTAATCCTGGATAAACATTTCACACCATTGAAATAGTTTCATAGGACAATGCCCAACACGACTCAAGTATTTATCTATTTTGTGTCCTATTATTTATATATCTTCGTAGTAATAATTATCTTATTTTCAGGATTAATCTTTGATAAATAATAAAGTTATTTATTGTTATATTGTTAATTTTTCTAAGATTTCCCCAACAATCTAAGAAACTACGTGTTTCAGAACTTTTGATGACACGTGTCATGAAACTATTGATGATACCGATGGTATTGAGAATACTAATGTTGCTGCTACCCTGATTGTTGCTGTTTTAGTCATTCCGTCGGAGCTTATGGTAAAGATAATTTCAGGTATGTAATGGACATGGTTACAAATTCATTTCTTATAAAATAACCTTCATGAAAAAACACCTCAATGCAAAAGAATGTTGAAAGGAAATGACAATCCCGCTAAGCTAAAAATAACTTTGGCTGAAACAAATGATCTGATTATTACTGTCATTTCAGAATTAAATTTTGTGGCCAATGTGAGAAACTGAGTTATAGACTTTGGTGCTAAACAAAATGATTTTGTGCTATACACCTAAGTTGGAATAGGAGAAGAAATTTTTTATTTTTTGATTCAAGGACAACTAAAGTTCTTGGAAAAGGACATGTTCTTCTCAAGCTCACAGCTGGTAAAACTTTGGCATTAAGTGATGTATTGTATGTTCCTAAAATCGAAATTAATTTGATTTCTGTGGGATTATTAGGAAAATGTGGAATGAAGATTTCTTTTGTAAATAATGAGGTTATATTGACTAAAAATAATATTTTTGTGGGTAATGAAATTTTGTAACTATGGCTTATTTATGCTTAATATTTGTGATCATTTCAGTGTATTTATTTATGCTTACATGATTGATTCTATTTTATTATGGCATGCCAGATTAGGACATGTTAATGTATCTTATATTAAAAATATGCGATCTCGAGATTTAATTTATGATTTAAATTTAAATAATTTTAATGATTATATTAAAGTTGTATTTGCTTTTGCATGTTTCTTTATAACATGTCAATGTCTCATATATTAAGAACCTGCAGTCTCTTGGTTTAATATCTGGTTTAGAGTTTAATTTTGATAAATGTGAAATAAGTGTTTGAAGCTAAAATTACTAAAAAGTCATGTTTTTAAGTAAGTAGAGAATCTAAATTATTATCTTTGATCCACTCTGATTTGGGCGATTTGAAACAGACTATGACTAGAGGTGGTAAAGATATTATGTGACTTTTATTGATTATTTTTTTAGATTTACTAAATTGTATTTGCTCAGAAATAAAGATGATGATTTGATGTTTTATTTCTTATAACTCTGAGTTGAAAACTTGATAGAAAAATCAAAATATTTCAATCTGATAGAGGTGGAGAATTTGTATCTTTAATGTTTTATGTGAAAAACAAGGAATTATTAATGAAGTAACCCCACCCATATTCACCTGAGTCTAATGGAGTAACTTAAAGAAAAAATAGAACTTTGAAAGAAATGATAAATTTCATGTTAATTAGTCCTAATGCTCCTGATAATTTGTGGGGTGAAACTATTTTATCTCCATGTCTCTTACAAAAAATAATTCCTCATAAAAGAACTGGTAGAACTCCTTAGGAATTGTGGAAAGGTTATAGATCTAACTTAAACTATTTAAAAATGTGGGGGTATCTTGCTAAAGTTCTTTTGTGTGAACCTAGAAAGAAAAAAATTGATTCTAAAACATGCAATCAATAGGTTTTAAAACTGTTGATTAATTACTTGTTTATTGGATATACTGAAATAGTGTTGCATATAAATTTCTTGTTTTGAAAAGAGATGTACTTGATTTCAATACTATTATTGAGACAAAGAATGCTAATTTTTTTCTACTGTGTGATAAAACTTCTCATGCAACTGTTGAAAGAAATAATGATAATTTCTTTAATATTGAGGAACTGTGCAAAAGACCAAGAAAGAGTACTTTTTCTATTGAAATGATTTTTGAACTTCTACTATCCACAATGAACCATTAAATAGTGTTGAAGCTATATCTACTTCTGATGCTAAAGTTTGAAAGAGAAAATAAAAAATGAACTTGATTCTATTATGAAAAATATAACATGGATTTTGACTGACTTACCTCCTGGAGCATTCCCTATTTGTTGTAAATGAATTTTTTAAAAAGAAACTTAATCATGATGGACCTATAGATAAATGTAAAGCTCGGTTAGTAGCAAAATAATTTTCTGACAAAGAAAATGTTGATTTTTTATTCAATTGCACCATTGACTAGAATTTATTCTATTGAAATTTTAATTGTCTTAGCATCAATTCACAAGCTTTTTACTCACCAAATGGATATAAAAACGACTTTCTTAAATGGTGATTTAGAAGAAGAGATTTACATTGTTTAAACTAAAGGATGTATTATTTTTGGACAAGAAAATAAATTTTGTAAGTTAATTAGAACTCTTTATGGACTAAAACAATATCCTAAACAGTGACATGAAAAATTAGATCAAGTCTTATTGAAAGACAACTTGCTCTTTTATCAAAGTGGATAAATGTGTAGACAATGATTATGTGCTAATATACTTATATGTTGATAAGATGTTTATATTTGATACAAGTCTAAATATTATGAATAGTATCGATATTTTTTGTCTACTAATTTTGATATGAATGATTTTGGGTAAGTAAATATCATTTTTGGAGTTAAGGTAATAAGGAATGAAAATGGTATTATGTTGTCACAAGAAAATTATGTGGAAAGACTTTTTAAAAGAGAGGTGGCAGGTTCTTAAGATGAATGGCTAAAAAACATCTTAGCGAATATCCCTTTGATAAATGATGAATTGTTGATCCCTTTTATAAGGATGAATTGTTGATCCCTTTGATAAGGGTAAATTGTCTCATGTGTTTATATGCTGGATTGTGAAGGTGCAATCAATATTGCGAAGAATGAATCTTACAATTGTAAGATTAGACACATGTATTGAGGCATGATGTCTTTAAGCACCTGCTGAAAAATGGAATAATTGCAATTGATTATGTGAAGTCAGAATTGAATTTGGCCCATTTACTGAAGAAACCCGTGGAAAGGAAATTTATCTTTAGACTTCAATAGAAAGGGTTTAAGGCCATTTGTTAGTAATAGAGATGGGAACTCAACCTATGTGATTGGAGATCCCATGAAGTAGGTTCATATGGGTAATAACAAGTCGATATTGGCTCTGCGCACTAACTAAGAGTGTTTGAAACTGCTACTAAGAATGAGAGATGAATTATTAACTCTTGGTGAATCCATAGTCCTTAATTAAGGAAGGTGTATTTAAAACAGTGTACATTTGATGAGTTCACCTATATGGGAGTTGGCATGTGGCGCTCCTGTGAGATTTTCGCCTCGACTATAGAGCTCTCATGAATACCAGGAACGCGCCTGACCTATAGGCGCAAAACCGCGTTGAACAACAAAATTTTTGTGGTCAAAATGTGATTGGTAAAGTCACTGATTTACAACTAGAACTATTTGGTTCATAAAAATTATATTTCACAAGTAATTATGTAAATTAAATTGTTTCGATCTACGTTTGATTAATAGTCCTAAAGACACCAAACCTGTTATATTTTTGTTCTGAAAATTCACCAAGTTATATTTTTATAAAATCTTTTGAAATAAGTGGGGGATTGTAAGAAAATTATTTATTTTAAAAGAGTATTTTAGAAAAGTAGTTGAAAAGACAAAATTTATTAAAATGAAGTGTAGTCAAGAAGTTAATTGTTTACTTGGAAAGGATGGTACTTTCTAAGAATGTGCTGGCTTCTTTATTGTTAACTTTCTCCAAGTGTCACCTTTTTGGAAAAGTGTAAAGTGTCATGGACACTTGTCCCAATTTTGAATAATCTTCTAGCGATCCTCTCCATTTGATTATTTACATAAGGAAAAATACTAATCACTTTCTTGCTCCCTCTTTCACTAACGTTTTGCTTCTCTTTGTTGGCTTTTTTATTTCATTATGTTTTGGCTTTGTTATTCTTTTATTTTCTGTAATGACTTGCTGATGTTAATTAATTTGTTGATTTCTGCTAACTCTATTTATTAAGATAGGGAAGTTCTTGTTTAATCTGGAGAAAATTTCATACTGTTGAAATAGTTTCTTAGGACAGTGCCCAGCACGACTCAAGTATTTATCTATTTTGTGTCCTATTATTTATATATCTTCATAGTAACATTTATCTTATTTTCAGGATTAATTTTTGATAAATTATAAAGTTATTTAATGTTATTATTATTGTGAAATTTTCTAATATTTCCCCAACAATTTGAAAAAAAAAACCCACATAGGTAACTTAGAAATGTTCATTGACCACTCAAAATTGAGTTTGGTGTTTCGAGTCACCTTGTTGTTATTGAATAAATCATCTAATATGAGTCATATAGACTATACGTTAAATTATTTTATGCACTCTCTTTCATGTACTACAATATTAGGGGTTGTTTGGTAGAGTGCAAAGGAACATGCAAAATAGGGTGCATTAGTAATGCTTGCGTTAGTAGTGCTTTCATAGTAATCCTTACATTAGTTATGCAAGCATTATGTATTATACATTTTTGGTTTGATGTATTAGAAATAACAAATTTTGCATAATTTCTATTAAAAAATATATGTTACAAAAATGTCTTTCACACTTTATTTATTTGTACACTTTCTTTGCAACAAAGTTCATTCCTCCTCATCCTATTGCGTCAAAATATTTTTGTGAGAAGTTGGGAAAGAATTATTAAATCAAATTTATCATCACAGTAGAAATTTTTTTGATTAAATTATATTGAAATAAGAGTAATTTTTTTAAGAAAAAGATACTTAAGAGGCCATAAAACATATTAAGACACAAACAAACTAAAAGACACTAAAAAGCAAATCAAAATAAAATAAAAGCTTATAACAACAAGGAAAATGAAAAGGTTTTATGGGTAGTTTTGTAATTATTTAATCTAATGCAAGTGTTAAAATGCTATGTACTACTTATACCTTGAATTCCTTGGTATTAGTAATGCACAAACTAATACACAATAGAGTGTACCAAACAAGGCACTACTAATATACACACCTAATGCATGCATTTTATCAATTTACTCAGAATTAGTTAATATAAATAAATTTTCATATATACTCTTCTTTTTTTAAAAAAAAAAACATAAATCGAGTCTTTAACAATATTTGTTTTGAATCAAAGAAATGAACAGAACCCGGCACATCTCAATAATAGACAGAAATATATACAATAAAAGGAAAGTCTACAAGGATTTTGAAGGGTTTCAAGAGTTAATTTTCCTCTTCAAAACCCTTTTTTCATCGCCACGACACTTACATACTCCTTTGGTGGGTAAAGGATCCTTGAGGTTAAGAGATTCAGGATATGGTTGGTCGGAGTTGGGTTCATACAACATCATTGAGAGTCTCTAATTTCTTCTATGCTCAGGTAGGGAACCTTCTTTTGTATTCAATTCCTGTGCAGATTGTTCTATCTTTTTGATACATTATTTTGTTGGATTTGTTCCTGATACGTATAATCTTGTTCCAACACTAATGAAGGTCGGAGGTGGGTTCATACAACATCATTCAGAGTCTCCAATTTCTTCTATGCTCATGTAGGGAACCTTATTCTTTTGTATTCAATTCTTGTGCAGATTGTTCTATCTTTTTTATACTTTATTTTGTTGGATTTGATCCTGATACGTATAATCTTGTTCCAACACTAATGAAGCTGCCAAATTTATACCTTCTCTTTCTCAAATATATCATAATTGTCTTTAAGTACACCTCCTATGATCTTAGGTAATTTATCATTTATCAAATATTTTATTTGAAGGCTAATATCATATATACATTAATATTACCATCTAAAAATTAGATTGTTGGATTGTGTGTGCGTACTAGTGATCACTATACAAGTCCTTTGATAGAGTAAAAGTGCGGAAACTGAATAGCTCAAGTTAAATCTGGCACAAGAGTGGAAATCTACTTGTTTAACGGACTAAAACCACGACCTAACACACAAAGATTTTGAATTGCTTTCACTAATCTCAAGAAAAAATGAAAACAGATTCAAGCTACAACAATGAAACTAAACTCTTAGTCTCATACTAAGTAATACCTATAGAGGACTTACTGAGCAAGAGAAATACATTCATTGCCCACTATATTAACTACCATGAATTAATATAGACTTCAACACCCAAGACACACAATTAACTCTAATTCTGTTCTTACACAAATACACACAAAGGTTTTGAAATGTTTCTTTATGAATGTGAAACAATCCTACAACTTTAGCACAATACAAGCATTAAACAACACCAGCAAATAAAAATTTCTCTTCTTTGGCCTATCAGGTCCCTTGTTGTATGTGTTCTCTTATGCTTGAGTTCTTGAGAAGAAATTTTCTCTTACTTCGAATCAAGGAATCTAAAGTTGTTTGCTACTTTGAATATATCAATAAACAAATAGAGTTATTGACCAATGAACAAATAACCTCATCCGCTCCTATTGGTGAAGTACGCTGACATGCTCACCAACAAGCTAACACGACATCTTTACATCCTTTTGAACCTCGATGAGAACACTCTACTAGGGATATGGTCCCTTAATTTGTGAGGATAGAAAACACCTAAAATACAATATTTTCCTCCTTTTTATGATGAAAAACAAACATACTTCTCACACTGAGTGTACTCATTCATTCCTTTGACGGTATTCCCACCTGTTATTAAAAGTCATCCATTTACTTGTCATCATGCCTACTTGTTACATTCAGAAACATGTAAAAACCTATTCTCCCTTTTGACATCATTGATAAGGTCAGTAGTAAACAAGCAAAAGAAATATTCAAATTAGTAAGGATTTCAAAGTCATAGGAACAATAGGACAATGTCCTTTTAGATTAGCGTGTCACAGAACTAGCCATTGAGTATCACCAAAACAAATATATTGCCATTACACCATTTTTCAGAAAGCAAAAACAAGAATAAAAGACGACATACAATTTAGGACAGAGGGGGGCCATGAAAAAAAGATGTTCAATCGAAAATTAGCATATGTGTGTATCTGAACAAGCTGCTTAGTGAGGGACTTGACATTCTCACTCACTTAGGAATTTGAATCTACCAGTCTAGATTGTTATCCTTCAACCTGTCAATTTCCTCTTTATTCACAATGTTGGTACTAGGTCATTGAGATTTTCTTTTTTAAGCAGGTCCAGGCGTCGAGAAATCACTGCATTCTTAGCTCGTAGAAGAGCAGTGAAATAATTCATTTCATGTTTAAGAGTTTCTTGATTTTTAAGGTGTTTGAAAACATGAGACCACCTTTCCCTCCACACATTCATATTCAATAAGTGTGGTCATAGAGAAAGAGTGCGTGATAGAACCTGCTACACTTGTACCAAGGGGACCTCAAAATGATCAAAAACCTAGTTCAATAAGGTACCACCATAAGTTATCCATGCTTTGCATTCCTGTATGTCATTATCTAATGCATTTGTTCAATCATGATTATAGGAAGAATTCTTGCTTCAAGCTTTTCCAATTGTTCCATGAGGAATAGTTCCACAAAAGAGCTCACTACTCATGTCACGCCTGAGCTACCCCCGAGACGCTGATCAATGGAACCTAGGACCACAAGTGATACCAAGCTAACCCTGATGGCATGTGCATGAGCATACTAAATATTATAAACTGTTGCGGGAAAGGTCAAAAATACCCCTGGGAAAGTTGTTGTCAGACCAATGGACGGCTAGGACTGACGGTCCGTCAATTGACCAACGCCCCGTCGGTTGGGCCTGTTCGGTAGAACTTTACTAAAACGGGCATAACGTTTTACTCAGAGTTCTAATTTTATCAAGGTTTATGGCTATGGAAAGCTAATTTAACTATCTATCTATGGGTAGGTCATGGGACACCTAATTCAGTTTGTGCTAAGAGTTATTACAATTTAAAGTTGACCGAAATGCATTTCCCCCTTAATTGTCTGCTAATTCCCACCTACGGATGAACCGTAATTCCACCTACGGACCGTTTTAGTCATTCATAACTCTTGTCAAAGAGTGGGTAAATGTGGGTCTCAATCGAAGGTTATGGACTACGGACCGTCGTCTGACTTACGGACCGTGAATATGTTCGTCGACCAACACTTAACAAATTTTCCTGAGCTGAGATTTTTCGGAGTTTCTGATCCCATCGACGATTGTGCAGGACGGACCGTGGGTCAGGCTACGGTCCCTCGATGGCCGCGTCAGTTGCACCTACACATTTTTCTTTAAAAAAACTAATTTTTGGTTTGTTTTGGCTACGGGGTATTACATTATCTTCACCTTGGGAACATTCGTCTTTGAATGAAGACTAAACTAGCTGGAATAGAGGGAGAGAGCTGCAAACCCTACTACTAAACATTGAGAACTGAGTTTCTGACGGAATTGAGTTTTGAAAACATGCAAATACGCTTAAAATGCAAGTACAAACTGAGGGAACATGATTCTAAAGCTGAGTTCATGCATGAGTGATTGGAAAACTGAAGAGGAACTATTACCTCAAGCTGGAGTGGAATCGTAAGGAAAAAAGTGAGGATACTTGCTTCAGCTTCCCAAGTAGCTCCCTCTACGGACTGACTCATCCACAAAACCTTGATTGATGGGACTTGTTTGTTTCTCAACCTTTTAAGACGATCAAAAATCTCAACTGGTACATCCTCATAAGAAAAAATATCTTTCTCCCGCCACACTCTGTAATGGCTCTATAAAGGCTGGGTCACCCACACACTTCTTCAAGAGTGAGATGTGGAAGACCGAATGCATTGTTGCTAATTCTGCTGGCAACTCTAACTCATATTCCACCTTGCCAACCTTTTTCAAGATCTTATAGGGGCCTACATATCTAGAAATGATCTTCCATTTCTTTACAAATCTTATCACCCCTTTCATAGGTGAGACTTTCAGAAAAAACTAATCATAAACTTGGAACTCTAGTTCCCTTCTCCTTACATCTGCATAAGATTTCAGACGACTTTGGGTTGTCTTAAGTCTATGTCTAATGAGTTGAAATTTCTCCATAGCATAAAGGACTGAATCTTACCCTATCAAAGCTGCTTTAACTTTTTTAAACCAACAAACAGGAGATCTACATCTACGCCCATATAAAGCCTCGTCAGGGGACATCTGAATGCTGGAATGGTAGCTATTGTTGTATGCAAACTCAATAAGAGAAAGGTGATCATCCCAACTACGTTTGAAATTGATCACTCAAGCTCTCAACATATCCTCAAAGGTCTGAATGGTACACTCTGCTGCCCATCTGTCTGTGGATGAAATGTTGTACTAAGGTTAACTTGAGTACCAAGACCCTTCTAAAATAACTTCTAGAAATGAGAGGTAAATTGAGGACCTCTATCTTAGATGTTAGACAAAGGTACCCCATGAAAAGGTACCCCATGCAACCTCACAATTTCATTAATGTAAAGCTTGGCATAGTCCTCTGCCAAATCTGTAGCATTGACCGCCAAAAAGCGAGAAGACTTAGTTATCCTATCAACTATCACCAAAATTGAGTCATGTTGTCTATGAGTACGCAGTAACCCTGTGATGAAATCCATATAGATTACTTCCCACTTACAAGTAGGAATGTCGATCTCTTGAGTCATGCCTCCTGGTTTTTAATGTTCTACCTTAACTTGCTGGCAGTTGGGGCACTTACTCACAAAGTCTGCTATATCCCTATTCATGCCATTCCACCAATAGACTTCCCGCAGATCGCGATACATCTTAGTGGCACCTGGATGAATAGAATACCTAGAGTTATGGGCTTCTGAAAGAATATGTTGTCTCAACTCGCCCACATCAAGAACACACAATCTACCCTGGTAGCGAAGTACACCATCTCCCCCTTGGGAGAAAACCTCAACTCTCTGATTGTGGACTGTATTCTTAAATTCAAGCAAAATTAGATCACTACCTTGCTTTTCCTTAAACTCCACTACCAAAGAATAATCTGCCCCATTCTGAACTGTTACACCATTATCTGATATGCTCATAAGGCGAACTCCTAAGCGAGCAAGCCTGTGAAAATCGTTCACTAGCTCCTTCTGTTCTTCCTCAACATGGACTACACTACCCATAGAAAATATGCTAAGGAAATCTGCTACTACATTCACCTTACCGGTATGATAATGCACACTCATATCATAATGCTTAAGGAACTCAAGCCATCTCCTCTGGCGAAGATTCAACTCTTTCTGGGTGAACACATACTGAAGGCTCTTATGGTAAGTGAACACCATACAAGTAGTGTCTCCAAATCATGAGTGCAAACACCACTGCTGCAAGCTCGAGGTCATGAGTTGGATATTTCTTCTCATGCACCATAAGTTTTCTAGAGGCATACGCTATAACCTTATCTTGCTGCATCAACACACAACCTAGGCCAACTCTGGAACCCTCTGGTAGATTTAAGATAGGAGATGTAGTCAATCTAGTTTTCAGTTTTGCAAAGCTTTTCGCACAATAATCTGAAAATTGGAAATTGACCATCTTCTGAGTCAACCTAGTCAATGGTGAGGATATAGAGGAGAATCCTTCCACTAACCTTCTATAATAACCTTCTATACCTAAGAAACTTCTAATATCTACAGTAGAGGTAGGTCTGGGCCATTGTTTCACTGCTTCTATCTTCTGTGAATCCACTCGAATCCCCTCACTAGATACAATATGACTAAGGAAAGAAATGGATTGCAACCAGAACTCATATTTGCTAAACTTAGCAAATAGCTGCCGATCCTTGAGAGTCTGTAAAACAATTCTCAAATGACTGCCCATGTTCTTCCTCATTCATAGAGTAAATGAGGATATCATCAATGAAAACGATACCGAACAAGTCCACGTACTGTTTGAACACTCTGTTCATCAAATCCATGAAAGTTGCATGAGCATTGGTTAGTCAAAACGATATAACTACAAATTCGTAATGACCATACCAAGTTCTGAAGGTTGTTTTTGGAATGTCACTATCTTTGACTCTAAGCTGATGATAACTCGTTCGAAGGTCTATCTTTGAGAAGTGACTAGCACCCTAAAGTTGGTCAAGAAAGTCATAAATCCAGGAGATGAATATTTATTCTTGATTGTGACCTTGTTCAACTGTCTATAGTTAATGCACATTCTGAGAAAATTATCTTTCTTCCTTAAGAACAACACTCGTGCACCCCATGGTGAAATACTAGGTCTGATAAAGCCTTTATATATAAGGTCTTTCAAATGATCTTTCAATTCCTTAAGCTCTGATGGAGACATTATGTAAGGACGAATAGAAATAGGTTGGATATCTGGAAGGAGATCAATTCCAAAGTCGATTTCTCTTTTGGGAGGAACTCTGGGAATATCTTCTTGAAACACTTCTGAAACTCACAAACTACTAGAAATGACTCAAGAGTTGGGGTTCAAGGCTAGAATCCTTAACCCGAACTATATGATAGAGATAACCCTTTGATATCATCTTTCTGGCCTTAAGGTTAGAAATAAATCGACCCATTGGCGCTAAGCTACTACCCTTCCATTCTAATATTGGTTCGTCTGGAAACTGTAAACAAACAATCCTAGTTCTACAATTGACTGAGGCATAATATGAGTGTAACCAATCCATGCCTAGAATGACATCAAAGTCTACCATTTCTAACTCTACTAGATCGGTTGAGGTTACTTTTTGAGAGACCGTGACAGGGCAATTTTTGTATACCCTTCTAGCTATAAATGGGTCACCGACTGGAGTAGAGATTAAGAAACTTCTGAGAGAATCTCTTGAGTAATACAAAAGCTTAGTGCTATACTGAGTTACAAAAGACAAAGTCATGTATGTTGTCTTTCCACTTAGTGAACCATATGTGAGTCACATCCTTGAGTTGGTAGGATGAAAATCTCACCTATCACTACTAGTTACTTACATCACACCAAATATCTTCTTGACCTTATCAATGAACTTCTGTGGGTCCTTACCAATTTGGGACCCTTAAAATTTAGGAGGATTCATCCTAATAAACTCACAACCTCTGGATGTCACTAATCAGTGATTTATATTAGTAGGAACTAGAGACTGCTAATTGTCCTGGATGGTCACACTCTGAGCCAATAATTGTATGGCTTCCTGAACTCAGAATTGGAGACTTCCTGATCTGGGACTAGAGGAGCTGCGTTTGCATTTCTGGTATTTGCATTCCTAGCGTTAGCTCTACAAGGATTCATGATCTAAAACGTAGAGCATCAAGTTAGAGTCGAAAAATACCATACCTTACGCACGATAAGAGTAACAAGAAAGTGAAGTTTTTCTAAAACACTTTTTAGCTTCCATCTCATTAGATGTGTTGCACTTCACACCCATGAAAATGACTCTACTTAGTGCTACTTTTAAGAAATCCTAGGGATCTTGAACTTAGTGCTCTGATACCATGATTTGTCACGCCCCGAGCTACCCCTGAGACGCAAACACAAAACCTAGAACCACAAGTGATTCCAAGCTAACCCTGCTGGCATGTGCATGAGCATACTAAATAATATAAACTGTTGCGGAAGCTAAATCATAAATCCAAAAATTAAAAGATGGGGAATACCCATATTCTCTAACTGAGATAAATGAAATCAATAAGATTAATACAAAGAAGTTATTAACTCAATACTAAGATGAAACTATGTCTGAAATAAGCCTCTAACTGGACTAGAAAAACTAGGACAAGCCCCAGCTAAATCTAGAAAAACTGAAACTAAATGACTAAAGACTAAAACGAAACTAATGATTATTATCCTTGGAGAATGAAGACTCACCACTGAATCTGCTAAACTGGAGATTGAAAGTCAATCCATGCGTGATCTGGATGATGAGAACCTGAACCTACATCACGAGAAGATGTAGTGCACATATGCGTTAGTACTTGAAAGGTACTGAACATGTAGGATAGAGTAAGCTGAAATAAAACATAACTGAACAAGCATAAAAACAAATATAATAATCTGACATTATAAACTGAATTATGAGCTAACTGGTTGCAATGACCAATTTATAACATACTGAAACTGAATTCTAAATATACTAATAAATGGTCAATGCAGAGAGTCTGAATAATTTGTGGGAGCTACTAATAACCGATAATAAAACCAAATGAGCTAAATGTGAAGTTTGATGTATACGCCCCATCGAGAGGTATAAAGTCATGATGGCGTGATCACTAAACTAATCGCCTACAGAGGGGACTTATAACCTACTTGGCTAGTAATTTTGGGACTATTGGATACGCTAAACCCTAGTCCAACTCGGTATTATGCTACTCCCAATGAATTGTATAAATTTACTGATTATCTCTGAGTTTTTGGAAAAACTGGATAGATTGAAACTAAACATGCAAACTACGAATGCAATAATTAATCAGGTAATTATGCATTTATAACTGAGTCATGTATATCTGAAGTAAGTTAGATATGTAATCTAGCATGTGTAATTCAAGAACTAAAGAAATACATAGCTAGGGTTCTGAAATTTATGCAATAAACTGAATAATAACAGGATAATCTGATTTTGAACATATAACTAATCAGTTCATGAAGTTCTTTTGAAGTTCTAGAAACCCTAGGTCTAATCATGATATGGGAATAAAGAATCTGACATAAAAGTAGGGACCCAATGGGTGAAAGGAACCCACTAGTGAAATCCCAAATACCTTGTGATGATGTCCACGAAAAAATACTTAGTTTTCGGGGCTGGAAATTTTGGAGCTTGTTGCATTCTTGAACTAGGGTTCTTGATCTTTTTCTCCTTTCTTGCTTGTAATTTTCTAACTTTTGATTTACTGATTTGACTTAGATATGGTTTAACTATGTTTCCTAGGCTTAAACTGAGAAAAAATATGATTATTTAGGGTCAAAACGACGTAACTTAAGGTTTAAACAAAGTGGGAAAGGTCCAAAAGACCCCTAGGAAAGTTGGTGTCGGACCAATCGACGGCCAGGACTGACGATCCGTCGATTGACCGACGCCCAATCGGTTGGTCCGTCGATTGGTCCTGTTTGACAAGCCTTTACTAAAACGGACATAACTTTTTACTTAGAGGTCTAATTTTATCAAGGTTGATGGCTATGGAAATATAATTCAATTATCTATCTATGGGTAGGTTATGGACACCTAATTAATTTTTTGCTAAGAGTTATGACTATTTAAAGTTGACCTAACTACATTTCTCCCTTAACTGTCTGCAAATTCCCACCTACGGTCATACCTACGGATCATACATCCACCTACGGACCGTGCTGGTAATCTGTATCTCTTGTCAGAGAGTGGGTGAATGGGGGTCTCGATCGACGGTCATGGACTACGGACCTTAGTCTGACCTACGGATCGTAAGTATATCAGTCGACTAACACTTGACAAATTTTCCTGGGCTGAGATTTTTTGGAGTTTCTGATCCCATTGACGTTGTGCATGACGGACCGTAGTTCAGACTATGGTTTGTCTATGGTCATCACTTCACCTGTACATTTTTTTAAAAAAAAACTGATTTTTTGTCTGTTTGGCTATGGGGTGTTACAGTTCACTTTCCAGTTCTAGGCAGGAGTACCTTATTTACAAACTCAATGAATAGTTGATGCTCCTCATTTAGAAATTCCTTAGGAAGCCGAGCACACTTCGTGTTACAATATTTTGTAGCCCATTAGACATAATCAATAGAAGGCTCGCATTTTTGAACAAATCAGATCCCTTTGCAGGTTTCCCCATAATTATAAGAAAAACTTATTCACTTAAAGTGATCTCTATTGCACAAAGAACTTTATTGATTGGTCCATCTTCGAGAAGATTTATATTATAGTAAAAATCAAGTACTTCAGGATCACTTTGCAATGCGACCACATTTGAGAAAATTTATATTATGTATGGCATTGAACAGTAAAATAGATATTACCAACTTTACAATGCCACAGAATCAAACAGGGAACACATTCTATGTTTAGTCAGAATTTTAGGATCAAACATCCTACCATTTAGTACATTCTGCTTCTCAAGCTTTGCAATTCTTTCTTCCCTGTTTAATACCTTTTCTTCCTCCTTTATTTTTATAGACGAACCAGGTCCCAAAATAGGCTCCGGCTTAGAAGCAACATTTGTCTTTACACATGCCTTCTTTGCTGGTGATTTCTTCTTTGTTCTTGTGATCCTTGGAAAATTTTTCACGTTTTTCCTCCATTTCCTTTTGACTTTTGGCTACAGCTCGCATGATGTCCTCACCCATTGTTTTAATAGACCCTGAATTTTAGGACAACACTATATGGTTCATGACAAGTGTATTATCAACTTTTCTGTCCCTGCAATTTAGAATTGTTTGAGCCTTATTTGCAATCATCGCATTACTCATACACTTTTGTGTGCTTCCCCTTGTTACATACTTCCGATCACCCTTTTTTGAGAAAGAAACCACCAACTTCCTTCCCTTTACCTCTTCTGTTTTCTTTTGCCCTTAGATTGACTAGGTCCTTCTAAAATTTTGGCTTCAATATCAAAACTAGGCCCTTCAATTTCAGCAGTGGTTGTTTCGGAGTATGTTCTCTTCTAACTCTTTCCTCATGCAATCATTATCTTTCATGTATTCCCTTTGACCAGCATCACTAGGTGCAACAATCTCCGAGTTTGATTAGACACGATCTTAGGTCTTTTTAAGACGGAATCCGGTGAGTTACATTCAACCTGAGAGAAAGGTGGATGAATGACTCCTTTTAAAGTGGCCAAACTCTGCATAAGCCATTCCCCTGATGTGGCTAAAATGTTAGATATCGTTCCATTCTTTCATGTAGGTCCCCATCAAACAGTATTTCAGACATTATTGAGGACATCGGTGTGGTTGGAAGTGACATCAATATATTTAGTAGGCTTAACCACTTACTATGCTTCAGAACTTAGGGAATTTTTACCTGATGAAACTAGAGTCGGCGAAAAAGGGAGACCCTCAACGTGATTTACTAAGGACTGATCCACGACATTAGTTTGTTTCATGGTAGATTCACCAATTTCTCCCATTCCACACATGAGAGTAGAAGTAGAGATATCTATAGGCGTAGTTGAGAACCAGAAGGGAATAGAGATTACCATTTCTGGAGAGAGAGGAGTTCTTGAGGGAGACGAAGGATTCCAAATCTTGTGAGAACTAAGAGAAGATTTTTTTTAATTCAAGAGAGCTGTTAGATTTATTAGACACAATAAAGATTGAAAATAAGAAGCCTATTTATCATTAGTATAGGGTCCCTAAAAAAAGGCGACTGTTGATTTTCAAATTGAAAAGACATCTATAACTTTCATAGGAAATAGGACAAAGATCGTTGGCCAATAACTCAATATAGTAGAATGATACTAACCTTGCAAGAGGACATGGTCACTTTCCATAAATAGACTAACCATCATGACTAATATTATTTTTAGTTATAATTCAATGAGAGTATAGCTGCAGTGAGGTAAAAGTAGTGAAATCAGAAACAGTAAGCAATAAGACAATTGTAGATACCTGCCATCCTTAGCTTAGTTAATGTAGAGGCTGCTTGCAAATTTATTGAGGAATTAGTGTATCTTGTGCATTCCCAAACTCAATATATTCTTGACAAAATGTTTGTTTCTTAATATTGGTAAAGATGTGAGTTATTTGCAAAATGTTATCACACATTCCCTTTATCAACACTATTTCAAAAGAAATGATCTCTCAAATTAATGTTGTCGGTTCTCTTATGTTTGACTAGATTCTCTGCCTTGTTCTTTTACATTGTGTTGTGACACATATGAGGAATTGTGTTAGTGAGAATACAAAAATCTTCAAGTTTTTTTTTAATCTACAAGAGTGATTAGAA
This sequence comes from Solanum habrochaites, assembly GCA_027704765.1. NCBI lineage: Eukaryota > Viridiplantae > Streptophyta > Magnoliopsida > Solanales > Solanaceae > Solanum > Solanum habrochaites. The sequence goes on along the minus strand of JAKWJA010002498.1, from coordinate 9,785,166 downwards.
TAGGAAGTAGCTACTTCATACTCAACTTCAGGTGTAGACAAAGATACTGAATTTTGCTTCTTTTATTCCCATGAAATCAGTGATGAACCTAGAAAATAGTCCATTCCTAAGGTGTTTTTCTTGTCAATAAAAAACCCTGCATAATCATCATTAGCATATCCAACTAATTCAAAAGAATCTCCTCAAGGATAAAATAGGACTAGGTCCTAAGAACCCTTTAAATATCTTAGAATCATTTTTGATACCTTCAAGTGTAATTACTTTGGAGCTTCTTGAAATATAGCATATATCCTCACGCAAAAGACAATATCTAGTCTCTTTAAGGTAAGATAGCGGAGAGATTCATTGTTCTTCTATACATTGTTTCATTTACATCAATGCCTAACTCATCACTGTCAAGTTTGGTACTCGTACTCATAGGTCTATCAATTATCTTGGCCTCATAAATATTGAACCTTTTGATCATAAGGTCTTTGATATATTTTTTGTTTGACAAATAAAAGGTCCAAGAAGAAAATGTCTGATCTGCAAACCTAGGAAGTAGGTGAGTTATCCATCATACTCATCTCAAATTCACTTCCCATCAGTGCTATTAGCCCTTTTGAATGAAGATCTGAAGTAGCTCTGATTATTTTGTCATCCTCATATACTTGTGCTATGAGAAGCTTCATTCCAATTGAATTCAAGAAAAAAGTGTTGTCCGTTTTTCCTCTTTTGAAACAATTTTCAAGAAGAAATTTTAACAGTCGTTCATACCAAGCTCTAGGAGCCTACGTCAGAACATAAAAGAATTTGTCTAATTTCAATACATGATTTGACAATTCATGATATTCAAACCCTGGATTCTTCTTAAAATATACTTCTTCCTTTGGATATCCATTTAGAAAAGCACGTTTGAACTCCATATGGGTAGCACAAGCAATTAGGATTCTGATTTCTTCAATTTTTGCCAATGGGGAAAAAGTCGCATCATAATCAATTCATTCTTCTTTATTGTATCTCTTCACCACTAGGCTTGACTTATTCGTTGTGATATTCCAATGGTCATTTAGCTTATTTTTTTAACACCCATCAAGTCCTAATAATAGTTCTGTTTAGAGGTTTGGGACTAGGTGTCACACTCTTACTTCTTTCAAACTAATGAAGCTCCTCCTGCATTAAGTTCACCTAGTCAACATCCATTATATTTTCTTTGAAGTTCTTGGGTTCAATAGTTTAAATGAAAGCAGAAAATGCAACTAGATTTCTAGTTTTTAATCTAGTGTGCATTCCAGATTCAATGAGACAAGATTATCTGAGGGATGAGAAGACTAATGTTTCCATCCTGATTTCCTCATAGTCTCTTCGTTGGGTTCAAAAACTTGTTCCCCTTATTTAGAAATTTCTTTTTTGGTTTTTATATATTAGGAGATCCGAGATAATAGAAGGACCAGGTTCCTCTGTAGCCTCTGCATCATCTTCTTTATTTGGAACATTTTCCACCATAGTCTTGCACAAGACTATCTCTTTGAATTTTCATTATTTTTTAAGTTCAAGATCATCCATGTCTACAAGGTTGTTCCATTCACCAACTTCATTGAAGATAACATGAACACTTTCCTCTATACACAATGTTTTCTTATTGTCGACTTTGTATGCCTTGATTGTGAAGGAGTACCCCACAAAGACTCCTTCATCACTCTTTGGAAAGAATATGACGAGATCATCCATTCTATTGTTCACCACAAAGAACTTGTAGTAAAAAACCTTCAGATAACTGAATGAGGGTTGTCTTCCATTCAGTAGCTCATATGGATTTTTCTTAAGAACTTATCTGATGAGAAATTTGTTTGTAATATAGAAAAATGTATTTACCGCTTCTACCCAAAAATTCATTGCAAATCCTAATCAATAAGCAAGGTTCTACCAATATTCACTAGGGTTCTGTTGTTTCTCTCAACAATCCTATTTTGCTAAGAACTTCTAGTAGAAGAAAAAGTTATGAAAAATTCCATGGTCTATGAGAAAACCATTTATTTGGGCATTTTATGATTTGTACCATGGTCTGATCTGATCCCTGCAATCTTGCAATTTACCTTCATATGGACCCTTTTTGCAAATATAATTAATACATGAGTTGTTTCATACTTTATTCGCATGAATATTTTCCAAGTGAACTTTGAGAAGTCATCGACAACTACCATAATGTTTTTCTTCCCATCCACGCATTGAAATTTCACACACCCACACAAGTCTATGTGAAGAAGTTTTAGTGGACTGGTTGCGCTAACACCTTTATTTTACTTAAAACAAGCTCTCGTTTCTTACCTCTTAGGCAAGTATCAATCTTGTTCTCTACAAATTTCAGCTTAGGTAAGCTACAGACCCAGTCCCTTGAAACCAACTTACTAAACAATGAGAAGCTTACATGTCCTAACCTTTTTTTTCTAAAAATCAACACTTTCACCCTGAGCACTCAAGCATGTGAGATTATCTCTTTTTCTATAATCAAGGTTTGCAACATACATATTCTTAAGACTTCTAGATGTAAGAATAACTTCTTTCTAAGTAAGATTAGTGACAGAGCATTTATTTGATAGAAATCTCACTTCATTTCCTTTATCACATATCTGAGACACTTAGAAGGTTGTATTTTAACACATTTATACAGTACACAATATATATGGAGTGTTCCATAGATCTCCCAATCTTCCTAATGTCAAGGATGAACCCTGTCTTGGTGTTTCCAAATGACACACCACCACCTTGGTGTGCTTCAAGAGAGAGGAAGTTATAGTTTCTCCATTATATGTTTTGAGCAACTACTGTCCATGAACCAACATTGATTGCTTCCTCCATTATGCAAAAACATTCTCTTGTCAGATTTAGGTACCCACATAAGATGGAGTTCCCAAAAAATATCGAGAGACTTTATAAGAGACCTCCCCGTCCATTGTGGAAAATGTTCTTACTAAATCTATATCTAAGACCAGATGTTTTCCTTTTCTTAAATTTAATGAAACTTGCTTGATTTTATTTTGTATTTTTCAAGGATTCACATATTCTTTTCAAGTGATAAGTTCTGCAACATTGAGTGCATAACAAGTTATCTCAGATAGACATGTGGTTGCTATGAGGGTTAAACGGGGGTTCTATCTTTTGACAACCCAAACCCTTGCCACTGTTTAGTTTCTAATTTTCCAAGTTAGAAAGAATTTTTGAAGAATCAGTCCATTTCAAAGATTGATTTAGCTCTTTTTAACTTGACTTAAGTCCCTTACTAATTATGAATTTCTTTCAAGGGCGGAAACTAGTTTGGACTTAGAAATTCTTAGACTTCCTCTATATCAAGCTAAAAACTAATGTCTTACTTTTTCTATTCTTCATGGTTCTAGTTCTTGATTATGTTGTGAGAAATAAGGGTTGACTTTTCATCTTGACAAAGCTCTAGGTTTTCAGTAATGACCTTTTTGATCATTTGTTAATACATCAAGTGAGTTGATTAACATAGTTGCAAGTTTTCTAAACCTTTTAATTGACAAGGTGTCTCTGTCACCCTTAAGGTCAATAAGCGTTACCTCTTCCTTGTCGTCTTCATCTTAAGACTTTTCTATAAATGAGAAGAAGGAGTTGAATATGTCGGCATCATCCTTGAATGCCATCATGGAGACATCTTCATGGTGTTCTCCATCTTCAGAATCACTAAAAGTGTTTCCCCCATAATGCAAAGGCCTTCTTCACTATTTGATCAACATTAGCCTTTCTCTTAGCATCATCAGGCACCTGGTACTTTCGCCTTTATTTGAAGTCTTTAAATTCATGATATTATTCAAGTCTCTAATCTTATATTTAATACATTGTGGTTCTCAAACAAAATTTTTTAAAAAAAGTGATGAACCATTGGATATAATAGTCCGTCTTGGCGTACACTTGCATTTGAGAGCGGTTTTAATCTTATGAATTGTATAAGAGATGATGTCACTTGAATTTGTTATTGACTCCGTATGAAGATTTGTATAAGAAAGGTTGTTCTCCATCATTTGGAGCCCCATAGTCACCAATGATCCACTATAGACTCCATTATCGTTCTTCCCAAGAATACCATTGTCGTTATAAGTAGCCGAACAATCTTGAACTATCAAAATTTCATTGGGAAAGAGATAAACAAATTAAGAACCCCACCCCCACCCCCACTTACATCATCATATTGATTTCCTGAGAGTTAACTATTCCATATACTAAAAGAGATTCATTTTCATCTGTGCAAGCATCTTGAAAGATCAACATCTTGTTTTGCTTTGCACTATTGTTGTCCCCATACTTTTCAAACCAAAAGAATAACTTAGTTATGGATCAACGATAAATTAAAGAACTAATAATATAATATTTCTATAAAACGCAACAATTAATCACTCACAACAGAACATAAAAGAAAAATGCCACCGTTAAGATCTTGATCCTTGAAAATGTGCACCTACGGTTGCAATGGACTATTATTGGAAAAGACATCCCATTAGATCCTTGTTTTATTATTAATGAAGAATTCGAACAAGTATTGTTGTTTCATGGGTAACCTAATTGTGTTGTGGCACTTAATACTACACCAATAAGTTCACCCTGATCAATATGTTTGTCTTTGTCATTAAATTTTCATATTCTTCAATTTCTATTTGAATTATTTTCCACTTATGAGTAGTTGCACAAACCCCTGCACAAAATGTATGAGTCATGCGTAGAGACAATATCCACATACCTATCCCATCCTTTGAACCAACTGTCATAAATAAAATATCATACTAATCAAATTTTATTTTATCAATACTCAAAGGTGTAAGAAAAAGGGTAAAAAGGATTTGCATGTATACAAAGGTGTAATCATGCAAATCCTATTGTGCCTTCTTTTTTACACTTTCGACTATTGTATAAAAAAAGGATTCTGATGATATATCATTCATGGGAGCTGGTTCAAAGGACGAGATAGGTATGTGGATTGGCTCAACGCATGACTCACAATTTTTATGCAGGGGTTTGTTCTACTACTCATAAGTGGGAACTAATTAAGTTACAAAATTGAGAATATCCAAAGTTCATGACGAGGACATACATTGTTAATGTGAGATTATGGGAACTAATTCATTTAGAAAATTGAGAATACCCAAAGTTGATGACGAGGACAAACATTGGTAATGTGGGTGATCCTATTAGTGTAGTCTTAAGTTGCACAAAGATAATTAGGTTTCCCATGAAACAACGACACTTAATGGAATTTTTCATTGATAATAAAACAAGGAGTCAATGGGATGTCTTGTCCCATAATGGTCCAATACAAGAGTTGGTGCACATTTCAACGGATCAAAATATTAATAGTGGCATTCCTTTTTTATGTGCTAATGTGAGTGATTAATTGTTGTGTTTTCTAGAAATATGATATTATCAGTCACTTTAATTTATGTTAATCTACAACTAAGTTATTCTTTTGGTTTGAACTTGTAGGGGGACAACAATAGTGCAAAGCAAAACAGCATGCTGATCTTTCAAGATGCCTGCACGAATGAAACTGAATCTCTTTTAGTAGTTAACTCTGAGGAAATCAATATGATCATGAATGGGGGAGGTCTTTTTCATTTGTTCATCTCTTGCCCAATGGAATTTCGATATTTCAAGATTGTTCGGCAACTTATAATGATAATGGTATTTTTGGGAAGAACGATAATAGAGTTTATTTGGATCATTTGGTGACTATAGGGTTTTAAATGATGGTGAACAACCTTTCAACTACAAATCTTCATACGGAGTCAATAAAAAATGCAAATGACATCATCTCTTATACAATTCATAAGGGCAAAACCGCTCTCCAATGCAAGTGTACATCAAGACGGACTATTATATCCAATGGTTCATTACATTTTTTTAAAATTTTATTTAGAAGAGGAGCGTATTAAATGTCATATTTACATTCCTGAATAATATCTGTTTTTCAATGTTAATGACCTTATGTTGTTATTCTTTCGTACTATTTTCAGTTTACCTAGAAATTCTCTTTTTCGATTTTGTTTTACATTAAATGGTCTTGACATCACTCTAACATAATGTTAAAATGTGTGAAAACTACAAGAGATGGATGCAAAAACTTTTTTCAAAAGTTATAGCATAAATCTAGAAGGGTTACATATAGCTTCTACTATATTGGAGAATTTTGGGTAAGTTTTCCGCTGGTTTTATTTCCATTTACAGATTTTTATCCAAACCTAGTTATGCATTCTATGAAACTTTGTCCGCTTCAGCGGAGCTTCTTCTACGGTGAACCAGCTAAACCGACAAAGGTAGGTTAGGTTAGTGAGGAACCACGCTTGATAATGCCTATCGCCGGTGGGGATCTCTGCTCTTGCAAACGTTATTTTGTAGTAGCAACATCATGCTTGTGGCCACGGGTCTGCCAAATTGACATCGTTGAGTGTTTTATATCTCTTATTCTCTCTTTTCTCAAATCATTGTGTAGTCCCCATTGTTGTGAGCTTAGTTTAGATTTTAGAGTGTTGTTGCTCGTTTCTTGTCCATTCCTTCCGATTCAAAGGTAAATTTCTTCCCCTTTGTCTTCCATATTATTTTTAAGTTTAAATTCCATTTCATTCTTGTTTTAGACCTCAAATTCTTTCATCTTCAATTCTCTAAAGTATCATTGTTGGACCATTTTCAATTCTGAATTTACATCCATCTGTCTATAGTATATACCAGAATTAAGACTCTCAATAGACGTTCCTTATGGTGATTTAGATACAAAATTGATTTTACTATAGCAGAGGCAAAACTACAGGAATTTCAAGACTGTATTTGTTGATGATCTCCTTGTGACTCCTAAAAGCAAAGGGATGACATTACACTTTTCTCAACAAATGAGATCAGAATTCTATAGTTTATCTATGTAGGCAAATTATTTATTTCAAAAGATTATTTTAGAAAACTATTTGACAAGTCAAAATTTAATAAAATGAAGTGTAGTTAACAAGTTAATCGTTTACTTGGAAAGGATGGTAATTGATAAGAATGTTTTGGCTTGTTTATTGTTAACTTTCTCCAAGTGTCACCTTTTTGGACAAGCGTCAAGTGTCATGGACACTTGTCCAATTTTGAACAATCTTCTAGCTTATAAATTACTCCTTTCCATTTGATTATTTACATAAGGAAAAATACTAATCACTTTCTTACTCCCTATTTCACTCACTTTTTGTCTCTCTTTGTTGGCTTTTTATTTTATTAAATTTTGGCTTTGTTATTCTTTTATTTCCTCTAATGACTTGCTGATATTAATTAATTTGTTGATTTATGTTACCTCTATTTATTAAGATAGGGAAGCGCTTGTTAATCATGGGTAAACATTTCACATCATTGATATAGTTTTTTAGGACAGTGCCCAACACGACTCAAGTATTTATCTATTTTATGTCCTATTATTTATATATCTTCGTAGTAATATTTATCTTGTTTTCAGGATTACTCTTTGATAAACAATTAAGTTATTTATTATTATTATTATTGTGAAATTTTCTAAAATTTCCCCAACAATCTATGAAACTAGACATATAATATGTGTTACGGAACTTCTGATGACACGTGTCCTGAACTATTCATGATACTGATCGTATTGAGAATACTAATGTTGCTGCAACCCTGTTACTGTTTAAGTCATTCTGTCGTAGCTTAGGGTATAGATAATTATAGGTATGTAAATAGACATGGTTACAAATCCATTGCTAATAAAATAAATTTCATCAAAAATACATTTAAATGCAAAATAATACCGAGCTAAAATTAACTTTGGCTGAAACGGATGATGTGATTATTACGGTCATTTCAGAAACAAATATTGTGGCCAATGTGAGAAACTGAGTGATAGACTTTGGTGCTATTAGGCACATTTGTATAAACAAAATGATTTGTATTATACACCCATGTTGGAAAAGGAGAAGAAATTATTTATTTTGGTATTCAAGAACAACTATAGTTCATGGAAACTGGAAAGGTTCTACTCAAGCTTGAAGCTGGTAAAACTTTGGCATTAATTGATGTATTGTTTGCTCCTAAAATCCAAATTAATTTGATTTCTGTGGGATTATTAGAAAAATTTGGAATGAAGATTTCTTTTGAAAATAATGATGTTATATTGACTAAAAATAATATTTTTGTGGACAATGAAATTTTGTAACTATGGCTTATTTATGTTTAATATTTGTGATAATTTCAGTGTATCTGTTTATGCTTACATGATTGAGTCTATTTTATTATGGCATGTTAGGACATGTTAATGTGTCATATATTAAAAATATGCGATCTCGAGATTTAATATATTATTTAAATTTAAATAATTTTAATGATTACATTAAAGATGTATTTGATTTTGCATATTTCTTTATAACAAGCTACATTATAACTTGTTATTGTCTCATATATTAAGAACCTGCATTCTTGGTTTAATACATGATTTAGAGTTTAATTTTGATAAATGTGAAATATGTGTTGAAGCTAAAATTACTAAAAGTCATGTTTTTCAGTAAGTAGAGAATCTGAATTATTATCTTTGATCCACTCTGATTTGGGTGGTTTGAAACAAGACTATGTCTAGAGGTGGTAAGATATTATATGATTTTTATTGATGACTTTTTTAGATTTACTAAATTGTATTTACTCAGAAATAAAGATGATGCATTTGATGTTTCATTGCTTATAACTCTGAGTTGAAAATAAACTTAGTAGAAAAATCCAAAGAATTCAATTTGATAGAGGTGGAGAATTTGTAGCTTTAAATATTTTATATAAAAAAGAAGGAATTATTCATGAAGTAATCCCCGCCTTTTTCACCTGAGTCTGATGGAGTACTTAAAGAAAAAATAGAACTTTGAAAGAAATGATAAATTTCATGTTAATTAGTTCTGACGCTCGTGATAATTTGCGGGGTGAAACTATTTTATCTTCATGTCTCTTACAAAATAGAATTCCTCATAAAAGAACTGGTAGAACTCCTTACGAATTGTGGAAATGTTATAGACCTAACCTTGAATACTTAAAAGTGTGGGGTGTTGCTAAAGTTCTTTTGCTGAACCTAGAAAGAGAAAATATGTTTCTAAAACATGCAATCAATATGTTTTAAAACTGCCGACTAATTGGGTGCGTATTGGATATACTGAAATAGTGTTGCATATAGATTTCTTGTTTTGAAAAGTGATGTACTTGATTTCAATAATATTATTGAGACAAATAATATTGAACTTTTTTTCTATTGTGTGATAAAATTCTCATGCACTTGTTTAAAGAAAAAATGATAATTCCTTTAATATCTAGGAACTGCGGAGAAGCAAAAGGCCAAGAAAAGAGTATTTTTTTTCTATGGAAATGATTTTTGAACTTTCCTTGTCAACAATGAACCATTAAATTATTTTGAAGTTATATGTTCTTCTAATGCTAAATTTTGAAAGACGCAATAAAAATTGAACTTGATTCTATTATGAAAAATAAAATATACATTTTGGCTGACTTACCTCCTGGAACATTACCTATTGGTTGTAAATGAATTTTTAAAAAAGAAACTTAATCATGATGAATCTATATATAAATATAAAGCTCGGTTAGTAGCAAAAAAAATTTCTAAAAAATAAAATAATTGATTTTTTGATTCATTTGCACCAGTGACTAGAATTTATTCTATTCAAATTTAATTGTCTTAGCATCAATTCACAAGGTTTTAATTCAACAAATCCACTATACACGAAAAGGGTTTAAGGTCAATTGTTAGCCAATAGAGATGGGAACCCAACCTATGTAATTGGAGATCCTATGACGTAGGTTCATATAGGTAATAACAAGTCGATATTGGCTCAGCGCACTAACTAAAAGTGTTTGAAACTACTACTAAAAATGAGGGATGCATTATTAACTCTAAATGAATCCATAGTCCTTAGTTAAGGAAAAGTGTATTTAAAGCAGCGTACACTTGATGAATTCACCTATATGGGAGTTGGAGTGTGGCCGCTCCTATGAGACTTTGGCATAGTCTCTATAGCTCTCATGAATACCAGGCACGCACATGGCCTGTAGGCGCAAAACTGCGTTGAACAAGAAAATTTTTGTGGTCAAAATGTGATTCGTAAAGTCACTGATTTACAAAAAGAATTATTTGGTTAATTGAAATATTATATTTCACTAGTAATTTTGTAAATTATATTTTATCGATCTAAGTTTGGTTCATAGTCCGAAAGACACAAAACCTATTGCATTTTGTCCTGAAAATTACGCAAGTTATATTTTAATAAAATCTCTTGAAATAAGTAGGGGATCGTAAGCAAATTACTTATTTCAAAATATTATTTTAGAAAAGTATTTGAAAAGCCAAAATTTAATAGAATGAAGTGTAGTTAAGAAGCTAATTGTTTACTTGGAAAGGATGATAGGTGATAAGAATGTGTTGGCTTCTTTATTGTTAACTTTCTCCAAGTGTCACCTTTTTGGACTAGTGTCAAGTGTCATGGACACTTGTCTAATTTTGAACAATCTTCTAGCCAATATATTGCTCCTCTCCATTTGATTATTTACATAAGGAAAAATACTTATCACTTTTTTGATCCCTCTTTCACTCACGTTTTGCCTCTGTTTGTTGGATTTTTTATTTTATTAAAATTTAGCTTTGGTATTTTGTATTTTCTCTATTGAGTTGCTGATGTTAATTAATTTGTTGATTTCTGCTACCTCTATTTATTAATATAGAGAAGTGCTTGTTTAATCCTGGGAAAATATTTCACACCGTTGAAATAGTTTCTTAGGACAATGCCCAGCACAACTCAAGTATTTATCTATTTTCTGTCCTATTATTTACATATCTTCGTAGTAATATTTATCTTATTTTCGAGATTAATTTTTGATATATATAAAGTTATTTATTATTATTATTGTGAAACTTTCTAATATTTCCCCAACAATTCAGAGAAAATAAACCACATAGGTCACTTGGAAATCTTCATTGACCACTTGAAATTGAGTTTCGTGTTTCGATCACCTTGTTGTTATTTAATAAATTATCTAAAGGGTAATATCATTATACCTTTATCACAATGCATAAGTTGTTTCTGTGTATACCTGCATAAGGTAAAAAGATGAGTTAGTTATATTATTCTACTCACTTCTTTAACTCTCCTGTTTTGAAGGATTTCAGGAAGTTTAGTTCTGAAATACTAGGCCTTAAGCTAGTCGATTTCTTTGAAATTTCTCCCTTCCCAATGCCTTAGTGAAATATTAGCGATCTGATCCTCTGTGCTATAGAATGACATGATGATGTGCCCTTTCTCCAGATTATCCCTAAAAAAGTGATGACAGAGATCAATTTGTTTTGTTCCTTTGTGTTGAGGTTGATCCCTACCTTTCCAATTCCTTGTATTTCTCCTATTTTTCCATTCCCAAAAGCTATGTTTCCGCCCTTCAGATCTTTCAGTGAGAGGAATTTGTTTCTATCTCCAGCCATATGCTTGGAACATGTACCAAAGTTTTGGCTTTCCTCCCGCTGAATCCTGCAGTCATTAGACAGAGTTAGTTTTAGGTACACAGATCCACTTGGTTCCCTGTTTGTTAGAGAAAGGATGAATATGATTTTTCTTAGCCCATGATGAAAGGGTTTTAAGTGTGGGAACCAATTCTGTGTTGTTTTCTTTTTGTATCTTTTTTTTTGTAGGAAACTGAATTTGTTTTTATGTGCAGTTTTTTTTTTATTGCATGCATAACTCTTATGTCCTCTAAGAACAAAGTGGAAACACAAACAATCTATGTTGTGATTTTTTTCTTCAAAAAAGCCTTTTCCATGCCTTGTGGATGACTCTTTTGGATTCTATCAAGTAGTATGGAGGACCTGGTCCATCTCATGTTGTGATCTATTTCAATTTTTGTGATGTTAAGTTTTTTCTCGAGGTCTTCATTTTTTACAGTCATGGATTTAAAATCTTTGTTCAGTTCTTTTAGCTTATTATGAAGAACATTGTTTTCTTGTTTTAAGTTTTCATTTTCTTCTCTCAGTATGCGTAGTCTTCCATTAACATGTACATGTTTTGTGGTATGCAATTATGAGAGTATGCAATAGAGATTCTAATTTTCTTTTTGAATAAGAATCAAGATTTTCTTTGATGTAATGCAGTCTAACCTGGTCCTGCTTGTCTTCTTCTTCTTCTTCTTTTCTGATTCTTCTTCAGAATTTGATCTACCCATCAATGCTTGAATTGTCAGTTTGTTCGACTGTATGTAGGGATTGATTTTCACCTTCAGACTCATCTCCTAGTATGCCTCCCATTGCAGCAAAGGCTTTCTTCATTGAGAAATCAGCCTCCTGGTTAGTCATCCTCCTGTTTGTAGGAGTATATCTGCCTTTACCGTCCTTTGTTTTGTCTGTGCTATTCTTGTTATGTTCTAGGGATCAAAGTGGGCATAATTTAACGAAGTGATCTGGACGTCCATATTTATGGCATAGTTGCTCTCTTGAATTTTCAGCAGTTTTTTGAGGAACTCTTCGAAAAGTTTGTCCTCCTTTTAATGTTCTGGAGAATCTCTTTTTCATAAGTGCAATATTCTCATCCTCAAAATCTTTAGGTATTGTATCTTTCAGAAACAGGTCCTTCTTTTTTCTTGCTGCCAATTTCCTTTTGTTGGTTTTTCTTTAGTTAATATGTAATGAACTTCCCAATAAGCTCATTAATGGCCAATTTTTCTAGATCACGTGCTTCAGTGATGGATCCAACTTTGCTTTGCCATGAATCTGATAGGACACTTAAGATTTTTCAAACTGCTTTTTTGTTTAGAAATACTTCTCGTAATGAGTAAATCTCATTAGTCATTGCAGTGAACTTGGCGTGCATATCTTGAACGGTTTCTCCCTCCATCATTCTGAATAGTTCATATTGTCTATTCAAGTTGTCAATTTTAGATTTCTTAACCTGAGTTGTTCTTTCATATGAAGTTAGTATATTTTCCCAAATTGACTTTGCATCCTCACATGTTGAAATTCTATTGTAATCGTCTGGTCCTATGCCGCAAATTAGGATCTTTTTAGCTTTGGCGTTATTTTGAATGGCTAGTTTGCATGCAACATCCCATTCTTTTCTTTCCTTGGGTAACAGTGGTGACTCCATCTTCTCCCTTCTTCATAGGTATAGTAGGACCATCTAGAACTACACTCCAAATATCGGGACTATCAAGTGATCCATCATACAATTTTCCACCATCCATAGTACTTTCCATTGAATAGTGGTGGTCGAGTTTGAGAAGCTCTTTCTTGTTGTATAGGTGGTGCCTCCATTAGTTCTTTTCAAGATGTGAATCTTTTAAAGAGAAGACACGCACTCTGATACCAATTGAAGAAACTTTACCTAACACTCAAGAATCAAGTTCTTGAATGATTCACACAAGATACTTACGTTAATGGACAATAACACCAATATATCGTGAAAACCTTTCTAACTCAAGAAATGGAAAAACCACACCGAAATTTAATTATTAATTCAAGATCTACCACTCAGTTATCAATGACTCTAACTCTAAGACTTCTACCCTTTTTTATTAAATATAATCGGAAAATCTTAACTCTACAAGAAGTCAAACTCGCTTCCTGTATACACAAACTCTAAACTCTCTTTTAACTCTAACCCCCCAAAAAGTCAAACTCACTTCTTGTTTACAATTCCACAAACTCTCAACCCTCACAAACACTAATCCAAGGACAGATCAATGTGACTCAACTATTCGAATGCATTTTTAACTCCAGAATTCTTCCGTTTCTACTTCTCAAACATTTTTCCTTCACTATGATTCTCTCTCTTACTTTTTTCTCTATTTTCTCGATTAGCAAAAGACAGACTTTCTTGTCTCGTTTTTAAGCCTTTTATAGACACTGATTCTTTCCGTCATCAACTTCAATACGGAAAGCACTTTTTGTTTTTCCTTTCCTTGTTTGTCTTTCTTTTTTGTTTCTTTATATGTCTCATTTTACCTTTCCTTGTTTGTCTCTAACTCTCTTTATTATTTTTGTTTATCATCTTTGACTCGAGGTTCTGCTCTCCTTTATTGACTTGGACTGCTAATTATTTCGTACACACGCCTTTATTCCTGGTAACTCTTTTATTTTATTCAATTTCATATATATATATATATGAACACCTGTTTCATATTTTGTCATCATCAAAAGTATATGTATGACCATGTCAATTCTCATCACAAGATGTGTATGTTATCCTGTAGGCTGAAGGACTATTGGTGTTACACAGATTTGCAATCAACTTTGGAGGTCACTGGGATTAGTTCTTACCGTTGTGTGAATTGTCATACAACAAATTCTATCACTCTAGCATCAACAGCACCATTTGAGGGACTTTATGGAAGAAGGTGTAGATCTTCTATAGGGTTATTTTAGACGGATGATGTGAAGGCCTTATAGGTTTACTTTGTAAAGGAAACATACTTAATGAAACTTCACGGCAAGTGCGGAGACAAGCTTTGATCACTATTGTGAAGCAATAGGAACTTGTGACTCACAACTTAAAAACGACTAATTTTTTGTATTATGTTTGTGGATTTTAGGGAAGAGAAGAACCACAATAATTACATTTTTTATTCTTTACAAAAATATAGATCACTCTTAATAATCTAAAACAAAAATTATATTTCAACAAAATTAATTTTAAAAAATCATTTAAATAAGTTAGGTGACTTTCTAAGAGTGGTATCAATAGATGAATTTTGTGACTTTCTAAGTCAAAATACTAATAGTTGAGTGATTTTTGAGTTATAAACAAAGTTGAATGACTTTCTAAGTGAGCTACTAGAAGTTGGTATTCTTTTATTTATAAAACAAAGTTGAGTGACTTTTTAAGTGAATTATTCTATCTTGAGTGACTTTTATTTTATAAAACAAAGTTGAGTCACTTTCTAAGTGGACTATTCAAAGTTGAATGAAAATATGAGATATGAACTCATCACTTTCATCAGTTAAATATTATATTATATTATAGTATATTATAATATATACAAGGCTGGCCATAGTTCGCACAACCATCCAGATCTAGCTTTAATCTAATACACGACCAAGACATACTAAAAACGTATTATAGTTTTGTTAATATCTTATCTTAGCATGGTTGTATAGTAATATTTTACCTAAGCATGGGGCCTATCATAAATTTTAGACATATTGATATTTAGCAGTTCTAACAGTGGTTTAAGACGGCCCCTTTTTTTCTTCAATTTAATGGGGACTTACAGCACCAGTGCTCGCTAATACTAATAGTGTACAATCTGCATGTACCTCCACCTTAGAACCAAGTCAAGATATATGATAAGAATGTAAGAACTATAATAAGAATTTATTCTATCTTGATGAGATCCAAATATTTTGTCAGAACATTGTACAGAAATCATACAGCTGGCATAGATATGAAAAGTATTTAGCCGGACATAGTCACAACTATAATAATAATGGAGAAAATCAAATAATTAAAATAATTTTAAATTACCTAAGAGAGTTTCCCAAAAACTTGGACTTTTATTTCTTTGCCGGAATATATTACAAGAGAGAGAGAGAGTTACTAAGGAAAGAAAGAAAAGATGAAACTCCTAAAGAGATCCTCCCTCTCATCTGAGGAGGAGTGCCTCTTATATAGTCAAGTTTAAGAGACATAGAATAAAAGTGAGTCTCTTATCTGTGCCCCTTACACAGTATATCTATTGTTTAGACAGTGTTTTTTCTATTAAGGATAAGGAGGAATCAAGATTTTTCCTTTTGCCTTTATCCTTGCCAGGTTTTCTTGGTCCTTAATGGATAGCAGAAAATCTTGTACCTTGTCGAGCTCACTTTCAGTCATACTTAGCTCTTGTTCATCGGACTGTGCATCTACATTATCGTTGATAGTGCCACTCTTCATTGAAGTATCCGATTTATCAAATTCTGAGAGGTTTTGCAATAGATTTATTTTAACCTCTTCGAGATACTCGTTGATCATTTCGTCTTTATCACCATCTTGGATGGGATTCTGTTTGCAATGTGCTTGATAGAATTTTCAGTTACCAACTTCCTTTGGGGTATCTCCTTATAATTCTGGATTTTTTGTTGTATCTGATCTACAAGATCTTTACCATGGGGTTGACCGGTCTTTGGGTCTTGCCTTGTTAGCTTGTCCCAAAAATTATGATAATAAATCTGGTATAAACAAGGATTTTTTTCTTCAGGAGTAAAACCTACTTCTGGGATCCATTTATGAATCCATGGAATGGAGAATTCTATAAAAAGAAAATACATCTGATCAATTTTTTCTAAATTGCAGATATGTTTGGATAAATATAAATTCGTTAAAAGGGGGAAAACTTGGCCCATTGTTTATATAAATTTAAATAATTATTTGGTAAAATCTTTACTGAAGGTCCATGATATTTCCACCAGTTGATAAACCAGTTTGGGATAGTTTGGTCAAAGACTTTTTCACAGACCTTAATAAACCATGTGTGCTTATATTTGTCATTATTGTAATAAAATATTTTACTAAAAGCATGGATATAATCCCAGTAGGTAAAATTCATATTTAGTTTGTTAACATAAACCTGTTTTTCATGCATAGTGGAGATTCCCCACTCTTCTGCATATATGATCTGCTTGATAATAAATTTTGAGAAGTTATAAACTTCTTTTTCATTTTCTGAGGTAAAATGTTGGAACTCAGCACTTCCTGTATGAACCATAATAGCTTCATAATATGATCGCATTTTATAAGAGTCTCCGGGGAAATATAATCTCTTTATTAAATACCTTATGAATATTTTCCAAGGTTCATTGCTTCTTTGAATATAAGAATTTTCCAAAAGAAATATAATATCCTTGGTGGTTGCCTCTTTAGAGAATTTTTGGGTATCACCTTCTTTCATTAAAGAAGCATACGTATCACCTTGCTCTTTTGTCTGCAGATATGCTTTAAGTTGTCCATATAATGGACTGTCTGCTAGAACATCTTCCAAATTAATGGTCGGTGTTGAAGATGAAGCTTCGTCAATTTTTGAATTGACTAGCTTCATGTTTCCCAATTGTATTATTGGAGATGAAGCGTATGACGACCTCTGAGAGGATTGAGAGGTTGATCTTCCTCTTCCTCGATTGTTCTTTCCCCCTCTGCCATGTACTTGCGACCAAGGAGGAGGTTCATTACCTCCCATGTTGTGATCATTAGCAAACTGATTAGTAATGGTCAAAATAATAGTTCATATCATTCAGTTCAATTGATCCAATTTAATCTTCTGGATCTAAATAATAAGGACCATCATCATCTTCATAGCTATGTATAGAAAAATGAATTTTGTTTTTTATGATTGACATTATCACTTCTCAAGAATTATTTCTTGTATATCCCTTCCTAAATGGATTGCCTTTAGTATGAAAATTAATTTCCTCTCATCAAAGAAATTTGTAAAATAGGACATCAAAACTTTGTCTAAGAATTCAGGTATTCCCTGGATAAAAAGTCTGGAAGAGAATTATCAATTCACTTTTTGTACTGTATTTCAGAATCAAAAAGAGCTAGTTGGGCTTGCCACCTAGCAAACATCATTTTTTATGTATCATGTTTAAAATCTTTACCAAACATATATTTAACATATTTAACATCTGTATTCATCAGAAATTTCTTATTGTAAAGATCATCCTGAAATCTTAAGATACATTTAAAAATACAAAGCATTTCATGTGCCACAGTGGCATATTTGCTATGTGCTTCAGTCCATTTCCTGAATGAAATCGTATAAGATATTTATTTTTATCATGTGGATTAATCTGTTTAAGTATTCCTCCATAACCAATGTTAGAAGCATCAGTTTCAACAATCATTTTCCATGTTGAGTTAGCAAGAGTCAGACATGGCAATGATTTAATACGTTGCTTAACATTTTTAACAAGATTAGTAAGACTATCATTCCAAGGAGATTTATTGCTCTTTTTTATTCAATTAGTTAAAGGAGCTAAATCTTTAGAAAGATTTTTATAAAAAAGAGAAATATAATTTAAACTTCCCAAAGATCTTTGTAACATAGTCATGTCTGCTATTACATCAGGAAATTTTGAGGCAAAATCAATAGATCTTTGGATGGGATTAATTTTGCCTTGACAAATTTGATGTCCTAAAAATCTGACATTTGTTTGGAACAGATTCATTTTTAATTTTGAGATGACTAAACCATTTTGTATAACAATTTTTTTGAAAAATATCAAGATGTTTGATATGAGTCTCTAAAGTTTTAGAGTAAACTAAGATATCATCTATATATACAATAATAAAATCCATATATGGATTAAAGATATCATTTATAATTTTTCAAAATTCTGATGAGGCATTTTTTAAATCAAGTGGCATAACATTCCATTCATACTACCCAAAAAGAACATTAAAGGCAGTTCTATAAGTATGTTAGCAATATCCTGATTTTAAGTCAAATTTTGAAAATATATTGGCATCATATAATCTTGATAAAAGATCATTTTTATTCGGAATAGGATATCTAATCCATTTTAAATTTTGTTTAAAGGTTTATAGTTGATGACCAACCTGGGGACACCACGTTCTTGTTCTGCAACTTTATTAACATAAAAGTCAGTGCAAGAACAAGGAGATTTTGAAGGTTTTATCAAACCTTTTTGTAATAGATTATCAATTTATTCTTTGCAAAATTCCACTAATTCTGCATTCATTTGGCAGGGACGTGATTTAGTGGGAATATCACTTTCGCAGAAATCGTCCTCATATGGCAAAGTTACAATGTGCTTTTTTTCTGTTCCAAAAAACACTTGGGTGGTCTGCGCAAATATCAACAACCATTTGTCCAGCAATTAATTTAATTTTTTCCTGTACTTTAGCCGGACGAAGTGTATCTACAATATTTATACTATAAATTTCCCTTTGCAAAGAATCAATTTTTCTTTGTTTAAGATGAATCAAGGTATTGATATCTCTAGTTAAGGGTTCACTTATAAAATCAAAACTAATGGTATTACCATTATAAGTAGTTGTAAATCATTTTGAATCTAGATAGGAAAAAGGATAAATAGCATTTATAAAAAGGGTTCCAAGTATATTTGGAGGGTGCAACTGATTTTTTACTGAATACAAAAGGTGAGGAATGCAAACCCTACTTTGGCAAATGCAAGTATTAGATAGTTTATAGTTTATATCTAAAGCATGATTGGAAGCTGATTTAACAATATACATAGTTTTTTCAAAAAACCTTGAAGGTATTAATCCATCTTGAATACAACTAACATCTGCTCCACTATCAATCATAGTAGTGCTAGTGATTTTTAAATCATTATTGATTAAGATGGTACATTTAATATACCAACAATGGGCAGTAAAAATTTGCATCATTCCAAGGAAAATATTGGGTTTTGAATTGTTAAGATGAAGAGACTCTTTATCTCTTTCTTCACCAATTTCCTGTCCTTTATCGGTAAGCTGCGTTGGGGGAGAACCATTATTCTCACTGCTCTCTAGTTGAGAAATCTTGTGATCATGAATTATTTAATTCTGTTTAAGAGATTTAATCTCTTTTTTAAAATTTTCGACTTCAAATTTTAAATCATCAAGAGAAGTATTTCTGGTTTTGACGTCTTGATCTCTTTTCTCAAGACGAGTAAAAACTTCTTTTAAAGAATAGGGGTTTGATTTAGAATCTATAATTTAATTTTTCCTAGGTTTTTCAAAAGTCTTGGAAGAAGAGGTTTTAGAAGAAGAAATTTCTAAAATCATGTTCCTTCTTTTAATAAATTAATTACATTATCAAAATAGATCATATCAAAATTTAAATCCTCAAACTTGGATTGGAGCTTATAAAAAAATTCATCTTGTTCACACGTACAAGTATTACCTGCATATTTAGCACACTGATTAGAATGATCATAATTGTTATTATCACTACTGTCATTTGAACTAGACTCGTAACGATCAGATTCTGATTCTGATTCGTATAATAACTCATAAATTTTTTCATGAGTGGCTTCATCCAGCTCTAAAGTTTTAACTTTTTCCAACTTACAATTTGGATCAATATGTCCATACTTTCCACATTTCCTACACTTTATATCCTTCAGTTCTCTTTTAGAGAAGTTTTTGGCAAATATGGTTGCCTAGCGATGAGCTATTTTAGCTTCATGTTTTTCTTTCTATCGCTTTGAACGATGACGTCTATTGTGGGATTTCTTTGGATCATTCTCGTCATAAGACTTCTTTTTTCTAATATCACGAGAAGGTCCGTCGACGCCAACTTGCGTGCAAAAATCTCCTAATTGGGATTTTTCTGACATCTGGTTCCTTTTGACCTGTTGAGCAAGTTTTAGCACATTGCACAAATTTCATCCTTCTTGTGTGCAAGTGCCTATCAATTTTCCATAAGTGTAGTTATCGTAGGCAATCTCAGTGAGATCTCCTCTTAGGGTCTTCTTCACCCATTGAACAAACAATGGAGGGAGTCCATCAATGAATCTTGCCTTCCAATAACTTATTTTACTTTCTGGTAAATCCATAACTCTACTTAGGAAAGTATCCTTATACAATCTAAATTCTCCTAAATGTCTACACTTAAGACCATTTAGAAGGGTACGAATAGTTTCATTGTGGTTGAAAAATCTTCCATTTAAATGTTCTATAATTGTGAGAATAAAGGTATAAACCGCATCTTCAATATTTTTCTTAGTCACCTTTTCCGTTGGTTTTCCATCTTCACCAACTACTATGTCTCTTTTTATTTCCTCCTTGGAGGCATTTGTAATAGCATACTTCTCTTCAGGAGATAGGAAATTATCCCACCATCCACGAAGTTGTCGTGTAAATCCTGCAATAATCATCTTACAGGTAGCATGATCAGAATTATTATTAGTATGCCTGCAAATAGCCAAATACATCAACATCCAATGTACCATAATTGAAACCTGCCTTTCTGTTTGGCCATCTAAGTTTCATTCATAGACCTTCTTTTCACTATCTGAAGTGTTAGTCTGATTCCAATCTCTTTCTTCTATAAGAAATCTTGAGGAGTTGGACGGTGGTAATAGTAAGTCATCATGGATGGAATAGTATAATAGACACCTTTGCCAACAACCTTTTGTTGGTTACAATATCCGGATTTAAATCGTCTCGAATTAATCTCAGAGGTTTCTAAATTATTATTTTAAGAAAATTGTCCTTCAATTTTATAAATATCTAAAAGATCACTCGAAAGGCCAAGAGGTTTGGTACTTAAACCAGAAAGATTTTTATCAATAAGACTTTCTAAATCATTAAAAGATTTTATTTTAAAATTAGCAGTATCAATAGGACACTGAATATGTGTTGAAACATTTTTGGGTGTTTTGGATGTAGTAGCAATATTTTCTTGTGAATTTTTATGAACACCCTTTACCTAAACAATTAATTCATCCTATTTTTTATCAAGAGAACTAATATGTTCTCCTAATACTTTAACATATAAACTCAAATAATTATTTTCAGAAATCAAATTATTAGTTTCATTAATAGTAATCTGGGCAACATCACTTTGAATAAATTTCTGAAAAGCCAAAAAAGTTAACCCAGTATTATTAGGTAATATAAACGGAGCTTGTGGAGGATAGATGGCTTTAGTAATAGATCCATCACTCTCCTTAAAAGTCCTTTCAATTACCTTGATATACAATGAACCAAGGGACAAAGTAAATAATTTTATTATGTAATGCACAAGTTTCATAAAAATCTTGTGATATATTATTTAAATCATATTGGCTATATGCCTAAAAAAAAATAAGTTCTAAACTTGTTCCATTTTTCATATTTAAATTCTTTTTTAATATGTTTTCTTGCCAGGGAGCATGAATTAAAATAAATTTGGTGAATCATTATTAATTACACTTCATTGAGGTTTGGCGCTTTATTAATGTCAAAATCCATCTCAGATAGAGTTTGTTCCAAATTGGACAACTTATATGTTGCCTGAACAATATTAGTCTTGGGATCAATTTTTACCCTTTCAACCATTCTTTCACTCAGAGTATCACTTATAGTATGCAAAGATAAAGTCCTACATTTAGCTGGGCCATAAATAGGAATATTAGGGGTAATAGGAAAAATATGATGTATTTCCGATTAAGTCCTATAACCTGTAAAGGATCACCTATTATAAACAGGTGATTTATCACTAAATTGGATGTGTACTCTTCCATCAGGATTTTGAATAATATGAGAATATTCACTATTAGTAGCTTCATCAGTTACCTGCCTTTGAGATATAGCCGAACTTAAAGTCCATGTAGTTGGGAAATTAATTTCTTCCCGTTTAGTAGGTCTTCTTGGTTTCCACCAAGGTAGTCTCATTAGATGTATCATATAATTTACATCTATGATTTAAAGTAGATAGCAACTTATAATATATCCTATAAGACAAACATATTAGTTCAGATCCAGGAGCATAATTATAACCATGTGTTTTAACATTTAATGTTAAAGCATCAAGTATATTAACATCAGATAGTGACAACTGAAGATTAGGTTGTGTATTGAAATATACTGGACCATAAGCTACAGTAGATTCAATTGAACCCATGAACAATTGTCTAAAATTCAGATTTCTAGCTTCTCTTAAAGCTGCTAAAACTGTCTGAGGTAACCCTTCAAGGGTTAAAGGTTTAAAAGCAATCTGAAGCATACCTATATGCATCCAATTGTATTTGGTTTTATAGAAATCAATATCTCGCTTATTTAATAAATAATAGTTTGCTCTTCTGAGTTGATAGACAAAGACTGTTCATTTATTTTTATCAAGTGTTTTGAAGAATGTTTATCAAACCATCCATAATCATAAATAGTTTTTGTATCCACCTTAGGATAGTCCATTTGTTTAATAAATCAAGGTTTTGGGGTATATCCACCTCTTCTAATCTAGTACTTTTAATACTAGTTTCTCCAAAATCCATAAGTTAAATAAATTCAATATCTATGTCTTGCATACATAAAATCTGGTATATGTTCTTATAAAAAAAACTCGCTTTGATACCAAATATTATATTATATTATTACTCTTAGTACTCATTTGACCATCCAATTTGACCATCCAGTATGAAATCATAATTTTAAATCATGATATAAATAATGAGATGTAGCTGAAGTTATATTTTGAAATGCAATTTGAACATTATATGTTCTATGATTTTTCATAAACATAAAAATCTCATAAGTTCTAAAACTATTAAAATTATCTCGATTCTTTTTACAATCTTACAACATAAGTAAAAGTTTAGAAAATTGCATAACATACTATTATAAAACTATTCAAAAAAATACAACATTTATTGGTCAAATTTTCGTACCATTAAAAACTAATTAAACATCAGTTGTAGTGTCCGGACTTTGATATAATTCTAGCACATACTATGGACAATCTTCTCATGTTGAACTAACATTTCTCGATTATATAACTGACAAGACAAATCAACATTGTTACTTTGAGTCATTTCTTTGGTAAGTAAATTTGATCAAAATAATGAATATAAATGGTAGAGTAGGAATTAATATGAATTAATAATTTTTTTTTGTTGGTGAGAATAATCTATATATGCTATATAAATTGTTCAAAAGTAATGATATGAATTATAAATTTTGTTTATATATGAAATAAATTGTATATAGATATACATGTGGTTTTTTAAAAAAAATAAAAAATCAATTTTTTTGTAGGTGAACTTTAAATTTGAAAATTCTCATATCATGATTTGAAATTTCCAAATCAGCTGAAGTCACATGCAGTCTAAATGTTGTCGCGATATGAAATCGTGTATCAAACGATCCTTAAAGGGAAAGCCCCTAGCTAAAATATTGGAAGAAAAGAAAACTATGAAAGTTGAGTGACTGCAATTCCCTTTCTAAAACAAAATAAATTATTTCTTCACACCGTTATTAACTAAATTAATCATTAATAGTAATAATGTTTAAAATGTCATAGAAATTTTTTCAGATTCCACATTAAAATTAAATATAAATTATATATAATTAATTAACAAATAATATAACATAGTCATTCATGTCATTCATACAATACACTCATTGTATGAATACAAATAGGGAAAAAAAGTTGATTATTCAATTTAGGCCTTCCATCTTCCAATCAATGTATAAATGAATTGTATTTTTTTTCTTTAGGGGGAGTATTTTTAAATCCCTTTTGACAACTTAATATACAGTGTGTTTCTTACCTAAAAAGTTACGTAAAATTGTTGAGAATTTTAAACAAGAAATAAATATCAAGGACTTTGGAAAGGTTCCCAATTTGTTTTATCATTTCTAAGTTATATGTAGCTCACTTAATTGATTTTTCTATAGCAAGACTTTTATAACTAGTTGCTTAATTTCATATATATATTTTGTCCCTCTAGCCTCCATCTAATAGCTTGTCATAAATCATTAATGGTAGACAAAATTGTAACAAAAACATGCATATGAAGTCAAGATTAGTTGAAATTTAAATTTTTTTTCAGGGTAACGAAATAGTTCAATCCTGTGGATCAGTTTAATATAAATAACTCATTCATAGATACTCTTCATTTTTAAAATTCATAAATCGGGCCTTCAAAAATATTTATTAAGAATCAATGAAATGAACCAAACCCGGCCCATCTCAAAAATAGAAAGAAATATAAAAAATAAAAGGAAAGTCTACAAGGTTTTTGAAGGTTTTCTTGATTGATTTTCCTCTCGTACTCCCTTTTGGTCATCGCCGCCGCACTGACCTACTTCTCTGGTGGATGAGGCTTCCTTGAGGTGAATAGATCTAGGATATGGTTGGTCGGAGCTAGGTTCACACAATATCATTGAGAGTCACCAGTTTCTTTTGAGCTCCGGTAGGTAGACCTTATTCTTTTGAATTAAATTCTTGTGCGAAACGCTTTATCTCTTTAATGAATTAATTTCTTGGATTTGATCCCGATGTGTATAATCTTGTTCCAATACTGATGAAGCTGTTGGGTTTTAGCAAGTGTGAATGAGAAAAGAAAAGAGAGAATATCAAAAGTGAGGGAACTACTTTGGAGGAAAAATGAAAAGTCATTTGCAAAGTGCAAATGAAAAGTCATTTCTTTGGATTTGGATTTGGATTTGGCAAATGATGTGATTGATAAATTTTTTGGACAAAATTTGTTTAATCAATTTTTGTTAAATCAAATAAATCCTGTTAATATTATCTATTATAAATTTGCGGGTAACGGTAACATTCCGAAAAGTCGTTACTTTCCAAAAAGTAGTTATTTTCCTAACAGACACAATTTTTCGAAAAGTTGTTATTTTTTCCAAAAGACACAACTTTCAGGATAAAATGGGTCTGAACAGATTTCACTGAACAGACATGTTCCTTGCTGAAAATGGCTATAAAAGGAAGTCATTTTTTTATTTTTCAAACACTGAAAATTTTTCTTTCTCTGCATTTATTTTTCTCTCAAATAAAATCAAAGTGTGATCGACTGAGTCTGCGTGACTTGTTGTTGTTCTTCAGTTCGTTGAAGTTAAAGAAGTTTGAGGTACTGCTATTTCTTTAACAGGTTTAATCCGTTTTATCTTGGGAGAAATTAATCCATAACCTTGGGTACAGTGAGGGGATTAAATTTTTTAAGGACACACAGTAGTTTCTGTGGACTCGAATTAATTCTTGTATTTTAAATTTTTTCTGCTTCATCTTGTTTCTGTTTCTGTTCATTAACTTTATAAATACAAATTATTGTAAGAATAACAATCTTAAGAAATTTAACAGTTACTATATTTGAGGTTTCTGGAGATTAAAACCTTTATGGTTTTCTACTCTGCTTGAATTTTTAAAATTCATTCGATTAACGATTAAAAGAACATAAAAACTTTATCGTTAAATCAGAAACAGTTTGTGTAAAGATTTGTTCTTTACTGTTAGTATTTTAAATACTTAATTTATCTGCCATTTGTGACAGAAAAAAAATGACTAATTCAAGTCAAACAAATGTTGGAACAGTAAGTGCTGCAACAACAACGGTTGCACATAATCGTTCAAATGCTGCCTTAGCACCGGCTGAGAAACCTGCAAAGTTTTCTGGAGTCGACTTTAAGAGATGGCAGCAAAAGATGTTCTTCTATCTCACTACGTTGAGTCTGCAGAAATTCATCAATGAGAATGTTCCTGTTATGTCAGATGAAACTTCGGCTAATGAATGATTCTTGGTAACAGAAGCATGGACACACTCAGATTTTTTGTGTAAAAATTATATTTTGAGTGGTCTGCAAGATGATCTGTACAATGTGTACATCAATGCCAAAACCTCAAAAGAACACTGGGATGCTTTAGAAAAGAAGTACAAAACAGAAGATGCCGGAATGAAGAAATTCATTGTGGCAAAATTTCTGGACTATAAGATGATAGACAGTAAAACTGTCGTCACCCAAGTTCAAGAATTGCAGGTCATAATCCATGATCTCCTTGCTGAAGGTATAAATTTATTTAATGTCTATGTTAGAAATATTAAGTTTTCCCTTAATACTCACATAACCTTTAATGTAGGATTGATTGTGAATGATGCTTTTCAAGTGGCTGCAATTATTGAAAAGTTACCTCCATTGTGGAAGGACTTTAAAAACTACTTGAAACACAAACGCAAGGAGATGACTGTTGAAGATCTCATAGTAAGGTTGAGAATCGAAGAGGATAATAAGGCTGCAAAAAAGAGGTCACGTGATAATTCAGCAATATCTGGAGTAAATTTTGTTGAAGAAGATTCCACAAAATTAAAGAAAAGAAAGAAAGCATCTGGTCCAAAAAGCAATCCTCCTAAGAAAAAATTCAATGGAAACTGCTTTAATTGTGGTAAACATGGTCATAGGGCTAATGAATGCCGGGGTCCTAAGAAGGACAAGAAAAAGAAAGATCAAGCAAAATTGGCTGAATCCAAAGGAGAAATGGATGATCTCTGTGCAATGCTTTCAGAATTTAACTTGGTTGGAAATCCAAGAGAATGGTGGATAGATTCTGGTGCCTCATGCCATGTTTGTGCCAACAAAGAATTATTTTCATCATATACTCCAACACTTACAGATAAAAAATTGTTTATGGCAAACTCCGCTGTTGCAAAGGTGGAAGGAACTGGCAAAGTCCTATTAAAGATGACATCAGGCAAGGTGGTGACTTTGAATAGGGTCTTATATGTTCCATGTGAGAAAGAATTTAGTTTCAATTCCAGTTCTGACCAAGAATGGATTTAAATGTGTATTTGTTTCTGATAAAGTAGTAGTAAGCAAAAATGATATGTATGTAGGAAAAGGCTACCTTAGTGATGGCCTTTTCAAACTCAATGTAATTGCAGTTGATATGAATAAAGATTTTGCTTCTTCTTACTTGCTTGAGTCTAAATGTTTATGGCATGAACGTTTGGGACACGTTAATAACAAAACCTTGCGAAAACTGATTAACTTAAATATTTTTCCAAAATTTAAGTGCAATAAATCAAAATGTCAAATTTGTGTTGAATCTAAGTATGCTAAGCATTCTTATAAATCTGTTGAAAGGAATTCAAATCCTTTAGAATTGATTCACACTGATATTTGTGACATGAAGTCAACATCATCACGTGGTGGGAAAAAGTATTTCATAACTTTTATTGACGATTGCACTAGATATTGTTATGTCTATTTGCTAAATAGTAAGGATGAAGCAATAGATTCATTTAGGCAATATAAAACTGAAGTTGAAAATCAGTTAGATAAAAAGATCAAAATGATCAGGAGTGATAGAGGTGGAGAATATAAATCTCCATTTGCAGAAATATGTTTAGAAAATGGAATAATCCATCAAACTACTGCTCCCTACACTCCTCAGTCTAATGGAATTGCAGAAAGAAAAAATCGAACTTTAAAAGAAACGATGAATGCATTACTTATAAGTTCAGGTTTACCACAGAACTTGTGGGGGGAAGCTATCCTTACAGCAAATCAGATACTTAACAGAGTGCCTCACTCTAAGACAAATGTAATTCCATATGAGAAATGGAAAGGTAGAAAACCCAATTTGAAATATTTCAAAGTGTGGGGGTGTCTAGCCAAAGTCCAAGTTCTTATACCTAAGAGGGTAAAAATAGGACCTAAGACTGTGGATTGTGTATTCATTTGATATGCCACAAACAGTAAGGCATGTCGATTTTCGGTTCATAAGTCCTAACATCCGGATATTCATGATAATACGGTAATGGAATCAGATAGTGCTGAATTTTTTGAACATATCTATCCATATAAAACTAGAATTGAGTCATCTAGTGGGGGATCTAAACAACCCAGATAAGAACCAAAAGAGAATGAACAAAATGAAGAAAGTCCAAGACGCAGTAAACGTCAAAAGACATCTACTTCATTTGGATCAGATTTTGTAACATTTCTTCTTGAAAATGAGCCTCAAACATTCAAGGAAGCAATGTTGTCTAGCGACTCAACCTCTTGGAAGGAGGCTGTTAATAGTGAAATTGAATCAATCTTAAGCAATCATACTTGGGAGTTGGTTGATCTTCCTCCAGGGAACAAACCCTTGGGTTCAAAATGGATCTTTAAAAGGAAGATGAAAGACGATGGAACTATTGACAAATATAAGTCAAGACTTGTCGTCAAAGGTTTTAGACAAAAAGAAGGTCTTGATTATTTTGACACATACTCGCCAGTGACTAGGATTATATCAATTCGAATGTTAATTGCACTAGCTGCAGTATACGGTCTTGAAATTCATCAAATGAATGTGAAAACAGCCTTCTTAAATGGAGAGCTTGAAGAGGAAATTTACATAGAACAACCTGAGGGTTTTGTAGTTCCTGGTAAAGAAAAGAAAGTGTGCAAACTTATTAAGTCACTTTATGGGCTAAAACAAGCACCAAAACAATGGCATGCAAAGTTTGATCAAACCATGTTGTCAAATGGATTTAAGATCAATGAATGTGATAAATGAGTTTACATTAAAGATACTCCAAATCAGAAAGTTATTTTATGCTTATATGTAGATGATATGCTTATAATGAGCAAAGACATTGTTAATATAAAAGCTACAAAGTGTATGCTTGCAAGTAAGTTTGATATGAAAGATTTAGGAGTTGCTGATATGATATTAGGAATTAAAATTCTTAAAACTCCTAACGGTCTAGCATTGTCTCAAACTCATTATATTCAAAAGATACTTGAAAAATTCAAATTTTTTGAATTTTAAAAGGGCAAAGACTCCAATTGATGTAAATCTTCATCTTGCAAAGAATAAAGGCCAAAGTCAGTCTCAATTGGACTATGCTAGCGTATTGGGAAGCTTAATGTATGTCATGAATTGTACACAACCATACATAGCTTGCGCTATCAGTAAACTGAGTCGATACACAAGTAATCCTAATCATAATCATTGGTTGGCAATGAAGAGAGTTTTGGGATACTTAGATGACACTCAAAACTATGCTTTACATTACAACAGATATCCAGCCGTTCTTGAAGGATATAGTGATGCAAATTTGATTACTGAGTCAACTGAAACAAAATCCACAAGTGGATACGTTTTTACTATTGGTGGAGGAGCAATATCTTGGAAATCATCCAAACAAACATGTATAGCTCGCTCTACAATGGAGTCTGAATTAATTGCTTTAGACAAGGCAAGTGAAGAAGCTGAATGGCTCCGGAATTTCTTAGAAGATATTCCATTTTAGCCCAAACCATTGGCCCCTATATGCATACATTGTGATAGTCAAGCTGCAATAGGAAGGGCTGGAAGCATTATGTATAACGGCAAGTCTCGTCACATAAGACGAAGACATAACTCTGTGAGACAACTACTCTCTAGTGGAATTATCACAATTGACTATGTGAAGTCAAAAGATAATGTGTCGGATCTACTTACAAAAGGCCTAAATAGAGAGGGAGTTGAGAAATCATCGACGGGAATGGGACTATGGCCGAGAACAAGTCATTGTGGCGATAACTCTACCTAGAAGACTGGAGATCCCAAGATCTAGGTTCAAGGATATAAAACAAAGTCATTTATGATGGTTCAACATTGTCAAAGGAAAAAAAAATATTATTATGGTCCATTCTCATGATGAGACAATGTTTAGTAACCAGGATAAAGACATAAGGACTTTTTAATGATTTCTAAGTTTGATACAGGGAATATCAAATGGTGTATCTATGGGATAACACATTTAGAAATCACCTATGTAAGTGTGAAGTGTAAGCCACTTCAAGGAGAATCCGGTAAGGCCAGTTCTTTAAGCACTTACTATCCAAGATGTGTTCATGGCTGAAACGAACAAAACAATGAGAACTAAGAACAACTCAAGGGTTGATTGTGTGACATATATTGTCTAGGTATACATCAAATCTCGACGGTTCAAAGATATCAAATCTACCGATTGACCGAGTATATCCGATATATGTTCACTACGGAAAGTTTAAAGGGAAACCTACTTATCCAGATGCGATTAACCTTTACCTACAAGACACACAAGTTTTTTCATGCATATGTTTTAACAATAGCCTTCCCCATTCATGTGGAGGATTGTTGGGTTTTAGCAAGTGTGAATGGGAAAAGAAAAGAGAGAATATCAAAAGTGAGGGAACTACTTTGGAGGAAAAATGAAAAGTCATTTGCAAAGTGCAAATGAAAAGTCATTTCTTTGAATTTGGATTTGGATTTGGCAAATGATGTGATTGATAAATTTTTTGGACAAAATTTATTTAATCAATTTTTGTTAAATCAAATAAATCCTGTTAATATTATCTCTTATAAATTTGCGGGTAACGGTAACATTTCGAAAAGTCGTTACTTTTCCGAAAAGTCGTTACTTTCCAAAAAGTAGTTATTTTCCTAACTGACACAATTTTTTGAAAAGTTGTTATTTTTTCCAAAAGACACAACTTTCTGGATAAAATGGGTCTGAACAGATTTCACTGAACAGAAATGTTCCTTGCTGAAAATGGCTATAAAAGGAAGTCATTTTTTGAATTTTCAAACACTGAAAATTTTTCTTTCTCTGCATTTATTTTTCTCTCAAATAAAATCAAAGTGTGATCGACTGAGTCTGTGTGACTTGTTGCTGTTCTTCAGTTCGTTGAAGTTAAAGAAGTTTGAGGTACTGCTATTTCTTTAACAGGTTTAATCCGTTTTATCTTGGGAGAAATTAATCCATAACTTTGGGTACAGTGAGAGGATTAAATTTCTTAAGGACACACAGTAGTTTGTGTGGACTCGGATTAATTCTTGTATTTTAAATTTTTTCTGCTTCATCTTGTTTCTGTTTCTGTTCATTAACTTTATAAATACAAGTTATTGTAAGAATAACAGAAGCTACCGGCGTTACCTTCTTTTTCTCAAATGTAAAATAATCATCTTCAAGTACTTCTCTTAAGATTTTAGATAATTTACCCTTTATCAAGTCTTTTATTTGAAGGTTAATGTCATATGTAGATTAATATTACCATCTAAATGGTTAGATTATTGGAATGTATGCATCCACTAGTGGTCAGTGGACCTGTTCCTTTGATAAAGTAATAGTGCGGAAATTGAATAGCTCAACTTAAATCAGGCACAAGAGTTTTACGTGAAAATCTCCTTTCTCAAGGGAGTAAAACCACAACCAGTCAGAAAATGTTTTCAACTGCTTTCACTAATGTCAAGCAAAAGTGAATAAAAGGTCCAAATACAACAATGAGATTAAACTCTTAATCTAACACTAAGTAATACCTCTATTACTTACTAAGCAAAAGCAATGCATCGATTGCCTACTATACTAACTGTCACTGATTAATATAGACTTCAACATCTAAGACACACAATTAACTCTAAGAGTTGTCTAACAATACACAAAAAGGTTTTGAAACGTTTCTTTATGAATGTGAAGCAAATCCTACAAGTTTAGCACAATACAAGCATTCAACGACACCAACAAATAAAGATTGCTCTTCTTTGGTCTATGAGGACCTTTGTTGTATGAGTGCTTTTATGCTTGAGTTTTTAAGAAGAAATTTGCTCTTGCTTGTAATGAATGAATATAAAGTTGTTTTTACTTTGAATATATCAATCAACAAGGAGAGTTATTGAACAATGAAAAACCAACCTCGTCCTCTCCTATCGTGAAGTACGCTAACCTGCTCACCAACCAGCTGATCTGACAACTTTACAGTTGTATGTCCATTTGAGTCTGGACGAGAACACTTTTGTAGCGACCTGGTCTCTTAATTTGTGAGGATAATCAAAAACCTAGAATACAATATTTTCCTCCTTTTGATGATGACAAAACAAACATCCTTTTACAACGAGTGTATTCATTTTTCCCCTGCCACCATGCCCATCTATTACGAAAAGCCATTTATTCCCCCTATCATCACGCCACCTGTTATAATCAGCTACATGTATAAACGAATTCCCATTTTTGACATCATTTAAAAGGTAAATGGTACACATACACAAGTGATGTGCAAAGTAGTAAGGAATTCAGACCCATAGGCAGCATAGTACATGAGGAAACATGAAAAGTAGAGAAGACAAAGACAAAAAGAACATGACAATTTCATCGAGGAGAATAGAACTACAAAAAGATGTCCAATCGAGAATTAGCATCACTGTGAGCCAAAAGAAGCTACTTGGTGAGGGACTTGATCTCCTTAGTCATTGAGGAATTTGATCTACCAATTCAGCATTTGTCAGCCTTCCACTTGTCGATTTCCTCTTTATCCACATTGCGTGTACCAAGTTCATGAGATTTTTCCTATTGAAGCAGGGCATGGAGTCAAGAAATCTCTACATCCTTACCCCTTGAAGAGAAGTGAAATAGTCCATTTCAGGTTTAAGAGTCTCCTGCTTTTGAAGGAGTTAAAAAACCTGAGACCACCTTTTCCTCCGCAAAAAGCAAGGAGTTAAAAAACCTGAGACCACCTTTTCCTCCGCAAATTAACACTCAATAAGTGTGTCAATAGAGAAAGTATGCTTGGCAGTACTTGCTACCCCTTTACCAGTGGGCATGTAAAATGATCAAAAACCAAGTTCAGATGGTAACCATAAGTTATCACTTGCTTTGCATTCCTCCATGTAATTATCCGATGCATATTTTCAAGAATGATTCTAGTAAGAATTGTTGCTTCAAGCTCATCCAACTGTTCTATGAGGAGAAGGTCTGTCGAAGAGGCCACTATTCACTTTTCAGTTCTAGGCAGGAGTACCTTATTAACAAACTCAAAGAATAGTTGATGCTCCCCATTGAGAAATTTCTTAGGAAGCCCAATACACTTCATGTTACCGTATTTCGTAGCCCGTTGGACAGACTAAGTAGAAGTCTTTCATTTATTAACAGACGGGATCCCTTTGTTGTGTACCTCTAGGATTATGCCTTAAACTTCTTCACCTAGCATTATGCCTTAACTGCACGAAAAACTACACTAATTCCACAATATTCAAGAAGATTCATATTATAGTAAAACTCATCAACCTAAGTCTTATGTATATATGGCATAGGAAACATGAACATATGTTCCCAACTTTGCAGTGCCACAGAATCAAACATGAAATACTTTCGAGGTTCAGATCAAACACCTTACCGTTTAGTGTTAAACTAATTCACTGTTATATGTTTAATAATGATAAATACACTCACTAACCAAGTCATATGATGCAGAAATGGAATGAGACGAAGACTATGACGAACTGCAGGAATCAAAATGAAATCAAGCTAAAATTAAAAAAAAAAAGGGAAAAAGACACTGATCAATCAAATCAAGCAAACACAAGCTTGCAACAATAAATGATTACAGGAATCACGATCAAGAAGGAAAGTTAATATTTGATTAATCAGATCAAACATCACAGCTTGAATTAAAATAATGCACACAAGGAAGTTCCCTTCAAGCAAAATCAGAAGACCAAACTGTCTAGCTCATATTAAAAGAAAACAAATCAAGAATCAAAATCAAGCCAAGACTCAAGACCTTCAAACAAAGGAAAGAAATGATTTGTCATGCACATATCTGATATACACATGACTTAACAAATCAATCACAAAGTGATCAAGGATAATATCAAAGATCCTTGATTCAAACTCCCTTGGGTTTCTGACAAGAGCAATCACTATATAAACCTCCTCAAACATTAGTGTGAAGAATGCATCTTTACTTGAACTTATTTTTAATCCTCTTTTATCTTTGATAAAAATTAGTAAACGTCAGTAAACAATTGTAAAAGAAAAAGAGAAGGAAAGATTCTGAAAGTAGGTTATATAAGTAGAGGCAGTGTCAAGTTTAGCAGATCTTATTTGCACATCAAACAGGATCGAAAAGCCTACCAATTATGTAAACCAAGTTGATCGAGCTCTTAAGGAAACCCTTGAAACCCAAGGGAACTGGACTAGGTACCAGATCGGTGATATGAACCAGTTTAAAAAATTTGGTGTTCATATACTTTTCAGTTTATCACTTTGTTATATTTTGTTGAACTAACCTGCAAGGGAAGTCGACCACTGCACTTCGGCAATCGATTGGACAACTATTTAATTCACCCCTCTCTTATACTTCAATTGGAATCAGAGCATGTCTCACAGATTAAGTGTTTAACAACAGGTGAGCAAAGATCAAATGACACACTACCAAATACCTGGCGCTTTACTTCAAGATGGACACTCATCACATCGACCACCCTACTTCAATGGGAAACACTATTCTCACTGGAAGGATAGATTCAAAATTTTCGTCTCCTCAAATTACCATAAAGCATGGATAGTTATCAAGAAAGGCCCAAAGCCTATTCTTGGACTAAATGACACTATAAAACATTTTAATCCTGAATCATTTGATATTACTAAGGAACAACAAGAGGTAATTCAAACTAACGTTAGAGCCATAAGTTTGTTGTATTGTGCAGTAAGCGGAGAAGAATATGACAAGATATCAACCTGCGAGACTACTAAAGAGATGTGGGACAAACTAGAAGTCACTTATGAAGGGACACTAAATTAAAAAAGGCTCGAATAAACTCACTCGTAAATTAATATCAGTTATTCAAAATGACCGATGATTAAAATGTTGAATCCATGTTCTCAAGATTTAGTAAAATTGTGTGGGAACTAAAATCACTTGGAATGGTCTACTCAAATGCACTTCAAGTCAGCAAACTGGACAGAAGTTTTCCCAAAGCTTGGGAAACTAAGGCATCTATTCTCGAAGATGGAGGTATGCAAAATATGACATATGATGAAGAAGCAGATTAAAACCAAGACGAAGGAATTGCACTCATAAAACGTGGAGTAAGATTGATGATTAAACAGAGAAGACAAAGACCTCAACATGACTTTAAGAGTAATTTCAAAAGAAATGACAATCGGTGTTACTACTGCGGATAACCAGGACACATTAAACTGAATTATCCAAAACGAAGGAGGAAATACAATCGAAGAAATGAAGATCCAAAAAGCCTTGGAGCATGGGAACAGAGAGAAACCACTGATGAAGATTATGACGAAATGGCAACCCTATGTTTCATGGAACTAGGTGAAACAAGCGAGGTAAGACCTTTTAATTGTCCTAAATGTCAAGACTTACAAAACTCCTTTGATATGGTCACTGATGAGCTACAAAAATTCATCAATGAATACAATAAAATTGCTCAAAAAAGAAAAAAGTGGTAGATTTTACTTGAAGCAAGTCAGATTAAAGTTGATTTACTGACAAAAGAACTATAGAAAGTGAAAATTGAATTGAATAGCATCAAAAAATCTCTAAGTCAAAGTTCTTTTCAATCCAACAAAGCAATGATGAACAGAAAGAACTCTTCAAATCATAGATCAAATAAAACTTTCTCAAACTTAAGTTCTGTTAATTTATCTACTCAAATTACTTGTGGTAATTTTGGTCACAAATCCTTTAATTGTAGAAAATTTTCCTTTGTGAAATGGATTTGGATACCAAAAGTTGTTAATCATCAAGGACCCAAAAATACTTGGGTTCCTAAAAGAAACTAATCTCATTGTTTTGCAGGAGCAATCAAAGAAAACCTACAAAAAGGGAATGTGGGTACTTGATAGTGGATGCTCAATACATTTGTGTTGAAAGAAAGAAAAGTTCAGAAGTGTAAAAAGAATAGATGGAGGATGTGTTAGATTTGGAGATAACGCAAAGGGAAAAGTGACTGGCGTCGAAACCATATAATTAAGTTCATCATGTGATCTTGTCGAAGTTCACTTAGTTGAAGGACTCAAATGTAATCTTCTCAGCATTACCAAACTATGTGATACCAGTTTTCAAGTCACCTTCAATATAACCAACTGCATTATTAAATATCCAGAGAAAAGAATGACTCTTATCGTAGCCCGAGTAAATAACATATATATCCTAAATATTGTTGATTTTCCATCTCTCACTTGTCTTACTACAGTTGCAAGCAATCCATGGCTATGGAATAGAAAACTTGGACACGCAAGTATGCACGTTCTTGAAAAATTTTGAAGACTCGAGCTAGTCAATGGTTTACCAAAACTAAAGTTTGAAAAAGATCACATTTGTGACACTTGTCAAATGGATAATGAAACTCTCTCCACTTTCAAAGGAAAAGATATTATAAGTACTTTTAAACCTCTACAACTTCTCCATATGGACCTATTCGGTCCTACTTGCACAGTCAGCATTGGAGGTAAGAGATGGGCTTTTGTAATTGTCGACAACTTCTCAAGGTTTACATGGGTAATCTTCTTAACTCACAAAAATGAAGCCTTCAAAAACTTTGAATCTTTCTATAGAAAAGTTCAAAGAGAAGCAGGATATTTCATTACTACTATCCATAGTGATCATGGTGGAGAATTCGAGAATAAAGCATTTGAAGACTTTTTCTCACAAAGAGGCTAAACTCAGAATTTCTCCGCACCAAGATCTACTCAACAAAGTGGAGTAGTTGAACTAAAAAACAGATCACTACAAGATACATCAAGGACCTTACTTCTTGACAGAAGTCTCCCTGATCATATCTAGGCAGAAGTTATTAGTACTGCCTGTCATATTCTTTACAGGTGTCTAGTCAGTCCAATCCTAAAGAAGACTCCATATGAATTATGGAGAAGAAAAAAAGCCTAACATAAGCTACTTTCATCCTTTCGACTGTAAATGTTTCATTCACAATAATGGTAGAACAACCTCAAAAAAATTTATCCGAGAAGTGATGAAGGTATCTTCCTGGGCTATGCACCTCATAGCAGAGCCTTTCAAGTTTTCAATAAAAGAACTTTAAGCATTGAAGAATCTTCTTAGATATGACATGAAATATCTATTACTTCATAATATTCGAAAATAAGGTTAAAGAAAATATTTGTTGTCCCAAAGGTACACTAAAGTTTCTAATTTAATGAACTATGGGATATAAAAGGGGACCAATTCCATGAGACACATTGAGTCCAATTACATGAAAAGGATAACAGTTAAAAGTTGCAATCGCTGCATTAATGTTGTGGTTGGTGCGCGTCTACAGAGGAGCAATACTCTGACTCAGTGACATTCCATTAAGGAATTTTTCCATACTATTATAGTTTCTTCATAAATGTCATAACCTTAGTTTTGCATTCCAGAGAAATCAAAAGCAAAAGTCATTCTCTCAAGAAATATTTGTCATATGCAATAAGGGAGCTGATAGAGTTATCTTTTGGTCTCAGTTGTTATTAAAAAAAAATAATTTGTTTATTCACTGTTAGATCTATCCTCAATTGCAAAAGAATTATATCAGTTCAAGTGTTTCTTCATTATTATAAGTTGTAGATAGAGTTAGTTATGTCGGGGTCTTGAGTTCTCTAAAGACTGATTAGTTGGTGTAGTGAGCAATATAATACATGCATTAATCTACTTTTCATAACAAAGTTGTTATGGAGAGCTTATGATTTTAATTCCTAGGTTGCAGGAGTTCTAATCCGACCCTTAGTTTTTTAAAGTTAATGGAGTTTTGTAGAAATCATGTGAGAGGGGTTATGGTTTTCTCCTCCTGGAGAAAGAGGGTTTCAATGTACACTCTTCTGTTCTTATTTTAAGCTTTTACTTTATGCTCTGTTTTATTTAGTAAAGGGGTCTAGTCCATTGACTAGTAGTGAGCAAATATATTTCTTCAATTGGTTTCAAAGCTTACACTCTCCATACAGTTAACACCGAGAGAGGATCCTAAGTAAGAAATGATTGTGTTGTTCAATTTTGTATTCCTAAGATACTTAAAACAAAACTTTGAAGAGCTTGATAAGACAAGAAAAAGTTAAGAATATTTTCACAGCAACAATATTAAAACTAGTAGAGAAACTAGATTAGAAAAAAAATAGAAAAAATATACAAAATATTTTTCTTAAAGAAGAGTCGTAGTAAATCTGTGTTTAAAGAATCTTACTTATTTCAACAAACTTTGCAGAAACATGAAGTTACCAAAATTTAATGAACCAATGAAGAACAGAAGAACATAAATTAATTCACAAATCTAAAATCTTGACACATATAAGAATTTGGAAAAATAGAAAGAAGATCAAGACCATTGAATGCAAGTCTCCCCTTAAGGAAATTATTCCCCTCTAGTATCCGAGGTTTAATTTGGAATATGTCTTTCCATGATAGAATGATCTCAATCACTAGTGTATTAATACCCAAAACATTGTGCCAGCGAGTCACTCAAAGGCAGTAAAATACACTGAGAATGTTAGATTTAGTAGTAGAAGAACAAGTCCAGAAAAATCTCTTTTTAAATGAGAGGAAATTCCTAAATTTATAGAGAACACAGGATAGTGCGAAAAGTTTCTTATTGTGTCTTAACGGAAAAGTCACAATCTTTTGGAAAGGTCGTCACTTTTCATAAAAGTCGCAACTTTTCATAAAGGTCGCAACTTTTCATAAAAGTCGTAACCTTTCATAAAAATCACAACTCTTCATTTTCCATTCACACCTTTTAAACCCAACAATCCCTTGCATGAATGGGGAATGACATCAAGACAAAGAAACAGACAAGTAGATGTACTTTATAAGTAGGTTTCCCCTTGGACTTTCCATAGTGAACATATGTCGGATATACTCGTTCAATCGGTAGATGTTATATCTTTGAACCATCGAGCTTTGGTGTATACCTAGACAACCATGTGTCACACAATTAACCCTTTACAGTTTATGGTTCTTACAGTTGTGTTCGTTTCAGCCATGAACACCTCCTGGTTACATGAGTGTATAGAGATATGGGCTTTTCAAAATCATCTTCTTCGAAGCAGCTTACACTACACACTCGCAAAGGTGATTTCTAACCGTGTTATCGCGTAGATACATTATTTGGTCAACTCTGCCAAACTTAGAAAATCATTAAAACCATCAAGTTTTATTAACTAATTAACAAGTGTTAATAATATATCCTCGTTCCTGAGCATTTTCTTCATCATGAGAATGGATTGAGTTTGTTGACAATGTCAAACCGTTATTCACAACTTTGTTTTTCTCCTTGAATCTAGATCTCCAGTTTGCTAGATAGATTTACCGCCATGATGACTTGTCCTAAACCGTAAATCCATTCCCTTAGATGATCTTTAAACTTTCTCTCTAGTTAAGCCTTATTTTAAGTGGATTTGACACATTATCCTTTGACTTTACATAGTGAATTATGATAATTCCACTAGAGAGTAGTTTTCTAACGGTACCATGTCTATGTCCTATATGACACGACTTTCCGTTATACATCATTTTCATGCCCTACCTATTGCATCTTGTCTATCAAAGTGTATGCATACTAATGCCAATGGTTGGGCCAAAAAATAAATATTTATCAAGAAATTTTGGAGTCTTTCAACTTATTCACCGACCTTATCTTGAGCACCTAGCTCAGAGATCATTGTAGAGCTAGCGATATATGTCTCTTTTGAAATATTTCCAAGAGACTACTCCTCTACCAAGAGTAAATACGTATCCACTGATGGATTTTACTTCATTTGTCCGGTGATTCAATTTGCATCACTATACCCTTTCAATAGTATAGATATTGTTATAATGCAAGACATAGTTTTAAGTATTTCTCAAATACTCCAAAAGACTTTTAATTGTCATCCTATGAGTTATATTGGGATCACTTGTGAATCGAATCAGTTCATTACTAGAAAATGCTATATCTGATCGCGTGCACTTCGTTATTTACATCATACTTCCCTATACTCTAGCACAATCCAATTGTGAGTCACTTTTCACTTTCAATCTTTTGAAATGCAAAGCTTACATTTATTGGAGACTTGAGAATATTGGAATCCAAATATTTAACTAGTCAAGTAATTTTTCAACGCAGTGAGACCACAAATATTCTAAACATTATGGATTTCTAAGGATTCTTATACCTAAGATCGCATCAACAACTCCAAGATATTTCATTCCAAACTTGCTTTCTACCATATGTTTAGTAACATTTATGTCATTTGTGTCTCTATTGATGATCAACATATCACCAATATACAAACAAACAATGACCTTGTGATTTTAATGTGTATAACTTTCATCATCTTAAATACATTTACCAACATGGTTTGGTCAAATTTCTTATGTCATTGTTTGGGTGCTTGTTTTTGTCCATAATGTGACTTAACAAGTTCGCATACTTTCTTTTATTTGCAAGGAATTGCAAAACTCGTGGGTTGTTCCATGTAAATTTTTTTCTTCAGTTCTCCGTTTAAAAGAAATATTTTCACATTCATTTGATGAATTTGGATATCATATGTCATGACTAATAATATTAGCACCCGAGTGGATGTAATTCTAGTTGCTGACGAGTACATATATCAACAAGATCAATACCTTGTTTTTGTCTAAAGCTTTTGACACAAAGTCTTACTCTATATTTGTCAAAAATTCCATTGACTTTCATTTTCGTTTTGAGGATTCACTTTGAACCCAAAAGTTTATTTCCTGGAGGAAAATCAACCAACTTCCAAAGAATTACTTAACATTGAATCAATCTCACTACTGACACCATCTTCCCTAAAGGATGAGTCTACATAAGACATAAGAAATATTACAAAATCATATTCGAAGGAAATATATGTCCCCTGACATTTACTACGCCTTTGAATGTCTTTATTAAGTACACTATCCTTTTGTTCTTTCCAAGGTCGTTTAGACCTTTAACTAGACCACTCAAGTCTAATTACAGTCCATAATCTTAGGTCCTATTTCAATCCTTTTAGGAATGGGAAGTTGAACTTTGGCTAGACACCCCCATAATTTGAAATATTTTTTAGTTGGATTCTTCCTTTCCATTTCTCATATGGAATAGATTGTATCCTGAACAAATAAAATTTCTTTCTTTTTGAAAAGACAACTTTTTGTTGTTCCCTTTTGCAGTAAGGATAGTTCCTCCACACATGTTTTGTGGTAAACCTGAACTTATAAATAGTGCATCCATTATTTCTTTCAACGTTCGGTTTTCTTTAGATTGAGGTGAATACGGTAGTAGTTTGATGGATAAATCCACTTTCCAAAACATATTTTCGGCACAAGGATATTAACTCTCCATTATTATCACGTCTTATCTTTTTCCTAACTGATTTTCAACTTTGATATTACATTGTGTAGACATTTCTATTGCTTCATCCTTACCATTCAACAAATAGATATAGTCATTTTTAATGCAATTATAAATGAAAGTTATGAGATATTTTTTTCCACCACGAGATGGGGTTGACTTCATATAACAAATGTCAGTGTAAATCAACTCTAAGAGATTAGAATTCCTTTCAACAGGTTTACAAGAATACTCAGCACACTTAGATTCCACACAAATATGACATTTTTATTTATTGCACTTAAAGTTGGGGAATGTCATTTACAAAACGTGTTCATGTCAAAAACTTTGACTCAAACAAGTAAGAACAAATAAAAATATTGAGTTCAAAAAGCTCTTCGCGAGGTAGCTTTTTCCTCACTAATATTTTGTTCCTGTTTCTGACAATTTTGTGTGATACAAATATTATTTAGAGTCATCACCTTGTCAAATGTCCTTTTCAAAAGGATCTTTCCATAACTTTTAATTTGATTGTTATAGAACTACTCATGAACAAAATTTCATCGGGTCCAATACAGGTAATATAATCTAAATGCTTGTTTTACAAAACATGACAAATGATTATTCCCCAATATTCATGTCTATACAAATAGTTATATTTAATAGACATATCTTTTCATGAAAATCACATCACTTCAAGTGACGCTTTTTCATAAAAGAACACAATCATTTTGAACAAATATACATATAATTTGGTAGTTTCATACTAGTCATACCGTATACTAGTGAACGATAAACTCAACGACCAAAATATCAAATATACTCTAATAATTTTGTGGGTCTCACATAATACAAAAGTATCATAGAATTTTATCTTGTGCTCCAAATTTAAATAAGACACCAAGTCTAATTTTAACTTTATCATACATACAGAACCCCATATTTTAAATATGATATCAAAAATATTTTTCAAAGTATTTGAAAATAGTTTCCCACATATTTTAATATGAAACTTCTTTTGGAAATATTATTCTACGAAAGAATTATAGTGCTTCAGTTCTCTTTGACAATATTTACACAATCTCAAAGTTCATTTCATAGAGACAAAAAATCACAAACTCTAAGTCACTGGTATTTTTCCTCTATCACAAATAGACATACCACTTAGTATATAAAATACTAACCTTAAGGACAAAAAAATTGTAGAATTTATTTTTATATAACATTGAACTTTATAGAAAATCAAAAGTACAACACTGACTTATTATGTGAAGTTGTCATATAAACCAATTGCATAGTCCGGTTTATCCAGAGTAGAAAACTACAAAAGTTTTTAAACCACAACAATCAGATATAATAGAATTCAAAAGAAGTACAAAACTACAAAAGTTTTTTTTTAGTCTCCATGCAAAATTTTAAACATATTCTTTATCACATAGAAAATGTTTTTCTTTTCAAATAGTCTTCAAACTATAACATTTTGACATACTATTTTATCAAACAAAATTGTGTATCTCTCCCTTTGCAAGCTAAAGAATTTTAAAGGCAATACTATTTGCCAAGCAAAATTCATTCCACAACATATAGTTTGCAGATTTTTTTCCAAAGATACACATGATAAAAAATTAAAATTTTTAACTCTTAGAAACTATTTTCCACCTTAGATAAATAATAAGAAGGTTGTCTGGTG
This sequence comes from Solanum habrochaites, assembly GCA_027704765.1. Lineage (NCBI taxonomy): Eukaryota > Viridiplantae > Streptophyta > Magnoliopsida > Solanales > Solanaceae > Solanum > Solanum habrochaites. The sequence continues at coordinate 9,741,938 of JAKWJA010002498.1, read as the reverse complement.
TAATCTTTAACCGGAACACCATAATTTTTTTTGTTACATTCTCACTTCGACCTTAATAAACAAAGCAAGGAATTATGAAGAAGTAATGCATTATCTTCTACTCCATGATCAGATTCTCAAAATTAGTAGAATATAAAAAATATTTACAGTATAATAACTTTCGTAAGATTGTTGTTTAGTTTTGTATTCCCAAGATACTTAAAATAAAACTTTGAAGAATTTGATAAAACACGACAAAGTTTAAGAACATTTTAACAACTAGAAAATTAAAACTAGTAGAGAAACTAGAACAGAAACAGATTAAAAAAAATAGACGAAATATTTTTCTTGAAGAAGAATCGTTGTCGATCTGTGTTTAAAGAATCTTACTGATTCCAACAAACTTTGCAGAAACACGAAGTTACCAAAGTTTAATGAACCAGTGAACAACAGAAGAACAGAAATCAATTCACAAATCTAAAATATGTAACACATACCAGAATTTGGAAAAATAGAAAGAAGATCAAGTCCACTGAATGCACAGTATCCCCTTAAGGAAATTATTCCCCTCTAGTAATCTGAGGTTTGATTTGGAATATGTCCTCCCAGAATAGAATGATCTTAATCACCAGTGTATTGATACCCAAAATGTTGGTGTTAGAAGTCACTCAACGGCAGTAAAGTACACTTAGAATATTAGATTTAGTAGTAGAAGAAGAAATCTAGAAAAATCTCTTTTTTAAAATCAGAGGAAACCCCTCAATTTTATTAAAAACAAAGGGTAGTGCGAAAAGGTTCTTATTATATCTTACCGGCAAGGTAACGAACCTTTGGAAAAGTCACAATATTTTGGAATGGTCGTCACCTTTCAAAAAAGTCGCAATTTTTCATACAAGTCGCAACTTTTCATAAAAGTCACAACTTTTCATAATAATCGCATCTTTTCATAAAAGTCACAACTCTTCATTTTCTATTCACACCTTTTAAACCCAACTGATAGTTCTTTGAATTTGGAAGGACATTCATCACCTAGGACACCCCGATTTGATGTCTAGATTTAATATGGTTGGTTGAAAATCTGCATATGTATGACTTTCTCATGCCTGAAGATAGTGAACTATGGAATATTTTCCTAGATGGTCCATATATTTCTATGAATGATATGAAGAAAGGAAAAGTCAGAATACAATGAAGTTGATAGGAAAAATATTGAAACGAATTATTGGGCAAAGAAATTGTTGGTGTGTGGTATAGGTGTAGATGAATAATACAAAATATCTAAGTGTGAAACTGTCAAAGGGATCTAGATCTACCTAAGAACTACTCATGAAGGAACAACACAAGTGGTGTTGTGACGAAAAGATGAAACCGAAAATCTAACAATAAAGAATACCAAGTTTAACGTGGAAAAACCCTACAAATCGAAGGTAAACACCACGGGATCGACAAGATCCGAATTGTTTCACTATACCAAAAAGAGAATTACAAATATTCTTCTAATGGCTACACAACAAGTGTCAAAAGAGAACAAACAATAGCTACACCAACAAAAGATAAATAGAAAGAAAGACCACCCAAACTCAGCTTCTGTTCGGGACCTAAAACTAGATCTTTCTTACCTCAGAATCCGATCTCCTCCATTAAAATCAACCACCTAGACGTCACGAACACTCAGTACAAATTTTAGCTTGATCCAACGGTTAGTTAATCGGATAAAATGATCTGAACGTTGCTGGTCGGAGAAAAAGACTGCAGCAAAAAAACCTTCTTTCTTTCTTTTTCTCTTGTTGAAAGCTCTCTCAAAAACCTCTCTTATGTTCTAATGTCTTTCAAAGACAATACCAATGAGCAATTAATTATTCTCTCAAGACAATCCTCTATTTATAGAGTTGTGCTTTTCCTTACAAAGCTGAAACCAACTACAAATAGGATTACTATTCCAATCCTTTTCCTAATAGAATTGGAAACTAAATAAAGAGAATAATTTCAATCCTTTTCCAAGTAGGATTAGGCCATGGGCCTTTGGCTGGAACATGGGCAATAGCTCAAAAAACTCCCCCTCCAGCCAAGGGGCCAAATGGACTTCAAGTGGAGGATCTTTTGACAGACTTCCTCCCTGCCACACTTCTACAAAACTCATGATTGTCTTCGATGAGTTCTTTCCACTTATCTCTATGAGTATCTAACATGACTTCATCATAGCCTTCAGGTTCTCCCTTGTCAGTCAAGAGGATATACTCATTAGGAGAATAACGTGTTGAGCTTCGCTTTTCTCTAGTAGATCTTCTATAAGAGATTTCTGGAGCATCCGAAGCGGTCATCCCAACATGAGTTGGTTGATTATCAACCATAACATCATCAGTAGGAAAAATTATATGTTCTACACTCTCATCAATATTTTGATCATTACCTTGAGTTCCCTCATGTGCAGAAGATGTATCAATAATAGGAATTGGATCAACATCAACTAAGCTCTCATCAGTATGAGAATCTAGTTTCTCAGTATTGTCAATATCTTCAATAGTTTGATCTTCAAAGAACACAACATCACGACTTCTAATGAGTTTATTATCAATTGGATCATAAAAGCGATATCCAAACTCATTTTGACCATAACCAATGAAGATACATTTCTTAGTTTTAACATCCAATTTCGACCTCTCAAACACTTTCAAGTGATCATAAGAAACATCCTTATCAAACCAAACTATGTTTGGAACATCACCATCCAAAGCAACAGGAGACAAATTGATAACATAAGCAGCAGTGTTAAGTGCTTCACCCAAAATGAATTTGGAAGCTTAGCCTCTGAAAGCACACATATAACTCTCTCAACTAAAGTTATGTTCATCCTCTCTGCCAAACCATTTAATTAAGGAGTCTTTGAAGGAGTCTTCTAATGACGAATTCCTTGCGATTTGCAGTAGTCATCAAAGGGACGAATATACTCACCTCCATTATCAGTGCGAATACATTTTAATTTCTTTCCCGTTTGTCTCTCAGATAAGGCTTGAAAATTTTTAAACACATCAAGCACTTGATCTTTGGATTTTAAAGGATATTACCCAAATCTTGCGAGAATGATCATCAATGAAAGTAACAAAGTAAAGTGCACCATCTTTTGACTTTACTTTGAAAGGACCACACAAATCTGAGTGTACTAGCTCCAATAGCTCAGACTTTCTTGAAGGAGGATGATTGTGAAAAGAAACTCTTTTCTGTTTCCCTGCAAAGCAATGAACACATCTTTTCACCTTTGCTTGTTTCATACCAGCAAGCAAATTCTCCTTAGCCAAATAGGTGATCCCCCTCTCGCTCATATGACTAAGCCTATTGTGCCACAATTCTGATAAAATCTCGCTCTCCACCAAATTTATAGAGTCACCAAGAATCGATCCTTGTGTCACGTATAAATTTGAATGCTTTCTTCTTTGAGCTAAAATTAGTGAGCGTTTGGTGAGTTTCCATTGGCCATTGCACAAGTCATTATGATAGCCATCATCATCTAGTTGTCCTACAGAGATCAAATTTATTGGAATGTCTGGAGCATGCTTGACATTCTGAAGGACCAACGTTGAACCAGTATTGGTTTTCAAACAAACAGTGTCAACAACAAACACCTTAACTTCACCAGCATAACCCATCTTTAATACCTCAGAGTTAACAGAAGTATAAGACGAAAAGAAGTCTTTTCTTGGTCTGACATGTGATGTGGCTCCAGAATCTACTATCCAACTTGTATCTTGAGATACAAAATTGTTGACGTCTTTATCACAAGCAAAGAGAAGGTCATCTTAGACAACAACAACAATATTATTTTCGTTGTTTTCTTCCTTCTTTCCTTCTTTAAGATCTTGCTTCGATTGTTTACAAAATCTTTTAATATGTCCTTTCTTTCCACAATGATAACATATACTATTTGGATTCTTGAATTTTGACTTGCTTCTGCTTTTACCTCTACTCCTCGGATCTCTTGTCTTATGTCTCCCTCGATCTTCTGTGTATAGAACATCTGAATGTGAAGATGTGTCTTGAGATTTTATTCTAATATCTTCATTCAACACACCACTCTTTGCATATTCCATAGTCACCTTTCCACCAGTGGCATAATTTGCTAAAGAAACACGAAGAGTTTCCCAAGAATTCGGTAGAGTATTAAGAAGCCAAAGTCCTTGTATTTCATCATCAAAATTCACACCCATTCCTGATAGCTGATAAAGAATACCCTGAAAACCATTTATATGATCAAGAATAGGACTTCCCTCCTTGTATTTAAAAGTCATCAATTGCTTTAACAAGAACAACTTGTTATTGCCAGTTTTTGACGCGTAAAATGTCTTCAACTTTTCCCACAATGTTTTAGCATGTGTCTCATTCACAATATGGTTGCGAACATTATCTTCAACCCATTGTCTTATATATCCACATACTTGTTGGTGCTCAAATTACCAATTTTCTTCGGTCACATTCTCGGGTTTATGAGCAGAAAAAATCGGAAGATGCATCTTCTTCACGAACAATAGATTATTCATCTTGCTTTTCCATATGTTGTAGTTTCTTCCGTTTAGACATACCATCTTGCTCATATTCCCCTCCATATAGATAACCTTAGCTCTGATACCAGTTGTTGTGACGAAAAGATGAAACTGAAAATCTAACAATAAAGAACACCAAGTTTAACGTGGAAAAATCCTTCAAACCGAAGATAAACACCACGGGATCGACAAGATCCGAATTGCTTCACTATACCAATAAGAGGTTTATAAATATTCTTCTAATGGCTACACAACAAGTGCCAAAAGAGAACAAACAATAGTTACACCAACAAAAGATAAATAGAAAGAAACACCACCCAAACTCAGCTTCTGTTTGGGACCTAAAACTAGATCTTGCTGACCTCCGAATCCGATCTTCACCATTCAAATCAATCACCAAGACGTCACGGACACTCAGTCCAAATTTCAGCTTGATCCAACGGTTAGTTAATCGGAAAACACGATCTGAACAATGCTGGTCGGAGAAAAAGACTGCAGCAAAAAAACCCTTTTCTTTCTTTCTTTTTCTCTTGTTGAAAGCTCTCTCAAAAACCTCTCTTATGTTCTAATATCTTTCAAAAAGACAATATCAATGAACAATTAATTATTCTCTCAAGACAATCCTCTATTTATAGAGTTGTGTTTTTCCTTACAAAGCCAAAACCAACTACAAATAGGATTACTATTTCAATTCTTTTCCTAATAGAATTGGAAACCAAATAAAAAGAATAATTCCAATCCTTTTCCAAGTAGGATTAGGCTATGGGCCTTTGGCTGGAACATGGGCAATAGCCTAACAAGTGGATGAGTCAAGAGTTGTTATGCTTACCACTCAGTATGAAACATTTCTCTATGAATGAGAGTGAAATAAATCAAGAGAAGCATACCAGGTTTACCTCCATAACAAATGAGCTTCATCACTTGGAAGAACCATTCATCCAATAAAACAGATCAGAAAGATACTCCGAATTCTTCCCAAGTCTTGGGAAAGTAAAGTGGATGCTATTACTAAACTCTGATGAAAAGGACCTGAAGTTCCTTACTGTGGATGAGCTGATTGGGAATCTTCAAACACACAGAGCAACAAGATTTTTCCAAGAAGGAAGTAAAGAAGGAAAAATATCATGTTCTCAAAGTTTCTCAAAATGCTATCTATGAAGAACATGAGAACATAGCCTACTTAATTCGCAGATTTCAAAAGATTGTGAGAGAGCATGGACAATTGATGAAGAAAGAAAACTCAAGAAAGTCAGCTAATGCTATTGACTTGTTTCACAAGTGTGATAAACTAGAGCATTTTATTAGAAATCACTCTCTGCACAAGTTAGAATACAAAGACTATGTCAAATATGGAGATCAAAAAGACAAGCGAAGAAACCAGGTTACTGATAAGTCAAAAAGAGGATTTGCGGCTGTCTATGTGGTGAAAAATGCTCTTGCTGTTTAGGAAAACTTGTCCAGTGACTCAGAGGATGTTTCCATGCTCACGGATGATGAAGATGTCTCTGATTCTATGTTTTCCTTCATGGCAACATCTGAAGATGATGAGGCTGGTGTAGAGGTAACTCTCTCTTACATTAAACAAAATTTGAATATTTATTCATTGAGAAACTGAGAAGTCTAGCTTCTGTGTTGATTGAATCAATCAATGAGTTCACTCAAAAGGACCTCTTGAACAACAACCTTGATATTTTTCAATATGGAAAATTTGCTTTTTGTCTAAAATGGAAAAACAAATGGCAGTTTTAGAAGCTGAAAAAATATAGAACTTAAAGAAAAGTTAAAAAGGATGCCTAAACGTAGTTCAAAAGGAAAAAATGAGGCTAATAGTCTACAACTTGAACTTGAGACTAAGCTAACTTTTTAGGTGAATCTGGTAATGTTCTTGTAGAGAAATGCTCAATTAGATAGGGGTCTGGTTCTTGTTAAAGAAGAATTTAAAAAATATCTCAAATGTGTTGACTATTCATTATTTATCAACACTAAATCAAGGATCTCCCATTATGATTAACGGTCTTTATCTTGAAATTAATAAATGATTAGGACTCTAATTATTGTATAAATATCTTCTAAATCCTACAGTTTTATTATTAATAAAACAGATCACAATTCTTTTATCTCTAATTCTGTTGGGTCTCCATCGTTATTCAACTTGGTATCAAGAGCCTTCTTTTTTCTCCATTAAATTTGTTTCGTTCATCTTTGGTTCATATTCCCAATCCATATCCATCATTTCTATGTCATCTCTGAATCTATTCCGGGACTGATCCCTTCGAATTTTATTTCCTCTTAAAATTAGGATGGGTTCACGAGATACCTTATCGACAAAATTTGATGGTCATAACTATCCGATTTGGAAGTTCTATTTCAAAGCTTTCATTTGATGGAAAAAATTTAAAATTTAATGTACTTCACGTCTGAAAATGATTATGTCATATATATAAAATTTAAAATGATTTTTTTCAATTTTTTGACAAATAACTATAATCATTTGAAATCAAATCGGGATATTTAATGAAACCATGATAATGGAATATATATGCTATTTCTATTATTATCTTAGATTACTAGTTTTAATAAAATATGAATATTGATTGTAGATCTATAACAATAAAATAAAAATAACTATTATGTTTCACTTCTAAATAAGATGAACAAAATACTTACCAATTATAAACAATTGAGAAGATATTATCATATTAAGTTTATATTTTTCATCCCAAATAGAAACATAAACAACAAAGTAATTATTATGTCTTACTTAAGCAAAATACTGTGTAAACCATCAAGAGGATATCCGATTTGTATTTTCAATTTCAAATGAACGTATAAAACAAAATATACATAATTATTATGTTTCACTTTGATGTAATATAAATAAAATAAACAATCGAGAAGGCACCATATTTACATGATGAATCCCAAATGAAGATGTATAACAAACCTTTGAAATAAAATTCATTTTCAAAGAAAACATGACAATGCTAGTAAAATCAAACTCTCTCCGTTTTAAAAAGGATGACCTAGTTTGACTTGAACCGGAGTTTAACAAAAGAAAGAGACTTTTTAATCTTGTGGTTCTAAATTAAAGTTATGTCAAATGTACCAAAATGTTCTTTAATCTTGAGGTCTAAAACATGTCACGTGGAAAGTTAAAGTTAAAATGTTGCCAAAAAAGGAAAGGGGTATCATATAGGGCCGTTCTTTTTTAAACGGAGGGAGTATCATATAATATTATAAGAGGGAACCAAAAAAGTTAAAAGTTGAATTACGATTTTACCCTTATTATAAATTAAAATGTTATAAAAATATTTAACTATTAATTTAAATATTAAATTATATTATTTTAATAAAAATGTTAATGATTTTTGCACTTCTTCAGAATAATTCTTAATTAAAATGTCTAACTAATTTATTTTCTTGAAATTATTTAAAATATTATTTTTTTCATTTAATATTTATTTCGGGATTCAATGAATTTTGATTGTTCGTATTATGCATTATTAAAGTTGAATTACAATTTTACATCCATGTTAATTAAAGAAAGTATATATATATATATATATATATATATATATATATATATATATATATAGGTGGAAAGCTCCAATGTAAAATGTTGAATACCATTTCGCCCTTATACTCAATTCAAAGGTTATTAAATATTTAATTAATTAAACAGTGAATAGTAGAAGTTCTATAATACTTTTAGTTGGTATACATGTGAGTAAATTAAATAGAAAAAAATAAAAATAAAATGTATCCCTTTAAATAGATACATATATATGGTTAAACAGTAAATAATAGAATTTCAATAATATTTTTAGTCGGTATACATGTGAGTTAAGAAAATAAAAATAAAAGTTATCCCTTTCAATAGATACATGTATATGGTTTATCTTCTAAATTAATTTATGTTCTTAATTAATATTTGTCTTTAATTTTTGTAACACTTGACCTTTCAACTTTGTAAGTGAATCTTCATATTCCAAAGCTATATTTTTTTCTATAAATACAAATCTTTTAACATTATTCCATAGAAAGATTTATATGTGATGCAATTTTTGTGTGTGGAAGACCAAAGGCGGACCCACATGGTGTCCGCCGGGTGCTCGAGCACCCATTAACTTCGTTACGGAATATATATATATCTATGTAGAAATTGATAGGTATTTGTATAAAACTAACATAGAGCACCCAAAGAATAAATGATTTAGTTGGCCCAATGGCTCTTGGATGGGTACTTAAGACTTTTTTAGTGTTGTTGTCCCAAGGTTCAAATCTCATTGTTCACACATATTTTTTATATTTTCACTTTAGAGCACCCACAATCTTAAATTCCTAGATCCGCCACTGGGAAGACTAGAGAAGCTTTAATCAAGTGAATATTTTAAGGCAAGAGGATTTGTGTCAAGATTACAAGGCGTAATGCATGTGATTATAGGGATGAATAACACTTTAATTACTACAATATCGAAGCTTGATGTATTTGTTTTTTTTACTTATTCGTCGAGATCATAACTATGATAATACCCCTTCATTTATGTTGAATATCACTTCCATTAACTTGTCTTCCAAAGATTTTAAATTTTTTTACGGTCAAAAGTTGAATGTTTATTATTATAACTTTGTTTCAACTTGCTCCTATATATGATACTTTTTCTTTGTACTTGTAATTTTGTTTTAATAATATATTTGATTGAAGGGTGTATTTTTTGCTTTAGAAAATGAGACAAATACAATTTTAAAAATAGTGTATAAGGCATGTAAGGCCTACAAGATATTCTAATTTTAAATTATTAATAATTACATTTTTGCATCTTAAATTTTAAATATTGTAAATAATCATACTTGTGGATAAAATCTATAGTTTTTAGACAATTTTCATTAAAATTATCATGAGATCCAAATCTCAAAGTTAGAAAAATGATACACCAAAATTCTTAAGAAGTTAGAAGATCTTTTATTTTTTGACCAAATATTGCTCCTATCAATTTTTTAACAAAAAAATGTAATATATATTTTAACAAATTTTTAATTGTAAGAATATTAATATTGTCATTTTGGGTCTCCATTAAATTAAAATATGATTTATTTAATTAAATATTAATATTTTATTTGTATAATTACATAATTTAAATATCAATCATTGCACTTTAAATCTTTAGTTATTTCCTTCTAATAAGTTTCTTATTTATAAATTTGAATTACTTAATTGCATTCTATTTAATGAGAAGGAGAATTTCAGCTTTTACTAATTAATGTCAAACATTTTATCTTCTTGAAATGATTGTCCTGTGTAACTATTAATTTAATTTCAACATTTTTATTGTATTCTATGAGACAAGACAGACATTTTAAGGAAGAATTTCAATATTTTTACTCTATTCGATGAGATAAAAAAGACATTTTAAAGAAGCTAATCATAAGATAGTGTGCCTCCATGTTTGTTTTTGCTATAATATTGTCTTTTAAAACAAATATAAAATTTCTATATCAAAATTATAATAAAGGGAGGACTAAATGCAAAAAAAAATTTCTTCAAGGTAACTATACACTACAAACTTTTTTTAAAAAAAGTTAAATCGCGCATTGCCCTTTTATTAATAAATTTATACACTAAAAACATTTATCATTTCACTTTTCATATTTTTATTGTAACTCAAATATTATTTTTTTAAAAATTATATAATTTTTTAATAGTTCATATCCATCGTTATGAAGTAGACGTGCAACACACGTGCCCATATACTAGTGTTTAAATAAAAGAATTGGTGGTATGAAACCTTATTAATATCTAATAAAAATATAATACTTTTGCATCATAAACATACATAAAAAATACTAGAGTATTTAATTTAAAAAATCGAATTGATTCTTGAACAAATAATTTGATCATTATCTTTTGGTATGTGAGCAGGAACCAATCTGAAGTGGTCATATTTTTCAAGTTATGATGTCACCTATTATAACCCACCAGTAGATAAATCAATCAATAACTCAGAACAACAAGTATTGAATACAAGGGTAGAAATAAAGTAAAAGCGATAATTATATATATGTATATATGTATGTATATATAGACAATAAATGATCTCTCCTACAGCCTGGTTATGAATACATAGCTACTAAAGTAAAAGAGTGCAAGTCTTGAAGTGGATCAAAAGTACAAGGGTTACCTCAAAAAGCAATTAACTAGCCAACTAAATACAGATAGAGATATTCAAGTCTAAAACACCATGTGCTCACCCTGGCCTCTAAACTAAAGGTGCAACAAACTCGAATGTTAGCGCAGATAGCTAGCTAGTATTCATAACTACGAAGGCAATAAAACACAATCTAAAGCACTTAAAGTTCAGCTTAATCTAAGACTCCAAAGTATCATCCTAACAAGGGTAAGCAACATGATCTACACCACAAGTGAAGCTACCAGACTAAACTAAGATTCCCAAAACCCACACTAAGCCCAAAGCTCCTATGGAATCAAGAAAGAATGGAATAACAAGAGGAAAATTAAATACCCAATAATTACAATCTAAAATTACATGAAATATGTACTAGGCATTATCAAACAAACTCAATCAAGAAAGTAATTTGAAGCCTACCTCAAAGCCAATTATGAGTGCTCCAATTCCACTACATATGAGTTATCCTCTTCCAAAGTACCTCTGAATACTGTTACTCTATCAAATTATTATCACCATGTCATTACAGTTGTTTTGATTCTAAATTCCAACAATTAGAAATGAACTCAAAATCGAGTTAATGCAAGAATGTGGGACCCGCACCAAAATCTCAAAATTAACCCTAAAGGACTAACCGATTTTATGTCCCAAAACGGGGCTCAGTTCCATCCACAGAAGATCCCAAACCAACACATGCATCAAAATTATCAATTAAAGAACACAAAGGAGAGCTTACAGTCCATTCGGGGTAGAAGAAACCTCAAACGGAGAGACCCCGAAAATTCCTGATCATTCAGATTGTGGATGTCCATGACTTTTAATCATCTCAATCGGATCTTTCAAGCTCGAGATATCTCACTTTGAAAGTGAGAGATGAAGCTGAAATTTTAGGATTATAATAGCCAAAAGTTGTCTCTAAAAGTCAATCGTCTTTTTAAAAGCCTATAATCTGGTCGCTAAAAACCTACACCAGATATAAGGACTTCAGCTGGTTTGCTCAAACTCCAATTCTTTAACGGGGTGCCCGAAATTCGTTCCTTGCCCACAAATGAAATATCTACATGCCTCATAGAATTCGGCATTCCGGACTTAATGGAACCATTGAAACTTCCATCCAAGGCCGTTTCACAAAAAGTGGGTCCAACTTCCATTTTAACCTAAAAGTCACAAAAAGGCTCAAAATGAAATAAGAAACCTCGGGTTAGCACGAAAGGACGTTCTACACCAAACTTGACATTCCACATCTAACACTCTTATTTGAGCACGTTTACCAAGAATGTTGACAAAAGTCAAAACTTAGTTACGCTTCAAAGTAAAAATGTCTAAAGGTATAAACATAAGTCAGAGTCTCAGAGCCTGAACCAACCATACCCCTAGCCAAAAATGTTCCTTCCGAAGCTACTAAAACTATCAGAATTGCGTTGTCTTCTTAAACTTTTTACTTGAGTCAACCATTCAAGTTTCAAAGGCTCTAAAACATGGGAACTTTTACAAAACTCAAATGAATGTCCTAACGTCCGACCTGTCAGTCCTAGCAAGTCATAAATGACTAGGGATAGCTACAGGAAAGCTCTAAAATGATCTAAAAATGAAGAAAATAACCTAAAGAGTCATTTACTTTTCTGGTCATATTCTTTTGATATGTCTTTTTTGTTAGGTGTAATCTAGCGGTCAATAAAATTGTTCAAAGCATAGAAAATTTAAACTTTTTGAATAAATATTTAATTTCTTTTCAATTTCTTATTTTACATAAATGATTCTGAATGTTGATATTTTTGTAGTCACATATGATATTCAACTATATTAATACATGATGCAGAAATCAAAGATAAAAGATCAGATTGACATACATGAGAAAGAAAATCAGAACAAGTTTGCATCTGGAGATGAACTAGTGTCTAGGAGGTTAAAAGTCTGTTAGACAGCTGGCATATTGATTAATGGAGTCTTAGTCGGTTAGTTAAATAGATAGTAGCTAACAATGTATATAACACTTTGAGTTGTACAGATTTTATGGTTTTTACAAAGCAATAAGAAATAATTTCCTTTCCCTTTTACATTCTCTCTTCCTCTCAGTTAGGTCAAATGGCAACATGTTATCGTTTCCATTAATGGAGCTTGCTAGATCTCCTGACATGGTATCAGAGCATTGAAGAATGATCTCTCCTGTCAGTTTTTTTCTCTTTTCGGTTGCTTCTCCAATTTCTTCTGCGATTTAAACAATGACATAGAGAATAAGATCACACTCATCCGCTTGACATACATCCATCGGATAACCCAGGCATCGTACTTATTCCAGTCCAATTGAAAGGATCTGAGAACTACGGGTTGTGGAAGCGATCGATGTGCATCGCGTTGCAAGCTAAAAGGAAGCTAGGATTTGTTACAGGCACATGCACGAAGGAGACATTTCTCAATGAACATCATGAACACTGGGAGACTTGTAATGCGTTGGTATTATCATGGATCATGAATACAGTTGCACCATATTTACCGAGTGGTATTGTGTATGCTTCGAATTCACATCTTGTTTGGCAAGACCTGAAAGAACGGTTTGACCAAGTGAATCGTATGAGGATTTTTCAAATTACACAAGGAAATCGCAACAATTTCACAAAGTACACGTTCAGTGGTTGATTATTTCACTAAATTGAATGAGTTATGAGCAGAATTTGATGTTATGGTGCCATCACCCAACTGTGGCTGCCCTAGGTCAAAGGAAATTGTTGAACATCTTCAGGAACAAAGATTATTGTAGTTTCTGAGTGGCCTAAATGACACATATGATCAGGCAAAGCGACATATTCTCATGAAAAAAACCACAGAGCGTACTTTGAATCAAGCATATGTGTTGCTTGTTGAAGATGAGAGTCAAAGAGGTAGTACTAGCACTACTTCTCACTCGATTGCTGAGGGCCATGATATTACATCATTATGGAGGGCAAAAGGAACACAACAGAGATAAAAAAAACATATGATAAGAATTATGATCTATTTTGTGAATACTGCAAGATGTGGGGTTCACACCGCAAGGAAGACTGTTGTAGAGGCATTGGTTATCCTCCGGGATACAGAGGAAAGAAGAAGGACCCAATAGTTATCAATAATGCCTCTTTTGATGGTTCACAAAATATTTTTTATGGTAATCATAGGCAACATCTGGGATCTGCATACACTAGAAATAGACCACTAGGATACAATGAACAAAACTATGGTTATAACCAAGGAGCTGGAGGTTATGGTGGTCACAATAAAGGAGCAGAAAATTATGGTACTCGGGCTCAAATACAGTAAATAAAGGAACAGGTCCCATGACTTTGTTACCAAATCAATACAATGAAATGATGCACAAGCTCAACAAGACTCACCTAATACAACAGTATCTAATGCGGCAGGTACTATAACCTCTCTTAATGTAAATATTCAACAAGATATATGGATTGTAGATACGGGAGCCACAAACCATATGGCTTTAGATTTAAGTATGTTATATGCATCATGTGAACAAGCTAGTCAACCATTTACCGAATGGTAGTAGGGAACCTATTACACACATTGGAGAGTGTAGATTCTTACAAGGTGTTATTCAACATGTTCTATGTTGCCAAACTTTAAATACAATTTATTGTTGTTTCAAAACTGACAAGAGAGCTTAGCTGTTATATGTCATTTTATCCCAATTTCTGTATTCTACAGGACCTTCTGACTGGGAAGGTGAGAGGGATTGGTAAGATGGAAGGAGGATTATACTACTGGGAGCACAAGCAATTTGATCACTGTGCAGCGTCCATAAGTATCAAGTATGATGAAGAACTGTGGCATAGGAGGCTTGGGCATGTTTCCAGCAGGGTATTACATCAAATGTTTTTACTCAAATCAGGCATTAATAAGGATTTTTTCTGCCTAGTATGTCCTATAGCAAAACAGACAAGGTTACCTTTTTATATTAGTAATAGTAGAGCTAAAAAAGGTTTTTTATTTGACTCATTGTGATGTTTGGGGCCCCTACAAAACTAACACACGTGATTGGAATAGATTCTTTCTCACTCTAGTAGATGATTGTAGTAGGCTTACATGGTTGTTTCTTTTGAAATTGAAGAGTGATGTTGGTACTATTATGAAGGATTTTTTATTTCTTATCAAGACACAGTTTAATGGTTTCGTAAAAGTTTTTAGAAGTGACAGTGGCACTGAGTTCTTTAATTCACATTGTAGAGAATTGTTTCACAATGCAGGTATTGTCCATCAGTGTTCTTGTATCCACACACCCCAACAAAATGGGTTTGTGGAAAGAAAACACAAACATATATTGGAGGTGGCTAGAGCCATTAGGTTCCAAGGTGATATACCTTTAAGGTTTTGGGGGTTTTGTATGCAAAATGCAATATACTTAATCAATCTGATTCCCTCTACTATTTTGCAGGGTAAAAGTTCTTTCGAAATATTTTATGGCAGAAGACCAAATATCCAACATTTAAGGGTCCTCGGGAGCTTGTGTTATGCTACGATCACTAAGGATATTGGTGAGAAGTTTGGTCCTAGGGCTGAAAAGGTTGTTCACCTAGGATATTCTAGCACACAAAATGGTTACATCCATTACAATCTTACTACTAAGCTTTTCTTTGTAAGTAGGGACTTTCAAAGAACATATTTTCCCCTTTTAAGATCATGGATCTTCTCAAGTTGGATATCTGATGTAAGTCCCAAAATCTCCTCTTTTTCCTTTTGATTATCTGCTAGATTCCGTTCTAGAGCAGTCAATTCATCCTGATGTTATCATTGACTCCAGAGACTTGGTAGTTTCACCTTCCACCTCTCCCATGGGTGATGGAAAGGTACCTTCTTCACTTCCTATGGATACAAGAAAGTCTACTAGAACTTCCAAGACACATCATTAGTTTCAGGATTTTGTTCACGCTCCCTTGCCTTCTAATACTGTAGATTCTTCTTCAGCTTCCACTTATATATATCCTCAGTCAAATTATATGTCTTATGATTATCTAGCTCCTTCTTATTAAGACTCTGTATGCAACTACTCATCTATCAGAGAGCCTACTTCTCATGTAGAGGCGTTACAAGATAGGAAGTGGTTGGAAGTTGTGCATCAGGAACTTCAAGCTCTATCTGAGAACAAGACTTGGGTTCAACTTGACTTACCACCTGGCAAAAGGACAGTCGGTTGCAAATGCGTTTTTAAAGTAAAGTACAATGTTGCAGGAGAGGTGGATAGATATAAGGCAAGGTTGGTCACCAAGGGTTACACTCAACAAGAGGGTCTAGATTATCAAGAGACCTTCTCTCCAGTAGTGAAAATGGTTAGTGTGAGGACAATTCTATATTTAGTTGCAATGAATAGGTGGAAGTTACATCAAATGGATGTTTTTAGTCCTTTCCTCCAAGGTGATTTGGAGGAAGGTGTCAATATGATGCGCGCGCACACACACACACGATTTTTCCAACAAGGGGGAGTCTTTTAAGTATGCAAGATTCAAAAATCTTTTTATGGACTTAAACAGGCCTCGAGGCAGTGGAACATGAAATTCTCAGAAGAACTTTTGAGTTTTGGGTTCACTCAGTTGTCATGACTATTCTTTATTTACTAAGATGGTTGGACTTCATACAGTGATCATTCTAGTGTACGTGGATGAACTCTTCGTCACTGGTTCATCCTCGCCCTTAATTCTCCAGACTAAGGACTTGCTCAAACAACATTTCAAAAACAAGGACCTGGGAGAGATGAAGTACTTCTTTGGCCTTGAAATTGCTAGAAACAAATAGGGTAGAATTTCAGTTTGTCAAAGGAAGTTCACTATGGAACTGATTTCTTAACTTGGTTTAGCTGGCTCTAAACCAGCCAGTACACCTTTGGAGGTGAATCAAAGGCTCACTAGTATGGAATATGACAAGGAAATGACAACACAAACAGATGAGTTGCTGGAAGATTCCACCAGTTATCAGAAGCTAGTAGGGAAATTATTGACCTTATTATGACAAGGCCTGACATAGCGTATGCTGTAAAAAATCACAGTCAATTTATGCACATTCCCAAGAAGACACACGTGGAAGAAACTCTCAGAGTTGTGAGATACCTCAAGAATGCGCATGGCTTGGGGATTCTATTATCATCTCAATCTTCTAGAGAGATTATTGTTCACTGTGATGTTGATTGGGTCACATGTCCTATGACCAGGAAGTCAATATGTGGATTTATCGTGAAGTTAGGAGATTCATTGATCTCTCAGAAATCAAAGAAACAGAACACCATATCAAGGAGTTCAGCAGAGGCTGAATATAGAAGTATGGCTAGTACAATTGCGGAAATGGTGTGGCTAGTTGGATTGTTCTCTGATTTGAATTGGAAAGTGAACTTGCCAGTGAAGTTGTACTGTGATAGTAAGGCAGCATTACAAATTGCTGTCAATCCTATCTATCATGAGAGGACAAAACATATCGAAATTGATTATCATTTTGTTAGAGAAAAAATACAAGAAGGAATGTTGGAGACAGAACATGTGAGAACAGAGTTAAAATTAGCAGATCTGTTGATGAAAGGGCTCGGTAAAGCACAACACAACTTTTTTGTTGTCCAAGCTTGGAGTTTTTCAATATTTTTCACACCGCTCAGCTTGAGGGGGAGTGTAAAGGTGGTTAAAAGTCTGTTAGACAGCTGACATATTGATTAATGGAGTCTTAGTTGGTTAGTGAAATAGTTAGTAGCTAACAATGTATATAACACTTTGAGCTGTACAAATTTTATAGTTTTTACAGAGCAATAAGAAATATTTTCCTTTCCCTTTTACATTCTCTCTTCCTCAGTTAGGTCAAATGGAAACATGTTATCATTGCCATTAATGGAGCTTGCTAGCTCTCCTGAAAACTAGATTCCCTACATGGTAAATCATCAAAAAAAAGATGAAACGTAGTGTCGAACAATTTCAAGAGCTTGAAGTGTGCGTATCATTTCAATTGTTTTTGAATGCTTGTTAATTTGTGTATATTAATTTGTTTCTTGTCTCATTGGTATCAGTTCTTTCAAAGAGGATCAATATCCTGATGCAAAAACAAGACTAGAACTCGCAACAAAATTGTCCATGATAGCAAACAGGTGAATTATTGGTTCCAAAATAAACGATCTCGAGTGAAGGTGATAGATACATCATATACTTTTTCTTCCTTACTCAATGTTAATATCAACATCAATTAAAGAATGAGCAAGCCCAACTCAAAGATGAAGTTAAGAGGCTCTACTATTGGTACTTTTTTGTACTCAATATAATGATGAAATTAACATATTTTGTTTAGTCTTTGATTTTCTATATTGAGAATTTCAAAATTTTGATTTGCACATTAAATCTGAATTACAAATTATTTCTGATATTTTCCTACTTGTGAAATAATAAAATATCTTCGCTTCTGTCGAAAACATGCTGAGTTGTTGTGGATGTGTCTGTTGACACAATCAAAAAAGGTTCATAACAATGTGAAATTCAAAACTGTCTGTTGACACCAAATTTTGGTCTGATAGTTTTAAAATTAATATATTTTGAGTATTTTATTTTAAATAATTCCAAATACATGTTTTCGTTATTTTAATGAAATTTGTTTATAATCATCATTTTTCTCAAAGTATTGTGATTCTTGTTGATTGTTATGTTTATATTATTTTGTCACAGTCAGACGTTCAAATACCTGTTCATTTTTTATAAAATTATTAGTTCTGTTAAATTACATTTGTTTCATGTCATAGGTTACGTTTTTTATAATTTTCATATTAATTTTCTTTATTACATCTGTTAATATTTATATTGACATTTTACACGATCCAAAAATTTATATACGAATGTTTATCAACGAACAATTTTTTAGGCCACAATACTAAGCTCATAACTTTGGCCCATAGTTTTTTTTTGGAGCGGATAATATCTAGTGGCTAGAGAATGAAAAAAGAAAAATGAAAAAACCCTCTTCTCTTCCCCCTTTAATCTGTTACTTTTTGTCAAGTTTTGTTCATTGTTGTGTTAGTATTTTTGTTTAAATTCATTTTTATGTAATTGCTCATGAGGTGTTTGTTTCCATTTATGTTACTGCTTTAGTTTTTTTTTTTTTTTTGATTGGTTTTATTATTGATTATTATATTCATTTGCTACCTAGATGCATCATTGTCTTGAAGTTGTTGATTTATTATATTATTATAATTATGCTTTTGTTTTCTTTAGTTTATTAAATTATTATTTAATCATTATCTCTTCTTAAGATTATTATTGTTATTATTATTCTTGTTAGTTATTTTATTGTTGTTGAAATTTTTTTATTATTATTATTTTTATCTTTCTCGTTACAGAATAGTATTTGTTATTATTGTTCTAAGAAGTTTTAGCAAGTCCTTGTTATTATTTAAATTAGTATTGTTATTATCTTGTTATGTTTAAGTTTTTTTGATCTATTCTTGGTTACTTCAATGTTGATTTCATGCTGAAAGTTTTTAAATTGTTAAAAATTGGCCAATAAAAATCTATCCGTTGGGTTTAGAGGTCTTTTTTATTTTAAAAGACGGAAATTTTAATTTAAGTTCATATATGTTTATTTGTTAAATTGGCCGATGAAGAAATTACCTTCGCTTTCCAAGGCCTTCCATGTTCATAAGACGGATTTTTATTATTAAGTTATCATTTGATTAATTAATATTTATTTATTTATTACTAACACTTTTACTAAGTGTGTTTACAGGTACACAGAGTTTCTTCCTATGAAGTCATTCGAAAAAGCTCGAATTATATTTTTATTTCATTATTATGTAAATTTTGATGTTAGGCAAACCTTAGGCCGATAATTATTATTTTATTTTATTGTGTATATTGCATGTTTATTATATTTATATATTATTTTATTCTTCTAAATTTGAAAAAATGAACTCAGTCGGGAATCAAAGTTGTGGATTTCGAAGGGTGCCTAACCCCTTCCCTTCGGAATAACTTGAACCCCTTACCTAGAATCAAATTGGTTTTCGTAGACATTTCTTTTAGGTTAATTAATTAATCGATTTCCTAGTTTTCTAAAAAATTAGGTGGCGACTCCCTTTAATCCTTTTAAACTCATTTTATCACTTTTTAACCCCTTTACCCGTTTTAAAATTTTTTTTAACTAATTCTTTTTTAATTGAGTCGCCGCGACGTTGCTCCCATTCAAAGGATGTCACCACTGTCGAAGACTCCCGTCTGGTTGTATTATTCAAGATATAGTTGATGGTTACCCTAACTTAATTCTAACTTCAATTTTTTTTTCCATTTTATCTTCCATGTAGGCTTGTATAAATTTTTGAAATTTAACGTGCTAGGTTTCTTATAGTCTCGGTTCAATCTATATTTATTTATAGGATCCCATTTTTTTTCTTGATGACTTCTTGGAATTACGTACGTTCTTATCTTATTTCATAGCTATTTTCTTAATTAGTCACTCTTTATAAGAAATGAGATCATTGAGAGTACTCTTTATCTTGTATTCGTAAAGTTATGATCAATGCATAAATGTGAAACCTTTGTATTTTTATACTCCCCCGTTTAAAGAAAATGATTTCCTTTCCTTTTTAGTCTGTTTAAAAAAAATGACCTCTTTCTTTTTTTCGATAACATTTTAATTTCAGTTTTCCATGTGACATGTTTAAGCCTTAAGATTAAAGGGCAGTTTTGTACATTTTACATAACTTTAATTTAGGATCACAAGATTCAAAAGTCAACTTTATTTTTCTTAAATTTCGTGTTAAGTCAAACTAGGTCATTCTTTGTAAAATGGATGGAGTATTTGATATACTCGCTTTGTCCGGAATTATTTGTCATGTTACGTTTTTCGAATATCAATTTGACTAATTGTCAAGTTAAATTAGATTTCATTAATTCGATATTTTAAACAAAAAAATTAGATATTCTAAAACTATATGAAAAATACTATAAATTGCAAAATTTTTTGCATATTAATATAATGAAAAAATACATCTTAAAATGTTAATCAAAGTTTTTATAGTTTAACTCTAAAAATAAAAATCATGACAAACAATATTGGACGGAGGAAATAGTATATTTCTCACATGTATGGCAAGTGATTATGACCCCACACATTTCTTGGGTTGTGTTTTCAATGCATTACAATTTATTATTATCATATAATTCCTCTGTTTCAAAAAGGATGACCTATTTTGACTTGGAACGGAGTTTAAGAAAAGAAAGAAGACTTTTCAATCTTGTGATTCTAAATTAAAGTTATGTCAAATGTACCAAAATGCTCTTTAATCTTGTGGTTTTAAACATGTCACGTGGATAGTTAAAGTTAAAGTGTTGCTAAAAAGGAAAGGGGTCATTCATTTTGAAACAGACTTAAAAGGAAATATGATCATTCTTTTTTAAACGAAGGGAGTATACTAATTCTATTTTACATCGCCAAATATAGCTCATGAATTTTTTATCGAAAATAAAAGGTATCAAAATAAAAGGCTCAAATCATTTATTTTAATTTTCTTTTAGCTTTGATGGATGCAGTTAATAGTAATTGTATGAAATATGTTTTATCTTTTGATAAAGAACTATTTTTTATGCTTGGCCTTCTACTCTTATTTTATCTCGCTCTCTCCCCTGTTTATTCAAATTACTACTAGATATATATATAAATCTTCTTTTTCTTTCTTTCGCAAAAGAAAAGCCTAAAATCTTCATTTACTTCTACATCTCACATCAAGCTAAATGCAAGGATCCAGATTATTCACACTTCTTTCACTAATATTTATTGGCAAGAACACTAAAAATCTTTTTGAAGAATATATATGCCTTGTCATTGATAAGTTTCTTTGGTTATTGTGTTTGTTAAGTTATCTCCAACAAAGTCTATGTTATATCCCCTTGTCCCTATTTAGTTGTCCATTTTAGAAATAACGCAAATATTAAGATAACAATAATTAGCATAGGAAAGTTACAATTTTACCCTTATTAATTATGATTTCAAAAAGGATGAATTAAAACTTGAAAATTTTCAAGAAGTTTAAATGAGGGTATAATAGGCAATTCTTTTATTCTTTCTTGATTTGTCAAAATGGACAAGTAAATAGGGACAACTAAAAGAGGAAATATAGACAAGTAAATAGAGACGAAGGGAGTATTTGAATTAATAATTAGGTCTATATTGGGTGCAAGCTCATATTTAATTTTCCTAGAGGTTTAATATTGATATAATTTTTTCAGGTTATTTGGATCGAGCATATGCAATATAATGAAAATCATGTCCACCATTTGAGTCGCCCTTTGGTCAAGACAGGTCTAGTAATTGGTGCACAAAGGTGGATAACCAATTTACAAAGGCAATCTGAATTCTTGAGAGTGATGAAGTCATTTGTTGATCCCACAAGTAAACATAAAAATTTCTTTTATATGGGATTTTTTTAACACTTTTGATGAATATTGACTAAAAAATTGACTCTGATGTTGTTCTAGTTGTTCCAAAGGACCAAATAGGTCTACGGATGTTGGCTCAAAGCATGACTCGCAAATTTTGTGCAACTACTCACGAATGGGAAATTATTCAATTGGAAAATGGAGTAGATGCAAAATTGATGATGAGGACGAGCATTGGTGATCATAGTCACTATAAGAAAACTGTTAAGTACATGGTGATTTCCCCCTAATTTCCTGGAAATTAGTATGAAAATACTCAAGAATCTTATTTTTCTGTAAATTTTCACATTAATTTCGAGGAAAATCCTCATGTAATTAACAGTTTTCTTATAGTGAGTGAACCTATCAGTATGGTGTTATACGCCATAAAGACAATAAGGTTACCAGTGAAACAACAACATTTATTTGAATTCTTCAAAAATAATCAAACGAGTCAATGGGATGTTTTGTTCAGTAATGGTCAAATACAAGAGTTGGTACGCGTTTCCAAGGATCAAAATCTTGAAAGTAGCATCTATCTTTTATGCGTTGATGTGAGTTATGAATTTCTTTTTATTTTCTAAACATATGATAGTATTATTTTCTTTGAATGTTTTTTTTTAATTTATAAATACCTTATTTGTTTGGTTTCAACATGTAGAGGGATAGCACCGGTGCTAAGCAAAACAACATGTTGATTTTTCAAGATACTTGCACGGATACAACTGGTTCTCTTTTAGTGTATGCAACCGTTAATTCTCAAGAAATCAATGCGGTGATGAAAGATGGGGACTCTTCATTTGTTGTTCTCTTGCCCAGTGGTATTTCAATTGTTCAGGATTATTGTGCAGCTGATAACGACATTGACATTTTTGAAAAGAACGATGGTGGATCTCTGGTGATTATAGGGTTTCAAATGTTGTTGAAAAACCTTGCTACTACAAATCTTCCTGCACAGTCGATAAAACAAGCAAACGGCCTCTTTTTTCATACAATTCGTAAGATAAAAATGGCTCTCAAATGCAAGTAATACTCCAAGAGGAATAGAAGTGGAGTTGTCTCTTTCTTTTAATGTATGTCTTTTTTAGAAGATGAGATGCTACGTGAATTGTGTTCTTTTGTTTTGTTTTGTTTAGAGTTCTGCATAATTTTTTTTAGTTTGAATGACAATATGTTGCTATGTGTCATACTATTTTAAGTTTACCTATAAATCATCTTTTTTGATGATCTATTGTTTGTTTGATTTTGTTTTACTATGAGTGGTTTTGGTCTTGATAAAATGAGTGAAAATTAGCATAAATTTGAATTCCAAATTTGGTGGTAAATCCTATCATTTGAGAGTAATATCTTGAGAACGGTGATAAATTTTAAGTTTGGGAAAATAGAAATATTCATGTAATACTCTACTGTTTATTTTCCACAAAAAATATTACATTGTTTAAACACTGAAGAATTTTATGATGAATAAGGAACATAAATGAAAGTATACTGATTGATCCTGTATCGTAATTTATCTTTCACTTTTTCAATGTCAATGTGCATGAGATATAATTTCAACACAAGAAATCATACACCAAATTCAATCCTCAGCACAAACAATCATAAATTACATCATTCTACAATGAATAGAAAAGTGAAAGAATGTTCAAGTAAGCATTTCATAAGCCAGCCTCCAGCTAATATCAATTCATTAATATCATGCCTGAAAAGGAAAAGTTGTAGAAAATTATCACTGAAACAGGTTCTACTAGTCCTATCTACGGACCGCAGGAAGTCCTATGGGTCGTAGGAAGGAAGTCGTAATCCTTGGGTTGAGATATGGAAAATGTCAAGTCATAGTAACTGACCTACGATTAGTCAAGACGGGTCTTACAATGGTCCATGGGTTGTAGGACGGATCCATAGGGTGATCCAGACATGGTAAAATTTGGGCTTGAAAAGGGGTTCTACAAATAGGTATCTACGAGTTGTAGTATGTTGGACGGGATGTAGGAAGTTCCGGTGGAATCACTCACAAATATTGCATCCCATTAAGTGATCTACATAAGACTATATTATGGTCCGTAGAAATTCTTATGGACTGTAGATAGAAGGTGTAGGCCCTGTCCGGTAGAATTTAATGAAGGGTGTTTTAGTCTTTTCCTATTTGCAACCCCTAAACTACGTTATTTTGGCCCTATAACTATTTTTACTCTTCAAATTAGTACTCATCCCTATCATTCACTCACAAAACCCTCAGAACTCCTAAGGCATCTTCTCCAAATCCTCTCACGAGCTCTCAATGAAGGATCTTAGGATTTCATTAAGCTTGAAGGCTTCTTCTCCAAATTCTCAAGGCTTTGATTGCCAAGATATGTAGGAATTTATTGATGAATCTCTTTCATTCATTGAGTCCTAATATGAACTTTCCAACTAAATTTCACCCAATTCAACTAAGGTTTTATGTCAATCATCATGGGTCCTTTTGAATATAATTCAATTGATGTCATTCTACCTTATTTTGTGTGGCATAACCTAATTACATGATTTATAATTGATTTCATATGAATCCATGCTTTATGCTTTGATTTTCAGTTACTAAACTATGAACTATGATCATGAATTGATAAGAGATTTTTTTCTTTGTTTTACGAAAGGTTAAAGTTATGATTAAATGATGTTTTTAAGTTAAGTATCAATGAGTTGTGAAAGTTTTTCTCACAATTTGAAAGGAAATCATGATTTTTGTAATTCTAAGTAAGGTTGGTGTCTATATGAATGAGGTTATAAAATCATTGTTTTGAAGGGAAAAGACATAAATTCATCCTTGAACTTGTCTTGAAAAGTCAGTTACACGCTTAAACTATCATGATGACCTGTTACACACCTTTATAATTTAAAAATGAATATTTTTACCCCCTATAATTGACTTGACAAAAATAAAAAAATAAAAATAAAAGCGCGTTTGAACAGTAAAAAAAATTAAAAACTTCTTTTTACTATCACCCTACCCCCACCCTCCACCCCCACCCAACACCTCTTCTTCTCCTTCTTCACAAAGAACCATTTTCTTCTTCTTCTTCTTTATTTTCTTTCATCATTTTTCATACCCAATTTCTATCCACCCCATTATACCTCCGCCAAAATCCTCTTCCCCCACCTCCATTATATCCTATTTTAATACTTATTCGATTTCACTTCATTATATTTGATTTTTCTCTTCGACCTTGTTAGTTGTTGATCAAATTGATGATTAAATTTAAAAAATAAAATATAATGATGGATTTGTTGGCGAGGGGTGAGAAAGCAGCGGGAATTAAAGGTGGTGGAGAAGAAAAATTAATATTGACAATGGTGGTAGTTATATTTGGTGGTGGTTTTGTACCTTTTGATGGTGATGATATAATTTTGGTGATGATTTTATTTACAGGTGTCAAATTTTGTTGTGGATCTTTATAATTATTGTGGGATAATGGTGATAGTATGATTTTGATGGTAAAGTTGATCGTAGGTTGTGAAATTTATGATGTCTATTTTGATTTTCATGGTGAAATATATAGATTTGGTAGTATTATGGCGGCAATGGTAGTGGTTTCATGGTGATGTTTATGGAAGAAGAAACAATTAAATGAAATGGAGAATTTTAGTCAAAATTTGATGTGGCATCTGATGTAGCAGTGACATGGCATTGGTATGGGGCAAGTGTGATACACCTCCAATTGTGAGAGTGGTGCCACACGTCTTAAGGGGTAAAAAAATTCAGTATTTAATAGCAGAGGTGTGTAATAGGTCACTATATTAGTTTAAGTGTGTAACTGACTTTTTGAGATAAGTTCGAGGGTGAATTTATGTCTTTTCCCTTGTTTTCAAAGGAGTTACTCTTATAGTACTTTATGATTTGGAATTGGTTAGGTTATTTCCTTTCATAATGTTATTCTCCAAGTATTGACTTTATCTATTCCGTTCAGATCACCAAGAGGACCTTGAGGTGGAGGCTAAAACAGGGTAATTTCCAGTAGCAATCTCTAGTCTCAAACTACGTTCCCCATGGGATTATCTTTAATGACCTATCTAGTGAATCCACATAGTATTAATGATATGATATAAAGTTCTACCTTGAAAAGTAGATTCTCTCCTTTTGGTATAAGAGTTGCACTAAATCCATGTTATAGCTCACAAGGTCTATCGTCGATTAAATCTAATTTCCCATAATAGTACTATGATTTTTCCTTAAAGTTTTACCTTATGTCCTTAAACTAATGCATTGATGTTGTATCATGTTTTCTTATGATCCTGCTTTTCTATGCTTTTAAATGTCCTACTTGGTCATGTATTTCTTGAGATCTAAGCCTATTATGATATTATGTGTACATTTATGCATATTCCTAATACTCAGTACATTTCGTGTACTAATGCATACTTATGGCAACATTAGGGTTCGACGTTCTTTCTCTTCCCGCTCGTGGCTAGTATATTGCTTTTTTGTGAAGATTGGTAAGTTCTTGTGTTTGGATTGTTATATATGTAACCTATGTTACATTCTCATATGCCTTTAGTTTTCAGACTTTGTACGTGGTGTATGGGGTACGTCCCAACCACTATTATGTCAGTTTTTAAAATGACTTCTCAAGACATAGTTATGAGTTCACACTCAAACTATTCTTATGCTATGAAACAATTATTGTTTAAATCTCTAATCTCGTAATTCTTTATGTATGATGTATGTCAAGTGGCTTGTGTATGACCTCTCGAGATTTTATACGTCATGTCACGTTTAAGGTATATGTTGGATTCGTGACAAACATTCAAGTCATATGATATGAATTAAGCTCACAAAATCATATAAGTAATCAATTCATGAAGAAAAACATCAATTATCCATATATCATGACACAAGTACACGCATAAATGTTTGTCATCAATTTAAACGAGATCTCTATCATCCATTACACCTTAATTTAGAAAATCTTTGCAGTAGAAATTCATAATTGTAAGAAAAAACTCAAAGGTTTACTAAATCAATGTCTAATAAATTAAAATAAAAATTCTCCCTTTCTTGATGCCTTCGAACGGTCTGAAATTTGTCAATTATATAATTTAGGTGAGCGTATAATCGAGATCGTACACACCCATATAATCATTCAAAATTTCCACTCAAAAGCAAGTAAAAACAACCCCAAGCATCGGTGTCAAATATGGAAATCTCTTTTCAATTTATTTATCTAGAAGTCGGGGAGCTCACACATCAAAAATAAGCTAAATCTAGTCATAAATTGGCCCACAAATCGAGGAATATTATCATATCAAGTTTAGGGTAAAGAAAATCCCTTAAATCATCAATTCCAACCACCTACTAAATCATTAAAATGAGATGATAGATTTGTAGGGGAAACATAAATAAAGGGCTTGAATCTGTCCCCAAAAAAATCTAGCAAAATTTCATAGAAATTTGCTTAAATCATGCTTTCAAACCCCAAAATCATGTTTAGAATAATTATTTGTTGATTAGGGATAAATTGCTATTACCGCAGTGATTCTTGTAGAAGCAAAAAATCGCACCCAAAACTTACAAAAGTGTCTTCTGCTTTGGAGCATTCGCTCGTGTAGCACATAGGGCACAAGTTTGATTGCACCAGAACATGTCCAACAGCCATAGCTAAAACACCCTAATCCCATAATCAATCTCACAACTCATTTGAAAATCCATATAAAAGAACCTAATACATATACAGACTAAAAACCACATCCCAGATATGTAGGAATCATCAAATAATTTTCAGGAGATATGTAGGAAGCACTACCATTAGCTATTGAGAATGATAATGATTTTAGAGACGGGGAACAAAAGGAGGTTAGCATGGATAGAGGAGATATAACACCAAATATTACTAAGATGTCTATAGAAGGGGATTTATCTCCTAAGCAGATTAACAAATTAAGGGAGACATATGATATAAAGAAGCAAGGATAAAAAGATATTGTATGGGAGCAAGCTTCATCTAGGCAGTCAAAGATAACGATAATAAAAAACTCTAAGTATTGAAATCCTTAAAATAGAATATTAAGTCGGTAAATACCTAAAAGGAGTTTACGAGATTAATCCAAATGCATTAAAGACAACAATATTGCTATGTGGGTTTAATTGAACCCTTTGAAGATCGACAAGGGCTTGAAGAATGTAAGAGAAGACATGAAATGCAGCATGCAGTGGTGGACTCTAATGGAAAGATTTGGGTGTTCATAGATGAGGCCGTGGAGTATGATATTGTAGGGGATGAAGACCAAATTTTAACCTACAACATCAGAGCATGTCATAGAAGCGATGTTCTCAATAGTATATGCCAAGTGTACTAAAGGTGAGGGATTACAACTATGGGAATTTACGTATAAGATAGCAAGTACGGGGAATATCTCACGGTTAATTGGTGGAGAATTCAATGTAATTCGCAATGAAAATGAGAAACTTGGAGGCAGAGCTGTTATAGAGGCAGAAGTAAGAGACTTCAACCATATTTTAAGTGTGTGCAACTTAGTGGATAGTGGTTTTCAAGGAAGCAAGTACACTTGGTAGAATGAAAGAATTGATGAGGAGTGTATTTTTAAAAGATTGGATAGGGTCTTAACTAATAACAAGATGCAATATATCTTCCTTATTTTAGAGGTTGAACACTTAGTAAGAAGCTCATCTTATTAAGCACCAATATCAATTACTTATGAAACAAGCAGGGAGGAGATAGGCAAACCATTCAATTTTGTAAAATTTCTGGTTGAGGGGGACTTTTTCATGGATCTTATTTATTGGACGACTGATTTTGAAGGAGACCCCTTTAGTTTGTTTCATCATAAATTGAAAAGGGTCAAGAAAGCTTTAACTTAGTGGAACAAAGAGACTTTTGGTAATACATTTCAAGAAATAGCAACGCTTCAAGAAGTTATAATGGTTCATGAAGAGCAATTTGAAATATCCCCAAAACACTAGGAGTAGAGAAAGACTTCATCGAGCTCAGACGGACTTGAAAACACGACTAAATAGGGAAGAAGAGTTATGGAAGTAGCAAGCAGACATGGAATGATTTAAAGAAGGATAGAAAAACTAAGTTCTTTCATGCTATTGTCAAAAGTAGGAGAAATAGTTTATGGGTATTATATAGGATAAAAATGAAGAAGGCGAATGGTTGGAGCAACAATCGAATATTGCAGAAGTGGCGGTGGAATTTTATATCAAATAGTTCACTACACAAGAAGAAGTTTGTGAAGACTGGGATGCTAGAGGATTTTACAGTAGTAATCACAAGTAATATGAATGAGAAATTGGAGGTCATGCCATCATTAAAAGAAGTAACAATGGCAATCATGTGGTTGAATAAAAACAATGTGAGAGGACCAGATGGGATGACAGGGGCTTTTGAAAGAGCACTTCAAAGAGTGTATACACAAAATGTTTAAGTCCTTTGTATGTGGTGCTGCCTAGATATATCACACATACAAACTTGGTTCTTAATCCAATAAAGGTGGTAGTTAATACCTTTTTGGATCTGAGACCCGCTTCACTGAAGAACTTTGTGAAAAAGATATTCTTGAGAATAATCCATGAAAAAATCAAAATTGTGGTACTATGATTATTTCTCTGGAGCAAGGGGATTTTCGTTACCGAGAGAAGTATAGTTGAAATTTGTTAATGGACAGGAGATATTAGGAAAAGAGGGAAAACACCTAATCTAGTTGTTAAACTAGATATGACGAAAGCATATGATACAGTGGAATGGTTGTACTAACCAAATTACTAAGAAGGCTAGGATTTGGAGATAGAATAACTAATATGGTGTATAGACTGATTAACTATAATTGCTCAATTTCATTGAATGGACAGGCCAAAGGCTTCTTTAAGTCATCCAAATGACTTAAGCATGGGGACCTTTTATCGCCTACTCTATTCATATTGGCGTCACAAGTTCTGCCAAGATCTCTTAATTCTCTAATCTAGAAGAAGAAATTTAAGAGGTTTGGTATACCAAGAGGGAGTAATTAAAAGATAAATCATATGGCCTTCGCAGATGACATGATCATTATATGAAAAGTGGAAATGGGAACAATGAACATGATAGGTGAGACCCTAAGTGTAGAAATAAATCTTGGCAGCAATTAATTTTGCAGCCATAATTTTTGAAATTACAAGTCACAAATGTGAAAATTGGTAGCCACCAACGTGAAAGTTGGTAGCCACATTTGTGGAAGTAGGTAGTCAAAGTTTGGTATAAGTTTGATAGAGTTAGGCAGCCATTTTTTTGTTGAAATTGGCTACAATATTATGTCATTATGATGTAAACAAGTGTTCAAAAAACTCTATAAATAGAGTAGTATTGAACACTTGAAGATATACAAAAATAGAGAAGCAATAGAGAGTAGAGAGAGTAATCCACAAACTACTTCTTAGTTTGTGAGAAAATGCTATGCAAGTAATATTATTGTGAGTTGTAAGAAATAAAAGAGTATTGAGTAGTAGTCTTTTGACACTACCAAGTTTTTCATCAATATTATTGTATTACACATTCGGGTATCATATTTACCCATTTTAATATTTGGAGTCGTTGTTATTCTCTTCCTATTGCTATTTAGTTTGGACATTGTCCTGGGTGTGATTATCATTTTGTCCAACAACGTGGTATCAGAGCCATGAAAAATAATAGTCCGTTATCCTTTCAATACCCCCATCTCACAAGAGAAAATTATGAAAATGGTGTCTACGAATGAAATTTATTCTTGGTTTTCAAATTGTTAGGGATATTGTAGACAAAAGGTATACCAAACCCGCAAATGAGGAAACTTTGCCCTCAAATGAAAAGGCGGTCTTGCTAAAGACAAGAAAGAAAGATCAACAGGCCCTCACTCTTAACCATCAATGTTTGGATGATGGCATGTTTGAGAAGGTGGCTGATGCAACCGCCTCAAAAGAAGCGTGAGAGATTTTAAAAAATTCTCTCCAAGGATTTGATAAAGTAAAGAAGATAAAACTTCAAACTCTAAGGGCTGAATTTGATGTTTTAAAAATGAAAGAATCTGAATACATTTCGGATTTCTGCTCAAGATTGATGGTTGTTGTAAATCAACTAAAAGGATACGGGGAGGAAGTAGATAATGTGCGTGCGGTAGAAAAGATCCTTCGTTCTTTTACACCTAAATTTGATTATGTGGTGTGTGCTATTAAGAAGTGTAAAGATCTAGACTCTATGACGGTAGAACTATTGGAGGGTTCTTTACTAGCCTTTGAAGAGAAAACGAAAAGGAGAAAAGAAGGGACACTAGAGAAACTTCTTAAAACTCATGCATCCTTCAAAGGATTTGAAGATGAGAAAATTTACAAAGGAAATGGAAAATGGCGAGGCCGTGGAGGTCGTGGAGGCCACGGAAGAGGAGAAGTTATACCAATCATTTCAACAATGAAGATAAAGATCACCAATCATTCAAAGTTCGTGGTCGTGGTAAACGAGGAGGCAGAAGACGTGGAGCCTATCAAGGTACAAATGAAATGAGGTACGTTTGATCCATCGATGTTTGGATGATGGCATGTTCGAGAAGGTGGCTGATGCAACCGCCTCAAAATAAGCGTGGGAGATTTTACAAAATTCTCTCCAAGGATTTGATAAAGTAAAAAAGATAAAACTTCAAACTCTAAGGGCTGCATTTGAAGTTTTAAAAATGAAAGAATCTGAATTCATTTCGGATTTTTGCTCGAGATTGATGGTTGTTGTAAATCAACTAAGAAGATACGGGGAGGAAGTAGATAATGTGCGTGGGGTCGAAAAGATCCTTCGTTCTTTTACGCCTAAATTTGATTATATGGTGTGTGCTGTTGAGGATTCTAAAGATCTAGACTTTATGACGGTAGAACAATTGGAAGGTTCTTTACTAGCCCGTGAAGAGAAAATGAAAAGGAGAAAACAAAAGCCACTAGAGCAAATTCTTAAAACTCATGCATCCTTTAAAGGATTTGAAGGTGAGAAAAGTTACAAAGTAAATCGACAATGGCGAGGCCGTGGAGGTCATGGAGGCCGCAGAAGAGGAAGAAGTTATACCAATCATTTCAACAATGAAGATAAAGGTCACCAGTCATTCAAAGGTCGTGGTCATGGTCAACGAGGAGGCAGAAGACGTGGAGCCTATCAAGGTACAAATGAAATGAGGTATGACAAATCTAAAATTGAGTGGTATAACTGTCATAAAATGGGACATTACTCTTGGGAATGTCGTAGTAATGTTGAAGAGAAAGTTAATATTGTTGACAACAACAAAGATGAAGATGAGTCAACACTATTATTAACACTCAAGAAGAAGATAAAGATGATTGCAGCTCATGGTATCGTGACAATGGAGCAAGCAATCATATGTGTGGCTACAAAGATAAATTTGTGGAGATAAAGAAGACCGTGAAAGGTAATGTCTCTTTTGGAGATACCTCAAAGATCCAAATTGAAGGGATAGGTACGATTCTGACATCCTGTAAAGATGGTGGTCATAAATTGAATACCAATGTTTATTATGTGCCAAAATTGAAAAGTAATATTTTGAGTTTGGGTCAAATTCTTGAAAAATGATATGATATTCATATGAAAAATATGCATCTTTGGCTAAGAGATTCAAGTAACAACTTAATTGCTAAAGTTCATGTGGCAAAGAATAGTTTGTTTCCTTTGAATCTTCAAACTATCGATGCAAAGTGTTTGAAGGCTAATGCTCAAGATGACTCATGGTGTTGGCATATGAGATTTGGGCACTTGAACTTTGAAGCGCTCAAATCAATGGGAGACAAGAACATGGTTGATGGGATACCGTCAATCAACAATCCAAATCAATTATGTGAAGCTTGTCTTCTTGGAAAACATGCAAGAAGGATTTTTCTAAAGGAGACTAAATCAATAACAAGTAAGCCACTCAACCTTGTACACACCGATATGTGTGGTCCAATCGATCTAGCTTCTTTTGGTAAAAGAAAATACTTCTTGCTCTTTATTGATGATTTCAGTAGAAAGACTTGGGTACACTTATTGAAGCAAAAATCTGAAGTTTTTGTTGCCTTTAAAAATTTCAAAGCACTTGTAGAAAAATAAAGTGGTTATGAAATAAAAGCATTAAGGTCCAATAGAGGAGGCGAATTCACTTCAAAAGAATTTAATGACTTTTGTCAATCTCATGGAATTCGTCGCCCTCTAACGGTACCTTACTCGCCCCAACAAAATGGAGTTGCAGAAAGAAAGAATAGAACAATTCTTAATATGGCTAGATGTATGTTGAAAGCTAAACATCTACCAAAAGAATTTTGGGCCGAGGATGTTTCTTGTGCAGTTTATTTGAGAACAGGTCTCCAACAAAAAATGTACGAGATCAAACACCTCAAGAAGTATGTGGCGGAAGAAAGCCGTGTTAAGCACTTGAGAATCTTTGGGAGCATAGCCTATAATTGTTGATATTACTAGTGACAAATGTGAAAATTGGTAGCCACCAATGTGAAAGTTGGTAGCCACATTTGTGGAAGTAGGTAGTCAAAGTTTGGTATAAGTTTGATAGAGTTAGGCAACCAATTGTTTTGTTGAAATTGGCTACCATAGTATTTCATTAATGATGTAAACAACTGTTCAAAAAACTCTATACATAGAGTAGTATGAACACTTGAAAATACACCAAAATAGAGAAGAAATAAAGAGTAGAGAGAGTAATCCACAAACTACTTCTTAGTTTATGAGAAAACAGTGTGCAATTAATATTATTATGAGTTATAAGAAATATAGTCTTTTGACACTACCAAATTTTTCATCAATATTACTGTATTACTGATTCGGGTATCATATTTACCCATTTAATATTTGGAGTCGTTGTTATTCTCTTCCTATTGCTATTTAGTTTGGACATTGTCCTGGGTGTGATTATCATTTTGTCCAACAACGTGGTATCAGAGCCATGACAAATAATAGTCCATTGTCCTTTCAATACCCCCATCTCACAAGAGAAAATTATGAAAAATGTTGTCTACGAATGAAATTTATTCTTGGTCTGCAATATGTTTGGGATATTGTAGACAAAAGGTATACCAAACCCGCAAATGAGGAAACTTTGCCCTCAAATTAAAGGTGGTCTTGTTAAAGACAAGAAAGAAAGATCAATAGGCCCTCACTCTTATCCATCAATGTTTGGACGATGCCATGTTCGAGAAGGTGGCTGATGCAACCGCCTCAAAAGAAGCCTGAGAGATTTTACAAAATTCTCTCCAAGGATTTGATAAAGTAAAGAAGATAATACTTCAAACTCTAAAGGCTGAATTTACAGTTTTAAAAATGAAAGAATCTGAATCCATTTCGGATTTCTGCACAAGATTGATGGTTGTTGTAAATCAACTAAGAGGATACAGGGAGGAAGTAGATGATGTGCGTGCGGTAGAGAAGATCCTTCGTTCTTTTACACCTAAATTTGATTATGTGGTGTGTGCTATTGAGGAGTGTAAAGATCTAGACTCTATGACGGTAGAACAATTGGAAGGTTCTTTACTAGCCTTTGAAGAGAAAATGAAAAGGAGAAAAGAAGGGACACTAGAGAAACTTCTTAAAACTCATGCATCCTTCAAAGGATTTGAAGTTGAGAAAAGTTAAAAAGAAATGGACAATGGAGAGGTTGTGGAGGTCCTGGAGGCCGCGGAAGAGGAGAAGTCATACCAATCATTTCAACAATGAAGATGAAGGTCACAAATCATTCAAAGGTCGTGGTCGTGGTAAACGAAGAGGCAGAAGACGTGGAGCCTAACAAGGTACAAATTAAATGAGGTATGTTTGATCCATCGATGTTTGGATGATGGCATGTTCGAGAAGGTGGCTGATGCAACCGCCTCAAAATAAGCGTGGGAGATTTTACAAAATTCTCTCCAAGGATTTGATAAAGTAAAGAAGATAAAACTTCAAACTCTAAGGGCTGCATTTGAAGTTTTAAAAATGAAAGAATCCGAATTCATTTCGGATTTTTGCTCGAGATTGATGGTTGTTGTAAATCAACTAAGAAGATACGGGGAGGAAGTAGATAATGTGTGTGCGGTCGAAAAGATCCTTCGTTCTTTTACGCCTAAATTTGATTATGTGGTGTGTGCTATTGAGGAGTCTAAAGATCTAGACTCTATGACGGTAGAACAATTGGAAGGTTCTTTACTAGCCCGTGAATAGAAAATGAAAAGAAGAAAAGAAGAGCCACTAGAGCAACTTCATAAAACTCATGCATCCTTCAAAGGATTTGAAGGTGAGAAAAGTTACAAAAGAAATGGACAATGGTGAAGCCGTGAAGGTCGTGGAGGCCACGGAAGAGGAAGAAGTTATACCAATCATTTCAACAATGAAGATTAAGGTCACCAGTCATTCAAAGGTCGTGGTCGTGGTCAACGAGGAGCAGAAGACGTGGAGCCTATCAAGGTACAAATGAAATGAGGTATGACAAAATCTAAAATTGAGTGGTATAACTGTCATAAAATGGGACATTACTCTTGGGAATGTCGTAGTAATGTTGAAGAGAAATTTAATATTGTTGACAACAACAAAGATGAAGATGAGTCAACACTGTTATTTACACTCAAAGAAGAAGATAAAGATGATTGCAACTCATGGTATCTTGACAATGGAGAAAGCAATCATATGTGTGGCTACAAAGAAAAATTTTTGGAGATAAAGAAGACCGTGAAAGGTAATGTGTCTTTTGGAGATACCTCAAAGATCCAAATTGAAGGGATAGGTACGATTCTGATATCCTGTAAAGATGGTGGTCATAAATTGATTACCAATGTTTATTATGTGCCAAAATTGAAAAGTAATATTTTGAGTTTGGGTCAACTTCTTGAAAAAGGATATGATATTCATATGAAAAATATGCATCTTTGGCTAAGAGATTCAAGTAACAACTTAATTGCTAAAGTTCATATGGCAAAGAATAGGTTGTTTCCTTTGAATCTTCAAACTATCGATGCAAAGTGTTTGAAGGCTAATGTGCAAGATGACTCATGGTGTTGACATATGAGATTTGGGCACTTGAACTTTGAAGCGCTCAAATCAATGGGAGACAAGAACATGGTTGATGGGATACCGTCAATCAACAATCCAAATCAATTGTGTGAAGCTTGTCTTCTTGGAAAACATGCAAGAAGAATTTTTCTAAAGGAGACTACATCAAGAACAAGTAAGCCACTCCAACTTGTACACACCGATATGTGTGGTCCAATCGATCTAGCTTCTTTTGGTAAAAGAAAACACTTCTTGCTCTTTATTGATGATTTCAGTAGAAAGACTTGGGTATACTTCTTGAAGCAAAAATCTGAAGTTTTTGTTGCCTTTAAAAATTTCAAAGCACTTGTAGAAAAAGAAAGTGGTTATGAAATAAAAGCATTAAGGTCCAATAGAGGAGGCGAATTCACTTCAAAAGAATTTAATGATTTTTGTCAATCTCATGGAATTCGTCGCCCTCTAACGGTACCTTACTCGCCCCAAAAAATTGGAGTTACAGAAAGAAAGAATAGAACAATTCTTAATATGGCTAGATGTATGTTGAAAGCTAAACATCTACCAAAAGAATTTTAGGCCGAGGCTGTTTCTTGTGCAGTTTATTTGAGAACAGGTCTCCAACAAAAAATGTACGAGATCAAACACCTCAAGAAGCATGTAGCGGAAGAAAGCCAAGTGTTAAGAACTTGAGAATCTTTGGGAGCATAGCCTATACTTGTTGATATTACTAGTCACAAATGTGAAAATTGGTAGCCACCAATGTGAAAGTTGGCAGCCACATTTGTGGAAGTATGTAGTCAAAGTTTGGTATAAGTTTGATAGAGTTAGGCAACCAATTTTTTGTTGAAATTGGCTACCATAGTATGTCATTAATGATGTAAACAAGTGTTCAAAAAACTCTATACATAGAGTAGTAATTGAACACTTGAAAATACACCAAAATAGAGAAGCAATAAAGAGTAGAGAGAGTAATTCACAAACTACTTCTTAGTTTGTGAGAAAATAGTGTGCAAGTAATATTATTGTGAGTTCTAAGAAATAAAAGAGTGTTGAGTAGTAGTCTTTTGACACTACCAAATTTTTCATCAATATTATTGTATTACTGATTCGGGTATCATATTTACCCATTTAATATTTGGTGTCGTTGTTCCTCTCTTCCTATTGCTATTTAGTTTGGACATTATCCTGGGTGTGATTATCGTTTTGTCCAACACTAATGAAGTATGAGGAGATCTTAGAACAGGAAGTGAATAAAGATAAAAGTTCAATTTACATGAACCATACAGTCGGGGGTAAAGCAGTAAAGTCAAAAGTGGTTATCAAAATCCTGAGAAAGGACTTTCCTTTTAATACCTATGATGTCCTATATTTTAGAAAATGAAGCAAAAAGCATATTACCAGCAATTGACTCGAAGGATAGGGGCAAAGATACAAGGATGGAAGGAAAGTAGTTGTCATATGGTTTAAGGGTGATACTAATAAAATATGTACTGCAAAGTACTCTTACATGTTGCTTAACAGTGATGAATCCCCCTATTACTGTATTGAACCAAATACATAAAATGATGGCTCAGTTCTTTTGAAGCAACTGCAGTGGAGAAAGAGAACATTGGAGTAGTTGGAGTAACATTTGTCTA
The DNA here is from genome assembly GCA_027704765.1 of Solanum habrochaites. Lineage (NCBI taxonomy): Eukaryota > Viridiplantae > Streptophyta > Magnoliopsida > Solanales > Solanaceae > Solanum > Solanum habrochaites. Next base: position 9,704,188 of record JAKWJA010002498.1, on the reverse strand, counting down.
CCTGAGGAAGAATGGGGATTAGGTTTTAGAATGATGCTGAACATTTCGACTGCTCTTTTCTGCAAGTTATGGTGGAATTTTTAAACAAAGAAGACGCCTTGGGAGTGACTATATGATGACAAATACTGTAAGAAGAAACACCCTAATTTGGTCTATGGAAGATTGGAGAGGAGGCTCACAAATTTAGGAAAAAATGTTGCCAGCTAGAGAGCTCATTGAACATCAATCTTGTGGCAGCCAAGGTGAGGTTCATCATTTGTATTGCATGAAAATTGGACTGGAATGGGAGATCTTTACACCATCACGGGGGAAATGATTGAATGGGGTTACAGATATAAGTAGGTAGAGGATCTTACCAAGGAGGGAGATGGGATGAGTAAATAGTGAAGGAGATATTACCAACTGAATTGGTGAACATTTGTCACATTAAACCTCCTCAAGGGAGAACTGAGGAAGAAAAGGCTAGATAGATGTTAGATACAAATAGAATTTTTTCAATCAAGTCAACGTGAAATTATTTCCGGCATAAGGGGGAGCCTAGTCAAATAGACAAATGGATATGGACCAAAGATGTACCATTCAAAATGGCATTTCTAATATGAAAGACTCTGAAAATTTAAGATGCTGGTAGATAATAGAGTAAAGAGATAGGGCATTGAATGTCCATCCAGATGTTTGTATCGTATTATACCTAATCAAGAGATATTAACACATGTGTTCCTAAGGTCTGATTGTGCTAACACGACTTGGTCCTATTTCTCTTTCTTTGCATGTATCAACATGACATGACTATCTCTAAGACGAGTAATTATGTAGTGATGATGAGCAAAGTGCAGATCTGATTGTAGACCATACCATGGAGCTCTTCCAAGCTTTATTGTTTGGAAACTATAGAAAAAAGGAATAGGATAAAACATGAAAGGAAAAATCTATCAATACCAAGAATCATTAACAACGTTTACAGGAATATGTTATGTTGATCAAGGTAAGAAGTTCAAGCATGAAGTGTACAGGAAGATGGGCAGAAATAATTAAATATTTGGAGGAGTACAACACACATTTGAAGATTAACCTGGTCAATGAGGACTACCCTCTTGAAGGGTGGATTAAATATAATACTGATGGGGCTTCTAGAGGAGGCCCAGGGCTTAGCTCATATGCATTTTGCCTAAGGGATGATAGAGGGGATATATATATATATGCAGAGGGAGAAAACATTGATAATGCTACAAGCATATGTTGGGTATGTAGCAAGAATTGATGGGAAATAGAGGGAAGGAGAGGAATTTGAAAAGTTTAGAACTTGAAAGGTTGGGAACTTGAAAAGTCCTCTAATGCTTTAATGAAAAAGGCAATAGTCCCTCATCGGTAATGGAAATGAAAATAGGAGAATTTAAATAAATAAAAACTCCTATTAATTGTTAAAAGGGTTGGAAAGAGGGACCCCCCTCGCGCCGTCGCCGTCGTCGCTCGCTTCGGCTTTGGCTTTGGCAAACGATCGAGAGATATTTTTTTGGACAAATTTATTTTAATTATTTATTTAATTAATTAAATGGCCAAAAATTATTTTCAATTAATTAGTTGATAACAGAAGTTAACCGAAATGTTTTCAACTTTTTAGTTAACCCGACCCGACTCGGATCTGCGTGCGTGACCCGTTTTAAATTCCGTTATATTTAAAAATTTCCGCCACTGTTCTGAAAGGTTGCAACTTTCAGGAACAGTCAATACCATTTGAAAGTTTGCAACCTTTCATTAATGGTCGTGTCAATTCTGAAAGGGTTGCAACCTTTCAGAATATATTCTTCTTGCCTATAAATACCATTCAGTCTTCAGAATATTTTTAACGAATTTTCTGATCTTCTTCTTCTTAAACAAATATTTCTTCGTGTACTTTCCTGCTGTGGATTGATTCGCTGACAGTAGAGTTTTTGGTATCTATACTCTACTGATTAAGATCATTTTACCTTGGGAGGTTATATTCCAAATCAAACCTCGGATACTAGAGGGGAATAATTTCCTTAAGGGGACACAGTGAATTCAGTGGACTTGATTTTCTTCCTAAATTATCAAAAAGAGTATTCCAGATTTTGGTAAGTTTTACAGATTCAATTATTTTTTACAAATAAATTTATGTTCATCTTATTTACTGGTTCTAAAAATCTCAGTTACTTGGTGTTTCTGAATGATTTATTACAACCAGTAATTTCTGATTTTCATAACACAGATTGGCAACAATCTTAAGGAAATTATTTAAATCTGTGTTTCTGGTGGAGGAAAAAATCTTTGTGATTTTATACTCCTTTAAGTCTGCAATTATAATTTATTGCTTACTTATATTGTATCAATTTTGTTTATCAGAAATGGAAAACACTGGTGTTACAGTGGTTGTTGCTGCACCAACCCAAACTCTTGTATCACAAGCAGAGAAACTGAGTAAATTCACAGGTGTGAATTTCGAAGGATGGCAGCAATGAGTATTTTTCTGGCTTACCACTCTTGGTCTGCAGAAATTTACAAGTGAAGATACTCCAGTACCTGCTGATGATATGCTAGACAGGGAAAAATTTATGATTGTTGAAGCATGGAAACAGTCAGACTTCCTATGTAAAGGTTACATTTTGAGTGCTTTAGAGGATGACTTATATAATGTCTATAGTGCAATAACAACTTCAAAATAGTTGTGGAATGCACTTGAGAAGAAATATAAGACAGAAGATGCATGCTTGAAAAAGTTTGTGGTCGCAAAGTTTTTAGACTATAAAATGGTAGATAGTAAAACTGTTGGATCACAAGTGCAGGAACTTCAACTTATTCTCCATGATCTGATTGCTGAAGATATGGTAGTAAATGAAGCTTTTCAAGTGGCTGCAATGATCGAGAAGTTGCCTCTTTCGTGGAATGCTTTCAAGAATTATCTAAAGCACAAGCGTAAAGAAATGAAGCTTGAAGATCTTGTGATTCGTCTCAAGATTGAGGAAGATAACAGAAATGTCGAAAAGAAGTCGCATAAGAGTTCAACAATCATTGGAGTTAATATTGTTGAAGAAGCTCCTACCAAAGACAAAAAGAGAAAGAAGTCCAACGGGCAGAAGTCAGAACAGGTCAAGAAGAAATTCAAAGGCAACTGTTACAATTGTGGCAAGGCTGGCCATAGATCTTCTGATTGTCATGCTCCAAGAAAGGACACAAACAAAGGCAAAGGCAAAATTCAAGCAAACATCGTGGAAAAGATGGAAGATGCAGATGACTTGTGTGCAATGATATCAGAGTGTAACTTAGTTGGAAATCCCAAGAAGTGGTTTATCGACTCAGGTGCCACTAGACATATTTGCTCTGCAAAAGAAGCCTTTGCAACGTACACTCCTGCTGAGTACGATGAAGATTTATTCATGGGAAACACAGCAACAGCAAGGATTGCAGGAACTGGGAAAGTAATGTTAAAAATGACATCCGGCAAAGTGTTGACTTTAAACAATGTTCTGCATGTCCCTACTATTAGGAAGAATTTAGTTTCTGCTGCACTACTCGTTAAGAACGGGTTTAAGTGTGTCCTAGTTAGTGATAAAGCTGTAATAAGTAAGAATGAAATGTTCATAGGAAAGGGCTACCTCAATGAGGGTCTTTTCAAACTCAATGTAATGGTCATTGACAGTATTAATAAAAATTCTGCTTCTGTTTACTTATTGGAGTTAAGTGATTTATGGCATGCCCGTTTGGGACATGTAAATTACAAAGCCTTGCGAAAATTGGTTAATCTTGAAGTATTTCCTGATTTCAAATGTGATAAGTCGAAATGTGAAATTTGTGTGGAAAGTAAGTTTGTTAAACATTCTTACAAGTCTGTTGAAAGAAATTCTAAAACTTTAGACTTAATTCACACAGATATATGCGATATGCAGTCAACACCATCTCGTAGTGGGAAAAAGTATTTTATAACTTTTATTGATGACTGCACTCGATTTTGTTATGTATATTTGCTTAATAGTAAGGATGAAGCAATTGATGCATTTAAGCAATACAAAAATGAAGTAGAAAACCAATTGAATCTAAAGATAAAAATGATACGGAGTGATAGGGGTGGAGAATATGAATCTCCTTTTGCAGAGATATGTTTGGAATATGGTATTATTCATCAAACTACTGCACTTATACACCACAGTCAAATGGTTTGGCAGAACGGAAGAACAGAACATTAAAGGAAATGATGAATGCCTTAATGATCAATTCTGGTTCACCGCGAAATCTTTGGGGGGAAGCCATCCTTACAGCTAATAAAATACTCAATAGAGTACCCCATCGAAAAACACAATCAATTCCATATGAGTTGTGGAAAGGAAGAAAACCCAACTTGAAATATTTCAAAGTGTGGGGGTGTTTAGCCAAGGTAGAGGTTCCTTTACCTAAGAGGGTTAAAATTGAACCCAAAACAATAGATTGTGTCTTTATTGGCTATGCTGTGAATAGTAAAGCCTGTCGATTTTTGGTTCACAAATCTGATAATCCTGAGACTCATGTTAATACGATAATTGAATCAGATAATGCAGAGTTTTTTGAAAACATTTATCCATATAAAACTGAAAGTGAGTCAACAAGTGAAAGACCTAAACGACCACGAGAAGAATCAATGGAAAATATTCTAACTAGTGAGGAACCTAGGCGAAGTACTCGACAACGAAAATCTGTTTCTTTCGGACCAGATTTTGTAGCACTATTGCTTGAATATGAGCCTCAAACATTTAAGCAGCTATGTCTTCGTCAGAGTCAACTTATTGGAAAGAAGCAGTCAATAGTGAGATTGAATCAATTTTAAGCAATCACACTTGGGAATTGACTGATCTTCCTCCAGGAAATAAACTTTTAGGATCAAAATGGATCTTTAAAAGGAAAATGAAACCTGATGGGACTATTGATAAATATAAGGCTAGACTGGTAGTCAAAGGGTACAGACAAAAGGAAGGTCTGGACTACTTTGACACATACTCTCCAGTAACAAGGATAACATCAATTAGGATGTTAATAGCACTAGCAGCAGTGCATGATCTTAAAATCCACCAAATGGATGTAAAGACAGCCTTCTTAAATGGAGAGTTAGAGGAAGAAATTTACATGGAACAACCTGAAGGGTTTATAGTTCCTGGTAAAGAAAAGAAAGTGTGCAGACTTGTGAAGTTACTTTATGGACTCAAGCAAGCACCCAAACAATGGCATGCTAAATTTGATCAAATAATGTTGGCAAATGGATTCAAGATTAACGAATATGATAAATGTGTTTACATTAAAAACGTTATGAATCATGAAGTCATTGTTTGTTTGTATGTTGATGACATGTTAATAATTAGTAAAGAAATTGACGATATAAATGCTACTAAGCGCATGTTGTCCAGCAAGTTCGATATGAAAGACTTAGGAGTTGCTGATTTGATCTTAGGGGTCAGGATTATCAAAACTCCCCAGGGACTAGCATTATCTCAATCTCATTATATTGAAAAAGTATTGGATAAGTTCAATTACTTGAATTTCAATGTAGTCAAAACTCCAATTGATTTAAGTTGTACATTTAAAAAGAATGAAGGTCAAAGTGACTCTCAATTGGAATATGCCATAGTGTTGGGAAGTTTGATGTATATTATGAATTGCACGCGACCAGATATAGCATGTGCTATTAGTAAACTGAGTCGGTACATTAGTAATCCGAATCAAACTCACTGGATGGCTATGAAACGTGTGTTGGGTTATCTAAAATGGACACAACATTATGCTTTGCATTATAATAAATATCCTGCTATGATTGAAGGATATAGTGATGCAAATTGGATCACCGGGTCAAATGATGTAAAATCCACGAGTGGTTATGTATTCATACTTGGTGGAGAAGCTGTCTCTTGGAAATCTTCCAAACAGACATGTATTGCTCGCTCCACAATGGAATCTGAATTCATTGCTTTGGATAAGACTGGTGAAGAAGCGGAATGGCTCCGGAATTTCCTAGAGGATATTCCATTCTGGCTCAAACCTATTGGACCAATTTGCATACATTGCGATAGTCAAGCAGCAATAGGTAGGGCAGGGAGCGTTATGTACAACGGAAAGTCTCGTCATATATGACGTAGACATAACACCATAAGACAACTGCTTTCTAGTGGAATTATCACAATTGACTATGTAAAGTCAAACGATAATGTGTCAGATCCACTAACGAAAGGCCTAGTGAGAGAGGCAGTTGAAAGATCATCTAAGGGAATGGGTTTACGGCTTAGGATAAGTCAGCATGACGGTAACTCTATCTAGCAGACTAGTGATCTCAAGAGCTAGATTCAAGGAGAAAAACAAAGTTGTGGCTGACGGTTCGACATTGTCAATTAACTCAATCCATTCTCATGATGAAGACAATGTTCAGGAAAAGGTTAAGACTTTAAGGCTTGTTAATAAGGTAATAAAGCTTAAAGTTTTTAATGATTTGCTAAGTTTGGTAGATTTGACCAAATAGTGTATCTACGATATGACACGGTTAGAAATCACCTATGTGAGTGTGAAGTGGAAGCCGCTTCAATGAGAATTTTATGTCAAAAGTCTATTTCTATACACTCATGAAACCAGGAGGTGTTTATGGCTGAAACGAACACAACCGTAAGAATCATAAACAGTAAAGGGTTAATTGTGTTACATATGGTTGTCTAGGTATACACCAAAGTTCGACGGTTCAAAGATATCACATCTACCGATTGACCGAGTATATCCGACATATGTTCACTATGGAAAGTCCAAGGGGAAACCTACTTATCCAGATGCAATTAATCCTTGCTTGTAAAGTACACAATTGTCCGTGCATTCCTATGTTATAACTATTCCCCATCAATGTGGGGGATTGTTGGGTATGTAGCAAGAATTGATGGGAAATAGAGGGAAGGAGAGGAATTTGAAAAGTTTAGAACTTGAAAAGTCCTCTAATGCTTTAATGAAAAAGGCAATAGTCCCTCATCGGTAATGGAAATGAAAATAGGAGAGTTTAAATAAATAAACACTCCTATTAATTGTTAAAAGGGTTGGAAAGAGGGACCCCCCTCGCGCCGTCGTCGTCGTCGCTCGCTCGCTTCGGCTTCGGCTTTGGCAATCGATCGAGAGATAATTTTTTGGACAAATTTATTTTAATTATTTATTTAATTAATTAAGACCCGACTCGGATCCGCGCGCGTGACCCGTTTTAAATTCCATTATATTTAAAAATTTCCGCCACTGTTCTGAAAGGTTGATACTTTCAGGAACAGTCAATACCATTTGAAAGTTTGCAACCTTTCATTAATGGTCGTGTCAATTCTGAAAGGGTTGCAACCTTTCAGAATATATTCTTCTTGCCTATAAATATCATTCAGTCTTCAGAATATTTATAATGAATTTTCTGATCTTCTTCTTCTTAAACAAATATTTCTTCGTGTACTTTCCTGCTGTGGATTGATTCGCTGACAGTAGAGTTTTTGGTATCTATACTCTACTGATTAAGATCATTTTACCCTGGGAGGTTATATTCCAAATCAAACCTCGGATACTAGAGGGGAATAATTTCCTAAAGGGGACACTGTGAATTCAGTGGACTTGATTTTCTTCCTAAATTATCAAAAAGAGTATTCCAGATTCTGGTAAGTTTTACAGATTCAATTATTTTTTACAAATAAATTTTTGTTCATCTTATTTACTTTTTTTAAAAAATCTCAGTTACTTCGTGTTTCTGAATGATTTATTACAATCAGTAATTTCTGATTTTCATAACACAGATTGGCAACAGCATAAAGGCAGTCGTAGAAGCAAGCAGACATTGTATGCATATGAATTGCAATCAAGTCATCATACAAACTGACTCTATGCTATTAAAAAAAATTAACAGGGGAGTGGGAAGTACCTTGGAATATATATAACACAGCTGAAGAAATAGGGTCGTGCCTACTTGGGAAACAACACATAATGAGGGAAGGAAAGCACTAAGCTGATTATCTAGAGAATAAGGCTATAGAGAAGGGTAGTTACATATACACATATTTTAAAAGCATGGATGCAGAAGGAAGGAAGATAATGAAAAACGACAATTTAAACATCCTATGTATACGGGTATCACCACGAAGGGAATAATGGGAATGGATAAGCTACAACAAAGGTTTCACATATACACCACCATTTACAAAATGCCAAAAAGGCAACATAAATGTAAAATGCACACTAGCCTAGGCTATTTCAGCCAGCAAAAACGGACTCGAAAAAAAAAGAGTTGTGATATCAGTTGGGAGCGCTTAAACCTAGAAGGAGACTTAATCATGGGTTTGAGGAGTTAGAATGAAACTACCCTTGCACTCCATTCAAGCACCAACTACTAAAATAAAAGAAGAAACAAGCAATTGAAGGAGGGCGAATGAGAACAAACCCTTCCTTTAAACAAGATCCAGCAGACATGAGGCAACATTCAGGTTACCAGACAATACAACCACATAAGAAGATAAGTCAAAAGGTGGAAACAGGGACTAAGGCAAAATAAGTATACTTACTAACATCGTGAGGAACATCTCAAAGCAAGAGGAGGTGAAGGAAATGGGTTCGCCACAGCGGAAGGTGGGCATTGATCAGATTAGGGAAAGCGTTGTTGAGGAAATCCTATACTTCAGGAAAGTGTATATAGAGAGAGGGAGATTCAGACTATGTTCAAAATGGGCATCCCCGGCCCTTTGTGATGTATGTTTTTATAAAATGAAATTATTCAATAACCAAAAACTTATTTTTGCATTCCATCAGGAGCACAAAGGTTAAAAGGGCTTCAACCTCATCTATAAACAAGGCCTCATTAGCATACGACAAACCATTTAGTAGAGTACAAGTACCAAAAACCTAATAACGATGGCTATTACATAAAACAAAATTAAATACTAATGGTTCCTATCTTATATATATACACAAATTAAAATAAAAAGTATTCCATCTCGATCATGACAACGAAAAGGCCAAACACCTAAGTTAGGCTCACAATTGATTGAGTGACTCGAACATCATCATTATAATAATATGCAATTCATCATCGAATAACATGTTTTTTCCTTGAGTTTTGATCGATATGTCTAATCCAATATTTGGCATATTTTCCAACTTGAGGTCTCGATCATGACGAGGAAATGACCAAACATAGATAGTAGACTCAGACACCATCGTTATAATAACTTTGTGATTCATCGTCGAATAACATGCTCTTCACCTGAGTTTCTATCGATATGCCTAATCCAACGTTTTGCATATTTACGAACCTTTTGATTTCCATCTTTACTTGCTATATAAGAAATTTCCAATCCACTCCCAAATGGAAGTGTAACTGATCTCACTACACAAACTTTTCCATCAAGAACACTGTCCCAACTAAACTTGTTACTATCTATATTTCTTATTTTGCTTCCATTTTTGCACACTAAAATAGCACCATGATTACTTAATTTAGCACTATTAAAGATTGAAATAAAGTCACTTCTCCTCTCATCCACAACCAAAAAATCAACTCCATTTAGCCTTTCCATCACCTCTTTTGCCTCTCCCACCATCACTTCTGGTAACGCCACGCCTGAATTTTTCATGGCGCCTACGTATTCTAGTCTTGACTTTTCGTCTGGTACCACACATACGTACCTACACTTGCAAATTCAAGATTTCAGAATCAGAATTTTCAAATACACAAAGAAGTCAAAGGGTTCAACATTTACTGTACATAAATAAATATAATTTTTAATCATATATCAAAAGTGTAACTTTTTTTTCCAAGGAGGTTTAAATGATCCCCGCGAGACTACTTAGCTCCACCCTTGAGCCAACCTTCAAATTTTTTAAAAAGAATATCATATTTCTATATTTAAAAATAACCTGACTAGTAGATATTATTCACGCTTTCATAGGATTAGTTAGATAAGGGATAGCTCCCTTGTACTTTTCAGTAAGTTTTCCTTTTATTAAAGGGATAATGCCAAGTAACCCCTCAATCTATGCCCGAAATCTCAGAGACACACTTATACTATACTAAGGTTCTATTACTCCTGAATTTATTTTATTAATAATTTTCTACCCCTTTTCGGTCTACGTGGCACTATCTTGTGGGTCCAATGCTGGTTGACTTTTTTTTAAGCTAGTGCCACGTAGACCAAAAAGGGGTAAAAAATCACTTATAAAATAAGTTCAGGGGTAATAGGACCTGCGTATAGTATAGGTGTGTCTCTGATATTTTAGACATAAGTTGAGGGGGTTCTTGTGCATTTTCCCTTTATTAAATTTTTTAAAAAAAAAAACTAACCCTAGACACCTTATGGAGTGGATTTGCTTATACAAGAAAAAAATCTTTGAAATTCAATTTTATTTTACTTTTAACCACGTAAATGTCTAAGAATTGACTTAGACAACAATTTTTTTTTATCTATATTAAAAAAATTATTTTAAGTCCGATCTGTTACATAAATTGAAGCAAAGAAACATCGGAATCTACATACCTTCCACGATTGTGTCTTGTCGCGATAGCTAGGCCGATGCTCGTGGCAATTGACTCACCATTTATCTTACTATCATTTTTCCATGCTTCAACTGTTAATTTTGCGTTGTACCCTGCAGCCATAGCTGATAGAAATTCCGCAACACTTGATTTCGTTGAAATTCCACACTGTATATATGAACAAAATTCAAAATATAAATAAATAAAAAGTAATTCACTATCAGGTGATCTAGAAGACTTTATCAATGAGATTTAGGGTGATAACTTTCTTTATGAATGAGAAAAAAAAAAAGACAAATATTTTGTTACTTACTGTTTGTATGGTGTCAAGATATGCTTTTGAAGCTGTTTCTGGAGACCAAACTAGCTTCATTTTTTTCTTCTAATACCTTTCTTTGTTTGTTTACAAAGTATGAAAAAAGAAAAGATGGTTTTTACAAATAATGTATTGCTCCTTTTAAATACAAATTTGAGATTTATATTATAAGGTTTTAACATGACTACTAGTTGTTCTCAATGGAATAGTTGACATTTTTTTATACACAACTACTAGTTGCAGTCTATGAATGTTTATCTACCTTTATATTCCTTCAATTTCAAATAATTTGTCTGATTTGACTTGACACGAAATCTAAAAAGTATAATTTTTTTTTAATCTTATCATGATCTTGAACCACGAATATACGTAGAATATAACAAAATATCATTTGATCTTGTAATTTTCAACATGTCGTATGAAAAGTAAAATTAATTAAAAAATTATAAAATAAAAGTGAAACAAACAAATCGAAATGGAGGGGAAGTAAATGTTTTAATATTGTGCTCATTTTCCATTTTCTTTTTATTTTAAATTTTTCATGACTTTTTATTTGGTATTGACATTGAGATATATAACATTGAAGTAGTTAACAAGAATCGTGATCTACCTATATGATTTTTGTGTTTTTCAAATATAGTTTGTCGGCTTGCATGAATTTATTATATAGTATGATCTATATATCTAATTTATATATGTCAAGTTGGATATAATTAAAATCTTATCTGCTTATACATATGTTGCCGTACTTACAATCTACATATAGTACAACAAATTACAAGGAGTGAGAAATGAAAAATACAAATGGATGTGGCTAGTTGTACTTGAATATGAAAGTCAACTTCTCTATCAAGTGGAATAAATCTAAACCTATGAATTATATTAATAAAATGTAACTAATGGCACGCATGCTATAAGGAAAAAATTGCTCTTTTCCTTTTGTTAAAGTTATATAGTCATTTTGTAGTCTTAATTATATGAGCACACCAACTTCCCTATCAAGAATCAAAGTATCAAGCCAAGGAGCCACTAGAGTTTGATAGTCTTAACTGTAGGACCACACGTGTTGGACTAATGAAGTAACCGTCCATAAGTGCTTATATATATACACAGGTGTAAAGTACTCCATAAAAAAGGAGTACTCTATACACAGGGGACTCGAACATGAGATATCTGGTTAAGAATGAAAGAGTACTTACCGTTTTATATATGGTACTCCTTTCATTTTAAAAAGATTGATCTACTTCCTTTTCCTTTTGTTTGTTTGAAAGAAACAATCCGTTTTCTTTTTTGAACACTTTAATTTCAGTTTTTCATTTGACATGTTTAACGCCACAAGGTTAAAGGACATTTCATTTGACATAATTTTAGTTTAGGACTATAAGATTGAAAAGTCTTTTTTATTTTCTTAAACTCCGTCTTAAGTCAAAGTAAGATATTTTTTTTTTAAACGGAAAGGATAATATTTACGGTAACTTCTCAAAGGTAAGTGTAGATTTACTTGGTAAAGGAGAAGTATGAAGTATTTGGGACATTTAAAGAGTTCCAACACACTATAGAGAATGATACTGAAAGGAAAATTAAATATCTGTGTACGGACATAGGAGAACACACGTTACGTGAGTTTTATGACTACTTTAAAGAGAAGATGATAAGTCTATAGTTAATGTTTCTAAATACGCCAAAACAAAATTAACTAGTCGAAAAAATAGAACACTAGGCAAAATATGAAGAAGCATATTCCATAGTATATGCATACCAAACAAGGTTTGTGCATATATGGCTGAAAACATTTCCCACATCAGTAACATAATAGGAGAAGCATCAATATTATTGATTATGGTGCAATGATGGAACTGCTCTATTCTTAACTACTCTTGAATTCAAGTCTTAGATATGGAGAAAATCTTGTTGACAGTGTCACCCTAAATAGGTTTTGCAATACGCATTTGAATTTAGTCGAAACTTAAATATAGACTCCAGATGTTGGCTAGAAAACTAAAGATGATAGGACAAGCACGATTATTGATGTTCATGTCCATTCAAGAAACTCAAAAATATGATACCTGTCATAAATCGGACATATATGATATTCTTTTAAAATATTATTTTTCGATTTATAAAAGAATGACATTTTCTGTTAAATAAATCAATTTTTAATTTCTTATTATAGAATTCTCACATCTAGGATTATATAAATTAAAGATTGTATTGATAAATAAATTGTTGAGTACATGCTCCTTATATAAGAGAAGAGTCTTATACTAACTACACTAGGAATCCTACTACAATACAAATATATAATTTCCATGAGTAGTATTACTACTATAACTAAAACACCTTATCCTAGTTGACAACAATTTAGTCGTACATAAGTTAGAATTTAGTAGTCCAGTCCTAGTGTGAGTCAAACTCTATGACGGTAAACACGTCAGTCAGCTATCTTGGACATGTTCCTTTGATCAAATTCCTTCATCATTAACACTTACCTCAAGCTAGTGAGTGAAGGAACTGTAATTCCTAGCTTGCTACAAAATCTATGAAAGACTTGTTTTGTCAATGCATTGGCACGAATGTAAGCTAGTTGGTTCTTAGAACACACAAACTAAGTAAAAAGTTGTCATCTGCTCACCTTCTCACGAACAAAATGATAGTTCATTTCAACATATTTGGTTCTAGAATGCCTAACAGGATAAATTGTCATGTACAAGGCACTCAATTTATCAAAATACAGTGTCGGGACTGATCAAGTGAATATCCCAAGATCATGAAGTAGATAGATGATCGATGTCATCTCTGCTGCAGCAGTGGAGGATAGTGCTCTTTACTTAGCTTCAACACTCGATCAAGCTACTATGGTTTGTTTCTTAAAAGTCTAATTAAGAATGCAATTTGCTCCTATATTGATGATATAACTAATAGTTGATCTTTTAGTAGTGGTACAACCTCCCCAATCAACATCTAAATATCCATACAACCTACAAGGTTCTTGTGAAATAATTTTGAGTCCAAAGTGTAGAGTACTTTTGATGAATCTAAGAATCCGTTTACTCATTGAAGATGTTCAATGTTTGGACTTCGTATAAATTGCTTGCTAAATTCACGGGATAAATGATATTATGTTTTGTGAGTGTCAAGTACCGAAGACTCCCTACTACCATTCTGTATAAGGAGGCATCTACAAGATATCCTACAGCTTTATGTAAACCATATTTTTTAGCCAAAAGAAGTGGCTACAGGCTTTGTCAAAGTCATCTTTGTGTTGTCCAGCAACTAAGTAGCATACTTGCTCTACTTTAAGTGATTACCCCTTCAAAATACTTAACCTTTACTCCTAGAAAAAAGTGTAAAAGGGTCCAGATCTTTCATAATAAACTCTTTCCCAAGTTGTAGAACTATTACTTCCAGTGACTATAATATCATTCACATATAACAAGAAAAGTATGGTGTCTTTGTGAGTTTGCAAAGTAAATAAGGAGGGAACTGCCTTACTGATGAAATCAAGGTATAGGAGAAGCATGTTAAACCTATCAAATCAGGATCTTGGTGCTTGTTTTAGACCATGCAATTTCTTTTTAAGTAGATACGCATGTTGAGGGTACCTAGGATTAATAAATCCAGGAAGTTGAATCATGTACACCTCATCTTGTAGGAAATCATGGAGGAAGGTATTTTATGACATCTAGTTTCCTAACTTCCAACTTTGGGCCGATTACAATGGATAGAACTACCCTAATAATTGTGGTTTAACCATAGGGTTAAATATTTCTTCAAAATCTATCCCTTCAAGCTGAGAGAATTCTCTAGCCTCAAGTCTAGTATTGTATCTATTGTTTTATCAGCTTTCAATTTTGTCTTGAACACCCATTTTAAACCAACCAAGTTTATATCAGGAGATTTAGAAACCAATATCCATATTTTATTAGTATGTAAATCATTGATATCCTCTGGTATTGTTTCGAGCCAATGAGGTGACCTTAGTGCTTCCTTTGTAATATTTGGTTTCCTGAAAATTTCTTTACTGTTGCGAGCAACAAGATATAAGTGTTGTTCTGTTGCCTTGTGTCTGGTGATCATATGATGCTTGTAGTAAGTACATCAACTGAAATAGTTAATTGCAATGTAGTATCTTCGAGTTTATGATGCTCTACAAAATTCCATTTGGAGAAGTCAACTTCTAAATGTATTCCTTGTGAATTAGTCATAGAGAAATTGGGATTTAATAAACCACAATTGACTGGACCTGCACATGCAACCTGTTTCTCAGTGCCATTAGTTTATCCTAAACCTAGAACTAGAGTCTTATCAATTTGAGTCTCATTAGTACTGTCTGGATGATCACTTTCAACTTGTTGATCATGATCATCATCTGATCCTGCACATGAGGGGTCAATAGCACTCTTATCATCAAGGAGTATATGGGTCGTTGTAGTAGCATTTTCACAAGTAACTTGCGTACCATCAGTCTATATTTCCCCCGAATTATGATTATCATGTACATGTAGTTAAGAGAATGGTTCAATAAATGTAGCAAGATGAGGTGAGACATCAATTTTAATCCGAGATTAACTTGGAAACACATAGGGTAATGTTTTTTTATCAAACACAACATGTCTGGATACGTACACCTTCCTTATAGAGGGATGCCAACACATATATCATTTGTGTAAGCTGTTGTACCCTATGAATACACAAGGATAAGTCTTTGGACTGAACTTATTGTTACCCTTGATATATTAAAAATATCTACGACCAAAAACTTTTAGGCTATTGTAATCAGGTTTCTCTCCATACACCTTAACAAATAGAGTTACCATCTTTAGGACTAAGGAGGGCAATCTATTAATGAGGAACACTGCAATGAGAGAAACCTCAATCCATAGAAACAAATGTAGGTTATCATGAAGTAGTAGAGTTAAGCTAGTCTCCATAATATGCCTATGTATATTTCTGAAACTTCATTTTGTTCTGGTGTGTTAAGATCTGAAATATGTCTCACAATTCCACAATATTTCAAATGTTTAATGAAATTAATTTTGATAAACTAATCACCTCAATCACATTGAAATATTTTAATTTCTCTAGAAAATTATTTTTCCACCTGTTGGTTTTTAAAAAGGTGTGAATGAAAAAAGAAGAGTTGCGACTTTTTTGAAGAGTTGTGACTTTTATGAAATGTTGCGACTTTTACGAAAAGTTTTGACTTTTATGGAAAGTTGTGACTTTTATGAAAGGTGACGACCTTTCTGAAAGGTTGTGACCTTTCCGGTAAGGCACAATAAGAACTTTTTCGCACCACCCTATGTTTTCTATAAATTGAAGAATTTCCTCTCATTTTAAAAAAAATCATGGACTTCTTCTTCAAAAACTAAATCTAGTATTCTAAGTGTACTTTACTGTCGTTGAGTAGTTTGATGACACCGTAGTTTTTGGTATCTATACTCTGGTGATTGAGATCATTTTATCATGGGAGGTCATATTCCAAATCAAACCTCGGATACTAGAGGAGAATAATTTCCTTAAGGGGACACTATGAGTTCAGTGGACTTAATCTTTTTCCTATTAAAAATTTTCCAGATTCTGGTATGTGTTTTAAAAATTTTAGATTTGTGAATTAATTTCAGTTCTTCTATTCATTTTTTTCCTCACTGGTTCATTTAACTTGGTATCTTCGTGTTTCTGCAAAGTTTGTTGGAATCAGTAAGATTCTTTAGACTCATATTAACAACAATTCTTCTTTAAAAAAAATATTTCGTATATTTTTTTTTAAATCTGTTTCTGATTCTAGTTTCTACTAGTTTTAATTTTCTAGTTGTGAAAATGTTCTTAAACTTTGTTGTCTTACAAAGATATTCAAAGTTTTGTTCTAAGTATGTTTGGAATATAAGATGAACAACAATCTTAAAGAAATTATTATACTGTTAGTATTTTTTGTATTCTACTGATTGAGAGAATCTGATCATGGAAGTAGAAGATAAATGCATTTTCTCCATAATTCGTTGCTTTGTTTAGTAAGGTCGAAGTAAGAATGTAACAGAAATTTTTTATGGTATTCCGTTTAAAGATTACCAGGTATAACATTCTTATTAAATTATCTAAGGAGGAAAATAGTTTCTGAGAGTTATCATCTTTGATTTTTTTTTATTATGTGTATCTTCAGAAAAAGATCTGCAAACCATAAGTTGTGGAATGAATTTTACTTCGCAAATATTGTTGCTTCTAAAATTCTTTAGTTTGCAAAAATGAGAGATGCATATTTTTGTTTGATAAAATAGTATGTCAAAATGTTATAGTTGGAAGACTATTTGATAAGAAAAACATTTCTATGTGATAAAGAATATGTGTTGTTCTGTTTGGAGGGAAAAAACTTTTGTAGTTTTGTACTCCATGATAAATGTTAGTGTGTCTGATTTTTGTAGACTAAAAACTTTTGCAGTTTTATACTCTGGATAAATTGAACTATGCAATTGGTTTGAAAAATATAAAAACTTCACATAATAAGTAAGTGTTGTACTTTTGATTTTCTATAAATTTCAATGTAATATAGAAATAAATTGTACAATTTTTTTGTCCTTATTGTTAGTATTTAAAATACTAAGTGGTATGTCTATTTATGATAGAGGAAAAATACCAGTGACTTAGAATTTGTGATTTTGTGTCTCTATGGAATGAACTTTGACATTGTGTAAACATTGTCAAAGAGAATTGCAGCACTATAATTCTTTCGTAGAATAATGTTTCCAACATTAAAATATGTGGAAAAACTATTTTCAAATACTTGAAAAATATTTTTGAGATCACATTTGAAATATGGGGGTTATTTGCTTATGATTAGACTTGGTGTCTAATTTAACTTTAGAGCAAAAGATATGAAATTTAATGATAATTTTGTATTATGTTATACCCACAAAATTCTTGGAGTATATTTGGTATTGTGATTGTTGAGTTTCTCTATTACTAGTATATAATGTGACTAGTATGAAACATCCAAATTATATATATACTTGTTCAAAATAATTGTGTTCTTTTATGAAAAAAATTATTACTAAAAATGTTGTGATTTTTAATGAAAAGATATGTCTATTATAATAAAAGTATTTGCATAGACATGAATATTGGTGAATAGTCATTTGTTATGTTTTTGTAAAAATAACATTTGGACTATATTGTCTTTATTGAACCCGATGAAACTTTATTCATGGGTAGTTCTATAACAATCATATTGAAAGTTATGGAAATGTCCTTCTGAAAAGGACATTTGACAATCTAAACAATGTTTGTATCACACAAAATTGTAAGAAATAAGAACAAAATATTAGTGAGGAAAAAAGCTAACTCGCGAAGAGCATTTCGAACTCAATGTTTTTGTTTGTTCTTACTTGCTTGAGTCAATGTTTGTGACATGAACACTTGGGGCATGTCAATTACAAACCCTTGTAAGGAAAACTAATCAACTTAGAAGTTCGTAACTTTGAGTTTAATAAATAAAAAGGTCAAGTTTTTGTGGAATCTAAGTATGTTAAGGATTCTTATAAATCTGTTGAAATGGATTCTAATCCCTTAGAATTGATTTACACTGACATTTGTGATATGAAGTTAACACCATCTCATGGTGAGAAAAAGTATTTATTACTGTCATTGAGAATTGCATTAGAAATGACTATGTTTATTTGCTTAATGGTAAGGATGAAGCAATAGAAATGTCTAAACAATGTAATATCGAAGTTGAAAATCAGTGTGAAAAATATAAGAAGTGACAAGAATGGAGAGTAGAAATCTCATTGTGTAGAAATATGTTTGGAAAGTGGAATATCCATCAAACTACTGCCATATTCACCTCAATCTAATTAAAAAATGAACGTTGAAAGAAATGATGGATGAATTATTTATAAGTTCGGGTTTACACAAACTTGTGTGGAGGAACTATCTTTACTGCAAAAGGGAACAACAAAAAGTTGAGTCTTTTTAGAAAGAAAGCGATTTGTTTGATCAGAATACAATTTTTTTCGTATGAGAAATGGAAAGGAAGGAAATCCAACTTGGAATATTTCGAAGTGTGGGGGTATCTAGTCAAAGTCCAAGTTCCTATTCCTGACTTGAGTAGTCTACAGAAGGGTCTAAAAGGCCTAGGATATGAAAAGGATAATGTACTTAATAAAGAGATTCAGAGGTTTAGTAAATGTTAAAGGACATTTACTTTCTTCGAATATGATTTTGAAACATTTCATGTGTCTTCTGCAGACTCATTCTTTGAAAATATGGTGTCAATAAACAATATTGGAAGTTAATTGATCTTCTTCAAGAAAATAAACTTTTGGGTTCAAAAAGAATCTTTAGAATGAAAATAACAGTTGATGGAATTGTCAAAAAATATAAAGCAAGACTTTGTGTCAAAGGCTTTAGACAAAAAAATCGAGGTTTTGATCTTGTCGATATATATACTCGTTAAAAATTAAAATTATATCCATTCGGATGCAAAAATTATTAGTGTGGTATATGACCTCTAAATTCATCAAATGAATGTGAAAAGAACTTTCTTAAATGGAGAATTGGAGGAAGAAATTTACAGGAACAATCCGAGGGTTTTGTGGTTCCTGGTAAATAAAAGAAAGTGTGTGAACTTGTTAAGTCACATTATGGAAGCACCTAAACAATTAGATAATTTGATCAAACCATGTTGGAAAATGGATTGAAGAATGATGGAAGTGTTAAATGTGTTCATATTAAAATCATAAGGTCATTGTTTATTTGTATATTGGTGATATGTTGACCATCAATAGAGACACTAATGACATAAAAGCTACTAAACGAATGCTATAAAGCAAGTGGAATGAAAATTATTAGAGTTGCTAATGCGATCTTAGACATAAGAATTCGTAGAACTCCATAATGTTTAGTATTTTCACGGTCTCATTGCACTGGAAAAGGTACTTAACTAGTTCAATATTTGGATGTCAATATTGTTAAGTCTCCAATAAATGTGAGCTTTGCATTTCAAAAGAGTGAAAACAAAAGTGACTTACAATTGGATAGTGCTAGAGTTTTGGGAAGCATGATGTATATCATATAGTGTGTGCGATCAGATATAGCATTTGCAATTTTAAACTGAGTCGGTTCACAAGTGATCCCAAATAAATTCATTAGATGACAATAAATAGAGTTTTGGAGTATTTAAAATGATACTTAAAACTATGTCGTGCATTATGACAATATCCAACAATATTGAAAGATATAATGATGCAAATTGAATCATCGGACAAATGAAGTAAAATTTACGAGTGGATATGTACTTACTATTGGTAGAGGAGTAGTCTCTTAGAAGTATTTCAAAAGAGAATGTATGGCTAGCTCTACATTGATCTTTGAGCTAGGTGCAGTTGAAAGACTCCGAAATTTCTTGATAGACATTCTATTTTGGCCTAAACCATTGGCATTAGTATGCATACACTTTCACAGTCAAGATGAAATAGGTAGGGCATGGAACATGACGTATGATACCGTTAGAAAACTACTCTCTAGTGGAATTATCATAATTGACTATGTAAAGTCAAAGGATAATGTGTCGGATCCACTTAAAAAAAGGCCTAACTAGAGAGGAAGTTAAAAAATCATCTATGGGAATGAATTTACGGCTTAGGACAAGTTATCATGGCGGTAACTCTATCTAGCAGACTGGAGATCCCAAGAGCTAGATTCAAGGAGAAAAATAAAGTTGTGAATGGCGGTTCGACATTGTCAATAAACTCAATTCATTCTCATGATGAAGACAATGCTCAGGGACAGATACAACATTAAGTCTTGTTAATGAGTTAATAAAGCTTAATGGTTTTAATGATTTACTAAGTTTAGCAGAGGTTGCCAAATAGTGTATCTATGTGATAACACGGTTAGAAATCACCTATATGAGTGTGAAGTGTAAGCCGCTTCAAAGCAGATGATTGTCAAAAGTCCATCTCTCTATACACTCATGAAATAAGGAGGTGTTCATGGCTAAAACGAACACAACCGTAAGAACCATAAACGGTAAAGGGTTAATTGTGTGACATATGGTTGTCTAGGTATACACCAAAGTTCGTCGGTTCAAAGATATCGCATCTACCGATTGACCGAGTATATCCGACATATGTTCACTACGGAAAGTTCGAGGGGAAACCTACTTATCCAAATGCAATTAATTCTTGCTTGTAAAGTACACATACTTATCCGTTTCTCTGTCTTCGAGTCATTCCCCATTCATGTGGGGGATTGTTGGGTTTTAAAAAGGTGTGAATGAAAAATGAAGAGTTGTGACTTTTTTGAAGAGTTGTGACTTTTATGAAATGTTGTGACTTTTATGAAAAGTTGTGACTTTTATGGAAAGTTGTGACTTTTATGGAAAGTTGTGACTTTTATGGAAAGGTGACAACCTTTCTGAAAGATTGTGACTTTTCCAAAGGTTTGTGACCTTTCCGGTAAGTCACAATAAGAACATTTTTGCACCACCCTTTGTTTTCTATAAATTGAAGGATTTCCTCTCATTTTAAAAAATAAAAAAATTCATGGACTTCTTCTTCAAATACTAAATCTAGTATTCTACGTGTACTTTACTGCCGTTGAGTGGTTCGCTGACACCGGAGTTTTTGGTATCTATACTCTGGTGATTGAGATCATTTTACCCTGGGAAATCATATGCCAAATCAAACCTCGGATACTAGAGGGGAATAATTTTCTTAAGGGGACATTGTGAGTTCAGTGGACTTGATCTTTTTCCTATTAAATATTTTCCAGATTCTTGTACGTGTTTTACAAATTTTAGATTTGTAAATTAATTTCAGTTCTTTTATTCTTTTGTTCTTCACTGGTTCATTAAACTTGGTAACTTCGTGTTTCTGCAAAGTTTGTTGGAATCATTAAGATTCTTTAGACACATATTAACAATAATTCTTCTTTAAGAAAAATATTTCGTATATTTTTTCAAAAAAATTCTGTTTCTGATTCTAGTTTCGCTACTAATTTTGATTTTCTAGTTATGAAAATGTTCTTAAACTTTGTTGTCTTACAAAGATGTTCAAAGTTTTGTTCTAAGTATGTTTGGAATACAAGATGAACAACAACACCATCTTCTAGAAATTTAAAAAGACCTCAAAAATTATTTTCCCACCATTTTCTAGAAGTTTACCCTTGATTTTTTATCTACCTGATTTTTTTAGGTTAAGTTAGGATGACCTGTATTTTCTTAACCGATCACCTTTTATTCTTTAACAAAATTGTAAGTTTCATTTTTGCAAACACACTTGTTATATCTTTTCAAAAGAGAAGTCAATTGCGTAGTGTTAACATATAGAACTCACTATAAATAAATAAATAAATGTCTTATTGATGCTTTAAATTTTGGGTGGCTTGTGAGAGGCCAGTAAGGACCTTGCTACGAGGCACATGAGTCATGAAGGTTCCTATGATTCATTGAATTTTTGCAATGTGGTATAAAGTTTAACGATAATAAACTTAGTATACTTTTATAAGTACGATCTGAAGAAGATAAGAACGTTATGATTTTGTTCCTACAACTAAGAGGTAGAGCAGTGGTGAATATAGGATTCTCATAAAGAGGTGTCAATGATTGTAGTAAGGATGTAAGGGTGTATATCGATCAGTTCAGTTCAATTTTATGTATTATTGATTCGATTTATCGATTTTTGGTTTTTAAATATGTTAAATCAATAACCAAATCAATGAGATATTTTCTATCGGTTTTCGGTTTTTGGTTTTGGTCCTTAACGGTTTAGTTTTCAGTTTAACCAATAAGAAAATACTTATAAAACAAATATATGATTTTTCTAATAATTTTGATGCAAAAACACAAAAATGTAACTTTTACAAATGCTCATAAAATAGAAACAATAATAACAAACATGTAAAGAACTATACAAGTGTAACACAAAGAGAAATTAAGAAGAATAAGGTTCTTACTTTAGATTTTACGTTTTGTATAATGTGAAATTGTGAACTCAAAGTCATTTTGAAGTATAAATTGAAGGTCAAAGGACAAATATAGTAACTAGTAAGATGTTGAAATTAATATATAATATTTATGTACAAGTAAAAGTAGTAAATTACTAGTTTTAATGGGTTATTGGTTCACCCAATAACCTAATATTAAAAATCAGTACCGAATTGATAGCCCAACAATTTATTTATAAAACCATTAAAAAAACATTAATCTAATACCCCAATAACAACAAACCAATAACATTTTTATCAATTCGGTTTAGCCGTTGATTCGATTTTTGTACATCCCTAGATTGTAGTAAGAAAATAAAAAAATAATTACGAGACCAAATGGTGGTTGTAGTAAGAAAATAAAAACAAATAATTATATAATCATGAGATCAAATAGGGCTTGAACATACAACTTAAGGAAGTTTTAATACCCTTAATCACTAGACTATATCTTTTATCTATGTCAAAAGTGTCAATATGAGATTAAAATTTAACCTTTATATACAATGTAATATTCTGGTGAAATTTGACATCCCTCGATCAAGGATGGATCCGCCCCCGGATAGAGAGACTATTTTTCATTAATTCTTAGCAAATCTCCTTTATCAAAATCAACTCCTCTTTATCTGAATTTGAAATTGATAATGTGAACAACTCACACTGACCACAAATGTACTGACTAAATACTAATAAACATGTCTTTTTTTCCTTTTCACCATTTGCTTTGTATTTCCTTTTAAAATAAAATAGTGTAACAATATAAAAGAAATTTCAAATTATATTTGAAAAAAAAAAAGAAGACCAAGTTGTTCACACCTGATAAGGTCAATGGCAAGCTGTAACTTAACCTATCAACCCCAATTAAAATTCATCACCATTTTATTTACTTAATTAATTAAAAATCCTAATTAATATTTCTTAATGTTGCACAACTCCTTGTCATGCTTTAATGATTAAGAAGATAACTGACCTTTCCAATTCAATAAAGTCAAAAAGTGTGTTATTCAACATGTTGGTTTACTAATCCTATTATTAAAAGCTAATTAACATCATTTTATAACCAAATTAAAAAACTTTTAAATCCGATTATTGCGGAACTCAACCCTCATTTGGTAGATCTAAACACACTATAATAAAATAGTCTTTAACGGTAATAAATATGCAAATTAATAAAGAGTGATAAAATCTTTATTGTTACTTTCTCCGACCATTATTATTTGTCAGATATATTAAAAATAGTTGTCCAAAATTAATTATCAATTTAAACAATCAAGAAATAATTAGTCATTTTTTTTCAATTTTGCCCCTTACTAATTACATAACTACTGATTTCAAAAAATAGTCATTTTAAAGTTACAAGACTACTTTAATGAGAAATATTGTTTTTACGGTTTTCAAAAAGTACAGAATATTTTAATAATGGTTGATAGTAGGGTTATTTTTGTCGAATTGCATCTTATATTATTTTTTTCTTGAGGATTGTGCATAATATTATCCTAACAAATAATAGTGGACGGATGAAATATTAGTGTATTGTCATTAGTTTCAATATCATTATATGTTCTAGCGGCATTTACAAGGAGTGTTAAAATATAGTAATTGTCACTGGTAATTGCCTCTAACAATATATATTTAATGATAATAAGTTATAACCATTAATTAGTTACCGCTAAAAAATATTTTTGGTATAGTGATGAATTATCATATTATAATTCTATCGATAATACCTTATGTGCCAATCCATCTCTTTCAACCGGTTATAAAATAAATCAACTCCAGATTTTATAAACATTAAATTTGTATTTGTTAGGAATGTCATAATATATGATTTAGGACTTCTACTTAATTAGCAAGTAAAAACTAATACTCTCAATGCGTAGTGGCTATTTGATTATTTTTTATGAAAAAGGATATGCTGGAATATGCTCTTACTAAATTAATTTGTTATTATGTGTTATTTCTTAAATTGTTTGTTATTCTACTAGTATTGTTTTTACTTAAATTGTGAGAAAATGAAAGAGAGAGGAGAGACGAGAGCGAGAAAGAGAAAGGAAGATAGGCAAGAGAATTTGATATATAACCTTAACTATAATTATATGTTCATTCATAATATTTTAAAAATATAGTCATGTATAATATCTATATTAGTTATATGTGTGCTAGGTTATGTTTAAAAATCCAATTCAAAACCTATACTGATTTTTCTTTTGATTTCTTATAGATATTCGTATTGAGACCTGATTAATTCTAATTTGAACGGATGAATATCACTTTGAGGGTAAAACCCTACTAGGACTAAGAACATAATATATAACACAGGACTAAGAACATAATATATAACACACAACATAATATTTGAGATATCTAGTGTTTCATCACCTTATCATTTTCTTAATCAAAATGTTGCATCACCATCCTTTTATCATGTTAAAATAATTAGTAAATAAATAATTGTCCTGTTTGTTAAGGTCATCATCTTTTCTATTTGACGTTGGTGTGCTTATCTAAATAAAAAGGTTAAATTAAAAAACTTAAAAGCCATTTAAGTCCTTGTTAGTGACAAACTCAAAATCCCACTAATCATTATAGAATTGTGCCCGTGCGCTAAACTTGGGAATGGGTCAGTTGGACCTTTTATACGAGAAAAGAAGTAGTGTAATAAAAGATCTACATACCTAGATTATTATTATCGAGAAAATTTCATAAATAGCAAAGAAAATAAACTTAATTATGTTTTATAGTTACAGTTTGTCTAATTACGGTTTATAGTTATAGTTTCTTTTGCTATGGGTATTTTGGTTTGTATATTTTGTTTGTCAACATACAAGCACGACAAGTATATATAAATTATGTATTTATACATTTAGGAATTTTTCAGAATTCTATTTGTGTATTTCGCTTGTCAATATACAAACAAAGGAATTTATTATGAAATTTTCATAACTTATTGTCACGACCCAAAGTACACCCTAGACGTGACCTGACGTACAAGATCCCGAGAGACCCTACACAAGCCACTTACCATACATCATACAAGATAATAGAAACAAAAGAGTTTAAAAAGTAGTGTTTTATACAAAAGAGATTGACAAAAGCGGAAGTCTAAAGATAACTCAAAATCATCTATTACATCACAAGGAAAGTAATTGGGATGTAACTCATACATCACATACAAATTCGAAAATGAAAATGACATGAAAGCAATAAAAGACTCTTGGCCCTCAAATCGTGAGGATTCACCAATCATCAAAAATCCAAATAAATCAACTAGCCATGATTATGGGGAATAAGACTATCGGACCCTACATGAGTGAAACAATGTAGGACAAGTATGCATTAGTATATAGAATATACTAAGTATGAGGCAATATGCATAAACATAGACATGATGACATAAGTAACTTAAAATGAGTAGTCATAATCATAATGGGACATTTAAAAGCTTTAACGAAAAGAAGACATGAAAATCACGAAAGTATGGTCAATTGTTTTAACAGAAAGGACATAAGAAAAGCTTTGAAGAAAATATAGTCACTTTGTGGGATATTAGCTTTAACCGATACAAAGACCATGAGAGCTATATCATTGAGTTCGATATATTCCTCATACTGAAAGAAGGGAAAATTACTTTTCAAGGTAGAGTCCGTACATATCATCATTTATTAAAGTTGATCCACTAACTAGGTTATTTAAGACAATTCTACGGGGCACGTAGTTTGGTACTAGAGGTTGCTACGAGAGACTACCCTATTTGAGTCTCCACCTCAAAGCCCTCTCGGTGCTAAGTCAAAATCCCAACAGAATAGATAAAAGTCAAATATTGTTTTAACATAAGAAAAATAATGATCAATACCATTCCACATATTTCAAGATCAAAACATATAATAGCTCCTTAAACAGAATGTAACATAGATAAGAAAACTTTTCACCAATGTGAATTTTATTTCTAAGAAATATCTTTCATAATAATGATTATAGTAGGTGAGAAATCCTTTTACAATAACATCAATAGTTTCCTTTCAAAGCATCATTAACTCATTTACAATAACTTCATGAAAATACAGATATCTTCATAACTTCATAATTCATAGCTCATAGATTCATCATAGAATCGATCAATAGTTTCCTTTCAAAGCATCATTAACTCATTTACAATAACTTCATGAAAATATAGATATCTTCATAACTTCATAATTCATAGCTCATAGATTCATCATAGAATCGTGGTTGAAAAGCACAATATAAGCATGGATAAATGAAACTATGACTAAATATCTGTAACATATCGTAACTCGTAATATCCAAGAATAAGCTAAGAAACTAAAATTAATCACTTTTGAAAAGAATAGGAAAAATCTGGAAAATTTCCTAAGTTAAAAAAGTGAGTTTTGGTCATCTTCAAACATTCATAACTTCTAACTCAGGATGAATTAGAGCAAGTTCTATATATGGTTGGAAATCCCTAGGAGAGATCTTTCAAACGCCATCAAGTTTGTGCATTTTCGATATCGTATGAGGGACATATGCCTATCAAAAGTTGAGGAAGGTCCCAATCCGAATTTTAGTAAGGGTAAACTTGTCATTTCACCAAACTATTTCCTAATTTGTTTTAAGGGTTTATAGGAGTAAAATAATCCTTAGATCAGTTTTTGAAAATTAATTCACGCTTAGGGATTGGGAGAAAAGAGAAGAGAAAGAGAAAAGGAGAGAAAGACCAAGAATCCATCACGAACACTAAGGTTTCGCGAGTGGAATTCGTCGGGGGTGATCCCTATTGAGGTATGTGAGATATTTATGTATTGGATTCGTTTAACCACACACCAACATGTTTAATTAAGCGAGTTTTGAATTAATTTAATGATGAATATTGAAGTTCTTGATGAACAATTGTTGAATTCTTCTTAGTTGAGTTGTAGCATGTCTTTAGCTGATTTGATTAATATTTTTGGGTTGTTTTACGAGTCAAATCTATTGGGTATTGAGGTTATTAGAAATCCTAAGTGATTGGGTGAGATCCATGTAAGTTTAGAAGGCTTAGAGATGAAAAACGAAGAAGAAAAGTTGGAATTTCCGTTTAACAGACCCTGGGGCGCTGTGCCAGCCAGAGCGCCTCAGACCATTCTGTCCATCAGGTTCTGACGCTTTACACCTCTCAAGGCCACCTGGAGACCCCATTCTTTCCCTATCTTTTCATAGTAGTTCCTCAGTGATGTACCTATGTTTCTAAATTGATTCCAACATTCTAAGGTACATCTAAACATCATGAGATTATCCATAAACATGAGAACATGATCCTTGAGTCCATAATCCAATTCAAGGAAAGTTAAGATCAAAGTGAAAGAAGTTAAACTTCAAGTTTAAAAGTTATAAATCAAGTCAAAGTAAGTTCTAAAAGTTTAAAAAGAGTCTTAAACAAACACTTTAACTTTGTTTTAAGGCTCAAGCTACAAGTGAACAAACAGTAATGAGTTGAGTTTAAATCTCAAAAGTTATAAGGGAACTAACTATTCCCTAAGAGTTAAGTTTCAAGTAAAGCAAAGAGCTAAGAATTAGTGCATTTCTCAAAAGCTATAAGGGAACTAAGTATTCCCTAAGAGTTGTAAATATTTTTTTCACATTTTGAGAAAAAAAATGGAAGCTAGACTTCCACATAGCCTTTGACTAGTTTAAATAAAAAAGGAACTATGATTTCCAAGAGAGATTTTAAAGCTAAGTTTGAGCAATTACCTCAAAACAGAGAAGAAGTTGTTTTAAAAATACATAAGCTAAGTCTTTTTGGGAATAGTATTGAGCATCGATATGGGGCCGCGAGGTCATAACAACTCAAGTCTCCATAAATCATGTAGCCAACATGGACAGAGAAAGGATCATACTTTTTAGATGATTTCATTAGTGTTTTTTAGCATAGACTAGTATATCCACTTAGTAGTTCAGGTTTCACCGACGGAAAGGTATAGAGCGGTCCTCTTGCAACGTGAGGTAAGACGTTATACCATCGCTTAGGCTCATAGTGATGGTTGTCGGTTAGAGAATCTCCCACAGAAACTATATTACTTTTGTTACAAGTAAAGTTGAGTTTGTTATTACATTATTTTAATGAACTAAGTTGCTTAAACTGTTTTACAAGTTTTACATATATATATATATATATATATATATATATATATATATATATATATGCATGTAAATATATATTACACGTGTTTTACTTCTTTTGTATTGAGCTAGTACTTCATGAGTTGAGCATAGCCAAGATAAGTTCTTCTTTAATCCTTTCAAGCTTTCAGTTGTTGTTTAGCATTCCAATTCGCATACTCGTACATTCTATGTACTGATGTCAGTTGGCCTGCATTGTCTTATTATGCAAAAGCATGTAACCAGGATCAACATCCAGTGCCTCTTGATCCAATTTGAGCATCCAGAGTCAGTGGTAAGCCTCTTTGCATCTGGAGGACCCTGCATTGCTTTCAGTATTTTCCTTATAGAATGTTGAGGGATTTTCCCCAACATTCATCCTAGTTATTGTAGAGGCATCATAGAATAGATAGGCAGTCAAATTTGTTCAGTTTGAGTCTCTTCTTATCTTACATCTTATATGTTCAAATGTTAAGACTTAAGTGTCATTTTGGTAAAGACAATTATTTAAAGTATTCATGTTTCCAGTTTTATATTTGAGTTAAGTTAAGTCTTCCACTGAGTTAAGTAAGTTACGTCAATAGTTCGCTCAAGGCTAGAAATGGTCTTTGGGTGTCGATCACGTCCAGGGTATAGGCTCGGGGCGTGACAATATCATGAATTAGCATCAAATAATGCATTAGATGACTTAAATAATCATAATTGAACGAAACTCATTGTAGATGTTGAAATTATGTGGGACTCTATAGGATGTGTTCAATTTAAATTGGGTCTCTAGAAGGTGTGTTCAGTTTCAATTAGAATTCTTGGAGGCTACTCAACTCTAAACCCTAGTTAATGCCTATATAATGGGTACAAAATTCCCTTAAAATACATATCGATATATTCCACAAAAGTCATGAAATATTCATATAGAGGTCAAATCTGAATCATCCTAGTTCGAGAAATACGCCACTAACAACCCTCGGATCATTGAGAATCTTAAGAGAGTAAAATCAAGGGGGGGGGACAAAATCGTACCCGCAATCTTTATCAATAAAGTTATGTTTCTTCTTATTTTATTGTGATTGCAATTTATTTTCTGTCACTTTAAAATTTGTTGCAAACAATTTGGCATGCCCAGTGGGATCGAATATGCCTTCATCTACTCTCTCATAAATCAAATCTGAAAATCCGAAGCTACAAAGGTGAAAGCATGAGTACTTAAAGCCTCGTCTTTGAGTTTCATCGAGTCCACACTCCGACAAGCCTTGAAGCAGAGTTATTTGTAGACATTGAAATTTTGTGGAACTCTACAAGATGTGTTCAATTCGAATTAGGACTCTAGAAGGTGTGCTTAGTTTTAATTAGAATTCTTAGAAGTTACTCAACCATAAACTCTAGTTCATGCCTATATAAAGGATACTAAATTTCCTTATAAGGGATCTCGATATATCTACAAAAGTCATGAAATATTCATGTAGAGGTCAAATCCAAATCATCCTAGTTCGAGAAACATGCCACCAATAACAGCCCTCGAATCATGGAAAAATCTTAGAAGAGTAGAATTAAGTGAGAAACAGAATTGTACTCGTAATCTTTATCAATAAAGTTATGTTTCTTATTATTTTATTGTGATTGCAATTTATTTTGTCCCTTTAAAATTTGTTGCAAACACTCATATTCATTGAATTGAAACCCTAATTTGATCAATTGAATTGGAAAATTGAAATACTTAGGGACCTCAGGGAGCGAGGAAGGACTTCATGGGTAAAGAAACACCTACATTGATCCTTTAAGACCAAGAAAATGGAAAATTTGGAGACTTGAATGAAACCCAACTCTTCTTTTTCCTTGGACTTGAGAGAATTGGGAGGATGAATTTGGTCAGGTTTGGGGAATTTAGGAGAATGGATTGAAATGGGTAAATTTGGGGTTTAAAAAGTTTAGGTAATAGGTAAAATGACATAGTTTTAAGTTAAATCATTTAGGAAAAGACCTAAAAATCCTCTGAAATAATTATTGAACCTCACATACGGTTTCTACGGTTCGAACCTACGACTTCTATGGTTCATAGGTCTTTCTACAGACTGTACTGGTCAACTGTAGATAGGTTCAAAATTATTATTTTGGACTAACTTTTAACGGGATCCATGTACCACTCGTAGGTCTTTATACGGTTCGTATATACCAACAGTAGATCCTAACTTTACCCCTTAAAATTTCACTAATTAAGTCTGGTGTTCACCTACGAGACCTACCTACGACTCGTACAATGGTTGATAGACCGTCCTGGTGAACCATAAACTGGGACTTGATTTTAGAAAAAAAAATATTTTTCCCACTTCCTATGGTTGCCATCTACTGCTCGTAGAAGCTCCAGTGGTCCTTAGATGGGACTCGTAAACCAGACTTCAGTTCAGAAATTTTATATTCCTTCTTTTTCAAAGTTCCGAGGTGTTACCCTTATATAAATCAAAGTATCACTAAATTGTATACAAATAGCTAAGGTAAGCGTATCCAAATTTTGAAGCATATACAAATCTAAATTTATGAAATCAAGAATCGAATTATATAAATTCTGGATTTATAAAATTAGAAAACGAATAGCAAAATTTTGCAAACTTGTAGCCACAAATTACAAGTTTTCTCAACTATAACTATATTATATAATATACTCTAACAATTTGCACAAAAGGAATCGTTAGAAAGTTATCTAAAAATGTATAATTTGCAAGAGAATTAAGGAAGGGTCATTTACTAAGAAATGGTCCCAAAAACAAATAACAAGTGAAAGTTTTACTCCGAATAATATTTGGCTGCTATACCGAATGACTGCTACACACTTCTAATAATATTTTTTACATTTAAATTTTAGTAAGCTATTGTTGATAAAAATGACGTACAAGTTAAAATGTTCATATTTCATTAATTAAAAACTTTAAAAATCTTATACGTCATTAATAAATTCATAATTAGTTGTAAAAGAACTAAATTATCTAAAGCACATACATATTTTAAAACTAACTGAAATTATATTTAATGTTTAATGGAAGAAATCTACATTTACAACTTGTTTACAAATTATCTTGGCTTCTTTACTTCCCTCGTTTTCATTTTTAGAAACTATTTTGTAATTCTTTTACTTAAGTGAGATCTATCAGAAACAATCATTCTAATTCTTAAGGTAAGAATTAAAGTGTATGCACTATTTATTTTCGAAATGAATAGTGTACACTTATATATACCTTGGGAGATAGAGAGATTGTTCTTAAAAGCATTACAAAACAGTTCAAAAAACGAAAACGGAGAGAGTAAAGAAGCCAAGATAAAATGATAAAAGAAGACATGATCAAAGCATATTAAAAAAGAATCATTTGTACAACAAAATAGTATGATAATCGAAGTATAAGAAAGATTGAATAGTAACAAAATGGAATTAGAAGAACTCCCTAAGTAACGCTCCAACTATAGTATGAAAGAAAAAACGAATCAAATTGGAAAAAAAAAAAACTCACTCATTGATCTTGATAGTCTTAACTTAATTACCTCGTTCCAAAAAAAAAAACTACTATTACTATTTCAATTCATGTAGCGATGGTTGGACATAAAATTTAAGAAAAAAAGTACCGTTGGCACTTGATTCTAAATCAAGTTTAGAGATAATTGTGTGACCGAAAAATATCTTATTAAGGATCTAATGACAAATATAAAGTTAAATTATTTTTAAATAAAAAAAATATAATATGCTTTAAAATTTTAAAAATAAAGTAGGACCCATAAATTCTGAGTAAAAAGGGTACTTAATTTAAATCCATGTTAGGTAGTTGTTTAATTAGACTGATAAGGTCTGCAAGCTGTTAATCAAGTTATCAATCCAAATATAATATACAACATAATCTAAGAGTAATCTAGAGCTTGGTCACCTTTATATTTTCTTAATCTAAATGTTGCATCACCCTCCTTTTATCATGTTATGTTATAATAAGTAGATAAATATTTGTCCTGGTTGTTAAGGTCAGTGTCTTGTCTATTTAACCTTGGTGTGCTAATTTAAATTTAATGTTAATTAATGTCATTCAACAAACTTAAAAGTTAAGAACCATGTAAGTCCTTGTTAACGACCAAATTTGAAATTCAAACCAATCATTATACATGGACATTGCTGCAATGTGTGGAAATTTGTCATTTCCTTTATGAAAGAAAATAACAACTGCAAAAACTTTATATATTATTTTTATATTTCTTATGTGTAAAAATAAATTATCTTGTAACAATTTGTTGCAATCCTAAGAATAAATTTGTAAATGTCAGCCCCAATGTGAAAGTTGGAATTTGTCCCCAACACCTTCAGGATGTTGATGAGTCAATAGAAATTGCATAGCATCCATTCATTATAGGGATACCACAACTAATCTAGTCAAGTTAGACATGCTTGATTTTGATGTTATTCTAGGCAGCTATAATTGATCGTATTTATGTTATGTCTTAGCTGATTATAAACTAGAGTATAGAATTTCAGTTTCATAATGAACCAGTCTTAGAGTGGAAAGGAAGTCTTGTTCTGCCAAAGGATAAGTTCATTTCGCTCATTAAGGTTAAAAGATGATTAGGCTATATATATCCTCTAATCCAAGTTAGGGATGTTGATGCTGAAGTCTCATCCTCTCGGTCAATTCCAGTTGTTAATGAGTTTTCATAGGTCTATTTTGATTATCTTTTCAAAATCTCTTCCCATAGAGAAATAAACTTCGAAATTGATGTTTTTCCAGCTTCTTATCTATTCCGTCATATGGAAAGACTACAATAGAGTTGAAAGAGTTAGAAGAACAATTGAAAGATCTCCTTGATAATTGATTCATATCACGATTCAAAACTATCCTCCTATTCGTAAACACGGTACTTAGAGACACAAGTGATTCCAAGCTAGCCCCTGACACTAACATAGTCCTGAACAACTGAACATGTAAGAGAACTAAAATGACTGAATAGAAGCAGAAACATGGAATACTGGTTTTATATGTGAACAAAGTTTTTTATATAACAAGAAGTTTTGTATATAACAACTGTAATCTGAATAGAATAGACTGAATACAACAACTCTAATTGATTGTCTATAAAGCCTCTATTAATACTTGATTATAGTTGGCTAGGATATGACTCCTGCTCCCCTTAATTAATACATGTAATAAAAATAACATACTAGAACTACAAACTGACTTGAGTGCTCGAAATAAGAATATTAACAGTAAAAACCTTAATCTACATCACATGAAAAATATAATCAAAAGAGTTATGCGATCAGTAATTTGAATGTATTGAGTATAGGAGATATGCATGATAATCTATAAAGTTAGACATGATGAATATGAGATGTTAAATTGAATATGGAATTGAAATACATTATAACTGAATGCAAGGTCAAAGAAATAACCTAGAGCATTGTCTTCATCATGAGAATGAATTGAGTTTATTGACAATGCCGAAACCGTCATTCACAACTTTGTTTTTCTCCTTGAATCTAGCTCTTGGGATCTCCAGTCTGCTAGATAGAGTTACCGCCATGATAACTTGTCCTAAGCCGTAAATTCTTTCCCTTAGATGATCTTTTAACTTTCTCTCTAGTTAGGCCTTTTTGTAAGTGGATCTGACACATTATCCTTTGACTTTACATAGTCAATTCTGATAATTTCACTAGAGAGTAGTTTTCTAACAGTATCATGTCTATGTCGTATATGACGAGACTTTCCGTTATACGTCATGCTCCATGCCCTACCTATTGCATCTTGACTCTGAAAGTGTATGCATACTAATGCCAATGGTTTGGGCCAAAATAGAATATCTATCAAGAAATTTCGGAGTCTTTTAACTTATTCACCGACCTTATCTAGAGCACCTAGCTCAAAGATCATTGTAGAACTAGCGATACACGTCTCTTTTGAAATATTTCTAAGAGACTACTCCTCAACCAATAGTAAATACATATCCACTCGTGAATTTTACTTCATTCTTCCGATGATTCAATTTGCATCACTATATCTTTCAATATTGTTGGATATTGTTATAATGCAAGACATAGTTTTAAGTATTATTTTAAATACTCCAAAACTCTATTAATTGTCATCTAATGAATTTATTTGGGATCACTTGTGAACAGACTCAGTTTAAAATAGCAAATGCTATATCTGATCGCACACAAAATATGATATACATCATGCTTCCCAAAAATCTAGCACAATCAAATTGTGAGTCACTTTTGTTTTCACTCTTTTGAAATGCAAAGCTCACATTCATTGGACACTTGACAATATTGACATTCAAATATTTGAACTAGTTAAGTACCTTTTCAATGCAATGAGACCGTGAAAATGCTAAATATTATGGAGTTCTACGAATTCTTATATCTAAGATCGCATTAGCAACTCCAATAATTTTCATTCCACTTGCTTTATAGCATACGTTTAGTAGCAATACGTTTAGTAGCATTTATGTCATTAGTGTCTCTATTGATGATCAACATATCACTAATATACAAACAAACAATGACCTTATGATTTTAATGTGAACACATTTATCACTTCCATCATTCTTCAATCCATTTGCCGACATGGTTTGATTGAATTATGTCATTGTTTTGGTGCTTCCATAATGTGACTTAACAAGTTCACATACTTTCTTTTATTTACCAGGAACCACAAAACCCTTGGGTTGTTCCATGTGAATTTCTTCGTCCAATTCTACATTTAAGAAAGTTCTTTTCACATTCATTTGATGAATTTGGAGGTCATATATCCACACTAATAATTTTTGCATCCGAATGGATGTAATTCTAATTACTAACGAGTATATATATCGAAAAGATCAAAACCTTATTATTTTTTTCTAATGCCTTTGACATAAAGTCTAGCTTTATATTTTTCAACAGTTTCATCAACTGTTATTTTTCTTTTAAAGATTCACTTTGAACCCAAAGATTTATTTTCTTGAAGAAGATCAATTAACTTCCAGTATTGTTTATTGACACTATCTTTCCAAAGAATGAGTCTACAGAAGACACAGAAAATATTACAGAATCATATTCGAAGGAAGTAAATGTCCTTTAACATTTACTAAGCCTCTGAATCTCTTTATTAAGTACATTATCCTTTTCATTTCTTATTTCTTACAATTTTGTGTGATACAAACATTGTTTAGATTGACAAATGTCCTTTTCAGAAGTACATTTCCATAACTTTCAATATGATTGTTATATAACTATCCAAGAACAAAGTTTCATCGGGTTCAATAAAGACAATATAGTCCAAATATTATTTTTACAAAAACATAACAAATGGCTATTCACCAATATTCATGTCTATGCAAATACTTTTATTATAATAGACATCTTTTCAAGAAAAATCACAACATTTTAAGTGATATTTTTTTCCATAAAAGAACACAATTATTTTGAAGAAGTATATATATAATTTGGATGTTTCATACTAGTCACACTATATACTAGTTATAGAGAAACTCAACAACCACAATACAAATATACTCCAAGAATTTTGTGGGTATAACATAATACAAAAGTATCATTAAATTTAATATCTTTTGCTCCAAAGTTAAATTAGACACCAAGTCTAATCATAAGCAAATAACCCCCACATTTCAAATGTGATCTCAAAAATATTTTTCAAGTATTTGAAAATAGTTTTTTCACATATTTTAATGTTGGAAATATTATTTTACGAAAGAATTATAGTGCTGCAATTCTCTTTGGCAATGTTTACACAATGTCAAAGTTCATTCCATAGAAATACAAAATCACAAATTCTAATTCACTGGTATTTTTTCTGTATCATAAATAGACATATCACTTAATATTTTAAATACTAACAATAAGGACAAAAAAAATTGTACAATTTATTTCTATATTACATTGAAGTTTATAGAAAATTTAAAGTACAACATTGACTTATTATGTGAAGTTTTCATATTCTTCAAACCAATTGCATAGTCCAATTTATCCAGACACACTAACATTTCTCATGGAGGACAAAATTACAAAAGTCTTTTTTTTTCTCCAAACAGAATAACATATTCTTTATCACATATAAATGTTTTTCTTATCAAACAGTCTTCCAACTATAACATATGATTTGCAGATCTTTGAAACTTTTTTCCTCCTTAGATAATTTAATAAGAAGGTTACCTGGTAATCTTAAATGGAATATCATAAAAAATTTCTGTTACATTCTCACTTTGACCTTGCTAAACAAAGCAACGAATTATGGAGAAGTAATGCATTTATCATCTACTTTCATGATCAGATTCTCTCAATCAGTACAATACAAAAAAATACTAACAGTATATTAATTTCTTTAAGATTGTTGTTCATCTTATATTCCAAACATACTTAAAACAAAACTTTGAACATCTTTGTAAGAAAACAAAGTTTAAGAACATTTTCACAACTAGAAAATTAAAACTAGTAGCAAAACTTGAATCAGAAACAAATTTTTAAAAAAAAATATACGAAATATTTTTCTTAAAGAAGAATTGTTGTTAATATGAGTCTAAAGAATCTTACTGATTCCAACAAACTTTGTAGAAACACAAAGTTACGAAGTTTAATGAACCAGTTAAGAACAAAAGAATAGAAGTATTGAAATTAATTCACAAATCTAAAGTTTGTAAAACACGTACTAGAATCTGGAAAATTTTTAATAGGAAAAAGATCAAGTCCACTGAATTCACAGTGTCCCCTTAAGGAAATTATTCCCCTCTAGTATCTGAGGTTTGATTTGGAATATGACCTCCCAGGGTAAAATGATCTCAATCACCAGAGTATAGATACCAAAAACTCTGGTGTCAGCAAACCACTCAACGGCAGTAAAGTACACTTATAATACTAGATTTAGTAGTTGAAGAAAAGTCAATGAATTCTATATTAAAATTAGAGGAAATACCTCAATTTATAGAAAATAAATGGTAGTGCGAAAATATTTTTATTGTGCCTTACCGGAAAGGTCACAAACCTTTGAAAAGTCACAATCTTTCAGAAAGGTCGTCACCTTTCATAAATGTCACAACTTTCCATAAAAGTCACAACTTTTCATAAAATCCGCACTTTTCATAAAAGTCACAACTTTTCGTAAAAGTCGCAACATTTTATAAAAGTCACAACTCTTCATAAAAGTCGCAACTCTTCATTTTCCATTCACACCTTTTTAAAATCCAACAGTTTGCAAGCCTCTAAGAGTAGTAAAGATTGGCGGGACATGACCCCTGCCTACCCATAAAATATATACAACAAAAGCTATCAAACCTCCCAACTCTGGTATCTCTGAAATAAAGAGGCTAGCCAATAGCATAGAAGTCAATACTTTTGTTGAGGAGTTCTATTTACATCGTATGTCAAGACCTACATGCATAAATTTAGTACCCCCAGGCAATGGGGCATAAGTATGAAATAATGTACCGATTAAGAAAGACAAGACTATGAGCAGGTATCCTAATATACTAGGAGTAATTCGATAAAAAAATCAGGATAAAATAAGTAGACTGACTTGCTCCTAAATCTGAACATATAAAAAATAATAAAACAACAACCTAACAAAGCCCCCATAAGCTTGGCAGGTACAAACAGCACACAAGGCCATCTATCCAGTCCCCCATAAGCCCAGAAGGTGCCAATCAGTCTTTATACCCCTATCAGTAGTCCCCTAGCCTTATATGCAGTCACAAAGCCCTCTTAGGATATATTCTAGGCATTGATATAGCCCCGTAGGTAACTCATATCCCTTTTAGGCGTAGATCACATTCCTACATCTAACCATAATATCCCCAAGGGCAACAATAACAATCCAATAGGCTAAAAACGAGCAATTTAGCTATAAGCAACATATACGAATAACCTCTAAGTCGTGTCGAACATAGGGACACTACTAATTGAATAAGAATCCCGAAAAGGGAGGATTATATCCACTAGATCACCCAAAAATTAACAACAATGGCTACAAGTACAACAATGATAACAACCCAATTACATTGATCCTAAGCTTTACAGGAACATCCCGTAAGAAGGGAATAACCTTAACATATATTTTTCGTTGAATAAACGTGGCGTGACAACTTTAGTCACAAACCCCCTCAATACTACAACAAGGCAGGACCATAATCAACACACAAGAATAGAAGATACCACGATAATTCGGAAAAAGATATGTATTTTCATCGCAAATTGATATTTGCGGCTTATAAAAGCTAGAGTCGATGAAAGAAGGGTCTTATCCTAATCTTAAGTTCGTAATACACCTCAAAATATTATGTCCAAACCCTTTTTGTCCCAACACCAAAGTATGATATGCTACGATATCATAATGACGAACTTAACGCGTAGAACAACTTGCATCAAAAGACTAAAGTCGAGAAAATCTATAATTTAGTTGATGCTAGAAATGTTTTTTCTAAGTTTTCAGGTTCTTAACTAAAAAAATGAATAAAATGTAGCAGAATATATATAAAAAGTTCCACCGACCTAGGGCCCCACCTCATGAGCTTGCTTGTGCAGTCTTGCGAAAACGCAAATATCTCTCAATAATAAAGTTGTATGAATGAAATATTTGATGCATTGGAAACTAGACTCATAGAACTTCAATTTAATAGGTAGTGGGCCGCATAACTCTTTATACACTTGGAGATACCTCAGAGACAATTGACTCAAATTTCAGAGAAATCTTTAAAAATGAACTTACGATAATTTTCGTCAACTTTTATTTTACCATTTACCTAACTTCAAAACTTCAAATACTACCCTGTAATACTTTAAATATGACATACCACATCATTATTAATTTATTACTCTCTCTCTCTCTTTGTCTTTACACAAAGTAACGGATTAATTTAGACGTTTCAGAAAGTCGAGATATTACAGTTTTGCCTTGGGTTTGATAGAAATGAGGAGTTAAAAAGATGGAAATTTGCTTGTTCGGGGACTTTAAGAAGTGAAACAATCTATTTTTAGAATTCTCCTAGGGGTATAATGACAAAAATTACCTTTTAAAGTATTTCTTTCGTCGTCCAAAATGTAACTACCCTACGTCATGTTAGTAAAATGATCATAAATCTTTACTCTGAACTCCAATTCATACAAACTTGGTGGAATTGGAAATAAGACTCATAGATCTTTAATTTGATAGGTTACGAGCCACCTAAATTTTCATAATGGTAGAGTTACAATAGTTTGAAGTTGATTCAAGTAAAATCTTAATTATGTCGAAACTCAATCAGTGAGAAAACTTTCAACTCAACTTGGTGTTAGAGGATTCTCATGACCTTAATTCATCTCCATATCATTTTACACACTAAATAATAGACAAATAACACCTATTCACAATTAAGAATCATTGGTATGAACTTATAACACATATGAAGAATGATTCAGATCTTAACTTATAGATTTTTAGAGTGTTATAACTCACAAGGCCAAATATCTCTTGGTGGGGTGGTCCAATTCGATTCATGCTTAAAGAATGGTTTCTTAGTATGTTTTTCAACATTGAAACTTTATAAATTGAAGATTCTTTTTGTCATACCACAATTCAATAGCATCCACTATGTAATCATTAAAGATCTTTGTTTAAGGGGAGATTTTCTATTGATAGTTTTAATATTTTCTTTTAGAGAAAATACATAAAGACATCATCGAAGTTGTCCCATATTTGCATAAAGACACCTAAACTTTCAAAGTGTCCTATCACCCCACTAAATAACTATATATTATTGTAAATTGGACATTTTTACCCATTAACTCATCTGGATTGTTTACACGCACGTTAGGCGCGTCATGAGTCATTTTTCATTTTTCTTTAATAGTTTAAAACAACCACATGTCATTTTTTTTCTTTAATATTAATTATTTGATCAATTTTTGTATCTTCCCCAATTTAAACTCAAAAATAGCCGTTAGTAGCCCTAATATTTTGATTTTCATGGCAAGAACAATATTGGTGCTCTCTTTTTGACGACTTCATCATCTTTCTCAAGAAAATAAAGGTAGGAATTTGTATTTTCTCTTTTAATTTCCAGTAGAAACGTTAATTTGAAGTTTTTTATGGTTGAATTTCTTATCAATTTTGTGATTAGATTGATTGAAAATGTCAAATGCGATGTTGAATCTAATTTGTAATGACGAGAATGATACAATGTTGCGAGTGAAACTGCGATGCAAACATGGAGAATTACTATCAATGCAAACTTCATGGTCGGAGCATAATACAGCTCGAAGATTTTGGTCTTGTCCACGTTATCGTGTATGTTTACTAATTCTTTTATGGAGATCTTTTGTTTATGTATTTTTCTTTAATTTGTGTTTTGCGTATTTTAGGAGGATGCGTGCAACTTCTTTAGATGGAGGGATCGAGAAGAAGTTGATATACGATCCAAGTATGTTATTCCGAGATTAGCAAAGAGGATTACGGAGTTGGAAGAAGTATTGACATCTTA
Source organism: Solanum habrochaites (assembly GCA_027704765.1). Lineage (NCBI taxonomy): Eukaryota > Viridiplantae > Streptophyta > Magnoliopsida > Solanales > Solanaceae > Solanum > Solanum habrochaites. Next base: position 9,662,789 of record JAKWJA010002498.1, on the reverse strand, counting down.
TGAAAGTCGTGGTGAAAGTAACCAAGTTATGATGAAGGAGAAAAAGAAGGGAAAATGTTGTAACTTGAAACTAATCGTGTTGATCATTATTGTGTATTTTCTATGTTTAAGTCTAACCAAGAATGTGAAGGATGAAAGTTGTATGTGTGTGCAACCAAAATTGTCATAGACATATTAGTTACTTTCAAATTTTTGAAATTGTAGGTGTGTGTACCTAAAAGCTAATTGTCTTGATCTTGCTAGTTGTAGGAGTGTGTAACTTGGAGGATAGAAGTTGTTGAATGTTCAAGTTATTGTTGTTCTTTGTTGTCGAAATTCTTATGATTTAAACAATTTGCTAATGTATTTGGTTCTCTTATCTATATTATCGTGTCAACCATTTGAGAAACTTCACAAATATGTCAATTACAATTAAAAATGCAATAACAAAACTGACTAAAAAGAAGACTTCATAATCGAGTTTGATTCCAACCATTCAAGTTTGTTTGGTTACACGCAAAACTGAGTTAGTTTCCAACAAAAAACAACACAAAAATATGCATAGTTAAATTTTTTCTGTCAAAATGAACAAGACAACATCAAAATGCCCTACTTTCATGGCACAGAAGTCTTCCTACTTGAAGTTGTTTGGTCTTGGCTATTAGCAGCATTAGCAGCAGCTACAGACCTAGTTTGGATAACCTTTTCAGCCCTCATTCTTTCCAGGTTGCTACTGGTAATAGTTGTCTTCCCCTTCCATTTGAATCCATGTACTGGTGTGTAGCCAATATCACCAGTGACAACAATAGCCCTCTTTGTAACTCTTATTAATCAGTATTGATGACTCTTCTACTTGGCAATCCAAGCTGCTTAGTCAAATAAATACACACTCAAATATTAGACAATTAGGTTCGCAATGACAATTGTAAACTTGCATTGATAATTGTAAACTACCATTGAGAGTTGTAAATTCATCTTCAGCTTGGTATATGTCAATACCTACCATTCTTGACCTTTTAAAAGGTCTTGTTTGTCCTCCACTGGTGTCCTCATGTTTTACTTGTCTCTTACCTCTTCCTAGGCCTCCTCCACTGCAGTTTGCTTCAGAACTAGTTTGACTATGTTGAGTCATTCCTCTTCCTCTACTTAGTCCTTCATTCACATTTCTTTCTTGAGCCATTTCTCTCCCTGATCCTGCTCTTCTACCTGTACCTCTACCTTTCCCTCTACCATATACATTCTGTACTTTGAAATCAAAATATTAAAGCATATCTATATTATCTAACAATGATATTATAATTAGATATATTACCTCTGTGTTTGTAGCAATTTCATGTGATTTAGTTGGAACACCTCTGCCACTTGCTCTTCCTCTTGTTGCTCTTCCTGTGCCTTTTCCTCTACCACTTTCAGTAGCCTGTATATTAATATATCAATACATATATATCTACATATAACATACATTTGAGAGTAACAAATAAAAGTACCTGTGTGTGAGAAGATGGTTCAGCTAACTGACTTGGACCAGTACTTCTTGCCTGAGAAGATGGTTCAGTTGATGGACTTGGACCAACTTGGTTTCTTGTAGGACATCCTCTTTTATTGTGTTCTTGTGTGCCACATTTGCTACAAGTCATTACAACACATTTTTTTCTCAACTTTTCAGTTTTTCTGCTTTCATCTCCTTTCTTCTAACCTTACCTAGTCTTCCAGGCAACTTTTTGATCTTTGGTGACTTTATAATTGGATTATTTGAGGTTGGACACATTTTCATGTTATTCATTGGCTGAATAAAATGGGCGTATGTGCTGATGTAGGTTTCCTTGCTATAATAGCTAGCCACATAATGGATTGGTTCCAAGTTTTTGGAATGAAGGGAAGCAACACCATGAGGACAAGGAATTCCCCTGAGATGCCAGGATCTGCAACTACACCTCCTATTAACAATGTCCGCAGTGTATGTAAATCCATGGTGTTCAATCTCAAAACCTCTTTCTCCATTCCAAGTCAAGTTACATGGCATAGACTTTTGAATGTTTTCTTGCAAAATCTTCAAAGACATTGGAGATATATCAGTGATCCAAGTGTTTGAGAACTCTCTCAAATCACCAATTTTTTTCATCATCTTCACCCTTATCTCCTCAAGCATTGTAATGATGGTTGTATACCTTGCAGGCACTATCCAAGCATTAAAACTTTCTATCATATTGTTGTCCACAACATCATATTTTCTATATTCTTCAAAATACTTCTTGCACCATGTATTCAAATTGTACCATCTCCCCAACCTGTTTCATCATCTATTCAAAGCTAGGAACTTCATCACTTAGATAATAAGGTTCATCACCTCCTAGCTTACCAACTAAGCTTTCCCTAATACCATTATTTGTCTCATCATACCATATATCTGAACCTTTCTCATTAACATTAATTTGATCTGAAGTAGTTCCCCTACTTCTCCTTTGTGACCTTTTGAAATTCCTCTTGGTTGCCCTTACATCTACATACTCTTGATGAACATCACTGCCAACCTCAGTATCTTCACTAGTATCCCCTTTAGATCCCGATTCGTCTTCCACTTCATCAACAGTTGGATCATTATCTATTATAGGATAATCAGATGAAGGTCCATAGGAAGGAGGAGGCACAGTAGAAATAGATGGGGGAGGCACAGTAGAAGGAGGAGGCACAGTAGAAGGATATGGTGGAGGCACAGTAGAAGAAGGAGACACAATAAAAGGAGATGGTGGAGGCACAGTAGAAGACTAAGCTTCAAATGGAGTGCTGGAAGTTTCAGAAGGACCAGTTGTTGGGATGGAAGTAAAAGTAGAAGTAGGAGGCTGATTATTAGGGTTAAAAGTCTCATTAAAAGATTCCTCACCTACACCACTTTCAGTCACATGGGGAACAAACTCCAATTCAAGTGGGGCCTGATTAGCTTCACTAACTCCATGAAAAACATACACCTCCACTGTATCCCCATCATTTATCATATCGAAAAGGTCAAATATAACCTTATCATTATAAACAAGGACCAATAACCCATCCCACTTGATGAAAAAATCACAATCTATTGTATATCCTAGTTCATTTATGTAGTCCCTCAACTCAAAATAAGATATCCTATCAACATCAACATCTAGGAATTCTGTCACATGTCCCCCAATATATTTAGGTGGTGGTCCAAATTCTATTACACCCCCCCCCCCTTCATGATACCATCTTAAAGTTATCAGAGTAAAAGTCATCCCGAAAAAATATGTAACAACAACAAACACAAGTCAAACACACATTTCAATAACTAACTCTAACAAGTTGTACACAACAAACATAATTACTAACAAACAACAACAACAAAAACACTAACTAACAAATGTAGAAAAAAGCACTAACATTTAGATCTAACAGTACTAACTGAATAAAAACACTAACAACAACAATTGATAATGTACAAATTGAAGTCTACAAATGTATAAGAGACAAATAATAAGATTCGAACTAAGTGGATAACATCTGACCCTAACCTAAAACACAATCACAAAATCCTAATCACTAACAGTCGCACTAAGTCAATAACACAATACCATACACTAACTAAGTCGATTACGCAACATACTAAAAAATATCCTAACAATGGCAACCGTAGGAGGTCGATTCCAACACTTCTACACTATAATAATCCATAAAATCAGAATAATTGAAAAAAAAGTGAAGATTTTTATCATATGTTTTAGAACCCTAACCTGTTAGACCTTCAATCTCCAAGAATCTTGACAAATACACATCAACAACGAGATCGTCAACAACAACACTATCGTCAACAGCAACACTTGTGTATTTCGTTTGATTTTAGAGAAAAGTTGAGAAATGAAATGAAAAGGAGAAGATGAATTTTCTTTTTTTAAAAAAAGGATCGGGTCGGGTTAACTCTATCCTAGAGAGTGAGCAACACGCGCACTACATAGACGACTTAATGGGTAAAAATGATCCATTTACAATGATATATAGGTGTTTAGTGGTGTGACAAGACTCTTTTAAAGTTTAGGTGTCTTTATGCAAATATGGGACAATTTCGATGGTGCCTTTATGTCTTTTCACTTTCTTTTATATAAATTTTTCATATGTAGGACAATTGACCAAATCATATAGTATTATTACACTTTTAGCATAGTTTTCTTTGTCATCTGATTTATTTTCATCGTGGTTTGCAATTATAAGTTTTCGAATGACACCCTAATATTTATATACCAACATTCCACTACCACCAACCACTCCTGCTATCACAACCACCACTTACAATCACTATTGTGAATCACTATCACATCTACCATCTCCATCATTATAATTATATTCATCGTCTCCATTAGTACATTGTCAATGTCGCTACTACCATTACCATCACTATAAGCCATTACCATCACTATAACAATCCCTACTACCAACCATCCCACCATCAGTATGAGCCATTACCATCATTGTGGCTAACCCCTACTACCAACCACCCCACCATCACAACAACTATTGCCATCAAGTATAATCAACAATAACACAGTCTTAAATCACACACATTAACATCACGAACTATTAACAAGTACTGATTTCAGTATCATCATCACTACCAACCTCCATCATTACAACTATTACCATCATCATTACAAGCCATTAATACCAACATTACCACCATCTCAACAAACAATCTTCACCTTCAGTGGCATTTTTATCAAATAATATTCTTACATTATAAAAAATACATATTTTTATTTAATTATTCTTTTATTAAAATTGTATACTCATCATGCTTTCAAATAACTAGTTATTATACACATACTTGTTGAGACAACAACTCGAATATGCATTTAGAATTGGATATGTTAATTTTAATGAAAATAAACAATGTATTAGTTAATTATGTATTTACTTATCGCATCATTTATACTACAATAATGAGAAAAATTATTCCGTGTGTGCGCTCGTGCGTGTGGAGTAACTAATCCAAATTTATGAAATAACTTTGTGATCTATTCCATACTCCATAACAAACGATCCCTAAAATAATGGGATTAACTATCTCATATAAAAGGTAAAATAATAAGTTCATGAGATATCTTTTGTTCGATATGATTTTTAACCTATGTATCTTACTTAATATTATAATGGTATAATTGATATTAACAATACAAGCAGTGGCGTAGCCAGAAATTTCACGAAGGGTGTCCAGAAATTATACACGAATGTATTTTTTCTTTTGGCTGAATGAGTGCACTAGAAATTTTAAAAATTAAACTACGTAATATACAAGAATTTTTTGAAAAAAAGTACGTAATATACATGAAAATATTGAGAAAAAGATGAAAGGCGCCCGAGAAATTTTTAAAATACTACATAATATACATGAAACATTTTGAAAAAAATTACATAATATACATGGATTTTTTTTAAAAAAAAAGGAAAAAATTTGAACTAGTAATTTTAAAAATTAAACTACGGAAAATACAAGAATTGTTTTTTGGAAAAAAGTATGTTAACACATGAAAAAAAGAGGAAAAAGATGAAAGGTGTCCTAGAAATTCTAAAAATTTAACAACGTAATATACATGAAAGTTTTTTTAAAAAAACCCTAATATACATGAAAAATTTTGAAAAAAAAAAAGGCTTAAAGTTGTTTAGCGAGATTTGAACTCACAAATTCATAAAAGTTTTATTTTTTCAAGGCACCTTATACCACTAGGCTACAACACCTTGTTATGTTAAAGGTGTCCAAAATAAATTATTTAACCATTTTATATTATAATTTACTTGTATATAAGATATAATTTTTCGACTAAAATTGTCCAATTGGACACCCTAAAAGGTATGCAGCTACGCCCCTGAATACAAGTTATTAACAATAAATTAACTTGATTGAAGACATAAGTATTCTCACTACAACATACCAACAATAATAAAAAATAATCTAACATAATTCATTACATCATTACTAATGTCAATATTATTACGGTAACATATTCAATTAAAAAAAGAAAATGTATAAGTACCCTCAACCTATGTCTGAAATCCCAGAGACATACTTATATTATACTAAGGTCCTATTATCCCCCTGAACTTATTTTATAAATAATTTTCTACCTCTTTTCGGCCTGCATGACACTAACTTGAAAAAAAAAATATCAAACACGCGTAGGGCCCACAAGATAGTACCACGTAGGCCGAAAAGAGGTTGGAAAAAATATTTATAAAACAAGTTCAGGGGGTAATAGGACCTTAGTATAGTATAAGTGTGTCTCTGAGATTTCAAGCATAGGATAGGGGGGTACTTGTACATTTTTCCATTAAAAAATAATCTAACATAACTTATTACATCATTACTAAAATACATAAATTTCTCCTTTAACTTGTATCGAAAAGTCAGTTACACACTTCAACTATTATGACGACCTATTACACACTTATTCTTGTTCAAAGTGTAATTAATACCACCTCAAAACTGACGTGAAAATAAAATTTAAAAACAAAAATAAATTAGGCGCGTCTGAGGTTGTAAATAAAGTCAAAAAGTAATTTTTTAATCCATAGCCCCTGTTTTCTCCTTTTTTCATGTTCTAGTTCTCTTATTTTCCTTCAAAAAATTTCTTTTTCAATTTTTTCTTTGCATAATTTGTCACTTGATTACATTTTTTCTTATCAAAATCTACAATATTTCACTCAATTTCATCAATATACCGAGAAAAAGTAATTTTTAATTCAAATTTTTCCATAATTCTAAAAATTTGAGACTTTATTCTTCTAATCTTTCTACTTTCACCTTCAAATTTTCAGCAAAAAACAAGCGAAACTTCAACCTTGAAAACCCCAAATATACTTGTAGCCTGTAGGCATTTATATACATACATCCTTTTTTTTTTGGAATTAAAATTGATTTCTTTTCGTTTGTGTATTCATATATTTATATGTTCATATTCACAGACCCACTTGCTTTATTGATTGTTCAGATTTAATAGCACAAAGCTTACTCGAATGTCATGGAACTAAAAACCGAAGCTCATTGAAACGTCATTAGATCCATGGTTGAAGCTTTGAGCTCGCCAAATCACTTGCAATATAAATAAAAAGTAAAAAAAATCGAAAAGGGGTAATGTAAAAGTGTTTGATTCGGTGTTCGTCAACAACTGATTTGGAGTTTTAGATGGCTGTTTTGTGGTGACTTAGATATTTATTTGGTGGTTGTTCTTTGTCGGAGATTGGTTGGTTGTCAGGAAAAGAGGAGGGGATGATGTTATGGAGGTAGGTCTGTGGTGGTGATAGGTTGATTGTTCTTTGCCGGAGAAGACAAAGAGAATTCTGATATAAATTCAAATGAATAATTTTTCTAGTCAGATTAAGGGAAATAGAGGGTAGGATTTAGATTGGAACAAAATATGATTATTAGAGAATTTTAATAATTTGTTAAGGATTAATTTGTGTAAAATAGAGTTAATAAAGAAAAGTTAATTAATAAAGAAAGAAAATAAAAAAATAAAAAAATTATAATTTATAATATGATGCTGACATGATATGTAATACACCACCTACTGTGAGAGTAGTGGTATGCATCTCAAAATGGTATTAAATTCACTTTTAAATAATAAGGGTGTGCAATAAGTTGTCATAATAGTTGAAGCGTCAAACTGATTTTCTAACACAAGTTTAAGGAGATTTATGCCTTTTTGCTATATCAATATTATTATGATAACATATTCAATAGTATTCTTATATATTATACCAAACGATGCATTAGTGCATATTTTGAGCTCTTTTAGATGGTCTAATATGTAACTCAAAATATATGAAAGGAGTTGATAGCAAATAAAGAATTTATATAAAGAAAATCCTAATCTGATCTCTTTGTCCATTTTAGGGTTTCCTTCTTCAGAGCAAACCGGACAGCAGCCCCAGAAACACACCGGCAGCGAAGATGGGTCGTATGCACAGTCGAGGGTTAGTTCATTCATTCTTTCTTCATCTCTTTAAACCCATAGGTTAATGGAACAATGTAGTAATACTTTTTTTGCAATTTTGTTTGGTGCACAGTAAGGGTATTTCTGCTTCAGCACTCCCATACAAGAGGACCCCACCAAGTTGGCTCAAAATATCTGCACCAGATGTAAGTAATTACTAATCATTTTAGTATAATCGCTAAGGAACCAGATCATATTTTTATTGGAGTAATGACTTGCTTGTTTTGTAATTATGGTGCTACTGTAGATTTGCGTTCTGATACTTAAACACTTGGGTTCATGTTATTTGATTAATGTTGTTTTCCAGTTAAAATATGGCAATTGAAGTGCCATATCCTGTTTGCTGTACTGTGTCCCTCATTTGACTAGTTAGAACAGTGGTATTTGAGGAATGTGCTATGGGGGTGTAGGTGGAATTCACTCCCGTTTAATAAAGATTCTTGTGCTTTACAACATGCATTTTCGAAGTAACACTTAGTTTTCTCTGTATAGTGGAAAAGTTCAGTCTTTTACTGTTTAGTCATTGAAGTTTATTTCCTATGATTGAAAAGATAAAAATAAGGTGTGTGTTTGCTTGGATAAGATGTGGCTTAACTATGCTAGGTAAGGATGTAGTAATGTGACAAAGACAATGAGAGACTATCCCTTCACCTTATTTGCTGTAATGCTATGAGCCATTTTACATTTAAAGAACGTGGCTTGTAAAATGCAGGTGCATTTTGGCTTTCTGTAGTTTATAAGTTAGCACAAGAACATATTTCCCATCACTAGGGTTAGTCGAGATTTTCTTTATCCTCCCTCGGTTCCACTTTATGTGGAAAAGTTTGATAGGCATTTAGTTTAATAAATGGGATAAAACTTTTGCCATATCACCTAATTATATACCAAGTGTCAATTATACCCTTAACAGCCCTTTGGTTAGATTTTTAACGGAAAACATGGTAAAGAGCAATCCAGAGTCAAAAATTGACTTGATATGGTTCATCTTTTCTCTTCACATTGACATGGTCACACGGGGTGTCCATATCACCAAAACTTCATCCCACTCTTATCTTCTTAAATTCCTTTTTCCAATATCTAATTCAATTCCAAAATCCTTAGTTGCCCCATTTTATTATCACGACCATCAGGTCTTTCCCGAATCTGTGAAATATATTTCAAACTTGTAAGCTCTTTAATTGAAGAAAAACTCATCTTTCAACTCTTTCTCCCTTCTTGAAGATCAAGAAGATCAAGGTTCCAGTGTTTAGTTTGTAATCCTGATGGTCAAGACCACCATTCATTTTGCAAGCAGTTGCCGATTTCTGTAAAATTGAGTGGTTATATTCATCACCTATAGGTTTTGAATCATGTGTGTGTTTACTGTTAGTATTCTAGTGGCTTGGTTGAATAATGTTGCTTGATATCTTCAATGCATCTGTACTAGTTGTTCTTGGGAGCTTGTAGGCTGTAGGCGTCCTGTAGAATTAGACGAGGTTGTGCGCAAGCTGGCCCTAACACTATGTTTCCAACAATATGCCTAGTGTAGTCTCACTAAGTGGGAGCTGGGGAAGGTACAATATATGCAAACCTTATCCCTATCTCAGAGGTTGTATCCGATAGACCCTTGGCTCCCTTGACACCACAGTTATTTTAAAAAATCCATGTGTCTGTATGGTGGTTTTGGTAAACAATGCAGTGATTTAAGAATTTTTCTTTCTGTTTGCAATAAGCAAATCCGGGGAATATATGTGGAATCTCCACAATAGTGTGAGGAAACAAAAAAGGGTAAAAACCAAATCATGCACAAACATGTAAGAGATCTGAGATGTTGTAGCTTTATGTCTTGAACATTAACTTTCTATCTAATAAAACAATCATATATTGTTCACTTTTAAATCTAATGGGGTCTGAGCCAGTTTCTAAAGGAATGATAAGGGTGATGTTCGAAATCCTAAAATTATCAAATTCAGAAAACTGCCACTCTTTTTGGAATAGACTAAAAAGGAAATGTTGATATATAACTGGAATGGAGAGAGTAAGAAACGGTTGAACTTCTTCCTTTGTGGATCAGTTAAACTTTTTCCCTTCACGAGCATCAGTTGAGCTTTGTTGCTCTTTCCTGTTTATTTGGATTAGGAAACTTCAGCACATAACTTGGTTGTTTTCTGCTAAAATTCAAAACATTACCCAGAAATTTATGTGTTAAGATTGAGTAAAGTGATGCACTTATTTCTAGTATTTTAATAAACAGCATTCTTTTGTGTTTCAGGTTGAAGATAACATCTGCAAGTTTGCCAAAAAAGGTTTAACACCCTCTCAAATTGGTGTTATTCTTCGTGATTCCCATGGCATTGCTCAGGTGAAGAGTGTAACTGGTAGCAAGATTCTCAGAATTTTGAAGGCTCATGGTACTTATTTGGTATATGTGTTTTTAGTAGATATTACTTGTCTCATGGAAATTATCTGATAATATAATGATTCTTAATATTCTAGGACTTGCTCCTGAGATTCCCGAGGATCTCTACCACCTTATCAAAAAAGCAGTTGCAATCCGGAAGCATCTTGAGAGAAACAGGAAAGACAAGGATTCCAAGTTTAGGTTGATTCTTGTTGAGAGCAGGATTCACCGACTTGCTCGCTACTACAAGAAAACAAAAAAGCTTCCACCAGTCTGGAAGTAGTAAGTCCAGTCTTTCTATTTGACTTTGGTAGTGGACGACTGCTTTGGTTTTGTTTTATTCTAGGTTTATGTTGCACTTGCAAATATAATATGTTAATATGGTCAATTCTCTAAGAATTAACTTCTTTATCTAAGCATGCTGATAATTCTCTCATATTCTCTATGAATTAACTTCTTTATCTGCTGATAATTTTCTCATATTTCGGTGAAAAGGTTTATTTCAGTTGAAGAATGTGATTCAGCGACTGCATTGATTTTTCTCTTTGCAATATAGTAATACATCTTCGATTTCCTGATAGAGACTATTTGTGTGGTTCTATGGAACCATTGTGACACCTTGATATGAAGTGTTTGGTTTCAAGGGACTGGTTGTCCTCATTTGGGTTGTTTATAGTTGCTACATTATATACATGCCGAGGCACCCTCACTTCTCTTTGTTGCTTGAGTTTGACAAAAGTACATATTCATCCTTCCGCTATTGATAGGAAGTACACAAAATGATTTATGGCAATCTTCATTTTCTTGCCAACCTTCAACCTAGTTGCCTCATATCTGATATTTCTTTTTTATAACTTGGTGCATGAGATAGCTTTGGTGCACCTTGACTAATTTCGTGAGGTACCTGCCGACTCTCATTAGTATATGTAGTGGCCTCATATCTTTGAGGTTTGGTTTCATATTCATATGTGTATCAGTTTCGCAGACAGGTTTCTTGAATCTGTAGGATGATTGGACATGTTTGTGCAGCTTACAACCGCTTTAGATCCATCTGTATGAGTCCATACTGTCTAATGACAAGACCTTTATAGGGATGGGAGCAACCACATTAGGCTTTGTCAGGTTGTTGTTTCATATTTTGGTGGAACTTAGGTTGCCCGAAGAAATTAGAAAGTGTTCATTTTTCCTGTCTTATGAGTCAGGTATTTACTGAAGTTGGTGTAGCTTTTTGTGTGCACATATCTAATTATGTGTAGGTCAATACTGTTTTTTTTGGTAACCCTCCTTCCGAGGTCTTCTCTCAAAATTTTGTGATTTGCTTATACTAATTTCACTTTTTTTTTTGGTTGCAGTGAATCTACCACTGCCAGTACTCTTGTGGCATAAGAGATGACAACGGGAGCATTCAGAGTGCTACTTTCTTTGCTAAGTCATATCTTAGAAATTCTACATTTAGCTGTTTTGGCATGGCCGGTGAACAAAATTATGTACTCGAGGAGATGATAGGGGGCTTCACTTAATTTCTTGTTTGAGATTTTGACATTGAGACTTGTTATCTGTGGTATACTTCTTTTAGTTTAGCTATGTTTTAATTATCATCTTGTGAAATTCTCGATAATGGCTATACTTGCCACTCTGGTACTGAAGACCTGTGTTAGCTTATTGGTTTAGTCCCGTGTAAACCTTTTATTTTCCATCCTTGAGAAGTCCAATTGAGCTTTCATGATTCATATTACAGTTACAGAAATAGAAATAATGGCCATCTTAGGCATACTATTAATAGGTTATTTGGCTCAATCGAGCAACGATTGAGCAGTTGCTGCCTATGTATGAAATTTTGTTTAATTAACCGCAATTGTATCCTTGGGTTTGGAGTTGCTTTTGTTATGGAGTGTTTTAGCTACCAATGTAGGACCTTCCGATGTGAATTCAGATTTAGTCGTGTGGGTATTGGAAACATTACTGGTGAATATTAGGCCTATTTAATTAGCAAGTCTTAACTGTATATACTAGAGTGGTCCAAGTGTGACAATCCAGCCGTTACAATCATTTGCTATTACTCTATTTTTAAATAATGTTTGGTTTAGCTTGTGGCTATATCAGTTATTTCATTGAATATTTAGGTAGATCTTTGATTATTTCATAGAATATGTAGGTAGATGAGAAGAATTAATCTAGCACTTCTTGCATACGTTGAGAACTATTAGTTATGTGGTTTCTAAATTACAAATTAAAAGTCGTATTAATTTTACACATAAATTTGTTTCCTTACTAGCTAGCAAATGCTGTATAAATTATGCGAAAAATGGGATGGAATAATTTATTGGGTATTGATTTGTTCAGTAAAATACTCTAGGCATAATCGCTAAGCTGAAATGGTCGAAAAAGAGTTTTTGCAACTGAAGCTCAACAATAATACTTTGAAAATTGAAGTTATATTTGAATATGCATTATATATATATAAAAAGAATAATATGAAGTTCTATTATGAGAAAAAGAAAAGCATTTGAAAAACTGTTTTAGAGCTAAAAATGCTTTATTTCATTTTTTGTTCACTTATTCTGAAATTTCCTCATATTTAGAATCTTAAACGTATTATGCTTAATTTACTAGTCGTATTCTCTTAGTGTCATAGTGACAACATATACAAGTACAGATAAAAACAATCTTTTGATACAAGTAAGGAATAACTGCCAAAGCACAATAGGAATCTCATGTGTTATGGACTTAGATTTTAAGTAACGTTTCGTCGCGAGACCATTATGTATTCCAAAAGAATTAAAAAAGAAAAGAAAAGGTAATGCTAGATTGGACAACTTTTAGAGAAATCACCAACTATAAAGGGGAATATTTTACAAGGATAAAGGAAATTGCAAACCTTTATGTCCTTTTTGGAAATGAAAGTTTGGATTTTGGGCTAATTTCGACGATAAGTTAATGATTTAAAAATTTTAGATTGATTTGAAGTTGAAGTCGTGTTTGGATTTATAAATTTTATTTTTTTAATCAAAAGCATGAAAATTTGCAAGTTATGAAAATTACCAAAAAATATAATAATTCAATTCTCATACCATCGTACCGAATGAGCATATCATAATATATAAACAAGATATCAAAATATTCAAATGAGTCACCCCGATAAATCACATATCTTCATTTTTGCTTTTTAAAATAAATATTTGTAATTACAAACATCCAAATATATATTGCAATGATTCACTGGTCAATAATGGTAGTAACTAATTATTCATTAATATAATCATTTCAACTAGTATGAACAATCTCTTCACATCAAACATAAACCAATGACACTACAGAAACTGGCCACTAGCTGATCAAACCACTTAAAAAGTAGTTGGTGGATGTATAATACATGTATCTTATGTATATACTAGTGTATAAGTAGAGAATAAATTATGTATATCGGCTAGAAAAAATAAAAAAGAAAATTCAACCGGATACTTGTCCATAATAAGCAATTGTCTATCAATCATGACCTCTGTAAAACTACAACAATGGTATAATAAAATTTGGTTTCAGGTTGCATTTGGTACAAATTAAATTGCCTGAAAAATTACAATGTCAATCAATCACACAGCTTCATCGTGGGATCGTATATATATATATGCTCAGTGTATCCCATCAGTAGATTATAATGAAATGAAGAAAATTGTGGCGATACACCATGTATGCTAAAAACAATAACATAAATGTAAATGAACCAAGAACTGAAAGAATGTATGATCACTGCGCGCTCTTCTTTCCCTCACCATAGTAGCTAAGGTACCATCGAACGAATTTCTTAAGCCCTGTCTGCAAATCTGTTGTAGGCTTATATCCAAGTTCCCTTTGTGCTAAGCTTATATTAGCATGAGTAAACTGGACATCACCGTTCCTTGGCAACTTCATCACAGCTCGTTTAGCTTTCACCTTTAGTAACCTTTCCAAAATGGTAACAAGATCCGAAACAGGCACAGGAGAAGTGTTTCCTAAATTAAACACGCGCAATTGAGCAGGACCTTTCTTTTTCCCACCACTTCCCGTGCTCTTCTCAGCCGTGTCCAACGCTCCCAAACAACCCTTTACTATGTCATCAATGTAGGTAAAGTCCCTAGCAACAGTCCCATGATTAGCTCCCTCAAAGATCGATATAGTCTTCCCCTTCAAAATATCCCTCGTGAAAAAGAAATACGCCATATCTGGCCTGCCCCATGGTCCATAAACAGTGAAAAATCGCAATCCAGTAAATGAAAGACCGTATATATGATTATATGTATGAGCAATTTCTTCGCCCGCTTTCTTAGTTGCAGCATATAGACTAGCTGGTTGATCTGTTCTATCAGACTCCGAAAACGGAACCTTTGTATTCAATCCATAAACAGAACTTGATGATGCCCATACAATAGCAGGTTGAGGATTAGCATTTTTGCAAAATTCAAGAAGATTAACTAAACCAGCAATGTTACTATGCACATATGAGCTAGGATTTTCCATAGCATATCTAACACCAGCTTGTGCAGCCAAATGCATAACATGACTAAATTGCACAATATCGAATAATTTCTTTAAGAGGGCGACATCATTGATGTCACCCTCTACAATGTAGACCCCGGCACTCTCTAACAGAGTTTGCCGGGCTCTTTTCAATGATGGATCATAATAATCATTGAAATTGTCTAACCCCACAACGCCATCACCGCGTCGTTTCAACGCAGATGAAACATGTGTACCTACAAAACCAGCAGCACCAGTAACCAAAACAGAAATACCATTTGTTGACCTGATTTTTGCTGAGGCTTTAATCCTTTTCTCCCAAGCTGGACCATCATAAGAACTTGTTCTAAGAGATCTTCTTGAGAGATCTGAAGATACAGGGGATGAAGATGAAGATGTTGATTTAAAAAAACATATAAAGATCAAACCCAAGAACACAAATGACCAAAATGTAAGCTTGGCTACAGAAAAATGAAGCCTAAGCCTATTATAATTGGATTTTTCCTTAAACTTTCCTGGGGTTGATGGAATATTGTCAATGTGCTTCATTGAGGACATGATTCTTGAAAAATCTTGAAATTTTGAGCATACCCCAATTTGTTTCTTGAAAAAAAAGAGAAGCTAAGTGTTAGGGTTTGGAAAATGCCTTCTTTTTTCCACCCATTTTGTTAAAGATTTGATTTTTTTGGCTATGGAAATGGAGAAAAGAAGAAATGAAGGGAAAAAAAGGGAAGAAAATGAAGGAGCTGGATAATATGGAAAACTTTAGGCCCTTTATTTATGGGAATCTAATGGTTTCTTGAAATGATTGTTAATTGGATGTTGTTGGAGGAATGGTGGTTTTACTTTTGTGGGGGTGATTGGAGAGGGGGGGGGGGGGGTGGACAAATTAGGGAGGGAGAGGAATGAGGTTTGAAAGAATTTACTATTAATATAGAATGATGAAGATTTTTGAGGTGGACTTATAAGGAAGGAAATTTAGTTGAGAGTCAAACAAGAATATAGTAATTGTTACATTATTTTCTTTATTAAAAAAATTTTGCAACTATTTTATTTCATCATTATTTAGTTTCCTATTTTAGAGGAGGATGGTGAATAGTGACCAGACCTACTCAACAAGGTTGAGGGCTTAAAGCCAAATTTAAAGAGGGGCTCTAATATCTTTTTTTAATTCTTTTCTTTTTTCAAACAAAAATAAAATTATGTATATATTTATTTAAAATCTATTTTTTAAATCTTTTTAGATGTGAAGTCATTAATTACTATCTTCTAATTGATTTGTTCAAATAATTCTTTTTCAATTGATAATATAGCTAATGCATTTAATCTCACATTGTTTATTTTAGATAAGATTTTATCAATTTCAGTTTTGATTTTTTTTTTTTTGACGGAGACAATAATTACGGGATTTTAAACATCATTCTATAAGCAATATATGCATTAGAAAAAGAATCAAATCTTTTTATTTAATTGAGTATTTCCATTAAATCATTATCTTCTACTTGCATTATTTCACTTAATAATAATTAAAACGAGAATATATATACTTGCTAACTAAGATTATCAACAATAACAAAAGTTCAAGAAAAATTATAAAATAAAGTTAGAATAATAAAACCCTACTCACGAATTTCATAAGTTAATAACATAAGGTCAATTTTTAGGAGATAAATAAGAAAACACAATTTCCCACTTAAGAAAATTATTTTCAAAAAAATGTTTCATTCCCTTAGAAAAGTGAAAAAAACTAACAATTATTTTTTTATACTTCTAACATGTTCTTCTTTAAATTTAAAAATAGAGTATATAAATTTAAGTCATATGTATAAGTTTATTTTAAAAATTGGGCCCAAAAAAATATGAGTTTCAAACGATTACTTTAGTGGTCTAGTGATTAAGACCACATTGAATAGTGAAAAGATAAGTACTTGCGAAGAGTACTATACAATGAAAAGTCACATATTGAGAGAGAAAAATTACTATTTTGTCTCTATCTTTATACTACTTTTAATATATCAATTTTATTTTATAAAACATTATGAATTCAATACGAGACTCTAATTAATGACTGAGCTAGATGAACAAGTATTCCTTTATTACGTAAGGTGTGATTTGTTTAAATCATATATCTAGACTGTTTGAAATAATGATAATGGATTGTCCATTCTTAATTTTTATCACAATATTTTTGTGCATAGATGAATTAAATTACATCTCTCGATCATGTCCCACTAGTTACATTTGGCAAAAAATAAGGGAGAAGAATCTAGAATTGTAGAGATGTTGACACATGACCCTAAACTCCTTACATCTTTTCTTAGAAGGCTTTGGAATTTTGTAGACTTATAGAGAATTCTAGAACAGAGACTAAAATGTAAATATGTAGGGACTTCTAGGGGTGGGCATTCGGTATTTCGGTTCGATTTCGGGTTTTTTTCGGTTTTTGATTTTTGT
Source organism: Solanum habrochaites (assembly GCA_027704765.1). Classification (NCBI taxonomy): domain Eukaryota; kingdom Viridiplantae; phylum Streptophyta; class Magnoliopsida; order Solanales; family Solanaceae; genus Solanum; species Solanum habrochaites. The sequence continues at coordinate 9,645,488 of JAKWJA010002498.1, read as the reverse complement.
AAATTGTGTACCGAATACCGAACCGAAATATTTCAGTTCGGTTCAGTTTTGTTATTTCATTTTTTTTAATGGGCCTGCTTAGTTGGGCTTTTAAAAATTTACAAATTTATTTGTTTGATTTTCAGCTTAATGGGCTAAAAATGTTATATCAAAGTCTTTTACTTTTTAATTTTTTATTTTAAATTATAAATTTATTATTTAATATTAATAATTAATATAATATAAATATATATTATAATATAATATATTTCGGTAAACCGAAATATCGAATTACACAAAATGACATACCGAAAATTGAACCAAAATACCAAAAAATACAAAATATATACCGAATACCGAATCGAAAACCGAAAAACCGAAACCGAAATACCAAAAAAATTTGGTTTCGTACGGTGTTTATGCCCAGCCCTAGAGACTTCCAAGCAATGCAAAGCCTTTCTTTACAAGATCTCCTAGTTTTTCTTCCATTCTCTTAGCAATCGTAGTTTCAAAGGTCTTACTTGAGTTTAGAAGATCGTGAAAGATTTGTGAGTAAGTTGTCAAGTGTCACACGGAGCCTTAGTGAGACACTAAGTCCCTGACAACGTGGTATTAGAACAAAAGTTTGATAGTAAGAGAATGACCAACGAAGGAGATGCAAACGTTATTAGCACCACTAACGTCAAACTGGATGGTGAAAACAAGAACCACAAGGAAATGAAGCACCATAAGAGTAGCGAGGAAATGCTGCTAGACCCTATACCAAACGAGACGCTAGCATCTAACCCGCTTTCGATCCTTGAAGCAAGTGACGATGATCATGGTGAGTAGGTCATTGATGTTACACCCAGAGTAAGTGGGTCGCATGGGTTGACATGACGAGGAAGGTCGTGGAGATTTTAAGGAAGATCTTGAACAAGGTCGATGACTTCACCCTTCAGAAGAATGACAACATCCGCAAGGAGTTGAAGGGCCGCTAGCATATCGAGTTTGAGATGAATAAGGACATCACTTTCTTGGAGTGTCGTTTCATGAAAGCGTTGAGCACGATTGAGACCGTGATGACCGAGATTAAAACACTCAAGGAGGGTGCGAAAGTTGGAGGATTGTCGTCGTTTGACCGAGATAGGGAGGCCATCACCCAGGTGTGTTTGGTATGAAGGAAACTATTTTCCTAGAAAACAAGTAGATATTTGACTTATTTTCTCATGTTTTGCTGGTGAGTAGAAAATATTTTCCGAAAAAATATTTTAGGGTTTTGGTTTTTGAAAGAAAAATATTTTTAATAAATATCTTTTATTTTTTACTAGAGCAGAAAATAATTTTTGAAGTTGAAATTTCTTTTAGAAAAAAAACTTAAAATTAGTGTTGGGGGGGGGGGGGGGGGGGGGGGAGGGGGATTGAGGGTAGGAGTGAAAAAATGAAATTTTGAAGATTAAAATATTTTTCAAAAACAAACTTAAAATTTTTTGGGGAGTGGGGTAGGGGTGGGGCGGGGGTCGAGGATAGGGGTGAAAAAATTAAAATTTGAAGTTAAATTTTTCTTTAAAAACAATATTAAATTTTTTTTCGGGTGGGGGGATGGTAGGGGGGTTGAGGGTACAGATGAGAAAAATGAAATTTTGAAGTTTAAAATATTTTTTAAAAACAAACTTAAAATTTTTTTTGGGGGGAGGGGGGTTCGATGGTAGGGGTGAAAAACTTAAAATTTGAGGTTGAATTTTTCTTTAAAACAATATCAATTTTTTTTGGGGTGGAGGTGGGGGATTGATAGGGCGGTAGTAGTGGGGTGGGGGCTGGTAGGGGGTAGTAGTAGAGTGGGGGGGGGGAGTCGAGTGTAGTGGTGAATGAAATTTTGAAGTTCAAAATATCTTTTTAAAATATTTTTAAAAAAAGGGGAAAATGCATAAGTACCCCCTCAACCTAGGCCTGAAATCTCAGAAACACACTTATACTATACTAAGGTCCTATTACCCCATGAACTTATTTTATAAATATCTTTTAACCCCTTTTCGGCTTACATGACACTAGTTTGGAAAAAAATGTCAACATACGTTGGACCCACAAGATTGTGCGACGTAAGATGAAAAGAGGTAGAAAAGTATTTATAAAATAAGTTAAGGGGGGTAATAGGACCTTAGTATAGTATAAGTGTGTCACGGGGATTTCGGGCATAGATTAAGGGGGTACTTGTGCATTATCCCTTTAAACAATAAACTTAATCTTTTTAGGGTAACGGGGGCTGGTAGGGTGGGTCTGGTAGGGTTGGGTGGGTGGTTGGTTGGTAGGAAGAGAGTTTTGAAAAATGTTTTCCTTAAGTTTTGTAGGAAAGTCATTTTCCTTAAGTTTGAGGAAAATGATTTGATTTGAAAAACATTTGACCCAACCAAACATGAGAAAATTGGAAAACATTTTCAAGAAAATATTTTTTCCTTCATACAATGGACACATCCTTAGAACAACCCCAAACTCTTCACTTCAATCATTTTGGTTTAATTTTTAATTTCAAATTATTGAAAAACAATTGTACAATAATTGTTTGGGCTTGGCTAGAAGAACATTTTGATTATTTTGGTGCCAATTTACTACGGTTCCTCTAACATACCCTTAATTTTTATTTTGACACTTCATATCAACTTTATTCTATTTCAACCCTTCAATTTTATGGGAAATGCACAAGTATCCCCCTAGATTATGATTGAAATTCTAGACACACACCTTAACTAAACTAAGGTTCTATTACCCCCTAAACTTATTTTTTGTAATTTTGTGCACCTTTTTGGCTTACCGCGTGGGAGATATTTGAATGCCACGTAAGCCAAAAAGGTGCACAAAATTACAAAAAAAAATAAGTTTAGGGGGGTAATTGGACCTTAGTTTAGTTAAGGTGTATTTTGAGATTTCAATCATAGTCTAGGGATACTTATGCTTTTTTCCCCTTATTTTTCATATACCGTTTAAATACAAAAATATTATCCGTGGTAAATTATCTAGTGCATGTTGATGAATGTAAAAATGGCGAGAAATATTCAATTAAATAACACTACATGTTTTTTTACATACCATTTCGACTAACGAGATTTAATTCAAATGTTCAATTTCTAATTTTTAATTCTACTCAATAGGGGCAAAAGAACCCATCTTCAATATGAAAAAAAAATCTTATTCGTTCTTGATAACACTACTACTAGAAGAAAATCTAAAACTTGATTGATTTCACTGGGTTGTCAAAACTTTTCTTAAGAAAGAAAATTGACGGACTATTAATATTGTTATTATCTTTCACATAAAGATACAAAGACACTCAAAATATATATTATTTCTTCAAAATATTTATTATTCTTCTTCCACTTCACTTTTTTGTAGAAAATTAAGGATTAAAATGCAAAGTTGCGGTTGAAGAGCATAAATAAGAATAACTAAAATATAAGGATTAGTATTTAATGTTTAGATGATACACGATAAATAGGGTTGAAAAGCTAAAATAGAACAATGTTATGTCAAAATAAAAATTGGAGGCAAGTGAGAGGGGCTGTCTATGTATCATACCAATCAAAAATACATTGATAGATTTCATCAATTTATGCATGTATTTTGCGTTAAAGATTATACATTTGGTATCAACATATGCATTGATAAATTTATCAATTGCTCCTAAGGATAGCAATTTCAGTCAATATAAGTGAAATGACATCGATACATTTATCAATTGCTCCTAAGAGTAGCAATTTCAATCAATATAAGTGAAATGAGTCTATTTAACTCATATCAAACTAAATGAATCACTAATATCTATTTAAATGGATAATATGTGTTTTAACTTGGGGAAATATGAAATTTAAGCTCACATAAATATGAACTAAATTGGTAAATATGTAAATCCATAGACTCATGTGTCACCCACTTAAAATGAAATTTCCTAATTTCACTATTTGTTCTTGAAAGTAAAAAATAAAAAAATGGGGTGGGGGTGTGTAGAGGGGGAAAAAACATATGTTTATTTTTTAAAAAAAAATTTGAATTTATTTTATATATTTTTTTTCGGTTTGTGATAGACAGTGTGGTAGAGGGCGAGTGTCCTGGTTGTGGGGTGGGCGAGAAAATATTTTCTTTTCAATAAAAGTAATTTCCTTTTGAATTTTAGTTTTTGGAGGTAGAGGTGGAGGTACAAGGGGAAAACTTTAAACTTCTTTTTTTTATGATTTTTTTTTTCAAAAAATGATGAGGTTGAGGTATTAACAATTTTGCTTTAATGTAATATTTTGAATTTTAGGAGATTAAAGTGAGTTATAATCATTTATCCAAGTCATATTTGGTCAAATTTATATTTACCCATATTTGAATGGGTAATTGTGATCTAATCTATTTTAACTCAATTCATCAAAATTCGATCCAATTCATTTATCTGCTACTCCTAATTACTTCTAAGCATTATCACCATTGAGCAGAAAAAGTGAAGATACCCTACCTTAACCCCTGTTGCAAAATGAGCTTTTGCAAATGAAAATTCTCAATGAAATAATGATAACTAAGATAAGAATTAACTAGAAAAGGAAAAACAGGAAAAGAAGCTAGCTAAGATAATGCTAGATAATTTCTTTCATAAGAAAAAATAGATAATCTTTAAATACAATATATAGCTGTCCAAGGATAGTGACCTCTCTTGGATGCTAGTTGACTCATATTACTAAATAATAAATCCGAGGACTAAAAATGTAAAGTAAAACTATTACATAATTAAACTATAGTTAATGAAATTAGTATTTAAACTACTAAAACTGAAATGTAATTTCCTATTATCTTTAACTAACTTTTCCTACAATTAGTTAAGTTTTTCCTCCACAATATATGAAGTAGTTCTGGATCAAAAGTGCAACATTTCTTCCTCCTTAAAAAAGACTTCCTTGTCCTCAAGGAATAAATGTTGGAAACCTCTGCTTAATGGCAGCTAAGTCTTCCCATGTAGCTTGTTTAGGCTACATATCCTTTCAGTTTACTAAGACTTGAGCAACTGCTTTGTTTCCTCTCTTGATTAACCTTCTGTCCATCACCACCATTGGATCCACACAATAAGGGCTAGAAATGTCAACCATAGGTGTATGATTGAAATTTTGAGGTATCTCATAGCAAGGCTTAAGCTGTGAAACATGAAATGTAGGGTGCAAAGCAACGTGAGAATGAAAGCATAACCTGCACGCCAGCCTTCTAATTTTCTAACTTATTTGATAGGGCCATAATACTAAGAAGATAACTTGTTGAAAGGTTGATTGGATAGAGTGACCTGCCTGTATGGCTGAATTTTCAGATATACCCAATCACCTTCAGAAAATTGTCTATCACTCTTTCCTTTGTTAGCTAGATCACACATCCAATGTCGAGCCCTGGTCACATGAAACTTCAACAGTTGAGTCTTGAACTCTCTATTAATCAAGCTCTTGTCCACCTTTTCATCTACATCCTCCCCTGGTAGATATGTCAAATGATTAGGAGGAGGTTTCCCATACAAAGCTTCGTAGGGGACGTTTGAATTGGTGGATTGAAGGTAGAGTTATACCACCACTCAGCCAATGCATAATACATGCCCCAATCCTGCTGTCTATCTGCACAAACCACCTAAAAAACGTTTGCAATGTTCTGTTTATAGCCTCTATTTGACCATCGAATTGCGGATGGTAAGAAGTTGATGTATTGAGACACCTACCATGATTGCAAACAAGTCTTTCCAGAACCTACTAATGAAAATATGGTTGCTATTAATAAACAAAAATTCAGGCATGCAATGTAATATATAAACTTGATCCAAAAACACTTGGGTCACATATACTTATACAGATGAGTTAGGGCTATTAAGTGATCATATTTTGTCAGCCTATCTACTACCACCAAAATAATAGTTTTTCCCTTGGACATGGGTGATCCATCAATTAAGTCCATACTGATACTGGACCAAGCTGAAGAGGGAATCTGCAGAGGCTGCAACAAGCCAGGAGAAGTTGCAAAATCACTTTTTTTTTTCTACAAACTTCACAATGTCTGACATAGTTGACCACATCCTTCTTCAGGCCCTTCAAGTAGAACAATCCAACCAACCTTCTGTAAGTGTTATCCATGCTAGAGTGGCCACCATATACTGTATCATGCCACTTGCTAATCAGATCCCTTCTAAGTTGGACATCCTTACCCACCATTAATTTCCCATACTTCCTCAATTGCTGTTGAATGTAAGAATATCCCTTGTAAACCTCTAATTGTTCCTTGAGGTCCTCAATTAATTTAGCTTGTCCTTCATCATTAGACCAACTATCTCTTGTCCTTTCAAACAATGAAGAGTCTATAGAGGCAACAACAACTACTAATACTTAAAGCATAAGCATTATGGAGAGAGCATCTGCAACATTATTCTCCCTTCCTTTCATGTATTCTATTTCAGAGTCATTTTGCATAAGTTTAGCCACCCCTTTCATTTGAAATCTAGTATGTAACTTTTGATCTAAAAGGTATCTCATCAATTGTAACCACAAATCCATTAAATATTGATTCCATTAGTCACAACCACTGCTAAAGCCAGAAGTTCCTTGTCATACATTAAAAGGATTAAGTGCTTACCAAATTTTCCCTTGCTAATGAAAGTTATATGATGGCCTTCTTGGATTAGGACTGGCCTGACACCCAAGTCACAAGCATTAGTTTCCACAATGAACAACAATGTACTAACTGGCATGGACAACACCTGAGCAGTAGTTAGTGCTTGATTTAACTAATCAAAAGCATTGATGGCTTTATCTGACCATTTGAATCCTTTCTAAAGCAAAATTTTCAATGTTCTACTAATTATACCATAATTCTTGATGAACCCCCTCCGATAATAGCCAGCTACACGAGGAACTTTCTTAGTGACTTGATCATTTCAGGAATAGAGAATTGTCGTATTGCTTCCACTTTTTTTGGATCAGAGCCACTCCCTTTGCAGAAATAAAAAAGCCTAAATACTCCACTCCATTAGCTCCAAAAGTGCATTTTCCTTCTTGACAACCAAATTGTGTTGTAATACTTAACGTTGATTTTAAGTGTCTCACATGCTTCTGTATGTTGAACACCAAAATATCATCAAAGAACACTAGAATAAACTTCCTCAAATTAGCCTTAAATACATGATTCATAACACTTTAAAAGCTGGATGGAGCATTAGTTAGGACAAATGACATTATTAGGTACTCATAATGTCCAGAATGAGTTCCAAAAGTTGTCTTATGAATGTCATCCTCGGCCATTTTGATTTAATGGTAACCTGACCTTAGATCAATTTTAGAAAAGATCTTGGACCCCAACTCATCAAGCAATTCCTCAGTGATTGGAATTGGGAACTTGTCCTTGATGGTTGCTTTGTTTAAAGCCTCATAATCAGCACAAAGTCTCCATGACCCATCTTTCTTCCCCAGGAGCACCACCGATGAAGAATATGGACTAAAACTTGCCTGGATAATACCTTGATCCAGCAGTTCTTGCACAAGTTTTTCAATTACATATTTTTGCTTGGATGAGTACTTATAAGGCCTATGATTTACTGGATTATTAGTGCCCACTAGAGGAATTCTATGGTCAAAGGATCCCCTGGTAGGTGGCAGCCCTTTAGTTTCATTAAATAGTCGACTGAATTCTTCTGTGAGAGCCAAACTTTCAGGATAACCCTCAATCTTAATTTCTGCTACTATATCTTTTGGTACTACTTTGATCATGAATAACTTACTTACACTCTACACCATCTTACCCAATTTTTTTGTCTACAATCTTGACCTTTTCCACCTTGCCAGTTAACATGCATTCCCTTCCTTGGTATTGATACTTCATGATAAACTTCTAGAAATCAAAGTAAAGATCATCTAGAGGTTTGAGGCATTGAACATTTAGTATGACATCACATGATCCCAATGGAATAAACAAAAAAATCATCCTTGAAAGTGGATCCTCCCATCAACTAGTTGAACTCTTTGCAAGCTTCAACTTTTTGCCTCATTCCCCCATCTGCAACATTGATAAGTTGAGGATTTAGTGTCTAGATTGGTAGTCCCCACCTCTTAGAAAATTCTTCCTCTATGAAGTTATGGGTGCTACCAGGGTCAACAAGATGTTGAGTAGGCCTTGATCACAATATCCTGTAACTCTCAAGGTGTGGTAAACAGTCATATCAGTAATAGCACAGAGAGATATTTCACAGACTTCCTTCTTTCCTTCTTCACCCACTTGTATTTCTTTCTCCTAGGGAACATCATCTATGATGATCACAACATCCTCCTCCACCTCCAGTAAGTGCAGTTGAGTTTTTGATGCACATTTGTGTCCTGGCACAAACTTTTTGTCACAGAAAAAAAAGTCCCTTTTGTCTCTTTTCATTCAACTTAGATTGAGATAATCTTCTGCCCTCTCCCTATTGAAACTTGTTGTTGGTTCCGCTTTGAACCCTATACCATTACTCCTAATGTGTGGAGAATACCCCTTCTGGTAAGGGTTTCCCCCAGTGGGCATCAAGCATTTTGTCAATTTTATTTGAGCATGTAGTTGAGATTCTATGTTAGTAGCCAACTGGAAGGCTCGAGGCAATGTAAGGGTCTGTGAGACTTGATAGTGAAGCCAATCTCAAATTTCAGCCATGTGATGAATTCACTAATGGCATGCTCAGGCAGTATATATAGCCCGATCATAATCCTATCAAATTTTCTTTAGTATTCTTTCACTGAACCTACTTGCTCACTAACTTAAACTCCCACATGGGATCCTCATAATCACCACCAAACCTGTCCACCAAAGCATACACGTACTAATCCCAAATGGGATATAACTTGTTTGCTCTACATTTGATATATAAAAGAGACACTATTTAATAGCAATATCATAAAAATGTAGGCATTCACCCTCACCTTTTGGGCATAAGGGGTGTCATCATAAGAAATGAATTGGTCTACCTTATACACCCAAATTCTTAAATTGGTCCCATCAAATCGAGGAAAATCTACCTTTGTAAGTCGAGATAGAGATCCACTACCATGGGATACATGTGAGTTGGGGATAGGGTGAACAAAACCTCCATCTTTTTGGCCTGTTGTTCGAATCTGCCCCAGATACATAGGAAACTGATGTCCTCCATAACCCCCTGATGGTTGAGGGTAATGATCTCCTGTTGGGGTGTGATATTTCCCAGATAGATATTGGTAACCCATAGGACATTGAAACATGGGGGGGGGGGGGGTTACAAGTAGAGACAGTAATAACCCAAACCAATGGGGTTTCAAATATCACCAGGAGCTTCACTACTTGTTAACCCTTTTCCCTTTTCCTTTGTTGTAGTGTTGATAGACTCACACAGTGCATGTGACCTTCTCATTTTGTTCTTTGATCTGTTTTTTTTTTGCCTCATAGTGAAGTTAGCCATCTCTAATGTCATTCTATCAAACATAGCCTTGATCTTTGTTATATCATTACTCATAGTTGAATATTCACAGAGCTCAAGAGAGTGCTTTGATACCAAATGTTGCAAACTGAGCTTTTGCAAATGAAAATCTCAATGGAATAGTGATAACTAAGATAATATATAATAAACTAGAAAAGGGAAAATAGGAAAAGATGCTAGCTAAGATAACACTAGATAATTTCATTTATAAGAAAGGAAATATAACCTTTCAGTACAATATATAGCCGTCCAGGGATAGTGACCTTTCTTGGGTGCTAGCTGACTCATAGTACTAAATGATAATAATAACTCTGTCCGAGGACTATAAGTACAGAGTAAAACTATTACAAAACTAAACTGTAGTTAATGAAATTAGTATTTAAACTACTAAAACTGAAATGTAATTTCCTATTATCTTTAACTAACTCCGCCTCTAATCGGTTAAGTTTATTCTCCACGACATATGAAGTTGTTCTGGATCAAAAGTGCAACACCACCCCCGCCCCCCTCCCCCAAAAAAAAAGAAACAAAAAGAGAAGAGTGAGAAAGGTGGTGAGGGTTGTAAATAGAGAGAGGAAGAGGGCTACGAAGACAGAGATTACATAATTATTTTAAAGTAGAGTGATTTCAATAAATAAAATAGCTAAGTAATTTTTTCTTACAGATGCTTCTTCTTCTTCTTTTTTTTTTTTTTAAAAAACTAACTAAATAAGAAAGTATAATCATTTTTAATGTTATTTTAAAATATATACAAAATTATCGTATTTTAAAAAACTCTAATAAAATTATTTTATTACTTTTTAAAAGAAATTATAATAAAATTTTATTTTATTTATTACTTTAAAAATAAAAAAATGACGAAGAGGATTTGGTCTTAGTAGATACTTTCTCTGTATCATATTAATTGATTAATTTATATTTTATATAATGCTTAAGAAATTATAAATAAGAATATAATTTACTAATTCATTTTTCAAAATTTTCTTGAAATTTCATAAATAAATATAAATACTAGAAAATAACTTAAAAATATAAAATAATATAAAATTTTTATTAAGAAAAATGAACCAGAAAAGTTAGCTAGAGTTTATCCAAAAGAATTAAAAATTATAACTTTTTTATTATCTTTTTTTCCTTTTTAATTAAAAGGCACTTCTCTTGAATAATCATATTTCATTTTTAATTTGTTTAAAAAAGAACGACACATTTTTTTGGTAATACTTTAAATTTAATTTTCCACATGGTATGTTAATACTATAAAATTAATGACATTTTGATATATTTGACATAACTTTAATTTAAAACCATAAAATTATTTCTTTTTAAACTCCGTTTTTAGTCAATTTTTTTTTTGATTCAGATATAAAGTTGAAAGGATAAAAAAATTATTCTGACCGAATTCCTAACCAATTTTTTTTTAATACTTTCTTAATATAATAATCCACAACCATCTGGACAGATGGAGTAGAGGAGTTCATGAATTTTATCACTTTGGGATACGAATGCACTAAAATTCATGGGTCACGTAATCCATTTCTCTGTTTTCAATAAAATATTGCAGACATCATTAACCATATCTCACATGCACATTAGTGCAATACCTTTGGATATTATTATTTTATTTTACATTATTCTAAAAAATATTTTAATATAGTTATTTATTATTATGAATTGTATTAGAAAATAAACATTTTCTCTATTTTGATTTATATTATATTGAGTTATCTTATATAATACACTTTCTATTGATTAATCTAAAAAAAGAATAACATATTTGTTTTATTTAACAAATATTTAACATCCATGTTCATCTCACTTATTTGATATTTGAAAATTTAATTATTTTTAAGAATAAGTTAGAAAATTACAATTCTTCTCATATTTAAATATATGCTTAATTAGTTAAACTATGTCGACATGAATGAAACAATATATATTTTTTTAACTTATTAAAATAAGTAAATAAATGAAATAAATCTATTTTTAATATAAAGATAAAGTAACATAAAAGGGCAGAAATACAAAAATATATAGATTCTAAACTTAACGAAGCCATATATAGTTTGTTTGCAGTGTTTGGATTACAATTGTATATTTTATAGAATATAGAACTAATGTATCCATCATCATTCGCCTTAATTTACGTGCTCTTTTTTTTAAAAGTTTAAATCAACCTAATATTTTTAAATCGTTTATAAATTTACAATCAAAATATCTAAAAATTAATAGTGAATAATTCTCTTTATAATTAATAAGATCAAAAACTATATTTCAAAATGTAAAGCAAAGAAAGAAAATATATATTTCTTTATAGAACTACAAATATATATTTGTAATACATCTACAAAGTTAAAAAGAAAAAAGAAATATTATGTTCATTCGACCAACTACAACATTTTTGCTTTATTTACATTATTTTTATACACACTATCTAATGACTTCTGAAACGATATTCTAATGAAATAATGGATTGTCCGAACTTTATTGGAAGCTTCCGCTAGTTATATTGTTCATCTACATAACAATATCTTCATCATCATCGTTATTATTATCATTATCTTTATCATTGTTATTATCTTCTCCTTCTTGTTCGGGAATGAGATTCAATCTCAACCGTCCTTGTTGACGAGAAGTAACGACGATCGATGACGGAATATCCATTTTCACCTCATTAAGCTCTAATTTTCCATCTTTTCGAGTTGGTTTTAGGGAGAAAATGGGTTTTCCATCTTGGTTTAACGATGATAATGGTGGTGGAAATGATTTATTTTCTTTTTTCTCGACACTAATTGTTTTTTTGCAATTAGGGAAAGAGGTAGATGATTTAACACCATGATCATTGAGATTTTCAATGTTCTTCTTATTATCATCATTTATTTTTCCCTCATCAAAGCTCTCTAATCCTAAACTCTCTGTACAAGACATTATATTATATATAGGCTAAATGCTCTCTAGTATCTTCTCTTGCAATTTTTGACACTTTTTTTTCGTACAAGCTTATAAGCATTAGGATATAACCAAGTATGTAGAAGAATTAGTATATATATATATATATATATATATATATATATATATATATATATATATATATATATATATATATATATCTATATATATATATATCTATATATATATATATATATATATATATATATATATATATATCTATATATATATATTCTGTTTTAATTTGTTTGTCTGATTTTGACTTGACACAAAATTTAAGAAAATAATTATTCCTACGTTCTATATTATGTTATATTTTTTTGGATTTTGAAATTCAAACAAATTTATTTTTTACAGTAAAATTTTTCATAGATTTTTTAAATATTTTGAATTATAAATTATTGTGATTGATAATACTTTTTACGTAGTTTAAAAATGTATAAGTTTCATTTTAAAAATATAAAGATTCATGAGCAAATTGTCATTCAAACTTAAATTGATTAGCTCTCAAAAACAAAAGTGTTACATAAATTGGGACATATCGATTTTTTTTGAGTGTTGTGGTTGAACATATAAGAATATCCTTTAATCTTGTGGTGTAAAATTAAAAATATCATGTGAAAGTCTGAAATTAAAGAATTATCAAACAAAGAAAGACACATTTTTTAAAAAATAAATAAATTAAAAAAGAAAGTAAAATAAATAAATTTACAACGAAAAAAATACACTCTAATTTCCGAGATATACTATACATAATTACGTATATATAACAATATACTCTTAAAAAACAAAAATGTTTGATGGATTTGTTCAAGAAGTAACCAGTGTTAGGACTACACTCGGTATGAACAATATGCTTAGAAAATGACTACATTTAATATGTTATTGTTCGGAGGGATTTATGCCTTTATTCTCTTCATTAGCTTTAATATTTATTTTTTATATTGTATAACAACATTACATGTAGTGTAATTTCATGAATAAAATTGGACAAAATTTAAAAAGAACAGATTATAAATAAATTTTATCTCTACCTTCTAAAAAATACAAATGTATATATCAAAGACCCTCACCTTGAATAATATTTTTCAAATAGTGACTCTGTTAATTATTTAAGATCTGCTTGGCTAAAGAAAGAAGTTGGCACATATGAAAATAATGGAAAGTTTAATATGCTTAGTTATTTATTGGGAGTTTTGGCTCCCAATAACCTAGAAGTCATCAATGATAAAAATGATATATTTGGAAAAAATACCAATGACATTTTCTTATATTGAAATATAGTGTGCTCTTCTTGAATTTATTGAAGACTCGTCAATGAAAAAAGCTGGAGGATGATCTTTTGCCAAAGAAAAATGAAGAAGATTAAAAAGATTATGTTTTTCCCGACAACATAAAGTATACGAAAAGATATACAAATAAAATCACATGATCCTTTATTTTTTTAATTATAGTTTTGTTTTTCCATCTGTGTTTGAATGTAGAGAGAAATGATTAGGAGCTAAAGTAATACTGATAGATTTAGCAAGGTGTGAATGAGAAATAAGAAAAGAAGATAGAAAATGTGGGGAAACTAATTATAGATGAAAATGAAAAGTCATTACAAATTGCATATTGCAAATGAAAAGTCATTTCTCCTATATTGGTAGAAAAAAGAAAAATTGTTGTCTTTTTACATTAGGAAACACGTTCTTTAATTTTTGAAGGTTGAGAAGAAGGTGCCCCTCGCTCCGTCGTCTTCGTCGCTCACTTGGATTTGGCTTCGACTTTGACTTTGGATATGAATTGATAATATTTTTGGACAAAATTTATTTAATCAATCTCATAAATTATTTTTCTTTCTCTTATAAATTTAATTCAGGATGTTAGTTAATTAACGGAATTGATTTCGCGTAACGGATTTATTTAAAATTTATGTGTAACGGTAAAGTCGTTCTGAAAGGACCTGTTCCTTCAGAAAAGACAATATTTTTCCTAAAAAGACACAACATTCTAAAATGACATGTATGAACAGAAGTGTTCACACCATTGTCGAACAAACGCGTTCCTTGCTGCAAGTGACTACAAATAGAGATATTTTTTTTCGTTTTCTCAACAAAGAAATTTTTTTCTCTCTGCCTATATTTTCTTACATAAATAAAATTATCGATCGAATGAGTCTGTGTGTGCTCTCGTTGTTGTTCTTGCGTTCGCAGAAATTAGTGAAATTTGAGGTACCACTACTTCTCTAAAAGTTAATTTGTTTTATCTTGGGAGGAATAACCTCGAGTACTTGAGGGGATTCAATTTCTTTAGAAAACAAAGTGGGTTCTGTGGACTCAAATTTTATTTTCTATCTGTTTCATCTATTTTTTGTTTCTATTTTTGCTAAACTGCATAGAGGAAATAACAAATACCAGCACAACTGACAAAGCTATGACATCAAAATTATTGACTCTATCCTTATTTTTCATCTGTTAAAACAACTGCATGATGTAACGACCCAAAGTACACCCTAGTTGTTACCGACTTCGTCGTCCTCGAAGAGGACTAAGACAAGTCCTTAGCATACGTCATAGCACATCATAGGTAAAAAATGCAGATAAATTTAAACTTTTTTTATATATTGAGGTTTACATAGACCTCTCAAATACTACATATGGAGTTTACTTAGACTCTTCACACATGAAAGTTACTTAGGCTGTTCGTATAAATATCATAACCAACACATAGGAATTTATTCTAATACCTTGTCTCACATTGAACCACTATAAGGATACAAATGTTTGGACATAACCAATACAAAACAGTACGCCATTATAGGCTTACATCAATTGTCTCAATGATAAAAGAAAGAATAATGATTCTAAACGTAAACAACATCATAGCTAGAGGGGAACATGACAACATATATCCCCAAACATGAGGACTCCTAATGACTTGGAAAAAGATCCAAGTCTTCCTTGCAATCGACCACAAACTTTCAATTTGTTTGGAAAAAAAGGAAGAAATATGGGTTAGTACAAACCACATGTACTAACTATGACTTCTATACACAAAATCATCAATGCATGAGAAAGGACACAATTTAGTCAATACCA
Organism: Solanum habrochaites; assembly: GCA_027704765.1. Taxonomy (NCBI): domain Eukaryota; kingdom Viridiplantae; phylum Streptophyta; class Magnoliopsida; order Solanales; family Solanaceae; genus Solanum; species Solanum habrochaites. The sequence continues at coordinate 9,630,038 of JAKWJA010002498.1, read as the reverse complement.
TGCTTAATATCAATTATATCAACATACACATATATAAAACATCATAAGTCAACCCAACACGTAAGAAACTCAAGCAACACGTGTGCAATGCCAAGAATAAAATCCCATAACCCCATCCAAGACTAAGTATCACATTAAGCAACCCACTTCATACTTACAACATATTCTCATATCTTATCATAACATGCTTCATACATCAATACTACTCATATATTATCAATACAATCATAATCATAATCATAAAAGAACACTACTAGAACCATCTTTTAGGATCTACATGTGCAATGTGTAAGAGAAGTCCCATACCCTCCCTCACACTATGTAGTAGCCTTTAAGACAACCCTAATACGAGTTCACATGCTTAACTTGTTCATTTATATTTACATTAGGGAAGGAAGTTCAATACCCTACATGAGACCGTGTGAGCTACATGGAAGCCGATGTTCTACTCCCACACCGAAAAGAGAGGATTAAAACTTGCCTAAGGTGTAACCATTCATACGTAGCTATCTATGTGGATCCACTAAGATAGAGTCCTATGTGGGCACATAGTTAAGGGTCAAGGAGATTGTTACTAGAAACCTTGACTTACTAATGTGGAGGTTTCATCTCATGAGACAACACATAGCTTGGTAATCCGGACTTACTAGCGTGAGGAAACCCATGTGGGAGTTCGGACTTACTAAACGTGAGATCTCCATCTCATTTACATGTCCTTTTGGTGCTAAGCAATTTTTACTTTAGTAATCATCTTAGTTCATCATACAAGTTCACATTAGTCCAAACTAGACCCCTATGTAGACATATTACATATTAGCTCATAGGTCATCACAAGTGAGAACAATCCTTTCACTTTATACACCACATCACAAGTGAGTAAACCTTTCACTTAGCATTTTATTATAATCATGAGAAACTACTTTCAGTCATATAATAATCGTATCATAATATGCATACATAATTCATGTCTAATTCAATGTCTTAGGATTAGGGATGAGAAATAATTAGCATCAACATCACAATCACACATTAGACATAGAAGTCTAAGTAACTCATAATTCATAATTGAATCCAAGAAGATCCAATCAATATACCTCTTGTCGCTTCTAAGAACCTTCATACTTCCATTACCAAGATACATAACCAATTACATAAATAAGGTAAATTCAAGAAGCTATTACATAAGTAACAACAATGTAGTCAATCTACATGTTCATAATCCTTACAACTCACCATATCAATTCAAGGTTTTCATGAAATTGGAGGAAAAACATCGGTCTAGGGGAACCTCATAGGAAATCATCAATTAACCATCAATACATACTTAAACAACAATAACTCATCACAGTTCAAGACAATTGATTCACAATTTCGTTTTTCAAAGAAGATCCATGTGAGGAGAAAAACCATAGTTTTGGGAGATTTAGAAATCATCTTTTTGGAGGGACCTCTTGGGGAAAAGAATCCCAAGTGTTAAAGAAACCATACCTCAAAGATGAATAGACATGAAATTTGAGTAGAAATTTGGAGTATTTGGTTTTCTTCTTCAACTTTTAAAGCTTCTTCAATGAAGAATGAATGGAGAAAGAAAGTAGAGAGATGTGAGAGCTTTTGAGTTTCATTTGGAGATTTGGTTTTTATGGGAAATTGTGGTGAAAAACTGATTTTGTTGGGAAACAAGTCGTATCGGAGCTGTTCCCACATGATTTTCAAAAATAATTTTTAAAACAGTAGAGTCCGCGATGTTCCTGCGACACAAACTTGATTTTGACCAAAGACCCACCAAGTCCGCGATGCGGACCTATTTCTCCCATGTATATTTTGGTTGCTGCTTTGGCAGGTTGCTTGGCCAAGTTTGGGGTCCCTTTGTGGACCCCTAGACAACCGTTGGGGGTCGGACCTATACGTTTCCACCCTATATACTATATTTTACCTATTTAAACTCTTTTTACAAGTTTTAGACTTCATATGACACTCCCAAACCTTCACCGAACATAGGGACGTCTACTAGTTCAATTCTACTAGTTCCCGGATGTCAAGATCTTTCTTCGACGTTGTGACTGTAATACCTCCTAATTAAGTTTACTACTGTCATTTTAGGTCTAAAAAATCATTATTCAACATATGAGGCTCTAGTATAGGTCATGGAAATTAAGGGGTGTTAAATATCCTCCCTTAGGAATATACGTCCCCGAATGACACCTTAAACCTTCTATTGGAAAATCGAGTAGACTCAAGACTAGAACCCCAACAACAAACAATATTATAATGAGTCACATATCATAGGAGAAATTATCAACTCCTTTCAACACATAAACATAGCATGAACACAAAGGAACTTAATCCACAACTCATGCATAAGAGCTCATTATTTACCTCACATAAGGATGAACTACCTTACTAGATAAACATTAAAAATTCAACATAACTCATAGGAATCATTTATGAGAAATCCACTAACCTTAACTTTGTCTAGGAGTAGGGGGAAAAGATGAGGATAGCGTGTCTTCATGTCGGCCTTGTCCTCCCATGTTTCACCCTCAACAAGGTGGTTTCCTCCATAGAACTTTCATGGAGGCAACCTCCTTATTCCTTAATTTCTTAACTTGGCGATCAAAAATTTCAATCGGGACCTCTTCGTAAGAAAGGTCATCTTTTACCCCTAAACCTTATAGAGGGAGAATTGATAACGGATCACCTATACACTTCTTTATCATAGACATATGGAACCAGATGAACCAAAGCCAATTCAATTGGCAACTCTAACTCATATGTCACTTCCCCTACCCTTTTCAAAATCTCATAAGGTCCAACATAACGGGGACTATGTTTCCCTTCTTTCCAAACCTCATCACCCCTTTCACGGGAAAATTTTTTAAATAGACCCAATCTCCTACTTCGAATTCAAGGTCCCTCTTTCTATTATCGGCATAAGATTTTTTTTTCGACTGTAAGTCATTTTCACCCTCTCTCTTACGAGTCAAATATTCTCCGTGGCATCATACACTATTTTGGGGCAAAGAAGAGCATACTCACCCACTTCAAACCACCCAATCAGGGACCGACACCTCCTACCATAAAGTGCTTCAAAAGGTGCCATACCGATACTAGCATGGTAGCTATTGTTGTAAGAGGACTCTATTAAAGGTAGGTGATCATCCCAATTCCCTTTGAAATCAATCACGCAAGCCCTCAACATGTATTCTAGAGTTTTAATTGTGTTCTCTGCATGTCCATCCTTTTAGGGTTGGAAAGCGGTGCTAAACTTTACTTGAGTACCAAGTGTACTTTGGAAAGATCTCCAAAAACGTGAGGTGAATTGGCCTCCTCTATCCAAAATGATCAACAAGAGGTCCCCATGTAACTTCACATTCTCCATAACATACAATTTAACATACTTCTCAGCCGAGTAAGAAACTTTTACCGGAAGGAAGTGGGCTGACTTAGTCAACCTATCCACTATTACCCAAATTGATTCATGTTGTCTACGTGTTCGAGGCAAACCTACCACAAAGTCCATGTTGAAATCTTCCCACTTCCAAGTGGGAATATCAATATCTTGGGTTAGACCACCCGAGCCTTGATGCTCAGCTTCGACTTGTTGGCAATTTGGGCACCTCGACACAATATTACCTACATCTCTTTCATTCCATCCACCAAAATATCACGTAAATCACTATACATCTTGGTGGCCCCCGAATGGATGGAGTATCGGGAACCATGAACTTCTTCCATGCTTTTTTTGCTTAAACTATCCTTATCTGGAACACATAACCTTCCTTAGTGCCTAAGTACCCCATCCTCTCCTTGGAAGAAAGATTCATTCTTCTTCTTAAGGACCGATTCTTTCAACTCCATTAATAGAGGATCAAGATGTTAATTGGATATCACATCAACCACTAGAGATGACTCGAAGTTATGATGAACCATGAAACCACCCTTTGAAAATTCTTCTAGTAGGACAACCAACAGGCCAACATATGAACATCTTTCACTCATTTTTTCTTCTCATCAGCCACATGAGCCAAACTACCCATGGACACTCGGCTTAGCGCATCTGCGACCACATTAACTTTTCTGGGATGGTGAAGGGCACTCATATCTAAATCCTTTAATAGTTATAACCATCTTCTTTGGCGTAGATTCAAGTCTTATTGATTGAATACATATTGTAGAATCTTGTAATTGGTGAACACATCAATAAGTAACCCATAGAGATAATGTCTCCAAATTTTCAAGGCAAACACCACGACCGCAAACTCAAGGTCATGAGTTGGGTAATTCTTCTTATGAGGCTTGAGTTGCCTAAAGGCATACACTATCACTTTGCCATGTTGCATGAGCACACATCATAGACCCACTCAGAAGGAATCACAATAAACTACAAACCCTTTGGTACCCTCCTGCAAGGTCAACACCGGAGTAGAGGTGACTATCTTTTAATAATTAGAAACTCTTTTCACAAGATTCTGACCATTCGAACTTGGACCTCCTTTGGGTTAACGCCGTTAATGGAGATGCGATAGACGAAAATCCCTCAACAAACCTCCTATAGTAACCGGACAACCCTATAAAACTTCATATGTCAGTAGGACTCAAAGGTCTAGGCCAACTTTTGACCACTTCTGTCTTCCTCGGATCAACCTATACCCCTTCACTAGAGACAATGTGACCAACAAACGCAACCAATCTCAACTAAAATTCACATTTATTGAACTTAGCAAAAAGTTGGTTATCCTTGAGAACTTACAAAACTATCGTCAAGTGGCTCATATGGTCATTCTCACTTCTAGAGTATATCAAAATGTCTTCAATGAAGACAATCACAAACAAATCAAGATATTTTCTAGAAACTCAATTCATAAGGTCCATGAAAGCCGCTGGAGCATTTGTTAGACCAAATGACATGACTAGGAATTCAAAATGACCATATCTTGTTTGGAATGCTATTTTCAAAATTTCCACCTCCCTCACTCTAAGGTGGTGATAACCCGATCTCAAGTCAATCTTTGAAAGTAACTCGCTCCTTAGAGTTGATCAAACAAGTCATTAATCCCAGGGAGCAGGTACTTATTCTTTATGGTGACTTTATTCAATCGACGATAGTCGATACACATTCTCAAGCCATCCTTCTTCTTTACAAACAATATCGGGACACCATATGGAGATATTATTGGTTGAATAAAACCCTTATCTAGTAAATCCTTGATTTGAGCCTTTAGTTCTTTCAACTCGGTCTGGGCCATCCGATTAGGAGAAATTGAAATAGGTTGTGTATATGACAATAAATCTATGCCGAAGTCAATCTACTATTCGGGAGAAATTCTGGAAAGGTCATCGGGAAATACCTCCAGAAGTTCTTTCACTACGGGTACCGACTCTTTGGGTGGGACCTCAAATTCAAGATCCCTAACTCTTACTATGTGGTAGTGACAACCCCTTGCAATCCACTTGCAAGCTTTTAAACACAAAATGATCTTACCCTTAGGATTTGATTTTTCTCCCTTCCACTCAAAAATGGGTTCATTTGGTAATTGAAATTTGAATACCCTTGTCCTACAATCGATAGAGGAAAGCAAGCATGCAACCAATTCATTCCCAATATGATATCAAAATCTAGCATATCAAGTTCTATCAAGTCAACTAACGTAACTTTATTGGTCAAGGAAATAGGACAACCTTTATAGACTCTCTTAGCCACCACGAAATCACCTACCGAGGTAGAAACCAAAAAAGGCTAATCTAATATGTCAGGTAGTATATCAAACTTCATGTCTACAAGAGGGGTCACAAATGACAATGTAGCTCCCGGATCCAACAAATCATATACATCAAAGGAAAATAATTGTAACATACCGGTAACCACGTCCGATTAGCTCTCTTGATCACCTCAGGATTGGAGAGCATAAAAGCGATTCTTCTTAGGAGCATCCTGATTTGGGGCACTTGCTTGAGCATTTTCCATTCATTGAGTTTTCCCCATAGGGAAATATCTCTTCATGTGACCACTCTTGCCACAACCATAACAATAACCCGTGCCAACTAGGCACTTACCATCATATTTTTTAGCACATTTTGAACAAAGAAGCTTCTCAACATAAGAACCACCATCTTTCCCCTCTTGGGGCTTGGGAGTAGACACCTTACCCTTGTTGACCCTTGGAGCATTAATAGGGCCTTGGTTGGAAAACCTCCTTATGAACCTTGGTTTTTCTTGCACCTCAAATTTAGTCTTGGAAGAATTCCCGTCTGTGGTTCTACCCTTTTCAACTCCCTAACAACTTGCTTAAGCTTTTGCTCCTCAATTTGTTCAGCATGAACCATAAGAAGATAGATGTCCATGCTAGGAATCAACATATCCGACCTACACTCATTAACCACAAGGTCGGATATCCCCATAGCAAATGTGTTCATCTTAGCTCTAGAATCCGCAACCATAGTAGGAGCATACTTGGATAGTTGAGTGAACTTGAGGCTATACTCCTTCAAGCTCATACCCCCTTGACAAAGGTTGATGAATTCTTGCATTTTCCTCTCCCTTAATTCCAAGGGAAATAACCTATAAAGGAAAGATGTTTTGAAAGCTCCCCAAGTAATTCGACCTTCTCTAACCGGCCTCTCGTCCTTCCATTGCTCATACCAAACTTGATCCACATCTTTGAGTTTGTAGGCGACTAGTTCCGCCTTTTCTTGAAAAGACACACCCATAGCATCAAGAACTTTGAACACTTCATCAATGAACCCTTGTGGGTCCTCCTCCACATTAGAACCATGTAAAGTAGGGGGATTCATCCTTGTGAAATCCCTAATCCTTAAAGCGGAGTGCTAGCATTGGGGTTCAATTGCACCCTTGCATCCCTAGAAACTTGGGTGGTCAACACTTGATTCAAGCTTTGAAAAGCCGCCCTTATCTCAACATTAGTCATAACCCCTTCTTCAATAGGAACTTGAGGGTTTGAGAAGCTTGAGGGGGAACCGCCTCATACAAATTCTCCTCCTCAGCCCTTCGAGCATTGTTCTTCCTTGGATTAATTGCCTATAAGCATAATAAAAGGATTTAGAAGAAAAAAACATATAGAGCTAGGACACTTAGGCACGACTAAGGAATAACAAGAAAGTGAAAGTTCCTAAGCATCTCATAGTCTCTCATTCATAAGTGTGACGCGCTTCACAATTATGGATAAGACCCTAACTAGACGTGGTTTGATGAGACATCAATCCTAAGATTACTCAACCACATGCTCTAATACCAAATTTATAACGACCCAAAGTACACTCTAGTCGTTACTGGCGTCGTCGTCCTCAAAGAGGACTATAACAAACCCTTAGCATACGTCATAGCACATCATAGGTCAAAAATATGGATAAATTTAAATTTTTTATATATATATTGAGGTTTACATAGACCTCTCAAATACTACATATGGAGTTTACTTAGACTCTTCACACATAAAGCATACTTAGGCTTCTCGTATAAATAACATAACCAACACATAGGAATTTAGTCTAATACCTTGTGTCACATTGAACCATCTATAAGAGTATAAACGTTTGGACATAACCAATTCAAAAACATTACGCCATTATAGGCTTACATCAATTGTCTCAATGATAAAAGAAATAATAATGGTTCTAAATGTAAACAACATCATATCTAGAGCGGAATGATATATCGTGGTTTCACGGTATTTTTAATGCTTTTTCCTTAAGTTTAGTGTGTGTCAAAAGCCTTTTTGTATTAATTTTTATGTAAGTTTCTCTTTATTTGCTGGAAATCTGTCTAAAGATGAACACAGAAGTTTTTGAGTAAGAAATGCAGAAAAGTACCACCTACGAAGCTTGTGAGGGTCCATCGTGCCTGTGACGGTCCGTAGGTGGCATCGTAGTGAAGCTGCTGAAGGAACATCGGGAAGTCTGACCAAGTGTGGGGTTACGAAGTGCGTGACGGACCATCATAGTCATGACAGTCCGTCCTACTGGTTCATCATGATGATCAGAGAAGTAGTCCCAGTACCTAAATTCCAAGAGGTTAAGTTTTATGGAACGGAGAACCTCGACGGACTATTTATGCCTGTGATGATCCGTCATACCTGCCGTCGAGGGTAATGAATAGAGAAGTAGAAGAATTTGCAAAGTATGGGACGACGGAGTCCATGATGGCCCGTCGTGACCACGACGATCCGTCACGAGGCCTGTCGACCCACCCGCGTTTTGACAGATTTTCAGCAAATAGAGTCCTTCTTTGATTAGGTTTTTGTTTTTTATAAATAGTTCGAAAAACCTCGTTTTGGGGTTTAGACTCTTTGTTGGTTAAACATTTTTATGTTAGATTCTTTGTGGAGGAGATTATTTTGATTAGTACACTTTGGTTTATTACACTTTTCTCTGGAGTTGATTTTTGGTGATTTTGTCGATTAATCAAGTAAATTTCTAGATTTTATTCTTTCTCATTGAATTAAGTGCATGAATTCTTATATTACATATTTGAATATTGTGATTATGACTATGGGTAACTAAACTCCATAACTAGGGTTGTGGGAACCATAGGCAAATAATGAGGTAAAACCTAACTAAAATAACAATTCTAGAATAGTGTCTTGCATCTATTGATAATTCTTTCGCTTAGAAGTCTTTTTAAAGGATGACCAACGTTAGAACTCGCCTTAATGCTACCTGCCAGACCAAGGAGGTAGATAATAGAAAAAGAATTATCAACATAGATTTAGCGTATACTATCTAATAGGCTAGTTTTGATTGGTACAAGGTAATAACTTAGTCAAATATCGAATACAATGCTTAATATGAGGTAAAGGTAAGGGTTATGTAGCAACAAACGTAGCCGTACCAAGATGCGGAGTGAAATTTTCTAGATGCCGGACCAAGGATTTAGAAATACATAACTTATCACTTAGCATGCAATATACTAGGAAAGAATTGTTATAGTTAGAATTATCAAGTTAGGAACCAGTGGGGAACACGTAAATCCTAGTTACTTTTATTAATTGATTAAACTCCAACATTTGAAGTTGTTAGTTGTCTCATTTAATTTAGCTAGTTATTTTCATTCATTTAGAAGTAAAAAAACCCCCCTTTTATTGTCTTTATTTTCTAAGAAAATAATTGACTAAATAATAGTAATATTATATTGAAGTTAAGTCTGAACTATTTTCCTCGTGGGAACGATCCCAACCTCATTAGTTGGGTTCTTTACTTGATACGACCACTTTACTTCTTATTTGAGAAGTAAGTTTGAGCCTATAAAATTTTGGCGCCGCTGCCGGGGAAAGTAACTTATAGATTAACTTAAATTATTAGTATAGTTTAGTCGATATTTTCTTAATTTTACTTTTTTTTTATTCTTGCAGAACTATCTTCCTTGTATGCCAAATACACGGAGAGGAAGAGAACCCTTGTTTCCCTACGATCAGGAATTAGAGCGTACACTACGCCACATGAATCAAAACTTGGGTATTAATGATGATGATCGAAACCAGAACATCCCAGCTCTGGTTGATGTTCATGGTCAGTTGTTACCCGATGCTCCGGGTGAAAACCAACAGAGGGGACAAAGTCCCACTTCACGGCCCCAAGAATAATACAAAGACAAAGTGAACAACTTTGTGGCACTACCAGAAGAGTCAATTAGTAGTTCATGGGATAGATTCACCTCGTTTGTTAGAAGCGTCCCCAATCACCGTATAGATGATGAGTTACTGGAGGAATACTTCTATCGGGGACAGGATGATAATAATTAAGCGGTGTTGGATACTATAGCAGGTGGTTCTTATGGGGAGTGTCCTTATGCTGACATTGTTGAAAAGTTAGAGAAAATCTCCCAGAACAATAAATCTTGGAGTACTAGGATGTCAGATACTGGGAGAAATACCTTCGCACTGCAATCCACTCTCAACCCAGCCATATATGAGATTCGTGAAGAGATGGCTCATATGAGAATTGAGATTAGGTTGGTATTAAAACATGTCACTGGGGTGCAGAAAAGATAAATGCAGTCAACTACTTGTCTAAACCACCACCACCAAATGATGAATGATATTATGCGGAGGATTCCTATGCGGTAAATAAGCTGACAGGGGTTTTTTGAACGAGTGACCAAGGCTCAAATCAGGAGAATTGGCACCAAGGTCAAGGAAATCAAGGTCAAATCTATGGTAACTATAACCGCGAGGGTCATTATGTCCGAGATGGAAACTACAACCGCGACAACAACTTCAACAAGGGTAACTATGGTAACAAAAATGATAGGAATGGGACCTATGTCCCTCCTCAATATCGTGAAGTTACTCCTAGGGATGGTGGAGATAGTATGGCGCGAGTTGAGGATATGTTGCACAAAATGATGAGGAGGTTCGATGCTAATGATGAGCAAATTAAAGAGTTACGGAGTGATTTAGTGGGTATTGGGAAGAAAGACGATACACATGCAATACCAATTAAGCAGATTGAGTTGCAAATGGCCCAATTATCTGCGACTCTGAACACACGGCAACCGGATACTCTTCCTAGAAACACTGTCCAAAATTCAAAAAATGATGAACACTGTATGTCAATCACTACTCGGGGTGATAAGCAGACCATTAACCCACCTATGCCGTCTAAGGAGAAAAAGGTGATAAAAGATAATGATAAGGTCATAGAGGGTAGTGGTGAAGTAGAAGATAACACTGAAAAAGATGTTGAAGTGCCTATAAAGGTAATTCCCATGCCTAGACCACCACCCCCTTTCCTCAGAGATTACTGAAAAAGACCGAGGATGGTAAATATCGGAGTTTTATAACAATGTTAAAGCAACTTTCTATCAATGTCCCTTTGGTAGAAGCTATAGAACAAATGGCCGGTTATGCCAAGTTTATGAAAGATGTAGTGCTATTGCTACAAGATTTCTCGTACAAAAGAAAGAAGATCCGGGTACGTTCACTATTCCTTGTACAGTCGGGTCATTACATTTTGCGAAAGCATTATGTGATCTGGGGGAAAGCATAAATCTCATGCCCTCTCAATTTACAAGAAGTTGGGTTTGGGTGACCTTTGTCCACTGCCATACGGCTACTGATGGCCGATCAAACAGTGAAAAGGCCTATAGGGATACTCCACGATGTGCTAGTAAAAGTGGAGTCATTCATATTTCTGGCAGATATTCTTGATTGTGAAGTCGATTTTGAAGTGCCTATTATTCTTGGGAGGTTGTTCCTTGCTACGGGTAGAGCCTTAGTTTATATGGAAAAGGGGCAGATGAAATTTTGGTTGAACAATGAAGAAGCAACCTTCAACATTTGTAGGTCCATGAGGTAGAGTGGTGAGCTCCAATCGGTATCTTGTATATCCTACAATGAAAAGATGAAGAAGGATTATGACCTAAAAAGTGAAAAACGAGAGTTTACGGTTGGGGATTAGGTGCTTTTAGACAATTCTAGGTCGCGTTGGCTTCTGGGCAAGCTCAAGTCCAAATGGACTGGCCCTTACTTGGTTACCCAATTATTCCCTCATGGAGCAGTTGAGTTAGAAACCAAGGAGGGAGTGCGGTTTAAGGTGAATGGAGAACGAATAAAACTCTATTTTGGGCATACTTAATCGGAAAATGAAGTGATCGAGGCATACCATCTTGATAAAGGTTGAGTAATCAAGTGTCATCAGTCGTTCCGCGACGTTAAATCAGGCGCTTGTTGAGAGGAAACCCAATAATTATAGTTTTTCTTTCTAGTAATGGTAGCATTTTCTACTAATGGGTTCTAAATTTGCAGAAATTCTCTAGAAAATCACTCTACAGCAGTCACTGACTGACCCATCGACGGCCCATCACGAACGCGATGAACTGTCGCATGAATCCATTTATCCAGGTACGTCTTTAATTTATTTTAAAACTAGGGCACATGCGACGGAACCAATGACGGACCGTCGCAATTGTGACGGACCGTCATCGGGGACTCGTCGCGTAATTAATGAGCGTACCCGACCCTACCCGGCTAAGAGATTTTAAAAATTTTCAACCTATAACCCCCCCATCCCCTCTTTATCCCATTCCCTCCCTTTTAAACTTCCCATTTTCTACCTCTCTTTCAACCGATCATTTACCCGATTCCCCAATTCCTAAAGTTCACTCTTTACTAGTCGGAGTCTGCTGCTGTGGTTCTCTTCTTCATAACCAAGTACCTTCCTCGCTTGTTTTTCTCAAATTCTCTGCTATGTGTCTCTGATTTGTACACATTTACATTGAATTTTTGTTTATCAATAAGTATTAGCCTATTTCTTATTGATGGGTTCATTCTTTAATACAAATTCTGTCTGACCTAGGTTGAGAATCCTCAAAATTGCCTTGTTAAAACTCTAGAAATATGTGCTTTAGCATTGCTAGTTTGCTAGGTATTTGGGTTAGACACATGTTGGTTAGACACTAAAAATTCCATTTGGGTCATAGGGGATGATTGTGGCATCCCCAGTTCTGTCACTGAATGACAGAATGAGACCCCGATGATGGGCAATCGTACCCATGATGGACCGTCATAAGGTCCGTCCCAACACCCCTATCACCTAACTGTCAAATTTTCTCCAAGTGTCCACCAACGGACACTTGCGACGGACCGTCGTTACCACGACGGTCCGTCCTGCACAACCGTTCTGGTATTCAGATACCCATATCCTGAGGGTCTCCCATTTTTTCTAAAGTGTCCTCTTACAGACATTTACGACGGACTATCGTCCTGCATAACCGTTCTGGTTGTCAGAGACCATTTTTTTAAGGGTCTCCTACTTTTTTTTGCGAGTATCGATTGATGGACATCTACGACGGACCGTCATACCCACGACGGTCCATCCTGCACAACCGTCATGGTTGTCAGAGACCCATCTCCTGAGGGTCTCCATACTTTTTCTAAGTGTCCTCTGACGGACATCTACGACGGACCATCATACCCTCGACGGTCTGAGACCCCTCTCCTAAGGGTCTCCATTCTCTAATCTGAGTACCCCACGACGGATATCAACGACAGACCGTCATTGTCACAACGGTCCGTCCTGCTTATCCGTCATACTTGTAAGAGACTTTCCTTCAGGGGTCTCCACATCAACATAGTTAAAGTAAGACATGATGGACCCCACGACGGTCCGTCGTACTCATGACGATTCGTCACCTGGTCCGTCCTGTTTCACTATTACTATAGAAATGTCATTACATCTTGACTCTTTTTTTTATTTTATTTCGCTTTTGCTCGTCTTGTTTGCTCCTTCTCGTACTAATATTGATTCTTTACAGGTACTATCTATTATGGCACCAAAACAATATCAAGTTTACGCACGTGAGCGATCAAAGTTTGTTGCCCCGTCTGCCCGCCTGGTCGTTGGCTCTGATGATGAGTTTGACCCCGAGTACGTGTCCCTAGGCACTACCAATCCATCCCGAGTTGCACGTGCTGCCACAGCTACGCCCAAAAAGGTAGCGTCTGGTGTAGTCACTGCCTCTCAGTCTGATGAGGAGCGCACACTTACCGGTACACCTTCTGGGTCAGCTACTCATGAAGAAGGAGCGTTTGTCTCCTTAGAAGTTTTGTGGTCGAAGGAAGCCTCGGGGTCTGCTGAAGTCCCTTCACCTGCCACATCTGCAAGTCTTCCTCTTCTGATGAGGCTGGCAGTTCTGAATCCACTCCCAGCTCATCGACTCGTGCTCTCATCCCGGTTGCCGATCAGCCCAACCGGTGGTGTGTCGACGGGCAGTATTAAGTTTATTCAGACGCAAAGTTTCTGAATAAGAAAGGAGTCATGACACAGACCGTTACATTGGAGAGGCGGGTCCTTACGTGAAGTCTCCCTAATATGCTAGAGATCCACAATCTCTTCACCAGACACCGACTCGAGTGGATAGCGCGTTCTTTAGGCAGTTATAGTGAAGATTTTGTCCGAGAGTTCTACGCCTCCTATGTGACTACTCTCATATCACAGATTGATAAGCGGGCTGACCTCGCCAAATTGGCCCCATTTGAGCATGTCCGAGTACATGGCATTAAGGTTGAGATCTCCCTGCTTGCCATACGCCGGTATCTATACGTCGAGGATGTTGATGCCAACTGGACCCCTCTAACCGCCGAGTTTGACTACCGGTGGCAAATTGTCAAAGATGGCCAATTCTTGCGTGAGACATCGCTGAGAGAGACCACCAAGAGGTGGATGTCCCTGCACTTATCTGTTGATGGAGAGGGTGCCGACTGGGTAACCGAGCCTAAGAGAGCCCTCAATAAGGCTAACCTGACCTTCACGACGAAGTTCTTATGGTTGATTGTTTGCCACTACCTTTCCCCTACAACCGATGATAATATAGTCACATGGGATCGTGTAGTTCTTATGGCGGCGATGATAGCCAGGTTTGAGGTGGACTTTGCTTGTCTTCTACAAGCGGTCATGCACGAGAGGGCTTTTAAGGTCACAACTACTTACCCTTTTCCGTGCATGATATTTTCTTTATGTAGGTCCGCAAGGTGTAGCCATCTGGCACATTGATCAGCTCAAGACTCCGCTGGGCACTGCTTATATCAGCCTTATCAGGGATGAGGACAATGAGTTGGTTCCACGCAGAGGGCCCCGTCCAGAGTTGCCTCCACTTGGTGACAATCTGCTGATACGGCTACGCAGGCTGCTTTTGAAACCACTGACACTACCCCGATCGAGTCTATCCCGGGTTGTAGCACTGCCCCGAGCTCCTCTCGCTCAGCCCCTTTCCCCGCTCTGGTCCCGCTTGCTAGGGCCCAGAAACTAGAGGCACAGATGTCTACACTTCTGCATCACATCCAGCCTTGGATGCAGAGGTCTATTGCTGAGGCATAAAGGCGCTTGGAGCGGAGAATGTTCCAGCACACAGAGCGAAAGATCGCTGAGGTGCTAGCCCGGCCAGCCCCTCAGGTGGATGTGTCGATCCTTCAGGCTACGGTCGAGAGTCTTCGAGCAGACATTGATATGATCCTAGAGGCTAGGGTGCCTGAGTCTGAGGCCTCCTCTGCAGAACCTGCTGAGGACACAGTGATGGCGCCTTATTCACCACTTCTGAGATTCTACCACCCCCCTCAAGAGCATGCCTAGAGGCGTAGGGGTCGAGAGGAGGATGAGGCTAGAGAACGAAAGAAGGACCGTCGTGAGATGGAGGTTTGGAGGAGAGCCTCGCTTGCTGATGAGGAGGCGCGTCGGATCAGGGCTGTAGAGTCAGCTGCTGGGGCATCTAGCTCTAGAGATGTGGAGATTGCGGGAGGCACTGCTGATAGTGATGTTGCAGATGAGGACACTACTGAGGGTGTCTAGATTACAGAGGTATTGGGTTCCGGGGAACCGGACCCACCAGCTTGCTGATCGTCGGCGCTTTGCACCCCAGGTTTGCTTTACCTACCACTCTCGTATTTCAATTTTTTTATGCATTGGGTAAAATTGCATGTATTTTTGGTGGGGGTGGGGTAAATGGAAAGTGAGTGCTAGGGTGAAGTCCGAGTAGCCCAATTCACTATCCTCTTTTGGGGTTTTTATGCTTGTGTTCTTTTTCCCTAAGAGACTGATTATTTTTACTGTTGAACCGGCATGTCTATATCTTGTGTACATAGTTTAACTCTGAAGCATGATGGCTAGAATGATATCCTGATGAAATGAAAATGATGCATGACTAGGCATAGTAATTGATAAATGTATGACTCTAAGCATGACATAGAGATACATCACTACATGACCCTAAGTCTAAAATTCGAACTAGGTGTCTGATAATCTGGTAGAGTAATGATATGTCAAGTGAGTGTGAGGAAGATATTAATAGTCCACTATTTGTAGTGAGCTAGAACTTGCATGGTTAGTCCTGCTAAAATTAAGCTGTAATAGACAATTAGGAAAGGATCATAGGCACTTGTTTAATATAGCCCATTTTTAGCCTAAATAAAAAAAAATGAGAATCCTTCTTTGATACAAATGATTTGAGCTTAAACTAAACCTTTCTTTTTCACCCCAACTGATCTTTTCTGGGAATAATGTGTTGGCCCTCGTCCCTTCTTGGACATGTGCACCTCTGCTTATGCCAAAAGCATAAGTTGAGGGTGGCTAATGCAGTAAATAACCTTTTTATGGCCCTGACCTAACTTTGAGTATTGTGTACTTTGACTCATGGCAAAGCCATGAGTTAAGGGTGTTTATTATGAGGAATGCTCTGGGAAGTGGGGTTGAAAGAACAAAGAGAGAGAAAGAACAAAAGTAAAGTGACTCAAGAACCAGTTGAAAGAAAAGTGAAATAAAAAAATTTACAATAAATACAAGCAAGAAAATAAGAGAGTCACTTACACAAATGAAGAAAGAAGGGAAAATATCAAAGTGAAAGAATATGAGTAACTGGGGGAAATAAAATAATAAAAAGTGGTATGTTTAGCCGATATGTCAAGGAGGGCAAAAAGTCACTAAAGTATACCTAAATATACCCTACTTGACCTTGAGCTTATGCTACAAGCTAAGAAAGTCCTATCAGGATCCTAAAAGTTGTATTGCGAACTTAAAGAAGTGAAAATTAGGGCAAGATTATGGCAATATGTATGAATGAGTTGTGAATTTTTTCTGAGAGTGAGTGTTAAATAGTAATCCTTATACTCAAACTGAAATCATTGTGTGAAAAATGAGAATTTTGTTTTGAAGTGAGGACGCTAGTCGCAATACCGAAAATATTAGCACCTCGGTGAGAAATTGAAGAGGATAGGTGTCAGTGCGTGGTGAGTCTGTGTCATGTCCTGATTCCACATAATTCAAGCCTAATAGTGATAACATGCATAAATATGATGAGACTGATTGGTACTGATAGACAAATGATTGCGAAAGATAAAACATGGATACTGTTGTACAAAGATATTGTAGTGAGTCATAGTGCGTGGCTTGAGGACAAACAATGAATTTAAGTTGAGGGTGTTGATAAACCATGATTTTACGGTATTTTTAATGTTTTTTCCTTAAGTTTAGTTTGTGTTCAAAAGCCTTTTTGTATTAATTTTTATGTAAGTTTCTCTTTATTTGCAGGAAATCTGTCTAAAGATGAACGCGGAAGTTTTTGAGCAAGAAATGCAGAAAAGTACCACCTACGGAGCTTGTGACGGTCCGTAAGTGGCATCATAGTGAAGCTGCTGAAGGAAGATGGGGAAGTCTAACCAAGTGTGGGGTTCGTCGTGATGATCAGAGAAGTAGTCCCAGTTTCAAAATTCCAAAGAGTTTAAGTATTATGGAACGAAGACCCTCGACAGACCGTTGGGCCAGTGACGATCCGTCATACCTGCCATTAAGGGTAATGAAGAGAGCAGCAGAAAAATTTGCAAAGTATGGGACGACGGGGTCCATGATGGTCTGTCGTGACAACGATGACCCGTCGCGAGGTCCGTAGATCCAGCCGCATTTTGACAGATTTTCAGCAAATAGAGTCCTTCTTTTATTAGGTTTTTGTTTTTTTATAAATAGTTCGAAAAACCTCGTTTAAACTCTTGGTTATTAGACTCTTTCATGTTAGATTCTTTGTTGAGAGATTATTTTGATTATTAGACTGTGGATTGTCACACTATTCTCTAGAGTTGATTGTTGGTGATTTTGTCGATTAATCAAGTAAATTTCTGAATTTTACTCTTTTTCATTGAAGTAAGTTCATGAATTCTTATATGATATATATGAATATTGTGATTACGACTATGGGTAACTAAACTCCATAACTAGGGTTGTGGGAACCATGGGTGAATAATAAGATAAAATCTAACTAAATAACAATTCTAGAATAGTGTCTTGCATGTATTGATAATTCTTTCGCTTAGAAGTCTTTTTAATGGATGACCAATGTTAGAACTCGCCTTAATGCTACTTGCCGGACCAAGGAGGTAGATAATAGGAAATAATTATCAACATAGATTTAGTGTATACTATCTAATAGGCTAGTATTGATTGGTACAAGGTAATAACTTAGTCAAATATCGAATATAATGCTTAATATGAGTTAAAGGTAAGGGTTAGTGTAGCAACACACGTAGCCGGACCAAGGTGCGGAGTGAAATTTTCTAGATGTCGGACCAAGGATTTAATAATACATAACTTATCACTTTGCATGCAATATACTAGGAAAGAATTATTATAGTTAGAATTATCAAATTAGGAACCTGTGGGGAACACGTAAACCCTAGTTACTTTATTAATTGATTAAACTCCAACATTTGAATCTGTTAGTTGTCTCCTTTAATTTAGCTAGTTATTTTCATTCATTTAGAAATAAATCCCCCCCCCCCCCCTTTTTATTGTCAATGTTCTCTAAGGAAATAATTGACTAAATAATAGTAATAATAGATTGAAATTAAGTCTGAATTATTTTCCTCATGGGAACAATCCTAACCTCATTAGTTGGGTTCTTTACTTGATACAACCGCTTTACTTCTTATTTGAGAAGTAAGTTTGAGCGTATCATGGAACATGACAACATCCCCAGACATGAGGCTCACCAATGACTTAGGAAAAGATCCAAGTCTTCCTTATAATGGACCACAAACTTCTTAATGGCCCAAACCTAAATTGTTTGGTAAAAGGGAAGAATATGGGTTAGTGCAAACCACATGTACTAAGTATGACTTTTATGCACAAAATCATCAATGCTTGAGAAAAGGCACAATTCAGTCAAAGCCATACTTAATATCAATTAACTCAACATACACATATGAAGAAACCTTACCCCTAGAACAAGAACCAGGTTCTTGTAATTTTGTCGTAACACAATAAAACAATGATTTATCGTGGAAACCTTCCTAACTCAAAGAAGGGAAAAACCACACCGAAGTTTTATAATAATTCAAGATTTACAACTCCGTTAATCAATGAATCTAACTATAAACTTCTACCCTTTTCGGTTAACTATAATCAAAAACTCTTCACTCAACAAGAAATCAAACTCGCTTCTTGTTTACAAAAGCTCTCAACTCTTCTTAACTCTAACCACCCAAGAAGTCAAACCCATTTCTTGTTTACAATTCTCACAACCTCTCTCCCAAGAAGTAAAACCCACTTCTTGTTACAATTCTCTCAAGACTCAACTCCCAAGAAGTCAAACCCACTTCTTGTTACAAATCTAGGAATTATTACAACTCAATAATAAACCTAGAATAAATCAACAAAGACTAATAACCCTAGACATTAATTGATCAAACTTCAATATCCAATAGTTCTGAATGGAACAGGTTTCGTGAACTTGATCCTTATGTTGCTTTGATGAAGGTGAACCTGTTCCTTACGTTTCTGTGACGAAGACCTGCGTTTTTTCTCCAGAAAATAATGCTCTCAAGATGATATATTTCGTGAATATGCAATGTCAATTGTTCTGGCTTTGCTGATAAATTCTCTCGATTTGTGTTAATGCAAAGATGCTTTTTTTTCTTCAACTTCTTGATCCTTTTATAGATTTGATTTGCCTTCAACTTCTACAAGGAAAGAAATTACAAATCCTTTTCCTTCTTGAACTTGTCCATATTTACTTCTTTTCTTATTTGATTTGAATTGTAACTTCTTTATTTCTTTCCTTCTTTGACTTGAATTGCTACTTTTTTATTTCTTTTATTCTTTATTTATTTCCATATTTGTTTCCTTCTTTTCCTTCTTTACAATTCTGCACTTTTTCTTCTTTGCCCCAATACTTTTTCTTCTTTGCCACAATCTCTCATAATTGTACACATACGACACCATTTCTTCACTTTATCAATCATCAAAACTACTTTATTTGCTCTCATACTTCCAACATTTTCCCCCTTTTAGATGATGATAACCAATGATTTGTTACACATCAAGACTCTTTGTTAGTGATCAAAACTTCAATTCTTTGTCATCCATCAAAACTACAAACTTCATGTTTTCTCATTCTCTAACAATTTCCCCCTTTTTGATGATGAAACAATATGAATATGTCTATCCACATTATATAATTTCCCCCTTTTGGCATCATTGAAAACCAATAACCAACGAACTCGAATAACATTCAATGAGTACAATATCATTTTCAACTCACAGCCACTTGGGCAACACTTTCAAGTACACTTTTGCTGACAAAATAGTTAGTTAATCTGAGGATATTAGTCATCTTAAACTTATACACAATTAAGATCTTCAATAAGAAATGAAATAAACAAATATGTACCAGTTTATGCCCTTAACAAAAAACATATGATATCATGAGTATGAGATAGACATAAGCACATCAAAGAGTCTAAAATTTGAGGATGAGGATTGGGATAAGGATTACTAAAGTGAGGAAGAAAGGGATGTTTACTGCCATTGATAAATTTTTTTCAGTATGCCCATTGTGTACCAACTTCTTTATTTTGATCAGTTTTCTTAGAATGTGAAATTTCATCAAGAGAAACATGAGGTACGTCATCATTTTTTTTTTTGAATTCTACTCCGTAACATTTTCATTCCTCCGTGATTTTTCTTGATAGCCTTTTTCTTGAAGGAGTATCAACTACAAGTAAGAGATTCACCACATTTTGGTGCACAAAGAGATGTGTTTATTAATAATGAAAGCAAACATCAATTTATTTCTGTGAGGATTGTTCCCCCTAAGAGATATACAAGTTATACGCTTGGAATGGATGAAATATCAATTTGGAGTTTGTGAACCCGATTCAGATGTGGGTGGTAAAGCAAGGTTCCCCCTAAATTAAAGCATGAGTGATTTCAATACTGAGATTTTCATCATTAGAGAAGTTTGAGATTGAACGATGCTTATTGTCAAAGAGGGTTCTTGGTGATCTTTAAGAAAGTTGAATTTTTGATGATTGACCAGGTTCATTAGTGCTTATGTTTGACCCAAACTCAGGAAATTAATGCATTGAAAAAGGATGGTACATACCTGAGTATTACAGAGAAACCAGGTTCCCCTTTTTTTGTGTTTCTCCATGATTTACTTAATGGTGTTAGCAAAGAGTAGATATAACATCCACAGACTTTCTAAACATTGTTTGAGATGCGATTTGAGTGTGTACCATGCTTTGACTGATTTTTCTCAAATCCTTCATATTGAAGGCCTTCACGAGAATGTCGCATCATCATATTCTCCCAGATCAAATGAATCTCAAGCTGATTCACAGAGAACCAACCCTTGTCAATTTTCAATACCTTCCAATGAATAATAAGGACCATGTTCACACAACGAAGTTCCCCCTAAAGGTGTACCATACTCTTACTTCCCGATTGCTCTATTATTCCCCCATTCTTCAGAACCATAGATTAGTAGTAATTCATGTTGCAGGTGCATCAATGATTATTAGATATGAACCGGGTTCATATGCAGTGTTCCCTAAATTTGCATTATCAAAGATGTTTGATATCATGTCGCTTTTTTCAACTTTTTTTTTACGGAAAAGGGCCTAAAATACCCTCAAAGTATTGAAAATGGCACAAAATTACCCTCCATCCACCTATTGGCTCCAAAATATCCTTCCCACCCACCTATTGGGTCCAAAATACCCTTGTCATCCACCTTTTGGTTCAAAATTGACCACTTATTTAACAGTTTTATATTTAAACTATTTAAATATTTTTTTAAATACGTGGCGCTCAACTATTTGTTATAATTTAAATTTTTAATATAATTTATAAATCAATCCACTACCCGCCCATTACTAATTAAACCCCTCTAAATTAATAAATTCGTAACATTATTAATGCAACAACATATTAGCTACTACCAATTGAGTGTTTTTAAAAATTTGAGGCAAAAATATCTATAGAAGTAAATTAGTATACATTCAAGTGTCTAAATAAAATTACCGATAAACTTAAAAGTTTGACTATGTTTATCTTAATTATTCTTACATCTCAATTATGTGATGTTACTTCATAGGTAACTTTTTTTAAAAATAATATATTAAAGGTTTTAAAACAAATAATAAATATTTATAAAATTATATTTTAAAAAAATGCATGAATTAATTCGGGATGTATTACTTCTTTACCTTTAATCATAAATTTTTCATTCGATCTTGAAAGAAAGTGTCCTCCTAAATAAGCGGCTAAACCTAAATTTAATTGGAGCTTTGATTCGGACTCGGATAATTTTGAATGTTATTTTCAGAAATCTATAATTTCATCGTGTTTTAGTACTGTTTATGTTGATATTGATATTATAATTGAATTATTAATTGGGTGAGGTTTAGTTAGTAATTAGTGGGTAGTGGGTTGGTTTATAAATTATATTAATAAATTAAATTATAACCAATAGTTGAACGTCAAGTATTTTAAAAAATATTTAAAGAGTTTAATTTTAAAACAATTAAAAAAGTGGTCAATTTTGAATCCAAAGATGGATGACAAAGGTATTTTGGAGCCAATGGGTGGATGAAAAGGGCATTCTGGAGCCAATAGGTGGATGAAGGATAATTTTGTATCATTTTCAATACTTCAAGGGTATTTTAGGCCCTTTTCCATTTTTTTTATCTTGTCTCTTTCATTTTTCTCATCCTTTTCAAGGAATAAACTGCCTCCTTGAAATCAAAGAGCGAGAGAAATTTTTCTATCATTTTTAGCACTTGTTTGGAGCATGCACCATTCATGTACCAAGTTGGCCTTTTTCTTCTCACCTTCACCTGAAACACTAGTCAAAGATTAGTCTTGGGAACCCAGATTAGCTTGGGCCCCTTTATGTGAGTAAAAGGATGAATAAGATTTCTTCTAGCCCATAAAGGCAAATAACAAAACCTTTTATTTGAAGCATCCGTATCAATCTTTTCCTTTTTGGTGAACTTAACATTTTTCTGAAAAGCCTCAAATAAAGCTTTACATTGATTCTCTAAATGACCTGAGTTTCCACAATGAGTGCATAAACTTTTAGACATGTGAATAGTGTGTGACACAAGATTATTCTGTTTTTTAAAACCTATCCCACTTCGACTAGTGATTTGTCTTTCTTGAATCTGAGTTAAAATTTCAGAGGACCTGGTCCATCTAAGATTTCGTTCCAGATCCAGTTTGGTATGATCAAGATTTTTTTATAGCAACCTATTCCTTTCTGTTAAATCTTGACAATTTATGGTTAACAATTTTATTTTTTCTTCTAGAGCTAATTAAAGTTCACTAGCAGAGTTTTTGCCCTTGTGACTTAACTCTGAGATTTTAATCTGTTCTTTTAATTTGTGTTGAAGAAAGTGATTGTGTTTCTCAAGATTGTCATTGACTTCTCTTAAAGATGCATAATTTTCCATCAGTTGTTCTCTTTCAGAATTGATTGACTGATATGCATCTATAAGAGTACTCAATAAGGACTCTAATTCCTTTTTAGAATATGATTCAATATTTACTTTGATGTAATGAAAACTTACCTTGCTTTGTTTGTCATCATCTTCAGAATCTATTTCAGCAATGAGTGCAAGAAAATCATATTTATTTGATTGTTCTATTGCAAGTAGTGACTGATTTTCGAACCTTCCATCCTCAAATTCTTCTTATGATAAATCCCCCATAGCGACAAAAGCTCTTTTTGTTGAAAGATTTGCTTGTTTATTGGTCATTCTTCTGTTTGTGGGAATGTACTTATCATTCTTGATTTCCTTTTCTTTTTCCTAATTATTTCTCTTTTTCTCTAGAGCTTTTAATGGACAAAACTTGACAAAGTGATCCAAACTTCCACACTTGTGACATACTTCATCTATAGGATTTTCAGTGATTTTTTGAGAGTTTCTTCCGTGGAATACTTGTCCCATTTTTAACATTCTTGAGAACCTTTTGGTCATTAACGCAATGTTTTCGTCCTCAAAATTTTCTGTTGTTGTGCCTGTAAGAATCAGGTTCTTCTCCTTTTCTTATTTTTTCTTGAGTTCATAGGTCATGATATCTCCGATGAGTTCATCCATATCTAACTTATCTAGATCACGGGCTTTAGTAATGTCTTCTACTTTGCTTTCCCAAGATTCTGGAAGAACACTCAAAAGCCTTCTGACTGCCTTCCCACTGGGAATTATTTCACCTAATGAGTAGATTTCATTAATGATAGCAGTGAACCTGGTGTGCATCTCTTGGATTGTTTCACCTTCTGCCATTCGAAACAGTTCGTATTGTCTGTTTAAGTTATCAATTTTAGACTTCTTTACCTTAGTTGTTCCTTCATGCGCAGTTTGCAAAGTTTCCCATATTGCTTTTGCATCTTGACATGATGTATTCGATTGTATTCATCTGGACCTATTCCGCATATCAAGAGCTTTTTCGCTTTAGCATTGTTCTGAATTGCAAGTTTATCTGCAACATTCCATTCTTTCCTATCTTTTGGTACTTGAGTGGTTCCATCAATTCCATTCTTCATGGGTATGGTTGGAACGTCCAACGCGACTCCCCATAGGTCTGGATTTTCTCCTAGTTAATGATCCATCATGCGATTCTTCCACCATCCATAATACTTTCCATTAAACAATGGTAGTCGAGTTTGAGAAGCTTCTTCCTGTGGTGTAGGTGGTGCAGCCATTAATCCTTTTCAAGATTTTAGTCTTTTAATGAAAAGACATGCTCAGATACCAATTGAAGAAACCTTACCCCTAGAACAAGAACCAGATTCTTGTAATTTTGTCGTAACACAATAAAACAAAGATTTATCGTGAAAACCTTCCTAACTCAAGGAAGGAAAAAACCACACCGAAGTTTTATAATAATTCAAGATTTACAACTTAGTTAATCAATGAATCTAACTCTAAACTTCTACCCTTTTTATTTAACTATAATCGAAAACTCTTCACTCAACGAGAAGTCAAACTCGCTTCTTGTTTACAAAAGCTCTCAACTCTTCTTAACTCTAACCACCCAAGAAGTCAAACCCACTTATTGTTTACAATTCTCACAACCTCTCTCCTAAGAAGTCAAACCCACTTCTTGTTACAATTCTCTCAAGACTCAACTCCCAAGAAGTCAAACCCACTTCTTGTTACAAATCTAGGAATTATTACAACTCAATAATAAACCTAGAACAAATCAACAAAGATTAATAAACCTAGACTTTAATTGATCAAACTTCAATATCCAATAGTTCTGAGTGGAATAGGTTTTGAGAACTTGGTCCTTAGGTTGCTGTGATGAAGGTGAACCTGGTCCTTGCGTTTCTGAGACGAAGGCCTGCGTTTTTTATCCAGAAAATAATGCTCTCAAGATGATATATTTCGTGAATATGCAATGGCAATTGTTCTGGATTTGCTGATAAATTCTCTCGATTTGTGTTTCTGCAAAGATGCTTTTTTTTCTTCTACTTCTTGATCCTTTTATAGATTTGATTTGCCTTCAACTTCTACAAGGAAAGGAATTACAAATCCTTTTCCTTCTTGAACTTGTCCATATTTACTTCTTTTCTTATTTGACTTGAATTGTAAATTCATTTTTTTCCTTCTTTGACTTGAATTGCTACTTTTTTATTTCTTTCCTTCTTTATTTATTTCCATATTTGTTTCCTTCTTTACAATTCTGCCACAATCTCTCATAATTGTACACATATGACACCATGCCTTCACTTTATCAATCATAAAAACTACTTTATTTGTTCTCCTACTTCCCAACATTTTCCCCCTTTTTTATAATGATAACCAATGATTTGTTACACATCAAGACTCTATGTTAGTGATCAAAACTTCAATTCTTTGTCATCCATCAAAACTACAAATTTCATGTTTTCTCGTTCCCCAGCAACATATATGGAATATCATAAATCAACCCAACATGTAAGTAACTCAAGCAACACTTGTGCAGTGTCAAGAATGAAATCCCATAACCCCATCCAAGACTAAATATCACATTAAACAACCCACTTCATACTTAGGACATATTCTCATATCCTATAATAACATGATTCATACATCAATACTATTCATAGCTTATCAACACAATCATAATCATAATCATAAAAGAACACTATTAGAACCATCCCTTAGTATTCCACATGTGCAATGTGTAAGAGAAGTTTCGTACCCTCCCTCACACTATGTAGTAGCCTTTATGACAACCCTAATACGAGTTCACATACTTAACTTGTTCATTTACATTACAATAGGGAAAGAAGTGCAATTGTCATGACCCGGATTCTTGAATCCGAATCGCAATCGGCGTCGTTGACCTCTCAGAGGTTGCAGACAAGCCTCTTCTTGCATTCATCTAGTTAAATTTGCGGAAAATTTAGAACTTTTTAAACGTATGAAGTATACATAGACTTCATATAATTATTAACTATCTACATCATATACTAAGCTCAAAGTAAAGAACAACCATCTATCATAAAGAATCAATTCGAAACAGAACATGAATATATCATAAAAGTTTGCCAAACACGACCTTATTACAAAGCTTTGAAATGAAAGTATGAAATAAGCTCTAGGGAAAACATCCACTAGATATGTCTACTACTAGGCTTGACTAAAACTGTAGCATCCTCGAAATCAAGAGGACCTACCACATGGTCTTGAGAACGCTGATGTCCAAACTGCTGCAATGAGTCTTCAATCTTCTCTCTGACCTGCACCTATAAAAATAGTAAATTGCATAGGGTTAGTACACCACTTTTACTAAGTATTGGTGTATGCACATATACACATACGACTATGCATGATCAAGGAAAGCTCTTCCTAAACAACATGTCATTTCTGGAAAGTGTAGTCACTAGACTTTCCTAATACATTAGTTGTGAGTTGTGTTATGAATATGATGTATTTTAATGCATTCAAAACACACAACTCATTTTCTATGTGATTACAATACATTAGAATCATCAACATATTTTTAGAACAACTCGGGCAAAGATTTGAAATTTAGTATCCCCTAACTCGAGAGCTTTATTATTGAAACTTAGTTTATTTTTCAGTCTTTTTCTTCTTCTTAATGTGTAGTTCAATAATTCCTTTGGTCCTATGTTTTACTTACAAGTGCAATGATTCACCGTAGTCCCATACCCACAATGAATCAAGTAAGTAATCCAAGGACTAAGAAATGTTTTCACTATCCTTACAATGAGTCATTTATTACATTATATATATTCATTAACACTTCATAAGCCAGTCTCTATTGTCCATGCCACTTATTTCATCATCTTCATGTTAGGGAAGTTATGACGCTTTGATTTGCTATTATGTTTCTACTCCCCTTTACTGGCATCATATAAGAAGTCATTATAAGCCAATCTTATTTGGCTTTGCCCATTATTTGTTGAAACTTCATTGGTATTGATATTGACAATTGACATTCTTAAGCTCTTACTTTCATAGCTCACTTTGAATATACATTCCATCATCTTTCTTTTTTGCTTTCTTAGAGACATCTTTAGAAGTAAGATCATGAGAAATAACAAGAAATCTAGTGTCTTCCCCACACCAAAAAGAGGTGTTTCACCAGTTAAAATGAATCTAGATCATGTGAGCTACTCATGAAATCCAGTGTCTGCCCCCACCGAAAAGAAGTGATTCCCGGCTAAGGCGAATCCATCTCAGGTGTTTACCCCACACCGAAAGGGATGGCTCACGACTATTGTGAACCAAGAACATATTTTTGAGAATTAACCGACACAGATCATATGAGCTAAACATGAAATCATGTGTCTATCCCACACCGAAAAGAGGTGATCTCACTGGCCAAGGAGACTACTTATCCACCTCGGTGGTAGCCTTGTCTCATGAGACTTACACGTGCAAGCACATGCTCATAACTAATCTATCGGTGCTTTTCTCACTTTCATTATCTTCTTTATCTTTTAGAGTTGACTCAAACATTATGGAAGCTTGCTTATCGATTGAGATTTACTTACTCTATTGATGACTCGTTATCCTTACTTTACATTGATGAAATGTGAATTTTCCTTACATATCATCCTTTGGTGTTAATGTGACTAGTCTCACACATTCTAACACTTTCATTCGTGAGTATTTTTAACATAGTAGCTTAGGTGTAAGTGAGACTTGTCTCACTTCCTTTAACACCTCATTTTGGTCATTTCTTTAACCTAAACCTCATTAATTATGTTATTACTCATGTTACTTACTTACTTTAGTGTAGTAGATTCATATTATTGATTATGGACGATGAGCACTTCATTCAATGAGTTTCATAAGTTCATATAATTCTTGTAGAACATGTTGGGAGTTGTCCCAATGAATGACATGCTGTTGGATATGTATTCATTGAATTAGTTTAGAAGTGCTTATGCTGTCATTTCTTTACTCTAACTACACAAGATTGACATATGATTAGTCTTGGCCTAAACACTTGGATATTAAACTACATAATCATTTTTGTTGGCATAAGCCAATTTTACGTGTGTTCATATTTAAATTTAATATGTATGAACCATTAGCCAATACTTTAATCATTTAACATAAATTTATAGCCATTTGCATGCATCCTTTTGGGACAATGTACTGTCAGCCAATTTATTGGCATAAGATACGCAATACACTGAAGATGTGAATTCATGGAGGTCCTTTTAACCAATCTTAGACTTTAGGGATAACATTTTTGAACATCTTGGACAACATCATATTAACATTTGATGAATATAACATATTCATAACGTCACCATAACTGCAAGTCAACATTCGGACAAACACATCAAAACTTAAATATTTACGGACGTAACTAGCATATCCTCGATTCTTAATCCACGTTGTAAACATTTAAATTCATACGGTTACAATTCCATAGGTTCATTCGACATTCATAATTCAAGAACCCTACACATCAAGATCAGCCAGCCCCACATACCAACAACATGATCTCTGACCTATTCAACATTGAAATCGTACAAAGATACTAGGGAAAGGAAGTTCGACGAGAACGATGGAAGCAACCCTAGTTTTCAAGATCTCATGAATCGTCCGAAGGAAAGTACTCTTGGAGAAAGAATTCCAGGAGAGAAACTCATACCTTTAGTAGAACTTAATCTACGAACACCACCTTGAACGAAACCTTGAAGAACCCTTGAAATCGCCTAAGAACATCTTATGCAACTTTTCCATTTTTCTTTGTTGTTTACTGTTTTGCGTTTTTCTGAAATTCTTAGTGATTGAACGTGAGTCTAAGTCTTAGGAACTGATATTGACTCATTCAACTAAGGTTTAATAAGTTAATTTAATAAACTAATTAATTAATGACCAAAATGTCCCTCCTAAGTTGACTAAACATACGAGAATGCTGACTTGACCGAAAATCTAGAATTTGGTGTTGACTATGGTTTTGGTCAACATTTTGACTTTATATTAATTAATTAAATCCTAAATTTAATTAATTTAGTGAAATAGGGTAAGTACTAAAGTACCCCTAAGTCATTGGAACCAAAATCAACCCTTTAGGACCATCCTAGGTTAAGTACTAGGATGTTTCTTGAATTATACTAGGTTAGTATAAGGATTTCGTTTTGACCATTTAAACTATTTAATTAAATTACTAATTTAATTGATTAGGTAACCTAAGGTAATTACTAAAGTAGCCTTAAGTCATTAAGATCATAACCAATCCTTTGGATCATCCTAGGTTAGGTACTAGGTTGTCTTTTTCTCGTCTTAACCATAATCTGAAAATTGTTTTGTGATTTCGGTTTTTCCCCTTTAAATTAATTCAATTAATTAATTATCTATACTAGGGTAATTACTAAAGTATCCCTAAAGTTTTAGGACCTTAACTAACTCTTTGGACCATCTTAAGTTACGTACTAGGTTGTATCTTTAACTAGTACTAGGTTAGTGTCAACCCGGTTTAATCCTAGGTTGTCGGGTGTACTAGTGGGTCCATTTAGGTTAGTACTAGATTACTTAGCTAGTTAGGACAGTTACTTAGAGCCTAGAGTTGGTTAGGTAGTTAGGCTCCACATGGAGGAACCCGTCAGCAAATGCTGCCCCTTAACTACCCTAACCGAATTTGGTTAGGGTGGTCCCCTCCTATGGCCGATTCTCACATGTTTTATCCATGTACTTGCACATGGTTTGGTTGTAATTTCCTAACTAACTATTCTTGATGTTCTATTTGGAATATTTACTTATCGTCCAAAGAACCCTCACTATGTCCTTGGGCTCTGCTTAATTTACATGATCATTTTAAATGGTCATGTGGAATGGTACTAGGCTTGACACTTGGATGCCTATTACTTCATATGTTTTGTTGAGATGTCATTTTTATTAGCTTAGGGTGTTCATTGCACGTACATTTCTTAAACAAGCTCATTAGTACTTAGAAAATTTGGCTAACACCCTTTAAGCCAATATTTTCTAATATGCCCAATATTTTGCTTATTTGGCCATTATATAGAAATTGGGTAATACGCCTTATCCAATTTTCTATACTATGCGCAATATTTCTCAATATTGGGCATTGGAAGACCTATGTATACCCAATACACATTCTTAGAGATCCATTGGGCTTTTCACTAGACATGTAATTTTCTAAAATGCTACAACAATAACCAACATGAGACCATGTGAGCTACATGGGATATGTTGTTCTACTCCCACACCGAAAAGAGAGGGTTAACACTTGCCTAAGGTATAACAATTCGTATGTAGATATCTAGGTGGATCTACTAAGCTACAATCCTATGTGGGCATATAGTTAAGGATCAAGGAGATTTTTACCAGAAACCTTGACTTACTAACGTGGAGGTTTCCATCTCATGAGAAAGCACATAGCTTTGGGATCCAAACTTTCTAGCGTGAGGAAACCCATGTGGGAGGTCGGACTTACATGAGACCTCCATCTCATTTACATGCCTTTTCGGTTCTAAGCAATTATTCCCTTTAGTAATCATCTTAGTTCAATCATACAAGTTCATATTAGTCCCTTCTAGACCCCTATGTAGACATCTTATCATATTAGCTAATAGGTCACCACAAGTGAGAACAATCTTTTCACTTTATACACCACATCACAAATGAGTAAACCTTTCACTTAGCACTTTATTATAATCATAAGAAACTACTTTCAATCATATAATAATCGTATGATAACATGCATACATAATTCATGTCTAATTCAATGTCTTAGGGTTAGGGATGAGGAATACTCAGCATCAACATCACAACCACACATTAGACATAGAAACATTACTATCTAAGTAACTCATAATTCATAAATGAATCCAAGAAGAACCAATCAACATACCTCTTTGTCTCTTCCAAGAACCTTCATACTTCCATTACCAAGAATACATAACCAATTACATAAACAAGGTAAATTCAAGAAGCATTTACATAATTAACAACAATGTCGTCAATCTACATGCTCATAATCCTTACAATTCACCATATCAATTCAAGGTTTTCATGAAATTGCGGAAAGAAATGGGTCTAGGGAAATATCATAGGAAATTATCAATTAACCATCAATACATATTTAAACAACAATAACTCATCACAATTCAACACATTTGATTAACAATTTCGTTTTTCAAAGAAGGCCCATGTGAGGAGAAAAACCCTAGTTTTGGGAGATTTAAAATCATCTTTTTGGAGGGACCTCTTGGGGAAAAGAATCCCAAGTGTTAAAGAAACCATACCGTAAATATGAATAGCCACGAAATTTGAGTAGAACTTTGGAGGATTTGGTCTTCTTCTTCAACCTTCAAAGCTTCTTCAATGGAGGATGACAGAGATAGAAAGAAGAGAGAGGTGAGAGCTTTTGAGTTTGATTTGGGGATTTGATTTTTGTGGGAAATTGTGGTGAAAACTGATTTAAAATCAATATATAACCATCCCTTAAAATACCCAAAAGACCCCTCAGTTCAATTGACCTTTTAATGAAGTCAAACTCGAATGCAAATTTCAGATTTTTCGTCGAGAAATAAGTCCACGTCGCAGAGCTTTTCCCGCATGATTTTTGAAAATAATTTTTGAAACAGTAGAGTCCGCGATGTGCCTGCGACTCAGACTTTATTTTTGACCAAAGGTCCACCAAGTCAGCAACGTGAACCCATTTCTCCCATGTACATTTTGGCTGCTCTTTGGCATCTTGCTTGGCCATGTTTCGGGTCACTTCGTGGACGCCTAGGGCAACCCTTGGGGGTTGGACCTGAATGTTTCCACCCTATATACTATAATTTTACCTATTTAAAGTTTTTTTACAAGTTTTAGACTTCATATGACACTCCCAAACCTTCACCAAACATAGGGTTATCTACTAGTTCAATTCCACTAGTTTTCGGACGTCAAGGTCTTTCTTTGACGTTGTGACTCTAACACCTCCTAATTAAGTTTAGTACTATCATTTTAGGTCTAAAACATCATTATTCAACATATGAGTCTCTAGTAATTGAATTACGGGGTGTTACACATGACTTGTGCCACCTTTGTAAGGAGTTTCTCATGATCCTCTGATTCTGGCTAGTCATGAAAGAATCTCCAGAAAATTCATTAGAAGTCACAACATTACAGTCTCTCTACCCGTGTGTGTGCATATTTCGCTTACCAAGGGCAATAGCATGATTAACTAAAAAGTCTATGTTCCAAGCCTGGATGATTATCGTAAAAGATTCCCAACATATCATATGATTCTCGTTCTTGAAAATCCACACATTCCCTTAATCTCACTTTGTTCGAATGGTTTGGTCCTCTGACAAGGACATCTCTTTCTCTGCTTTAGATCTTGTAACATTTTTCAATGCTATGACCTGTTTTCTTGCAATGTCTACAAACAAGATTTGACTTCTTGTGATTAAAGTTTCGTTTTTGTCCCCTGAAATCGTTTTTGTAACATTTTTCAATGCTATGACCTGTTTTCTTACCATGCACGCAAAATAAGCACGAAGAGAATGCTAAATCTATAAACACTGTCCTGTTTTTTTGTTTGTTTTCTGAGTTAGTGTTTAGTATTTGTATTGGGGCCGGACTAAATCCAAATTTGTCCCATATTGGAGGGTAAAATACTCCCAAACGAAGGCAATTCAAACTCGAAACACCTTATTAAGAATGAAAAACTACTTACTACTTTACCACAATTCTCGTTGATAAAACTACAAATGTTATCCACATTGAAGGGAGTCCATCTTTAACAGCCTACTAGTTGCCTAATACAAACAAAATGAAAAACCAACAAAATAAGGGCCAAACAAAAGTAGCTTGAAGGACCCATAACTTTCACAAATTTATCACTCAAGAAAAGGGGAGAAGATAATGAGGATAGGCAGTTTTGAGCTAGAAATTTTAGCTACTACAGCCAAATTCTCCATCATGCAACAGTTGGTATGGGCCACATTTTTTGTTGCTTAGAAAGACTCACATTTTTCCTTTAAGAGATTAGATTTCTATATATATTTTTTTCAATGGCTATAATCCAATATCCAAATAGTAGGCCCAACTCAAGAGGAGATAACCCCTTTTCAACCATCCAAAATGTACAAGGAAAATGTGTACATGAACAATTTGATTTTGTAGTAGAATTTCCCTATGTGGGATATCATCAAGTTCAATATTTTTTTTTAAATCAGAATGTTGAATGCCCCAAATAGATTAAAATGAAGAAAAAAAAATCTCATTGCCATAGACACATGAAACTCTAATGGCGAAAGCGACATCTTTACCAATGAACCAAAATGAAATTACAAACTCAACATATGTAGTGTACAAGTTTAGGTACATCAATGTGCCTAATTTCTATCCTAATCTTAGATTTATTATCCATTTGATGTCGTCTCGATTCATTATCTCATTCAGAAGAGTAGACCAGCAAGAATAGTAATGGAGATCGCCTAAGAAACTTGTTTAGCTGCAGCTACAACAGCTTCTGCTGTAATACCAAACTCTTTGTATATCTTATCAGCAGGAGCACTAGCACCAAACCCGTCAACCCCAATAGCTTTTCCTTTATCGCCAACAAATTTTTGCCACCCGAATGTTGATCCAGCTTCAATGCTAACTCTAGCTGTAACAGATGATGGAAGGACACTTTCCTTGTATTCAGCTGATTGTTCATCATAAAGCTCCCAACAAACAAAGGAAACAACCCTCACTGTCTTTCCTTCTTTCTTTAGTTCCTCAGCAGCCTTGACAGCAATTTCCAACTCGGAACCAGTACCGATCAAAATGACATCAGGTTTGTTGTCTGAAGAATTGTCTGATACAATGTAGCCACCCTTTGCTGCTCCTTCAATAGAAGTTCCCGCAAGTTGTGGCAACTTTTGCCGAGAGAGGGCAAGGATTGATGGTGTTTTCCTCTTAAGGACAGCCACCTTGTAAGCTCCTGCTGTCTCGTTGCCATCTGCTGGACGGAACATCAGAATGTTGGGCATGGCACGGAAACTAGCCAAGTGCTCAATGGGTTGATGAGTTGGACCGTCTTCTCCTAGACCAATTGAATCGTGAGTCATAACATAAATAACTCCAGCTTCAGACAAGGCTGATATTCTCATGGCTCCTCTCATGTAGTCAGTGAACACAAAGAAAGTAGCACAATATGGGATCAAGCCAAGGCTGTGTAGAGCAATCCCATTACATATCGCTCCCATACCATGTTCACGAACACCAAACCTTAAGTTACGCTCTTCTGGAGTGTTCTTTTGGAAGTCACCAAACATTTTCAAAAGAGTCATGTTTGATGAAGCAAGATCAGCACTACCACCAAGGAAACCAGGTACAACCTTGGCAAGAGCATTAAGGTTTTGTTGTGACAAGTTTCTCGTGGCATCAGCTGGGCTCTCGGGAGTGTAAGTCTGAGATCAAGACACATAACAAGTACACGATTAAGATCCTAAATTCGATACTGCAAAAGATACAGAAATTATCAGTTCTTAGCAACAAGTTACTCACAGGAAGAGCTTTCTCCCAGCCAGCAGGTAGTTCACCAGTAATGATGGATTTCAAATCTGCAGCTTCCTCTGCATACTTCTTCTCATATTCAGCAAACTTAGCATTCCATTCAGTTTCAAGGGAAGCACCCTCCGGTGTATGACGGCTCCAATGGCTGCACATAATAACCAACATAAGTAACTGCAACAGGTTAAATACATCGAGGAAATGAACATGTTATAGTACCTCTTCACATCTTCAGGCACATGGAAAGGCTCATAAGGCCATCCCAGGTTATTTCTAGTTGCTTCGACTTCCTTTGCTCCAAGTGCACTACCGTGCACACTGTAAGAGTTTGCCTTGTTAGGAGAGCCAAAACCAATCGTTGTAGTTACCTGTCGGGAGAAAACAACAGTCAAAGCAATGTTTGTTAGGTTCTTTTAATATCTCTTCTTTCAGTTCACAACATAAACTTCAAGTGTATATTGGACCTTGATCATAGTAGGTTTGTCTTTGACAGCTTTAGCTTCCTTAATAGCTGCACGAATCTCATCATAACCCGTGTTACCATTCTTCACCCAGATCACGTGCCATCCTAGAGCCTCGAAACGAGCAGAAACATCCTCAGTGAAAGCAATTTCTGTGTCTCCGTCAATGGAAATGTGATTATCGTCATAGAAAGCAATCAGCTTTCCAAGTCCCCAATGGCCAGCAAGGGAACAAGCTTCATTTGAGATGCCCTCCATCTGACAACCATCCCCAAGTATAACATATCTGAACAGCCAACAACAATTGCCATCAGTCAAACTAGAGTATACAAAACGAAAACGATCTTAGGAGCAAGCACTACATCAAAATGATTTATGGAAGCAATTGATCAACAACAATAGCTTATTGCCACTAAATATGTATGTTTAACGACAATTAGCACTCTTCGTAAATGTTCCTAAAGCCTATAGCAAGATTGGATCCAAAGACATTTAACTAATGTCATTAAAGACTTTTAGCATGTTTTATTAATGTATATATTTATTGCAGCTAAAAGTTATTTTTGTCGTAGTAAAGGAAACACTCTTACGTATAGTGGTCAACAATCTCAGCGTCAGGCTTGTTGAATCGAGCAGCCAAGTGCTTCTCGGCAACAGCCAATCCAACAGCATTGGCAATACCTTGCCCCAGAGGACCTAAGAACAAACAAAACAAGATAATAATCAATCATATCGACTCACAAATCAAACATATGGAACCTAATGTATAGCACGACGATACATATATACAAACCAATCGTATCAAAATACACTAACCAGTAGTGACTTCAACGCCAGGTGTCTCAAAATTCTCAGGGTGACCGGGAATTTTGCTTCCCCATTGACGAAAACTTTTCAAATCGTCTTCCTAATCAATTATTAGTACCAAAAACTATAATCAGCAAGACATAATGAATACAAACACACAAATCATAATCCGAATTTCAAACATTTTCAACAATTCACATAACAAACACAATTATTTTTTTTTCGAGAAGAAGAATTAGACCTGAACAGAGTCGTAACCAGCAAGATGAAGAAGCGCATATTGCAGCATACAACCATGACCAGCAGATAGAACAAATCGGTCACGATTAAACCAGTAAGGATTCTTGGGGTTATATTTCATTACTTCATCATACAATATATGACCCATTGGAGCACATCCCATGGGTAAACCAGGATGACCGGAATTAGCTTTTTCAACAGCATCAATAGCCAAAAATCGAATGGTGTTAACAGATTTTTCAACAATGGCTGCATCAGTTTTCTCTAAAGTCTCTACAGCTGAGGATGCACGAACAGAGAAGTGTTGTTTAGTGACGGTAGTGGAAGGAAGAATACGACGGTGAGAGGAAGTGAAAGGGGTGGATTTAAGGCCAGAGAAAGTGGAGAAAGAGATAGAAGGAGAAGAGGAAGAAGATGAGCCATGGCGAGGGAGAGAAGGAGAGAAAATAGCTTGAGAAAGAGTGAGAGAAGATGAAGAAGCCATGGCTCTGTTTGTGTGTGTTGAATGAATGAATGAATAAAGATGAGGATGAGAAATAGGTAGATATAGAATTTGGATGATGTTTTGTGGATGAAATTGAAAATGTGAGCCGTTGGTTAGTTATTGGAGAGAGAGAGAGCAAGGATTACTTCTTTTGCTTATTTTGGCTCCTTATGGGTTAGAGAGAGAGAGAGAGTGACAAATTGACAATTTGTACCTAACTATTTTTTTATTTTGTGTGTATTAACTTATGGTTGTTTCGTCAAGAATATTTTTTTTTTGGAGAGTTCAACAACATATTCAATGAAATCTTATAAATGAAGTTTGAATAAAGTAGAGAGTACATGCAGTTTATGCAGACTGGTTATTTCTAAATTCGAGTGCAGCAAATTTCCAATACAAAGAAAAAGTATCTAGAAAATATAATTACTAATCCGGCGAACCAAATCCATACAAGGGTTATACCCCAAAAGTTCCTAAGCCTAGATCATGCCGTGGAAAATAAGAAGGAACTGAAAGTTGCATAAAAACGATTTTGTATGGGCCCTTTCACGGACCGCGAAGGGATCCATTGACCAAAGCTCAGGTTGGGAAAATTCCCAAAGAGAGGATTCATGAACACTATGGACAGTAGAAGCTTTCACGAGCCGTGGACTGATTCATGAACCAAATAACCCAGAACTCAAAAGTTTTATCCTCTACGGATACTTGTACGACCTGTGGATGAATATACGACCTGTAGAGGCATCCATAGAAGATGACCCTCAGGACTCAGATTCGCTCTACTTTCATGGACACCTTCACATACCATGAAGTGGTGTACGGTCCGTGGAAGACGTTCGTAGACGACTCCGTTAGCTATTAAGTCATGGTTAATTGGGTCTTTGTCACTTTTTTTAATTCATATATTATGGCGTTTTAAGTGACATTAGATAGATTTTATCATCCTAAGACTCCCAATTCCCTCGTAACTTTTCCAAATTAGATTCTTCTCTCTCAAGTTTCCTCCCAAAGCAAGAACTAGGACTCCAAGCTTCAAGTTTTCATTCCAAGAACCAAGCCAAGGTTTTTCTACTATATGTATGTGGAAGTTTTATCAATGGATATCCCTTCACCCATTGAGATCCAGAGAAACTTTAGAATTTCAAGATTATGAATCCTACAAGATAAAACATTCTATGATCTTTGTCTTCAGTCAATGTAAATCAGATTTCCTCACAATTTTACCTAAATTACATTGTTTTAATTATGAAGTTCATGTTATCAATGCTATTTCTTGAACCCTAAGTATACAAGTATTTTCATGATCAGAGAACTATGTTATTTTCATATGCTTATCTTAATTATCAGATTTTCATGAATTATGATTCTTTTGAATGAAGTTTTTTTCCATATATTTTCACATATTATGATTATGATGCTTTCAGATAAAGTATCCCTCACTATGATTTCAGTTATCGTGATCTATGAACTACTCAGTATGCATTAGTTATCAATATAATGTAGTAGAACTAGATTATTACTGTTTTCCAGATCTATACATGTTTTCGTTGAAAGTATACTTAGCATCAAGTAGAATTTAGGGATGAAGATCTCCATTTAGCTTCTATGGACCTTTATAGTAGTGATCTCTAAGATCCAAAATTACGTGCCACCATAGAATTTGTCTTAGATAGACATAAGCTTAGTGGATCAACAATAGCCCAGTTATCAGGTCCCTTAAGATGACAAGTGTTTAACACTCGCCTTTTGATGTGGTAGCAGTACACTAAATTCTATGCAGTTGCTCACTTGGTTTACGAGGCTTTTAGTATTTCCAACAAATCAGATTTTCAGTCATTGCATAACCTTGTATTCATATATTTCAAATCAATGTATACCTTAGCTTCCTGATATTTTACTTGGTTATTGCATAAACATATTTTACAGATTTAGTATGTTCAGATATCATGTTTATTATGCATATCCTTCATACTTAGTATATTAAACATATAGATCGCATATTTTCTGCCTACATTGTTTGATAATATAGATTTAACATTTCACATATAGCTCACAATTAGTATTATTCTGATCAGCAGTAGCCCAGTTGGTGATTCATCATCTCTTCTAGGACAACGCTTGTGTTTTCATTTGGTCACTATGTTCCATGTTGGATTCAGTTAAGAGTTTGTCATAACAACCCATATTAGTAGATACTTTTGAGACAAACAATTAGATTCTGCTTAGGTTGTTTCTTTCAGACTTCAACTCACTTTTAGTGGTATGTGCTTTACATAGATATTTTAGATTTAGCTTCCCTATTCATATTTTAGTTTTCTATTGAACTATGTTAATCTTAGTGTAATTCCATGACATGAGGTTAGCTTGGGATCACTTGTTGCTCTAAGCACCTTGTTGCGTTTAGGTATAGTCTTGCGTGAAATTGTTTTACTTCTTTGATTCAATATCTAATTAATGCTTATTGTTTTAATGGTGAAATTTATTTTTTGACTTCCTTTTTTTGTTAAATTTTTCATAGATGTCCTAAACATTTTGGTTTTTACAGATACAAAAAATAAATTATAGTGTAGATGCAAAAAAATAGTTTTATATTTTTTATTTTTAAAAATCTTTTTCTCTTTTTCCATTTCACACTTTTTTCTTTTTATTTCTCATATTTATACCTAAAAGAATGAAACAAAAAAAAAGGTAACCTGCACAACTCACACTACTTTGAGATCTAATATATAACTTAGGTTACACTAGTACCATATTATCTATCTTTTCATATATATGTATCTAGTATCAATTAGTATGTATAATAAGGAATATAATTAAAACTTATTAATTAAGGAGTGTGTCTAATTAAGAGATATGATCAAAAGTCATTAATTAAGAAGAAAATCATGTTAGCAACCAGTTTAAAGAATTTTGACATATCACAACTACTAAAAAAAAATCAAAGCAATCAAAATCATTACTTTTTTGACTATTTAGCAAACTTTAGACTTATTCACTAAGATTCATCAACTATTATTAAGATACATATATGCATGTTTTATCAGATACATATACATTGATTAAAAATCAAATACATATAATTTTAATTCAATAATATGTCAGATACATTAATAATGTGCCAAATGCATGAGTACATCTCCAATAATACATTCCCAATACATGCCCATATTTATTCGGATACCTACACACTTATTTAGATATAACAAATAGACACATATAATTTTAACTCAATAAAATGTCAGATACTTCAATAATTTCAATGCAATCTAAAAAGTCTATTTCTTATCTTCTTCCTTGTTAAGGTTCATCATAATTATATCACTGCATAAACCCTTTTTGCATTTGCAATAAATTACATACGGCAATGTCTTTCTAATTTTTTCATCAAAGTTATTGCTTTTTTTTTTTCATTTCTAAATTAAGTAGCGAAAAATATTGAGAATCGCAGTGGCAATTTCATGTTTTTTTTCGAGCAACGATAAATAAACATTCTTATCATCCGAAGAATCACTAGCCATGAAAGAAAACAAAAAAAAACCTATGTCAATGAAGTTTTATCTCAACTTTTAGAAGACAAACAAATTAGAGTCTATCATGGATACATGACTTTGAAAATGATTAACAGACACAACCTCATATTGTTGTGTTGTTTTAGATTTCAATTTTAAAGTTTTAATGGTGGAAGTGGAGAGAAGGAAGAAAGAGAGAAAACTGGCGATGGAAATAGAGGTTGATAAGAGAGAAATAATTGATTAACATGAAAGCTTGAACCGTGGATGGTTTAATTGTGCAAGTTTTTAATTTTTTTGGCAAATGAATATCTCATGGTATCTTTAATAATATATGATATAAAAATAGGGAAAACACATAAAAAACTTATGAACTTGATTGGACAATTTACGTTAACACTTTAACTTTACGGGTAATTCTTTATCCCTAATTTTGTTTCAAGTGAATTTAATATACCTTCAGAAATCTAGAACCACAACTCGTAAAGGTAGCTGTGCTACAAGCACCTCCACATGTCAAAAAAAATATTTTCACACATTTTGTAAAATAAAAAATCACCCACCCCAACCTTCAGCGTCCCTCAAAATTCCACCACCATAAATTTCACAATCCACCACCATTCACCAACTACTCCTCGCCCTGTTCCTCCATTACCACTGCCATCAAATTCACAACATTATCACTACTACCTACACCATTATTACAATCATCAACTCCAATACTCAATATCACCAGCAGCCGTCGACTCTATATTACTCATCACCAATAGTTGTGTCGCCTCCTTCACTGTTAATTTCATATTTCTTAACATACCATCATTGAAATCAACTCCAATATACAACAACATCACTGTCAATTTCAAAGTATTTCAATACCCATCACAAACATAAATGAATTTAAAAAATATTGTTATTAAAAATAGGGATAATGCAAAATTACCCCCTCAATTTATGCCCGAAATCTCAGAAACACACTTATAATATACTAAGGTCCTTTACCCCTGAACTTATTTTATTAATAATTTTCTATCCCTTTTCGGCCTACGTGACACTATCTTATGGGTTCAACGCTTGTTGGCTTATTTTTTTCAAACTAGTGCCACAAAGGCCGAAAAAGGTAAAAAATTACTTATAAAATAAGTTAATAGGGTAATAGATCCTTAGTATATTTAGTATAGTATCAGTGTGTCTCTCGAATTTGGACATAGGTTGAGGCGGTACTTGTGGATTTTTCCTTACAAATAACTATGTACTTTTAAAATAAAATTTAAAGCACAACAATCCCGTGTTCTTTTATTTATAAAAGTTATTTTACAAAGATTTTGATCTTTTATAAAATATTTTAAAGTTATTTTACAAAGTATTTTTTTATCTTTTATAAAATATTTTCTTAAAATTCATCAGACCACACCCCTCCTGCCCAAAAAGAATTGATAATATTTTTTTTACAAAAAATAAAATAAAATTCTTTCCATATATATATATATATATATATATATATATATATATATATATATATATATATATATATATATATATATATATATATATATATATATATATATATATATATATATATATGAAAATATTCTTTTTCTATTTGTGTATTGAATATACCAAAAAGAAAATTTGTTATTTTTAGAAAAGTCTTGTGACGAGTAAAATTATACTTTATATATATATATATATATATATATATGGGGTAGTAAAAATTCTTTTTCTATTTTTGAAAGCATAGGTTATGTGGGGTAGGGTATTTTTTTTTTAAAAAAGAATTGAAATAATATCTAAATTATCATTTGAAGAGATGGGGAGGAGGAGACGAAGTAACTTTTTTTTTAAAAGAAATAAAAAATTGGTGTGGGGGGCGTACGGTGAGAAGAAAAGTTGAAGTGGTATAAGAAATTTTATTTTATAATTTTTAAGGAAATAGTAATA
Organism: Solanum habrochaites; assembly: GCA_027704765.1. Classification (NCBI taxonomy): domain Eukaryota; kingdom Viridiplantae; phylum Streptophyta; class Magnoliopsida; order Solanales; family Solanaceae; genus Solanum; species Solanum habrochaites. The sequence goes on along the minus strand of JAKWJA010002498.1, from coordinate 9,587,830 downwards.
TTTTAATCTTTAATTTTAAGTGATACTAATGAGGAATAATTTTATAAAATGACAAATTAATAATATAAAATAAATATAGTAGCTATCTTTTGATTTATTTGTATTCCATAGCAAATTGTTTGTCAGTTCCTCTCTCCCTCATATTCTCGTTCCCACTCTCCCTATCTCGCTCGCTTATTCCTGTCCTCGCCTCTTTCGCTTTATACAATAGAATTGTATTGATTGTATTTCTAATTGTATAAAGTGAGAGAAAATTGTATAAACGCATGCAAATACATATATCATCGTTCTATATACTTATAATTATACAATACAAATATTTCCCTGCCTAAGTCTCTTTTGCCTTTCTCGTTTTATACAAATTCAAATTGTATATAATTTTTCTCTTTCTCGTTTTATACAATTCGATTCAATTGTATATTCCCGGCACAAGTCTCTTTTTTCCTTTCTCTCTTTCTCGTTTTATAAAATTCAAATTGTATATAATTTCTCTCTTTATCGTTTTATACAATTCAATTATGCATTTCTCGCTTTCTTGTTTTATACAATTCAAATTGTATATAATTTATCTCTTTCTCGTTTTATACAATTCGCTTCAATTGTACATGTATAGCGAATCATACATATATAAGTTTGCTATGGAGCGCAGTTATGCAAATTTTGCTATAATATACAAATATGAATTTTATGTTTGCTGTATGTGAAAGTTGTCCATTAATAATTTATTTAATTTTTATGAAGATGCATTACACTCCATCGTGAAAGTAAAATTAATATAATAGTCAACTAGGATACTTGTTTGATTGCTGGACCAGTGATTGTGGGATTAACATGAGGGGTTAACATATCTTTTTTTTTTTAATTATAGTCATCAATATATAGACGAAAAGATTTTGTATTCCAATTATTATGAAAACAAGTGGTGGATGTTGTCTGGCAGAAACTAGTCTATTATCCTCCAGCTAAAATCTACCTTATATATCTTCTCCTTATCAGAATGGTTGCTCCATAGCATATTCCTAATGTGCTAAAGTTGAAAGAAAAAAAAAATGTTGGAAGAAATTTATGTGTCACGATCAAAAATTAGTAAGGACCATGTTGACAACTATAATTTCTTGTTTAGAAAATTAGTGCGACCCTGTCACACACAAATCGAGAAATAATAATTAAACAACTACAAGATAAAGTTAAAAGTATATAAGTTCAGTCCATCCATACTCGAAACATAATGCAACAAGAGTAATATAAGAAGGAAAAATACTTGTACTCAGTAGGCATCATAGCTGACAATGTTGAGTAGGATAATTATAAAACGACTTGTCGTCTCTTTCTGATTCTCCCTTTTTATGTTAATTTCATGTACTTCTTCTCCCTTACATCATCCATAATATTTATAATTAAAACATGGTGGTCTTGTGTGGGTTCAACCATCTTTAGTCTTTCCAGATATTAGCCTTTATTAAAAGATGTTGATTTGATACCAATTGATAGTTTAGCTGCAACCAAAGTACACAAAGAATCATGTTCAATTCTTTGAGAAGTTATACAAGAAGGCAAATTGCGTAATAATTATTGATGTATTTCAAAATGGGGATAAGGTTTAGGATGTGTGGCAAAGGTCACTAGTTTATATATCTCATATAGCCTTGGGCTTTTCCACTTTTATAACTAGCTTTTGGGATTTGGTTCTCCTACCGTTGTATCAATGATATCGGAGTCACTCATCACTCTCTGTGCCCACCGGGACTTCAATGGTAATGGTAGTATGGCAGTGTACATGTTTGAACTTGGCTAGCAATGTCTAGCGCACTATCATCTAGCTAGGACTACGGATACATATCATGTTAATTTTTACTATCTCCGTCTCATTTTATATGTCATTCCTTTCTATAAATAGTTGGTCTATTATATTTGTTATTTCATAAAATCAATGCAACCATATTGTTCCTTTTTTACCCTTGTGAGTTATTAGCCTTGAAAATATATATTTGACCACTTTAGAAAACTTTAGTAAATGATTCATGTTCATTAGTTAAATTAATTAATCAAAACAAATTAATTCATATTCATTGATTGAAAACTTGAGTTCCAAAAAAATTAAATGAGAATAGAAGGGTAAAGTTATATAGTTTCTTAATGCAAGTGCAAAGTAAAAAGATGATATAATATAAAATGGGATGGAGGGAGAGTGATATTTCAAGGAATGAGACTCGAGTTCTGTTGGCAACGTGATCACATGAGGGTTAGTAGTTAGGTTGTTGCATTTGCTTAGGAGTCAATAAGTTGTATTCTAGTCTTTAGGCTATAGGAGTACTCAAGTCAATTTTTAGATTCAGAATTATTAGGAGGGTAAACGTGTTTCTTATTTACTAGGTTTTCTAGGGACACTTGTAACTGTGTATTCTGAAATATCAATACAGAGAAAAATTCCACACTTGGGAGTCTTTTCTTTTCATCGTTGTTGCTGTTAAAATTTTTATATCATTTTCTATCTGAGCTAAGTTAATTCTTTTCCTTTTTCAATACTAGCAATATCAAAAGGATGACCTCTGAAAATTTTGTTCAACCCTCTATTCCGCACTTCGATGGTCATTACGACTATTGAAGCATGTTGATGGAGAACTTCCTTAGGTCCAAGGAGTTTTGGCCAGTGTCAACATTCGTTTGCAAGAGCCTACCACTGGTACTGCCTTGTTAGACGCACAAAGGGCGGACTTGGACAGTCTAAGGTTAAAAGATCTCAAGGCTAAAAATTATCTTTTTTCAGGCTATTGATTGCTCAATACTAAAAACCCTTTTTTTCAAGGATACTTCTAAAAAGGATTATGAGGTTCAATGAGAAAGATGTTTCAAGAAACAACAAAGGCAAAATGAGTGCAACTTCAAGCACTCTATGATGAGTTCAAGACTCTACGTATGCAAGGTGTTGAGCCGGTAACAGGTTATTCTCTAGGGCATTGGCTATTGCAAAAAATGTGAATTCATGGTGGAAGACTAGAGGATGTTACCATTATTGAGAAAATACTTTGCTCAATGACAAAAAAGTTCAATCATGTTGTTTGTTCCATTGAATAATCCAAAAATATTGATACTTTTTGTCTTTGATGAGCTATAGGTCTCTTTAATGGTTGATGAACAAAAAATAAGCCAACAGGACAAGGACATAGTAGCATTGAAGGTAGCAATGTCTTCAAAAGGTACAAGTCAAGAAAATATCAAATGGAAGGGAAAGAATTTCCTCAAGAAGAAGGAGAAGAGCGACACTAGAGATTCTCACGAAAAAGTAAAAGGATGTGACAACTCTCAAATTTAATGTTATAAATGCCATCTGTGTCACGCTCGACCCTACGTCGGAACTGGCACTCGAGAATCATTGTTGGCCCCAAGAGAATCTTTGGCCTGACTTATTTACTCTGCGGAAGACATAACCATCAGAAATAGTAAAAAAAAATATATAACTTATGAATTATGTCTTTATGGAAACATTCAAACTAGCCAAGATTGCTACTCAAGTCTCATAGCAAAACATCTGACTTTTCTCTAATCGACAACCATCACTATGCACCTAAGTGATGGTACAACTATAACCAGTCATCTATGCAGCCTCTAAAACAATGATGGATGCCTGGACAAGACCTCCGATCATCCTAACAACTAAAGTACTAAATAAAAATAATAAGGGATCCTATGGAAAGCAAGGAGGCTCAACAACTGACTCTGAGTGCTCAACTGTATCAAAAAGGCGTTGGATGCAGGCCAAAGACATTAGTACATTTAATGTACGAGTATGAGAGGGCAAAACAAAACATAATATAAGCTTGAAGGAAATCAGAAAGAAACACTAACCTTGACTTTACTCAACTCATGAATAACTAAACTCATGAATAATTCAACTGAAATTCAAAGTAAAACAACAATAATAGTGCAGTTTATACAAAGTATTTAAAACAATATATAGAAACTCTATTTGTTAAAGAAATGTAATAATATCTCATTTTATATATAAAGTACTATAATATTGTGGGAGTTTCTCTAACCGACAACCATCACAATGAGCCTAAGTGATGATACAACGTCTCGCCCATGATGCCAGAACTTTCCTATACTTTGTCGTCATAGAGAATGTCTCAACTAAGTAGATCCACTAGTTTATGCTAAAAAAATATTAACGAATCATCTAAAAAATATGATCCTTTCTACCCATGATGGATACATAGTTTATGGGGACTTGAGTTATTATGAACTCACATCCTCATATCGATGCTCAATACAACTCCCAAAATATACTCAGCTCATATGTTTTAAAAGCAAAAATCTTTCTGTGTGTTTGAGATAATTACTCAAAAACTAGCTTGAAGGCTCTCTTGGAAACTAGTGTTTCCTTTCTTGGTCAAATGTGAAAACATTTTAGCTCTTGAGAATACTTAGTTCCCGTATAATCTATAAAGAAATGATTTTTACTCTTACTATTTACTCAACTCAAAGCTTAAGTCTTAAAACAAAGCTAAAATGTTTGTAAAAGACTTTTGGAGAACTCTATGAACTTTTCTTGACTTATATCTGTTGGGTATGTAGCAAGAATTGATGGGAAATATAGGGAAGGAGAGGAATTTGAAAAGTTGAGAACTTGAAAGGTTGGGAACTTGAAAAGTCCTCTAATGTTTTAATGAAAAAAGGCAATTGTCCCTCATCAGTAATGGAAATGAAAATAGGAGAGTTTAAATAAATAAACACTCCTATTAATTTTTAAAAGGGTTGAAAAGAGGGACCCCCCTCGCGCCGTCGCTGTCGTTGCTCGCTCACTTCGGCTAAGGCTACGACTTCGACTTTGGCAAATGATTGATCGAGAGATTATTTTTTGGACAAATTTATTTTAATTATTTATTTAATTAATTAAATGGACAAAAAATTATTTTCAATTAATTAGTTGATAACAGAAGTTAACCGAAATATTTTAAACTTTTTAGTTAACCCGACCCGACTCGGATCCACGCGCGTGACCCGTTTTAATTTCGTTATATTTAAAATTCCCGTCATGACTATTCTGAAAGGTTGCAACTTTCAGGAACAGTCAATATCATTTGAAAGTTTGCAACCTTTCATTAATGGTCGTGTCAATTCTGAAAGGGTTGCAACCTTTCAGAATATATTCTTCTTGCCTATAAATACCATTCAGTCTTTAGAATATTTCCCTACGAATTTTCTGATCTTCCTTCTTCTTCTGAACACATATTTCTTCGTGTACTTTCCTGTTGTGGATTGATTCTCTGATAGTAGAGTTTTTGGTATCTACACTCTACTGATTAAGATCATTTTACCCTGGGAGGTAATATTCCAAATCAAACCTCGGATACTAGAGGGGAATATTTTCCTTAAGGGGACACTGTGAATTCAATGGACTTGATTTTCTTCCAAAATTAAAAAGAGTATTCCAGATTCTGGTAAGTTTTTACAGATTCAATTATTTTTTACAAATAAATTTCTGTTCATCTTACTTACTGGTTCTATAAATCTCAGTTACTTCATGTTTCTGAATAATTTATTACAACCAGTAATTTCTGATTTTCATAACACAGATTGACAAACAATCTTAAGGAAATTATTAAATCTGTGTTTCTGGTGGAGACAAAAATATTTGTGATTTTATAGTCCTTTAAGTTTTCTATTATAGTTTATTGCTTACTTATATTGTATTAATTTTGTTTATCAGAAATGGCAAACACTGTTGTTATAGTGGCTGTTGCGCCAACCCGAACTCTTGTACCACAAGCAGAGAAACCGGGTAAATTCACAGGTGTGAATTTCAAAGAATGGCAGCAACGAGTATTTTTCTGGTTTACCACTCTTGGTCTACAGAAATTTACAAGTGAAGATACTCCAGTTCCTACTGATAATATGCAGACAGGGAAAAATTCATGATTGTTGAAGCATGGAAACAGTCAGACTTCCTATGTAAAGGTTACATTTTGAGTGCTTTAGAGGATGACTAATATAATGTCTATAGTGCAATAACAACTTCAAAAGAGTTGTGGAATGCACTTGAGAAGAAATATAAGACAGAAGATGTATGCTTGAAAAAGTTTGTGGTCGCAAAGTTTTTAGACTATAAAATGGTAGATAGTAAAACTGTTGGATCACAAGTGCAAGAACTTCAACTTATTCTCCATGATCTGATTGCTGAATATATGGTAGTAAATGAAGTTTTTAAAGTGGCGGCAATGATCGAGAAGTTGCCTCCTTCGTGGAACGATTTTAAGAATTATCTAAAGCACAAGCATAAATAAATGAAGCTTGAAGATCTTGTGATTCGGCTCAAGATTGAGGAAGATAACAGAAATACCAAAAAGAAGTCGCATAAGAGTTCAACAATCATTGGAGTTAATATTGTTGAAGAAGCTCCTACCAAAGACAATAAGAGAAAGAAGTCCAATGGGCAGAAGTCAGAACAGGCCAAGAAGAAATTCAAAGGCAACTGTTATAATTGTGGCAAGGCTGGTCATAGGTCTTCTGATTGTCATGCTCCAAGAAATGACAAAAACAAAGGCAAAGGTAAAACTCAAGCAAACATCGTGGAAAATATGGAAGATGCAAATGACTTGTGTGCAATGATATCGGAGTGTAACTTAGTTGGAAATCCCAAGGAGTGATTTCTCGACTCAGGTGCCACTAGACATATTTGCTCTGCAAAAGAAGTCTTTGCAACGTACACTCCTGCTGAGTACAATGAAGTTTTATTCATGGGAAACACAGCAACAACAAGGATTGCAGGAACTGGGAAAGTAATGTTGAAAATGACATCCGACAAGGTGTTGACTTTGAACAATATTCTGCATGTCCTTACTATTAGGAAGAATTTAGTTTCTGTTGCACTACTCGTTAAGAACGGGTTTAAGTGTGTCCTAGTTAGTGATAAAGCTGTAATAAGTAAGAATGAAATGTTCATAGGAAAGGGCTACCTCAATCAGGGTCTTTTCAAACTAAATGTAATGGTTGTTGACAGTATTAATAAAAATTCTGCTTCTGTTTACTTATTGGAGTTAAGTGATTTATGGCATGCCCGTTTGGTACATGTAAATTACAAAGCCTTGCGAAAATTGGTTAATCTAGAAGTATTGCCTGATTTTAAATGCGATAAGCGGAAATGCGAAATTTGTGTGGAAAGTAAGTTTGTTAAACAACCTTACAAGTCTGTTGAAAGAAATTCTAAAACTTTAGACTTAATTCACACAGATATATGCGATATGAAGTCAACACCATCTCGTGGTGGAAAAAAATATTTTATAACTTTTATTGATGACTGCACTCAATTTTATTATGTATATTTGCTTAAGAGTAAGGATGAAGCAATTGATGCATTTAAGCAATACAAAATGAAGTTGAAAACCAATTGAATCTAAAGATAAAAATGATTCGGAGTGATAGGGGTGGAGAATATGAATCTCCTTTTTCATAGATATGTTTGGAATATGGTATTATTCATCAAAATATTGCACCTTATACACCACAGTCAAATGGTTTGGTAGAACGGAAGAACAGAACATTAAAGTAAATGATGAATGCCTTAATGATCAATTCTGGTTCACCGCGAAACCTTTGTGGGGAAGCCATCCTTATAGCTACTTAATAGAGTACCCCATCGAAAAACACAATCAATTCCATATGAGTTGTGGAAAGGAAGAAAACCTAACTTGAAATATTTCAAAGTATGTGGGTGTTTAGCCAAGATAGAGGTTCCTTTATCAAAGAGGGTTAAAATTGGACCCAAAATAATAGATTGTGTCTTTATTGGGTATGCTATGAATAGTAAATCCTGTCGATTTTTGGTTCACAAATCTGATAATCCTGAGATTCATGTTAATACGATAATTGAATTAGATAATGCAGAGTTTTTTTAAAACATTTATCCGTATAAAACTGAAAGTGAGTCAACAAGTGAAAGACCTAAACGACCACGAGAAGAATCAATGGAAAATATTCTAACTAGTGAGGAACCTAGGCGTAGTACTCGACAACAAAAATAATCTATTTCTTTCGGACCAGATTTTGTAGCACTATTGCTTGAAAATGAGCCTCAAACATTTAAAGCAACTATGTCTTTGTCAGAGTCAACTTATTAGAAAGAAGCAATCAACAGTGAGATTGAATCAATTTTAACCAATCACACTTGGGAATTGGCTGATCTTCCTCCAGGAAATAAACCTTTAGGATCAAAGTGGATCTTTAAAAGGAAAATGAAACCTGATGGGACTATTGACAAATATAAGGCTAGACTGGTAGTCAAAGGGTACAAACAAAAGGAAGGTCTGGACTACTTTGATACATACTCTCCAGTAACAAGGATAACAAAAATTAGGATGTTAATAGCACTAGTAGCAGTGCATGATCTTAAAATCCACCAAATGGATGTAAAGACAGCCTTCTTAAATGGAAGGTTAGAGGAAGAAATTTACATGGAACAACCTGGAGGGTTTGTAGTTTCTGGTAAAGAAAAGAAAGTGTGCAGACTTGTGAAGTCACTTTATGGACTCAAGCAACCACCCAAACAATGACATGCTAAATTTGATCAAATAATGTTGGCAAATGGATTCAAGATTAACGAATGTGATAAATGTGTTTACATTAAAAACGTTATGAATCATGAAGTCATTGTTTGTTTGTATGTAGATGACATGTTAATAATGAGTAAAGAAATTGACGATATAAATGCTACTAAGCGCATGTTGTCCAGCAAGTTCGATATGAAAGACTTAGAAGTTGCTGATTTGATCTTAGGGGTCAAGATTATCAAAACTCCCCAGGGACTAGCATTATCTCAATCTCATTATATTGAAAAAGTATTGGATAAGTTCAATTACTTGAATTTCAATGTTGTCAAAACTCCAATTGATTTAAGTTGTACATTTAAAAAGAATGAAGGTCAATGTGACTCTCAATTGGAATATGCCAGAGTGTTAGGAAGTTTGATGTATATTATGAATTTTACGCGACCATATATAGCATGTGCTATTAGTAAACTGAGTCGGTACACTAGTAATCTGAATCAAACTCAATGGATATGAAACGTGTGTTGGGTTATCTAAAATATACACAACATTATGTTTTGCATTATAATAAATATCCTGTTGTGATTGAAGGATATAGTGATGCAAATTGGATCACCGGGTCAAATGATGTAAAATCCACGAGTGGTTATGTATTCATACTTGGTGGAGGAGTTGTCTCTTGGAAATCGTCCAAACAGACATGTATTGCTCGCTCCACAATGGAATCTGAATTCATTGCTTTGGATAAGGCTGGTGAAGAAGCGGAATGACTCCGGAATTTCCTAGAGGATATTCCATTCTGGACCAAACCTATTGGACCAATTTGCGTACATTGCGATAGTCAAGCAACAATAGGTAGGGCAGGGAGCGTTATGTATAACAGGAAGTCTCGTCATATACGACAGAGACATAACACCGTAAGACAACTGCTCTCATAGTGGAATTATCACAATTGACTATGTAAAGTTAAGCGATAATGTGTCAGATCCACTAACGAAAAGCCTAGTGAGAGAGGCAGTTGAAAGATCATCTAAGGGAATGGGTTACGACTTAGGACAAGTCAGCATGACGGTAACTCTATCTAGCAGACTGGAGATCCCAAGAGCTAGATTCAAGGAGAAAAACAAAGTTGTGGTTGACGGTTCAACATTGTCAATTAACTTAATTCTTTCTCATGATGAAGACAATGTTCAGGAAAAGGTTAAGACTTTAAGGCTTGTTAATGAGGTAATAAAGCTTAAAGTTTTTAATGATTTGCTAAGTTTGGTAGATTTGACCAAATAGTGTATCTACGAGATGACACGGTTAGAAATCACCTATGTGAGTGTGAAGTGGAAGCCGCTTCAAAGAGAATTTTATGTCAAAAGCCTATTCTCTATACACTTATGAAACCAGGAGGTGTTCATGGTTGAAACAAATGCAACCGTAAGAATCATAAACAGTAAAGGGTTAATTGTGTGACATATGTTGTCTAGGTAAACACCAAAGCTCGATGGTTCAAAGATATCACATCTACCGACTGACCGAGTATATCAGACATATGTTCACTACGGAAAGTCCAAAGGGAAACCTACTTATCCAGATGCAATAAATCCTTTATTGTAAAGTACACAATTGTCCGTGCATTCCTATGTTATAACTATTCCCCATCAATGTGGGGGATTGTTGGGTATGTAGCAAGAATTGATGGGAAATAGAGGGAAGGAGAGGAATTTGAAAATTTGAGAACTTGAAAGGTTGGGAACTTGAAAAGTTTGTCCCTCATCGCTAATGGAAATGAAAATAGGAGAGTTTAAATAAATAAACACTCCTATTAATTGTTAAAAGGGTTGAAAAGAGGGACCCCCTCGCGTCGTCGTCGCTCGCTCGCTTCAGCTTCGGCTACGGCTACGGCTTTGGCAAATGATCGATCGAGAGATTATTTTTTGGAAAAAATTATTTTATTTATTTATTTAATTAATTAAATGGCCAAAAACTTATTTTCAATTAATTAGTTGAGAACAGAAGTTAACCAAAATATTTTCAATTTTTTAGTTAACCCAACCCGACTCGGATCCGCGCACGTGACCCGTTTTAATTTTCGTTATATTTAAAATTCCCGCCATGGCTGTTCTGAAAGGTTGCAACTTTCATGAATAGTCAATACCATTTGAAAGTTTGCAACTTTTCCTTAATGGTGGTGTCAATTCTGAAAGGGTTGCAACCTTTCAGAATATATTCTTCTTTCCTATAAATACCATTCAGTCTTCAGAATATTTCCCTACGAATTTTTTGATCTTCCTTCTTCTTCTAAAAACATATTTCTTCGTGTACTTTCCTGTTGTGGATTGATTCGCTGACAGTAGAGTTTTTGGTATCTACACTCTACTGATTAAGATCATTTTACCCTGGGAGGTTATATTCCAAATCAAACCTCGGATACTAGAGGGGAATATTTTCCTTAAGGGGACACTGCGAATTCAGTGTACTTGATTTTCTTCCAAAATTAAAAAGGGTATTCCAGATTCTGGTAAGTTTTTACAGATTCAAATATTTTTTACAAATAAATTTCTGTTCATCTTACTTACTGGTTCTATAAATCTCAGTTACTTTGTGTTTCTGAATGATTTATTACAACTAGTAATTTCTGATTTTCATAACACAGATTGGCAAACAATATCTTAACCTCCTGACTTGACTCTTAATTATTCTTGAATTAAACTTTAAATTCAAAGTTCATTATCTCATGTTTATGGATAATTTCATGATGTTTAGACGTACCTTAGAGTGTTGAAATCGACTAGAAAACATAAGTATGTTGCTAAGGAACTAGCATGAAAAGAAAGGGGGAAAAGTGGGAAACTGGCGTCCTTGGCGCTCTGACCAGCCATGAAATTTTAGAGAGCGATCAGGCTGGTGCGATGCCCCAAACCCAAACTTTAGATCCCATTTTTGGGTGCTCTGGAAGACGCGACGTCCCAGCCTACTCCCCAGAAAACCCAAATTTTCTTCTTTATTTTTTCAAACTCTAACTTTAAAATTTCACTTGTTTCTTTCCCCAAAAACATAGAATCAACTATATCACCAATTTATGCAAGATTCAATGATCATACAAAATTTCATGAATTAAACTCAAGAAATTTCAACAACAACAACCTATAAGATTTCGAACGAAATTTCATCAAGAACTCATAATTTGATTTCAAACTAATACAAATTGGTATAGTGAATCATGACTGGCGCGTGGGTAAACTAATACAACGCTATGTGATCTCACATACCTCGTAGGGATCACCCCTTGATGAATTCCACAATCTTAGCTTCGAGAAGTTGACAATTCTTGTTTCTTCTTCTCTTTTCTCCTCTTATTTTTTCTTCTCTAAGGCCAAAACTCAATTTTCAAAAGTGTAAACTAACCAAGTTCAATTTAGACCCCTACATAACTACCAATATGAATTAAAATAACTGTATAAGGAAAATACCAAACTACCCTTACAAAATCCGGTATTGATTTTCATTAACTAGTCAACCCAACTTCAAATAGACATATCTCACTCATACAAACTTGAATTGAGTAAACTCTGTGGTGTTGGAAAGATAATACCAAGATCTTACCTACAGTTTCTAGAAGCACATCTAACTCATCCTAAGCTAGGAGTTATGGTTATTTGAAGTTGATCCAAAACTCAAACTTACGTAACTTAATCAATTTTCCAGATATTTCATTCTTTCAAAAAGGATTCTTTCTATTTCTAACTCTTCCTAGTTCTTTCAAATAGCAAGGTGATACAATATCTCCCCCTTGAGAACATTATTTGTCGTATTAGATTATTCTTAATAGGCTAGGGGTGTAACATCAATCATTCAGTTCAAACACCCATAAATCAAATTTAACACATCAAGTATATAAATTAAGGGCTCAAAGATATGTAGATATATCTTCTTAATATCCTCATCATCTTCCCAAGTAGCTTCCTCAAAAAAATGGTTCCTCCAAAGAACTTTGACTTATGCTTATTCCTTGGTCCTCAAATTATGAACTTGGTGATGTAAAATCTGAACCGAAATCTCCTCATAGGATAAAATATTCTTGATACCAGTATCTTCAGTTGGTATGATAAGTGATGGATCTCCCATGCACTTCTGCAACATTGAAATACGAAATGATAGATGAACAGTCGTTAATTCTTGTAGTAGCTCCAACTTATAAGATACATTACCAAACGTATTGGATATTCTGTAAGGGACAATATACCGGGACTAAGATTCCTATTCTTGTCAGATCTCATAACACCCTTCATGGGTGAAACATTAAAGTATACCCAGTCATCCACTTCATACTCTAACTCATCACTGTAAGATTTTTGACTACTCTGCACTGTTTACAACCTCTCTTAAATAAATTTCGCCTTATTCATATATTGATGAACCAATTTTGGACCTACCAACCCTACTTCACCAACTTCAAACCATCCAATAGAAGATCTACACCTTCCCCCCATAAAGAGCTTCATAATGAGCCATTTGGAAGCTAGAGTGATAACTATTATTGTAAAAAACTCAATGAGAGGTAAGTGATCATCCCAGTTACCCTTGAATTAAATTACATAGGCCCTCAAAATATCTTCTTGGGTCTGAATAATGAACTCTACTTGACCATCTGTCTGAGGATGAAAAATAGTACTTAAGTTCACCTTCGAACCAAAACCTTTCTGGAAAGATTTCTAGAACTGTGCAGTAAATTGTGCACCTATGTCTGAAATGACCGAAACTGGAACCCCTTGAAGTCTAACTACCTTTTGAATATATAACTTAGCATAATCTTCTGTTGAATGCGTATTCTTTGTAGCCATACCGCCACGTCCTTGGTATTCTACCTTTACTTGTTGTCAATTCGGACACTTAGCAACAAATTCTGCAATACCTTTCTTCATACTATTCCACGAATACACTTCTCTCAAGTCACAATACATCTTTGTCGAATCCAGATAAATTGAATATCTGGATCTATGAGATTCCTCCATAATCCTCTCTTGGAGTTCATACACCCTTGGTAACACAATCTATCTTGATACCTCAATACACCATTTCCCCTTTGTTCAAAACCCATTACTTTTTTCTTATGAATATTTTCCTTCAATTAAATAAAGATAGGATCTTGGTCTTTCTTCTCTTTCACTTATGACACTAATTATGATTCAACCTTATTCACCACCACTACTCTTTCGTCTGTGGAATTCGTTAGTCGAACTCCCAAGCATGCGAGTCTATGCACATAATTTGCTAGCTCTATTTTATCTTTCTCAACGGTACTACCCATAGACAACCTGCACAAGGAATCAACAAAAATATTAGCCTTACCTAGGTGATAAAGAATAATCATGTCATAATCCTTGAGTAATTCTTACCACCTTCTTTGCCTTAGATTAATCTCTTTCTGACTAAACACATACTAAAGACTCTTGTGATCAGTGAACACATCCACATAAACACCATAAATATAATGGCACCATATTTTCAAAACAAATACTACGACAACCAACTCTACATCATAGGTTGGGTAATTCTTCTCCTGAACATTCAACTGTCTGTAGGCATAAGATGTAACTTTTTCAGTTTGCATTAATACACAATCCAAAAAAAATCTAGACGCATCACAATACACGACAAAATCTTAAGTACCTTTTGGTAAGGTTAACATTGGGGAAGTAGTAAACTTCTTTTACAATTCTCGAAAGCTTTTCTCAAAAACTTCAGACCATTGAAACTTAGTTTTCTGAGATAACTTGGTTTAAGGGGAATAAATATATGAGAACCCCTATATGAAACTTTATTAATATCCAACCAACCACAAGAAACTCCTAATATCAATTGGAGATATGGGTCTAGGCCAGTTCTGCATTGCCTCTATTTTCTAAGTATAAACTTTAATTCCCTCTCCAGACACGATGTGGCCTAAGAATGCCACAAAATCACGACAAAACTCACACTTAGAGAACTTGCCATACAACTCTCTATCCTTTAGAGTTTGGAGAACTATTCTGAGATGGTTAGCATGATTTTTCTCATTCCTAGAATAAATTAGTATGTCATGAATAAACATGATAAAAAAACATATCTAAATAAGGCTTGACTACTTTATTCATAAAGTCCATGAATGTTGTAGGTTCATTGGTCAAAACAAAGGCATAACTATGAATTTATTATGACCATAAAGGGTTTTGAATGCTTTATTTGGAATATCAAATTCCCGTACTCTTTACTGATGGTAGCCTAATAGAGGTGTATCTTAGAGAAACAAGTAGCACCCTGGAGGTGATCAAAGAGATTATCAATTCTCGGAAGAAAAAAATTATTCTTAATAATAATCTTGTTCAACTGGCGATAATCAATACATTCTAAGAGAACCATCCTTCTTTCTCACAACTGAAACTGGAGCGCCCAAACGTGAGACACTTGATCGAATAAAGCCCTTCTCAAGGAGATCTTTAAACTGCTCCTTCAACTCCTTTAACACATCTAGTGCCATTCTATATGGTATAATAGATATAGGACGAGTATTTTGAAGAGTGTCTATACCGAAGTCTATTTCTCTCTCATAAGGGACTCTGGGAAGATCATCTGGAAATACTTAGGAAACTCTTTAACTACTGAAACTTATTTAATAGGAGGTATCTCAACACTAAAGTCATTAACTCAGATTAAGTGATAGACACAGCCCTTAGAAACTAACTTTCTCGCTTAAGTTATGAAATGAAATGACCCTTAGGTACTATTTAACTACAACTCCACTCTATAACTAGATCATTAGGAATTTAGAATCTAACAACTCGAGTTCTACAAATAATGCAGTCATAACATGCATGAAGTTAGTCCATACCTAGAATGACATCAAAATCTACCATGTCTAATTCGACTAAATAAGCCATGGTGTCCTTTTGATTGATGGAAATGACATAATCACGATATACTCGCTCAGCTAGAATAGACTTCCCAACAGGTGTACAAACACAAAAGAGTTCACAGAGTTTCTCAGGAAGAACATCAAAATTACCTGCAATATAAGGAGTCACAAAAGATAAACTTGCTCCTGGGTCTAACAACGCATAAACACCAAGAGTATAGACTTTGATGATCATACCAGTGATAACATCTGTGGAATTATCTTACTCTTGATGACTAGTGATCGCATAAAGACGGTTTGCTCCTCTGCCGATAACAAAGTAGCTCCTCTAGGTGCAACCCTTTCTGATGGAGCCACCGACAAAGACTGGGCTCTATTGCCCTGATTCTCATTACCTTGTTGACTATACAACACTTTTTTCATGAAGTGACCCTCTTTTCCACAGTTGAAACAACTTATGGATCCATCGCGACATTTACCTGTGTGGTTCCTACCACATATAGCACATGTAGGATCCCCGTTACCTTCTCATGCCACACTACCCTAAGATTGGGCAGGCCTAGATCTAATGTGTTAGAATTTTGACTATTATACTAACCTTTGTTTGTGGGTACAAGTGCACTAGCAGATGATCTAGAAGGTCCCTTTTGCTTTTGTTGAAAGAATGAACGGTTTGCATGCATTACTTCTTTAATGCCCAAATTTACTTCGTATTTTAGCCTTCTTGTTCCTAAACTCCTCCCTGTCCATCAGTTTCTCTTCCTCATCCTTCGGCACTTAAGCCATCAACCTTGTTATATCCATGTCCCTAACTAGCATGGCTGCCTTGCCTTCTCTACTTAACAGATAGGACAACCCAATAATAAAAAGACGCATCTTTCTCCTCATGTCTGCAACAATCTCTAGAGCATATTAAGATAGTTGGGTGAACTTCAAACCATACTTATGAACACTTACGGAGTCTTACTTAAGGGTAAGAAAATCTCGTACCTTAGATTCTCTTAGTTCCCAAGGAAAGACACGCACTACAAAATCCTCCTTAAACAACGCCAAAGTCAAAATTGGTGCACCCTCAGCTCTACCATTCTTCAATTGTTCAAACCAGATCCTAAAAACATTCCTAGCTTGATATGTAGCTAGTTGAACTCGCTCAGCATTGACCACTTGAACTACATCGAACAACTTTTGCAATTCTTTTTTAAAAAAATTTAGGATCCTCAGTTGTGTTTGAACCTGAGACATTTTGAAGATTCATTGTCAAGAACTCAGATCCACAAAGTATTAGCCTCTTCTTATCGAGCCCCTAGTTGTTGTTGGCACGCCCTGATCTTATACTTTGGACGTGGCTATCACCCAATGACCATTACTGGCCTTGAGCGAACCCTTGACCTGACTTACTTAACTCAGTGAAAGACTTAACTCAATAATAACAAAAATCGTTCTCAGAAGGATAACTTTAAAATAAATGTCTTAGCCAAAATAACACTTAAGTCTCAAAAATAAAATATATGAAATACGACAAAAATAGAGACTTAAAACTTATTATATAACTGACTATCAGTCTATTAAGCCTCTATAATAATAAGATGAATGTTGGGATAAACCCTTAACATTCGACAATTGTAAAGACTGAAAGAAATAAAAGAGTCATCCATATACAAGGAGGCTCACCACTGACTTTGAGTGCTCAAGCTAGATCAACGAGGCACTGGATACAAATCCTGGTTACCTGCCTCTGAATCATAAGACGATGCAGGACAACTGGCATCAGTACATTGAATGTATGAGCATGCGAGTTTGAATGCCGAAAAAATACATAAAGCTTGAAAGGAATAAGAAGAAACTTACCTTAGATCAACTCAACTCCTGAATTACTGAACGTAATATAAGGCAACAAAAATACATATGACAGATATAAATTTTTATAAAACAGTAAAACAACATAGTTCGTTAAAGAAAATGCAATAGCAAACCTAACTTCACTTATATATGAAAATAATATAGATTCATGGGAGATTCTCTAATCGACAACCATCACTATAAGCCTAATCAATGGTACAACATCTTACCTCACGTTGCAAGAGGAATGTACTATACCTTGCCTTCAGTATAGAACCTTAACAACTAAGTGGATCCGCTAGTCTATTCTAAAAAGCACTAAGGAATCACCTAAAAAGTACGACCTTCTTCGATTCATGTTGGCTACATGGTTTATGGGATCTTGAATTAATAAGAAATTGTGTCCTTATGTCGGTGCTCAATACTACTCCATAAATATTTAGCTCATATGTTTTAAAAACAACTTCTTCTCTGGTGTGAGGTAATTGCTCAAACATAGCTTTAAAAGCTCTCTTAGAAATCATAGTTTCCTCTTTACTAAAACTAGTCAATGGCTCTGTTGGATGTCTAACTTCCTTTCTTGCTCAAAATGTTAAATTTTTTTGACTATTATGGACTACTTAGTTCCCTTATAACTTTTGAGAAATAAACTCAACTTTTTACTCTTTACTTATATTGTACTTAACTCTTAGGGAATACTTAGTTCCCTTATAACTTTTGAGAACTCAAATCAACTAATTACTCTTCGCTCAACTTGTAGATTGAGCCTTAAAACAAAGTAAAAATGTTTGTTTAGGACTCTTGGAAACTTTAAGAACTTGCTTGACTTTCTTCTTAACTTTTCGACTCGACTTTTATCTACTTTGACTATGATCTTAACATTCCTTGAATTGGATTATGGATTCAAGGTTCATGATCTCATGTTTATGGATGATTTCATGATGTTTAGATGCACCTTAAAGTGTTGAAATCAACTAAGAAATGTGGGTACATCACTTAGGAACTAGTACGAAAAAATGTAGAGTGAATGGGGTCTCCAAGCGCCCTTGGCGCTCTAAGAGGCGTGGGGTGTCAGATCCTGACGGACAGAACCAGTGTTGAGGTCTCTGGCTGGTGAGGCGCGCATAGGCTTAATGGAAAGAGTATGTCTTGTTGGGCTCTGGCTGGCGCGGTGCCCCAAGGCTTGATAGACGGGGGTTTAGACTTTTATTCTCCGTTTTCATCTCTACACCCTCTAAACTTTCATAGATCTTTCTCCAAACACTTAGAATCACTAATACCCTCAATACCAATAGATTATACTCAAAAAATAACCCGAAAAGAAGAATCAAATTAACTAATGGCACGAAAAAACTCAACCAATAAGAATTCAACAATGTTTTTCTAGAACTTCTCTTTTCATCATTCAATCTACTCAAAGGTCGCTGAATTAAACAAGTTAATGTGTAGGTGAACTAATCCAACACGGAAAGATCTCACATACCTTGATAGAGATCACCCTCGACGAATTCCAATTGCAATCCTTAGCGTTCTTGGTGAATTCTTGATCTTTCTCCCTTCTCCTTTTTCTTTTCTCTTTTCTCAAAGACCTAAGCGTGAATTTATTTTTCTAAAAACTAAACTAATGCTTATTTTTACCCCTAATAAACCTTTAGAACGAATTAGGAAATAGATGGATCAAAAGTCTACTTTGCCCTAACTTAAATCCAGATTGGGACTTTCTTTACTTCAACAACCCAACTTCTGGAAGGCATATCTCGCTCACACGATATCGAATTCGTGCAAATGTGGCGCCGTTGGAAATTTGTATCAAAGGGCTTTCCAACCATATAAAAAACTGACTCTATTTCATCCTGAGCTAGACGTTATGACCATTTTAAAATGACCAAAACTCACTTTAGGAAATTTTCCAGATTTTCCTTTTTCTTTCCAAAAGTGAAATTTTAGTTTCTTATCTTATTTTAGGTTACTATGAGTCACGAGATGTTACAATATCTCCCCTTTGGGAAAATTCGTCCTCGGATGAGATTTATTTCACTATGCTAAGAATAGTAACATCAATTTAACACTCAAAATCAAAAGCAAGTACAATATGTTTACACATAGTTTATAAGGTACTTAGAAAAGAATTAGTACCTTGACATGCATTCTCTCCAGATCAAAGAGATGTTGATATCTCTTCTTCATATTCTCTTCAGCTTCCCAAGTCGCATATTCAACAAATTGGTTCCTCCAAAGGACCTTGACTAACGCAACCTCCTTTGTTCTCAACTTGCGAACTTGGCAATCTAAAGTCTGAACCGGGATTTCTTCATAGGATAAGCTACTCCTTAATCCTAACATTCTCAATTTCTAAATTACCAATTATCTTGAATATTCTATAAGGACTTATATACTGGGGACTAAGTTTCCCCTTCTTACCAAACCTCATAATGCCCTTCATGGGTGAAACTTTCAGATATACCCAATTATCCACTTAAAACTCCAATTGACTCATTTTCATATATGTAAGGGTCTTTTGACGACTCTGCGCCGTCTTCAATCCCTCTTTAATCACCTTCACCTTATCCATGGATTGGTGAACTAGATTTGGTCCTATCAACCATGATTCACCAATTTTGAACCACCCAATAGGAGATCTGCATCTTCTCCTATATAGAGCTTCATATGGAGCCATTTGGATGCTCGAATGGTAGTTGTTATTGTAAGTAGGTGATCATGTCACTTTCCCTTCAAATAAATCACATAAGGACTCGACATATCTTCCAAGGTATGGATAGTACGTTCTGCTTGCCCATCTGTTTGAGGATGAAAACTAGTGCTTAAGTTCACCTTCGAACCCAAACCTTTCTAGAGAGACTTCAAACAAAGTAGTAAATTATGCACATCTATCTGAAATAATGGAGATCGGAACTCCATGAAGTCTTACCACTTCTTGAATGTACAACCTTGCATAATCTTCTGTTGAACTACTTGTCTTTACCAGCAAAAAGTGGATTGATTTTGTCATTCAATTGACAATCACCCAAATTGAATCATGTTGTCTGAGGGACTTGGCAAGCATGTGATGAAGTCCATATTAATCATCTCCCACTTCCATTTTGGAAGTTCTATTTTCTGAGCATACCCTCTAGGACTTTAGTGCTCTAATTTAACTTGTTGATAGTTCGGGCACTTGGCGACAAATCTGGCAATACCCTTCTTCATACCTTCCCACCAATATACTTCTCTCAAATCACAATACATCTCTGTGGAACCCGGATGAATGGAATATATGGATCTATGAGATTCCTCCATAATCCTCTTATGGAATTCATTCACCATAGGTACACACAACCTACCTTGATATCTCAATACACCATTTCCCCCTTATTCAAAAGCTAATACCCTTTGCTTATGACCATTTGACTTTAATTTAAGCAAAATGGGATCTTGGTCTTGCTTCTCTTTTATTTCTAACATTAACTATGATTCAGTCCCATTGGACACCACTATTTCTCCTTCTTTGGATTCCATTATTCGGATTCCTAAGCATGCAAGTCTATGCACATCTTTTGTTTGTTCTTCCTTCTAATCTTCTAGATGGGTGGTACTACCCATATAAACCTTCTTAAGGCATCAGCAACCACATTAGACTTACCTGGGTGGTAATGAATGCTCATTTCATAATCCTTGAGCAATTCTAACTATCTCCTCTGTCTGAGATTAAGCTCTTTTGAATGAACACATATTGTAGGCTCTTATTATCAGTGAATATATCAACATGAAAACCATACAAATAGTGACGCCATGTTTTCAAGGAAAAAACTACGGCAGCCAACTCTAAGTCATGGGTTAGATAATTCTTCCATTGAACCTTCACCAGTATAGAGGCATAAACTATAACTTTTCCATTCTACATTTTTACACAACCCAACCCAACTCTAGATGGATGACATTAGACCGCAAAATCTTTAGTACCCTCTGGTAAGGTCAAAACTGGGGCAGTGGTCAACCTCTTTTTCAATTCTTGAAAGCTTTTCCCACAAGCTTCTAACCATTGAAATTTAACTGTTTTCTGAGTCAA
This sequence comes from Solanum habrochaites, assembly GCA_027704765.1. Classification (NCBI taxonomy): domain Eukaryota; kingdom Viridiplantae; phylum Streptophyta; class Magnoliopsida; order Solanales; family Solanaceae; genus Solanum; species Solanum habrochaites. The sequence goes on along the minus strand of JAKWJA010002498.1, from coordinate 9,566,499 downwards.
ATTAGTGAAGGAAGAAGAGATGGATGAAAACTCCACAACAAACCATCTATAATAGCCAGCCAAACCTAAGAAAATTCTTATATCAGTTGGAGACGTGGGTCTAGGACAATTCTAAATTGCTTTTATCTTTTGGGTATCAACTGTAATCCCATCACCAAAAACTATGTGGCCCAAGAATGCTACGACTTAAGCAAAAACTTGCACTTGGATAACTTAGCATATAACTCCTTATCTTTCAATGTCTGAAGATCTACTCTGAGGTGACTAGCGTGATCTTCTTCATTCATTGAATAGATTAGTATGTTATCAATGAATACGATAACAAACATATCTAAATAATGTTTGAAGACTCAGTTAATAAGATCCATGAATGATGCAGGCGCATTGGTTAAACCAAAAGACATGACCAAAAACTCATAATGCCCTCATCTGTTTCTAAAAGTTGTCTTTGGAATGTCACATTCTCTATCTTTCAACTGATAGTAGCCAGATCTGATATCAATTTTTGAGAAACAGGTAGAAACCCTACAGTTGGTCAAAAAGATCATCTATCCTTGGAGAGGATACTTATTATTGATGGTAACCTTATTCAATTGGCGGTAATTTATTCACATCCTAAGGGAACCAATTTTCATTCTTACAAACAAGATCGTAGCGCCCCAAGGTGAGACACTTGGTTGGATAAAATCTTTATCTAATAGATCTTTCAGTTGTTCTTTCAACTCTTTTAAATCTTCTGGTTCAATTCTATATGGCGAAATAGAGATAGGATGAGTATCTGAGATGATATCTATGTCGAAGTCTATTTATCTCTTAGGAGGGACTCTGGGTAGATCATCAGGAAAGAATTCTAGAAACTCTTTTGATAACTGAAGGGAAGGTACCTCAGCACTTGAGTCATTAACTCAAACTAAGTGATAGATACACCCCTTTGAAACTAACTTTCTCGGCTTAAGGTACGAAATGAAACGACCCTTAAGCACTACTGAACTACTACTCCAATCTATGACTGCTCGTTAAGAATTTGAAATTTGAAAACTCAAGTTCTGCAATCTATTGATACTAGATCAGCCATGGTATTCTTGTGATTGATAGAAATAGGACAATCACGATAGACTCTTTGCTCTAGAATAGACTCTTCAACAGGGGTAGAGTCACCAAAAGGTTCACAAAGTTTCTCAGGAAGAATCTCAAACTGATTTGCAACATAAGCAGTTAGAAAAGATAAACATGATCTTGTGTCTAACAAGGCATAAACATCAAATTTAAAGACTTTGATAATACCTGTGACAATATTTAGGGAAATCTCTTTCTCTTAGTGGCTAGTGATTGCATAGAGGTGGTTTGCCCCTCCACCACCCCAGAAGTAGCTCCTCTAGGTGCACCATGTCTGGTGGAGCAACTGATGAAAATTACGCTCTGTTGCCCGAATTTCCACCACCCTAATTATACTTACGAACTCTTCATGAAGTGACCCTCTTGACTGCACTTGAAACAACCCGACTAGACATCACGACACTTACTGGCGTGGTTTCTACCACACCTACCACATGTGGTAGCCCAACTCTCTCCTTGTGCCACACTACCTTACTGGGGTGGTCTAGCCTTGAAGTGCTGCGAATTCTGGCCATTATACTCACCTCTGTTTTTTGGCGCGGATGCACTAGTAGATGATTGTGCATGCCTCTTTTGTTTCTGAAATTGTGGCCGATTCGAACCACCTTTTTGGTGCCCAAACTCATTCTTAGTCTTGGATTTCTTGTACCTATACTCCACTATGTATCTTAGCGTCTCATATTCAACTTTCTGCACATAAACCATCAATAGGAATATGTTTATGTCATCGATGAGTATTGCAACTCTGACCTCTTGCTAGATGCACGACCCAAGCCAACGACAAACAATCTCATTCTGCTCCTCCTATCCTTAACCATTTCTGGAGCATAGCAAGACAGTTGGGTGAACTTCAACCCATACTTATGAACACTCAAAAGGTCATGTTTCAGAGTAAGGAACTCTCGTACCTTTGCCTCTTTTAGGGATGTGGTGCATCCTAATCTCTGCCCTCCTTCCACTGGTCAAACCAAGTCCTAGACACCTTCTTCAGTTGGTATGCAACTAGCTCGACTTTCTCAAAATCAATGACATGCATCACATCAAAAACCATCTTCAACTCTTCCATAAGTTTTTTGGATCCTCTATACTGCTCGATCGGATGAAACTGGAGGATTCATTCTTTGAATTACGTGAATCATCGAGGTGTCAACCTCTTCTTGTTAAGATCCTCTTAGTTGCCCGACTTGGTTAGTCACCGCTTGGCTTAACATCCGAATAGCCTCACAAAACTGAGCATTGGTAATTTCCCCTTGAGGTTGCACTTCAGGTGAATTGGGTAACTCTTGCTCATGAGGTTCAACATTCATCCTAGTTGGACGAACTCTTGCTGCTCTTAGTGGAGGCATGGTTATCTGAAATACGTGCAAGCACGAATTTTAGAGAGATACTTTTAGAGATAAACTCTAACGCATGAAAAGAAATACGAAAGAAGTGAGGGATTCCTCATATTTTAGCCTACTAATCATAGATATGGCGCGCTTCACACCAATGACCAAGACTCTACAGGTTCAGCTTCATAGACTCCCTAGGACTCTTGAATCCTATTCTCTTATACCAAGTTTGTCACGCCCCAAGCCTACACCTTGGACGTAGACGACATCCAATGACCATTGTTGGCCTTGAGCGAACCCTTGGTCTGACTTATTTAACTCAGGGGAAGACTTAACTGAATAATAAACAAGAATCGTTCTCACAAGGATAACTTTAAAATAAATGTCTTATCCAAAATGACATTTAAGTCTCAAAATAAAATATCTGAAATGCGAGATAAATAGAGACTTAAAATTAATCATCTAACTGACTATCGTCTATGAAGCCTCTATTATACTAAGATGAATGTTGGGGAAAACCCTTCAACATTCGACAATTATAAAGGTTAAAAGCAATAAAGGAGTCCTCCGAATGCAAGGAGGTTCACCATTGACTTTGAGTGCTCAAGCTGGATAAACGAGCCGCTGAGATGCCTATCCTGGTTATTGCCTCTGCATCATAAGATGATGCAAGTCAACTGGCATCAGAATATTTACGAGTATGCGAGTTAAAATGTTAAACAAAAACTTAAAGCTTGAAAGGAATAAGAAAATACTTACCTTAGCTTTGCTCAAATACTGAATTACTAAACATAATACAAGGCAATAAAAGCACATGAACTATATATATATATATAAAGATTTGTAGAACAGTAAAATAACTTAGTTCATTAAAGAAAATGCAATAACAAACTCAACTTTACTTATATATGAAAGTAATATAGTTTCTGCGGGAGATTCTCTAACCGACAACCATCACTATGAGCCTAAGCGATGGTCCAACATCTTACCTCATATTGCAAGAGTATCATCCTATACCTTTTCGTTAGTATAGTTACTGAACTACTAGGTGGATCTACTAGTCTATGCTAAAAATCACTAAGGAATTACCTAAAAAGTACGACCCTTCTTCTGTTCATGTTGGCTACATGGTTTATGGGATCGAATTAATAAGAAATTGTGTCCCCATATCGGGGCTCAATTCTACTTCCAAAATACTTGGTTCATATGTTTTAAAAACAACCTCTTTTCTGTTTTGAGGTAATTGCTCAAACTTAGCTTTAAAAGATCTCTTGGACATCATAATTTCTTGTTTACTAAAACTAGCCAAAGGCCCTATCTTCATTTCTTGCTCAAAATGTGAAAACATTTGTAACTCTTATGATCTACTTTGTTCCCTTATAACTTTTGAGAAATAAATGCAACTCTTTACTCTTTGCTTAACTTGTTAACTTTTGAGAATTTAATTCAACTCATTACTCTTTGCTCAACTTGTAGGTTGAGCCTTAAAACAAAGTTAAAATGTTTGTTTATGACTCATGGAAACTTTAAGAACTTACTTTGACTTGTTTCATAAATTCTATACTTGACTCTTATCTTCTTTGACTATGATCTTAACATTCCTCGAATAGGATTATCGATTCAAGATTCAAGATCTCATTTTTATGGATGATTTTATGATTTTTAGATGCACCTTAAAGTATTGGAATCAACTAAGAAATGTGAGTACATCACTTAAGAACTAGTACGAAAAGATGGGGAGTGAATGGGGTCTCCAAGAGCCCTTGGCGCTCTAAGTGGCGTGGGGCGTCTAGAGGCCGACGAAAAGAATCTGTCCTGAGGGGATCTGACTGGCCCGTCATCTCAGAGCCTTACGGATAGAGTCTGTCTTGTGGGGCTCTGGCTGGTGCGGTGCCCCAAGGCCTAACTCACTAGCGTTTTGGCTTTTCTTCTCCGTTTTTCATCTTTAAACCCTCTAAATTTCCATGGATATTTCTCTTAACACTTAGAATCACTAATACCGTCAATACCCTATAGATTAGACTCAAAAACCAACCCAGAAACATGAATCATATCAATTAAAGGCATGTAACAACTCAACTAACAAGAATTCAACAATGTTCTTCTAGAACTTCCCTTTTAATCAGTCAGTCTGCTCAAAATTGGCTGACATTAAACAAGTTGGTGTATGGGTCAACTAGCCCAACACGGAAAGATCTCACATACCTTGATAGGGATCACTCCCGACGAATTTCACTCGCAATTCCTTAGTGTTGTTGGAGAATTCTTGATCTATGTCCCTTCTTCTTTTTCTCTTCTCTTTTCTACAAGCCCTAAGCGTGAATTTATTTTTCTAAAAACTGACTTAAGGCTTATTTTTACCCCTAATAAACCTTTTAAATGAATTAGGAAATAGATTGGTGAAAAGACTATTTTTCCCTTACTTAAATCGAGATTGGACTTTCTTTACTTTAATAACCCAATTTACGGAAGACATATCTCCGTCATACGCTATCGAAATTGTGCAAAGGTGCCGTCGTTGGAAATATCTTTCCAAGTGTTTTTCAACCATATAACGAATTGAATCTAACTCATTTTGAGCTAGAAGTTATGACAGTTTGAAAATGACCAAAACACTCTTTCTTAACTTTGAGAAATTTTATAGTTTTTCCTTTTTCTTACCAAAAGTGAAAATTTTTAATTTCTTATCTTATTCTAGGCTACTACGAGTCACGAGATGTTACATTTGCCCAACCTGGTTGGTCTCTCGGTTTGACTTTGCATTTAGATTGCTTCGCAATTTTTAGCATTTGTGACCTCTCCTTGGGGGTGCACTTCAGGTGAATTAGTTACCCTTTGTTACACAACATTCCTCCTTGTCGGACGACCTTGGAAAGCTCTTCGTGGAGGCATGATCAACACAAAAACATGCACAAGCACGAATTAGAAGAAACTTCGTAGAGATTAACTTTATTACTCGAAATGAATGTGAAAAAGTGGGATAGTTTATAAATGTTGCAGCCTCTTTATTATAGATGTGGCGACTTCATGCTGATAACTATTACTTCACAGACATGACTTCATATACTCTGTAGGACTCTTTGAACTTAGTGCTATGATACTAAGTTTTTCATGCCCCGAGCCTTCACCATTGACGAGACCGTACTCATTGTTTGCCCCAAGCAAATTCATGGCTTAGCTTACTTACTCAACTAAATACTTAAACATAAGAAATAGTAAAAAAAACATACTTATGAATTAAACTTTGAATGTCTTTATAGAAACATTCAAACTAGCCAAGATATCTACTCAAGTGGCATTGCAAAACATCTTAAATAAAAGACTAAGAACTATAATTACTCCTCTATGAAGCCTCTAAAAACAAACAGTAATGTCTGGACAATACCTACAATCATCCTAACAACTAAAGTACTAAATAAAAATATTAAGGGATCCTCTAGAAAGCAAAAAGGCTCACCAACTGACTGTGAGTGCTCAACTGGATCAACAAAGCACTAGATATTTATACTGGTTACCGGTGTCTGCATCATAAAATGATGTAGGCCAATGTCATCAGTACATTAAATGTGCGAGTAAGTTAGAGGAAAACTAAACATAACATAATCTTGAAATGAATCTGAAAAGGACACTTACCTTGCTTTACTCAACTCATGAATAACTCAACATAAATGAAAATTCAAACATCAATAGTAGTGCAGTTTACACAAAGCATTAAAACAATAGGTAGTAACTCAATTTGTTAAATAAAGAAAATAACATCTCACTTTACATATAAAGACACACAATATTGTGGGAGTTTCTACCATCACTATAAGTCTAAGTGATTATACATCATTCTGCCCATGCTGCTAGAGTTGTCTAATACTTTGTCGTCATATAGAACGCCTCAACTAACTGGATCCACCAGTCTATGCTAAAAAGCACTAAAGAATCATCTAAAAAGTATGATCCATAAACCCATGATAGCTACGTTGTTTATGGAGACTTGAGTTATTATGGACTCGCGTCCCCATATCGGTGTTTAATACTACTCCCAAAATATACTCAGCTCATATGTTTCAAAAGTGAAATTCTTTTTATATTTTAAGATAATTACTCAAAAAATAGATCGAAATCTCTCTTGGAAGTCGATGTTTCCTTTCTTGTTTAAATGTGAAAATGTTTTAACTATTGAATTTTGTTAGTTCCCATATAATCTTTGAATAAATAAAATTTACTCTTACTTTTTACTCAATACAAAGCTTAAGTCTTAAAACAAATTTAAAATGTTTGTAAAAGACTTTTAGAAAACTCTATGAACTTATCTTGACTTAAGCCTTAATCTCCTACATTGAGTCTTAACTTTCCAAGGTTCATGACCCCTTATTTATGGATAATATCATGATGTTTATATTTAACTTAGAGTGTAGAAATTGACTATAAAATATAGGTACGTTGATAAGGAACTAGTACAAAAAGAAGGGGAAAAAGTGGGAGAACTGGCGTCCCTTACGCTCTGGAGGCGCATGCGCCAACCCTAAAATTTCAGAGCTTGGAGTGGGGTGCTATGGCTGGCGCAACGCCCTAGAGCCAAAATTCAGAGGCTTTGGGCGCTCTTGGAGGCGTGGTGCCCCAACCCTCTCCCAAAAAAATCCCAAATTTACTTCTTTGTTTTTCAATTTTAAACCGTCTAATTTCACTTGTTACTTCTCCAGACACTTAGAATCGACTATATCATAAATTTATGCAAGAATCAACTCGAAATCACACCTAATTTCATGAATCAATCTCAAGAAATTTCAACAACAAGAACCCAAAAGATTTCAAATGGTTTATCATCAAGAGCTCATATTTTTTTTTAAAACTAATACAACTTCACTAAATTGAATCATGATTGGCGCATGGGTGAACTAATCCAACACTATGTGATCTCACATGCCCTTTGGGGATCACCCCTTGACGAAATCCACGATCTTAGCTTCGAGAATTTGATGATTTTGCTTCTTCTCCTCTTCTTTTCTCTTCTCTAAAGCCTTAACTCAATTTTCAAAAGCGTAAACAAAGTTCAGTTTAGACCCCTAAGTAATTACCAAAAATAATTAAAATAATTGGGCTAGAAAAATACCAATCTACCATTTCAAAATCAAGTTTTGACTTTTCTTAACTAGACAACCCAACTTCAAATGGACATATCTCTTTCATACGAACTCGAAACTGAGTAAACTCGGCGGCGTTGAAAAGATAGTTACAAGATCTTTCCTACTCATCCTGAGATATGAATTATGGTTGTTTGAAGTTGACACAAAATTCAAACTTAACTTAACCAATTTTCTAGATTTTCCATTCTTCCCAATTTTAAACCTTCGTAATTCTTTCAAATATTGAGGTGTTACAATTGATTTGAACACTATTGATATGAGTGTAACACCAATTTAAATAGGATGAGTTGTGCAAAATCAAAACTTTGTAGAAACATCTTGAAATGTTTCGAGAACACTATTCTTAGAGGTCGAAGAAGGAGCTGGAGTTGGTGGACTCGGATATGTGTGGTATGATAAGTATTACATCGAATGGATATAAACATTACTTCATTAGCTTTATTAATGACAACAATAGTAATACATGGGTCTTTTTCTTAAATGAAAAAATTGAAAAGCCTTGAAACTTTTAAGAAGTTTAAAGTGCTTGCTGAAAATGAAGTTGGTTATCAAGTTAAATGCTTGCAGACCGATCGAGGTCGTGATACAACTCACTAGAATTTGCAGAATTTGTGAGAAAGATGGAATAGACAACTTGCCACAACTTACACACCTCAACAAAATGGTGTCTGTGAAAGGAAAAATTGTACAATTCTTGATATGGTGTGAAGTTTTTTAAAGACAAGCAACTTATTAGAAGATTTTTGGGCAGAAGTAGTTCATTGGAGCATACATATATTGAATAGATACCTTACCAGCTCTATTCGAAATAAACACCTCATGAAACTTGGAGCGGGAGTAAACCAAATGTTTAGTATTTTCGAATTTTCAGGTGTATAACATATGCACACATTCCATATTCGGCGAGGAAGAAGCTAGATGATAAAGGTTAGAAGTGAATTTTCCTTGATATTAGTGATAAATCAAAATCTTATCGTGTGTTCAATATTACCAAGAACATAGTTGTTAGCCGAGATGTTAATTTTGATGAAGAAGAAATTTGGATTGGTGAGATAATAGTTCATTTCAACATATTCCATTTTCAGTTGAAGATGAAGAGGAACCAGAATGATCTTTGGAGATCAGTTCACAAGCAAGTCCAACACTACAAGATGTCAGAGATGTTAAACATGACTCTGGTAGTGCTCATCTCATGTCCTCAACGTAGCAGAGGTGCACTGATCTAGATGGGAGATTATGTGGTATATGGGATTTATAAATCTTGAAATATAGTTAGTCACTTTTCTTTATTTTCAGACTATGATCCTATATCGTTCTTTATGCCATCAAAGATCTAAAGTGGAAGCAAGCAATGGATGAGGAAATTAGAGTAATTGAAGTAAATAACACTAGGGAGTTGACAAATCTCCCAGAAAATCAGAAAATCATCGTTGTCAAGTGGATTTACAAAAAAAAAACTGAAGAAAAATGAAAAGGTCGACAAGTACAAAGCTCACTTAGTAGCAAAAGTATAAGCAATAATATTGTGTGGACTACGAAGAGGTGTTTTCTCATGTTGCTCGGTTATATACCATAGTACTGGTTATTGCTTTGACTGCTAAAAATGCTTAAAAAGTCTTTCAGTTGGATGTGAAGTCTGCCTTCCTACACGGTGAACTACAAAAATATTTTTTTATTAAACAACCTCTTGGATATTTGAAATATGGTGTTGAGAATAATGTGTTTAATTGAAGATTGTTTTATATGGACTAAAACAATTCCCAAGAGCTTGGTATAGTCATATAGATGCTTATGTTTCAAAGGATGGATTTTGAAAGTGTCCATATGAACATACCCTTTACATAAAAAAGAAGGGTGCAAGGGTCTTAATGGTATGGTTATATGTGGATGACTGAATTTATATCGAAAGTGATATAGCTATGATTGAGGATTTTAAGATGTTCATAATAGTTGAGTTTGGCATGTCGAATGTGGGTATGATGCATTATTTTATTGATCTAAAAGTGAAGTGGTCTGTTGATGGTATTTTTATTTCTCAAAAGAAGTATGTGCAAGATATTCTGGATAGATTCCAGATGAAAAATTGCAATTTTGTGAGCACAATAATGGAGAAGGGTTTGAAGTTCATCAAAGAACTTAAAGGTAGAAACAGTGGCGAATTTAGAGCCAAAAAGTAGAGCACCGGCATCCATGGTCTTTTCGTAAAATTAGATATTTTATATATACATTTACTAAAATTTGTATAATATTATATTCTAGCAACCGTACTATAAGAAGTATAAACTGTCCCTATGTTTAATTAATGTTGATCTATCGACCTTGAGAATGAAGGATCAATTCACACTTCAATACATATTACTTGGTGCACCCATGTTCGAAAAATCCTATATTCGCCTCTAGGTAGAAGGTGGAAAACACTTTATACAAGCAAATTGTTGGAAGCTTGATGTTATTGACAACAACAAGGTCTGATATCATGCACGATGTAAATCGCATTAGCAGGTTCATGGAATGTCCAAAAGAGATGTATCTATTAGCTACCACGAGGAATTTTCATCGGATGAAAGAAACTGGAGATTTAGTTGGTTATTCCGACAGTGACTATGCTGGAAATGTAGAATATAGAAAAAGCACATTTGGATATGTTTTGAAGCATTGTGACTTTATCGACTATTGAGGTAGAGTACGTAGCAGCAACATCATGTGTTTGACAAGCTATTTGGTTGAGGAATATCCTTGAAGAGCTTTGTTTTAAGCAGAAGGGACCAACACTTATTCACTGTGACAATACCTCCATAATTGACCTCTCAAAGAATCAAGTTCTACACAGAAGGAGTAAATATATAGATGGTATAACTTCTTGCGTGATCTCACCAAGGATGCAAGATCAGGTTTGTCTATTGCAGAAGTGAAGAGCAAGTTGCGTACATATTCACAAAGGCTTTGATACCCGAGTCATTTCTAAAGGCATCTCCAACCCAAACACCAAATTGACACAAAATTTGATGCCAATAACAAATTTGGTGTAATCAACTTCAATCCACTGCACCAAATTTACACCAAAACGAATTTTTTTCTCTCTCTTTATTATTACATTATTATTTCTTATTTCATTTATGTTTTCTTATTTCATAAAATAAATTCTTTCTAAAATAATTATCATATATAATTCATATCATTTCCTTTTATAATCGTCTAATATAAAATTATTTTGTAACATCATTTTATAGATAATATAAAATTCTAGCGAATAATACATTATGCATACTAATGGATAATACAAATAAAAGTGTAATCATTAATGAAATACAATTAAATAAATGTTACATAATTGAAAAAATATTTCTAATTCTAAATAAATATTCAGCTTTCAAGAATACTACGGTGCTCCTGTAAATGTCCTACTAATGCATTATGTAGTTCAAAATGAGTTTCTTTGTCCTTTATTTTTTTTGTATAGAGCTAGAAATTGTTGAAATTGATCATTTTCATCTATTGTGATTTCTACAGTCGGAGTTAGACTTTGATATGAGGCCAAACATATTTTTAATCATTATTTTTCTCATATTTATTATTTATATTTTTTTTTTAGCATTAATTTTATGGGTTGTTCTAAATAGTATATATTATTTGTAGGAGTAAATTGGCGTAAAGTTGAAAAAGTTTAAAGCAAAAACGAATTAAATATGGAAGATTAAAGAAGAAAATCAAGCAAACAGCTTAATACATTAAATTAAATATAATAGTACATAAATATATAAGTTGTGAATTGCATAAAGTAAATTTTCAAAATTGCAACCTGCTGCCACGTGGACAAGTTTGAAGATAGGCACAATTGGAATGCAATGCCTCACGCGGAAAATTGAAAGGAATTTAATTCCTTTTTTATTTTGGTTTCCCAATTTATTTTGGATTTAATTATTTTATTTAGGGTTTACTACATCTATAAATAGTCTATACAAATAATTGTTGGAGGTTCAATTATAGGGGAAAATCTAGAGGAGGTACTTTGGAAGAGAAATTCGTTAATACTTTTTAGGGTTCTTTTCTTCTTCTTGTTTTCTTAGAGATTATTAGCTAAAGCACTTGTTTTGGCGCTATAGCTACGGATTGAATGTTGATTATTAATGGAGTTTTGAATTAAATTTTAGGTGTCATTACAAAGTTACTTCTATATTCTTGTTTTAGTATTTCGTGCTTGATGCCCATGACATAAATCTATTGTCTAATCTTAAAATCGAGATACGAGAGGTTAGATAGACCAAAAATATAGAGAGCTCGATTGACCCATTAGATGGAGGTGATTTGTATTTAGGAGTAACGCCTGGACGAACAACATGCTTGGTTATGAAATAGGATGAAATATGAATTCTCGCCAATTAGTTAACTTATATCCCCACTGAACGATGTAGTTAGGTGTCTAATTGGAGTAGGCAACGAGAGGTTTGGAGCTCGACTCATACAATTAACCCTATAAATCAGTAACTTGAAAACTAAAATTAGTTCTAAGCTTATAATATGATACATGAAATTCAATATATGTTGTAGTCCTGAAATTTCCCAACCATTGTAAGTAATTTTATTAATTTTATTTCTATATTCTTTTCTTTTGGTACTCTTATGTAAATAATTAGACTAATATAATTTAGTAAAAATAGTTAATTGAGAAGTCCTTTGGGATGGATAATCTAATCGCTCAAGTAATACAGTTGCTCTTAAAAGAACCAGATTATCGATCCCAAAAGACTTGTCAATTAACTATTTTTATTAATTATACTAGTCTAGTTATTTATTTAAGAGTGTCAAAAGAAAAGAATGTAGAAATAAAAATAATAAATTACTTACAATAGTTGAAAAATTCCTAGGCTGCAACATATATTGGATTTCATGTATCATATTTTTGGCTTAGAACTAATTTTAGTTGTCAAGTTACTAGTTTATATGGTTAATTATATGAGTCGGGCTACACAGCCGCCTACTACAATTAGATACCTAACTACATCCTTGGGCGGGGATAATTAGACTAATCGGCGAGCATTTATATTTCATCTTATTTCTTAACCAGGCAAGTTTTTCGTCCGGACGTCAATTCTAAACACAATCCACCTCAATCTAATGGGTCGATCGAGTTCTCTATATTCTTTCGTCTATCTAACCTCATTTCTCTCAATTTTAAGATTAGACAATAGATTTATCTCATATTGCAGAAGTAACTTATAATGACAACCAACAAAATTGATTCAAAACACCATTAGTAATCAACATTTACTTCGTAGCTACAACCCAGAACAAAGGTTTTAGCTACTAATCTCTAAGAAAACAAGAAGAAGAAAAGAACCCTAAAAGTATTAACGACTTTTTCTTCAAAAGTACCTCCTCTAGATTTTCCCTTATATCAAATGCCTCAAATAATTATTTGTATGGACTATTTATAGATATAATAAATCCTAAATAAAATAATTGAGTCCAAAATAAATTAAGAAACAAAAACCAAAAAGAAATTAATTTCCTTTCTATTTTCCGTGTGAGGTATTATGTTCCAATTGAGCCTATTTCAAACTTGTCCACGTGGTAGCAGGTTATAATTATAATTGCAAATTTACTTTATGCTGCAATATGCAACTTATATATTTATATATTATTATATTCAATTTAATCCATCAAGCTGTCTGCTTGATTTCTTTCTTCAATCTTTCATATTTAATTCCTTTAGCTTCAATTTTTTTCAACTTTGTGTCAGTTTACTCCTATAAATAAAATACACTATTTAGCACAATCCATAAAATTAATGCTCAAAAAGAACAATATAAATAATAAATGTGAGGCAAATAATAATTAAAATATGTGTTTTTGGCCTCACATAAACTCCTCACACTTAAACTTTTGCTCGTCCTCGAGCAACATTAAAGCTCATCACAAATAGATCAAAATAGAAATGTCATCATTTAGTTAATACAAACAATTATGGCATATACTAATTTCAAAAACATCAAGTACAATTTACCAATCATTATGCAAGACATCCAAATAAACAACAAATCTCTTATCTCCGAACTTCAAAAAAAGACTTTGAACTCATCAAATTTAAGCTTGCTCACCTACTCTTATCAAATAAAGCTAATATAATCACATATCCATCATGAAACAAGTGACCTCACAAAAATAAATAGTTCACAAAATCAATTCAAAAATATTGAATATAAATTAAGGACATCATATCAAGAACAATTCTCTCACTCACATATAAAATTCATTTGCATGCACAAAGAACCATAGGCTTACCCATTATGTACATCTCCACTAATTAAGCATGCTTGAATAGAATCAAATAGGGCTTTAACGGGTTGTAATGTAGGCTAGGAGACGGGTAGAAAAACTATATAATAGTGACTTACACTTCCTTTAGCACTTTGAAATTTAAGACTTCGTCACCCATTATTTCCTTCTCTTTATTTTCATCCCTCTTTTGAACAATTATTGCACAAATAATTCTCATCATCTCAAGAATGTTTCAAAAAAAAAACGTACATAACTTTTGTAAGTTTTTCTTCATAATAGTCACCCTCAACTTATAAATTTTACATGTGTTAAGGTGCACGATGTCCTTGAAATGACTAGGGTCATCATCAAGGTAACCTTCTCTTTCATATTTTTTTACAACACACTCTTTCAAATAGGGGCTTCTAAGCACTTTGTAACTATTATTAATTACCTTTTCACTCAACCATCTCCATCCCTTTTTCTCAGCATTGATAATTAAAATAAGTCTATGCTATAATGCTCAACGAATCAAGGTGCAAAAACTAGGGACTCTATAAATAGTGAAGGGCAGAATATGACTACCAACAAAAGGATACAGACTCAAAAAGATTGACTAGTGCTATAATATCTGAAAAGGCTAAAATTTACCAGAAAACCCAAAGAAAGTCTATTATTATCTCCTAAACAAAGCAACACTTTTTATTCCGCTTCAATAACATGCAGGCAAGTTCTAGATTATGATGCAAAACATGGAATAAATAAATTCTCACCATACATGGCATAAGTATAAATCAAGATACACCAATTTCACTTCTAAAAGATATAGGATTATAACAAACTACAAAATAAAATAAGTTATATACAAAGTCACAATCATGAGCTTAGATGTCAACAAGTATGCAATTTCCTTATCAGTCAAGATTCACAAGAAAGTAGTACTCAAAAATTAAACCTAGATAGAAAATATTACACCACTAAAAAGGGTCTTGTTCTTTTCTCTAAAAAAATATTCCTACAAAAATTAAAAGACATTTGGTTCAAAAGGGACTATCCTCAGGAAAAGAATCAAAAATAAAAGTCAAGGAACTCATCCTAAAAAAAAATAAAGACTCAATAAAACAATAAAAATTAGGAATTTATTTTTTCCACCCCACACTTAAAAAGATGTTATGTCCCCAAAGCATGAAATAAAATTTAAAACAAGGGTTAGAAAAACTCCCTCAGGCCTTTAGGCCTAGCTAGTAGCATGTTCTCTCAATTTTTTATCACGGGTTGTCACACACACTTAAGCTCAAACGTGCTCCTTAGGTTCAAATTTTGGATACTCAGACTTATCCAAAACATGTAAAAATAAACCAAAAAAATGATACTGAAAAAATTTAAAAGAAGTGACACTATAAATTGGGTTGCCTCCCAATAAATGCACATCGCGGCACGATACAAATAAATTCACCACTTTTCTTCCACTTTGAACTTATGAATTTTACCTAACTTTGCATCTATTTTTCTACTACTCTCGGGGGGCGGGGGGGTGTAAAGATGAATGAACCAAATAATATATGGCATCTTGTACTTCTTGGCCCTTAAGTGAGGAATATTATTTTTTCTACGTGGAATGTAGGGGCCTTGTTTTTCATCAATACACTCATCCATTAATTCAGATTTTATAGAAAAGTGTTTTAAATGAGATTCAAGTTCCCTCTGTTGACATCCTTTGAATTGAAGCAACGTCGCAATGACTCAATTAAAAAGAATTAGTTAAAATAATTTTAAAACGGGTAAAAAGATTTTAGAAAGGGGATTAAAGGGAGAAGGGATTAAAGGGAAAAAGGGAGTCGCCACCTAATTTTTTAGGAAAACTAGGAAACCGATTAATTATTTAGCTTAAAATAGAGTCTAAGAAACCAAATTGATTCTAGGTAAGGGGTCCAAATTATTCCGAAGGGTTAGGCATCCTTCGAAATCCACAATTGTGGTTCCCGACTGAGTTTATTTTTTCAAATTGAGCAGGAGAATACAATAATGTACAAATATAATAAACATGCAATACACACAATAAAATAAAATAATAATATCGACTTAAGATTTGTCTAACATCAATATATACAAAATAATGAATTGAAAAGTATAATTCGAAGTCCTTTCAAATAGCTTCAAGGAAGCAAGTCTTGGTTACTTGTAAACACACTTAGTAAAAGTGTTATTAATAAAAAATATGAATAAAGTTGAATACATGAAATAATAACTTAAAAATAAAAATCCGTCTTATTAACATGAGAAGCTTTGGAAATCAACGATAATTTCTTCATCGGCAATTTTAACTTGTAACGATAACAAATATTGAGAGATTAAAAAAAATAAAATAAGATAATATTATGAACCAAATAAATATGCAACAAAGATAATGACAAAAATAACATGATATAGAAAAATAAAATATTCCCACATAATCCTATGAAATTAACAAATAACGATATAATATAAACTTTATAACAAACTAATGAAAACAAGAGCACCACAGTTTGCTGAAATTTTTTAGAAAATGAAATGTAATAATTTTAATAAATCTAAAATCATATACACAAAAATAAAGCAGCAACTATTGGATGAAGCAAGTAATGAGTCAACAAATAAATAAATACAAGCAAAAATGACCCAAAAGTTAAAAAGGGGGCAAGGTAGAGTAGCAAACCAAACATTTTTCTTAATCAAAGAAGACAAAGTTTCTATCGAAAAATAACAATGACCGGAGTTTAAACCCCTCCGACTTGATCTAAACCGTACAGAACAAACAAAGTGAAGTAGTAAAAAGATAAAACAAAGAAGAATACTCATTTGCCGGAATCAAGTTGTGTTGCTGATTTGGACTAGTGAACTCTCTGATTGTGTTCGCCGGAGTTGGCGTTGCTATTTTTCGATGTTGGCCGGCCCGTGATGAAATTGGTTGGATATCCATTTCACCGGCAGTGCAGCTGGAGTCGAGCTCGCTTGAGACCTGCAAAAAAAAACAAGTATAAAATACGAAAAAAGGGGGAAAGGTGTAGGGTTCTGTTTGGTTAGTTGTACGTGAAGGAACGGGGCTGGATTTAGCAGTGATTTGGTGGCTGGTTAGAGCTAAAAAGCGATGAGGCTTTCACCGTAGATGATTTTCATGCAAGAATGGACGCAAATAAAGTGAAAAAGGGTCTGGTTGTTTGCAAAAGCTCACTGAAAAAGGAAGATAAATGGAGGTTGGGGTTTAGTTTAATTGTTGTTTGCTGGCGGTTTTGGGGATTTCAGGTGGTGGTTTGGCCGGGAAAATGGGTCACTTGTTGTTATTTGCTGCAGCTAAAGAGAGCTACTGACAACAGCAGTGAAGAGGAGAAACGTTGGGTTAACTTTTCACCAGAAAAAATGGAGAAAGAAATGGGTTAGAGCAACCGGAGTCTTTTGGGTGGTTGACTTGTCGGATTAAGGCTGAACTTTGGTAACTTGCCGGAAAATATGAACACTACAATAAGTCTTTCATGACCAAAGGAAATCTGAAAATTACCACTAACATTTTTATCCACCACCTAATCTAATGGACAAACTTTTCTTTAAATAGGATTGTAATATAATGGGCCCAAGTTATGGGCTTGAAATTATGGCTCAAATATCTGTGCATAAAAATTATACTCGAATTTAAATCAATTTCTAGACTGCACAAAATATGAAAATGAATATTAACAACATAACAGAGAAATAATGAATATGAAAAAAAATGTAATGAACGTAATTAATTACATGTGAATTTTGGTTGTGGCAAAATAATATGAACATAACAACCGATATAAATCCTAAAACTTCGAGAAAAATGATGATTATCTTACAAATATCATTAAAATGACAAAACGTGTATTTTAAAGTATTTAAAATATAGTACTAAAAAGTATTAATTTTAATACTATCATACCAAAATTTGGTGTCAACAACTTGCCCCTTTGTTTTATTAAGATCAATGAAAGAGATCCTGGTCAAACAAAGTTGACGAACCCAAATTTGGTTTGTTAAACTTTGAACAAAAAAAAATGAGATGCTAGTAGAGATTTTGAGAAATACTCTACATCCGTAGACTGGGCTGAAAATAATAAATAAAGACAAAGTTTTATTGTAAACTAGGAACATTCACATACATTAGATGTTACTTGCAAAATTTCAAAATGAAGGTGGTGTACCTTATTGAAAGGAGGTTGACGTGAATAACATCTCACTTTGAACGAGGTAACAACCTAACATGTCTCTTTGAAAGGCGAACGACCCAATTTGAACATAACATGTCACTTTGAATGAGGTGACAACCCAACGTATCTCTTTGAAAAACGGATGATCCAACTTAACCTTAAAATGTAACTTTGAATAAGGTGACAACCCAACTTAAATATAACATGTCACTCTGAACGAGGTGACAACCCAACGTGTCTCTTTGAAAGGCAGACGACCCAACTTGAACTTAACATGTCACTTTGAACGAGGTGACAACCTGACTTAAATATAACACGTCGCTTTGAACGAGGTGACAACCCAACGTGTCTTTTTGAAAGGCGGATGACCCAACTTGAATATAACATGTCACTTTTAACGAGGTGATGACCCAACGTGTCTCTTTAAAAGGCGGACAATCCAACTTGAACATAACATGTCACTTTGAACGAGGTGACGACCCAACGTGTCTATTTTAAAGGCAGACGATCCAACTTGAATATAACATGTCACTTTGAACGAGGTGACGACCCAATGTGTCTCTTTGAAAGGTGGATGATCCAAATTGAACATAACATGTCACTTTGAAAGAGGTGACAACCCAACGCGTCTCTTTGAAAGGCGGACGACCCAACTTGAACTTAACATGTCATTTGAAGGGAGATGACAACTCAATCTTGTCTCCTTGAAAGGCGGACGACCCAACTTGAACTTAATATGTCACTGGAATAGAGGTGACAAATCAATCTTGAACTTAACGTGTCATTTGAAGGGAGATGACAATCAAATCTTGAACTTAACGTGTCATTTGAAAGGAGATGACAACCAACGTGTCTCTTTGAAAGGTGGATGATCCAACTTGAACTTCACATGAATGACGTATCACAAAATCTGTAATATCAAAATGTTAGTAGCAAATATAACATAAATTATGCAAACATGACCATATGAATAAGGTATTAACCAATGCAATAATTCAAACTTAATTACATTATGAATAAAATAAAATGCTAATTTAAAATGGAGTAACAAAATAAAAAGTGTCATATTGAATGATATGACAAACCAATTTGAAAAAAATTAATTTATTTGAGATAATAAATTAATTTCTAAAAGATATAATTTTGAAAGATATGATGACCTAAAAAAATGTCATTTTGAAGGGTATGACTATCCAAATTTAAGAAAATGTCATTTTGAAGAGTATGACGACCCAAATAAAAAAAAGTCATTTTGAATGGTATGACGACCCAAATAAAAAAATGTAACTTTGAAGGGTATGACGACCCAAAAAATAAAAAAATGTCATTTTGAAGGATATGCGGTCCAAAATAAAAAATGTCATTTTGAAGGATACGATGACCCAAAAATAATAAAAAATAAAAAATGTCATTTGAAGGATATGACGATCCAAAAATAAAAAGATACATAACATTACAAAATATAATTTTAACTATGAAACTGTCCACAAAGTTACTTTGGATTAATATGGGGCATAAATTTAAAATGATGTCAGTTTGAAAGGTATGACAACCCAAATTAAAAAGATGTCACTTTGAAGGTATGATTACTGAAAAATAAAAAGATGTCATTTTGAAGGATATGACTACCAAAAATGCAATTTGAACTTTGAAGCGGTCCATAAAGTTATTTGGACAAATACGAAAAGTGAGTTCCAACCCATTTTTATTTATGACATTAAAACAAATTTTAACTTGGTTAGCACCAACAATAGTATTGTACAAAAGATTCTCACAATTCTTTATCTTTAACTTAGATTGATTTCGAGGTAAATCTTATGGATTCAAGTGGTACCTCAAATGTACTTAAGTAACGACAAGATTTTTCCATCTTGCTACAAACAAAGACTTTACCTAAAATCATGTTTCAAGTGCTCTAACTATAAATAAAGGTCCCAATTTGCACACATTTAAAGTATTTTGATTTGGGAACATCTGCAAAAGCACACTCACACACCGAAAAAAAAGTTTAACACATGCATTGTGATACCATAAGCTTGACTTTCATGGAAATCTCCACTAATGTGAGAATATTTGAATTGAAATAGTGTAGGGCTTGTTAATAGCTTGTAATGTAGGCTTAGGGTCGGTAGGATAGTCATTTGGGATAAAAGTGACTTATTCCCTTATTGAGCATTGCACTAACTAGATTCTTTCAACATTTGTTACGCTTTTAGCATTTGATTCTCTTTGTTGTCCCTTCATTTGCACTTTTTGACTACTTTGGAACTTTGATTATCTGAGTTTTTTCCCTTTTCATCATATTTTGAACTTTCTCCTTTTTGTTTAGAGCATTTTTTTTCTTTTTATTTTGTTGAAATTTTTCTTGCTTGAGCTTGTGGGGAATTTTGAACTTTTACTTCTTTCTTTGAAGTTATTTTTATACTCTCGATTTTCAGGGACCTTGATAAATTTTGAACTTTGGATTTTCTTTGTAACTTGCACGTCTTCAGTGCGCTCACGAAAGTCAGGCCAAAAGAGGATTAATGCATATAAGCACTCAGAAAAGGTATAGGCTAAAATGTGTTTGTCCAAAGAAAAGGCTTAAGGCTCAAAATGGGGGCACACTAAGAATTTATGTCATTTAGTAGGCTTTGAAAGTCTTAAACGGATCAAAGGACGCCTACAATCATTTACAAATCAAACATTACTCAGAATTTCGCCTCAATAACATTTAGGCCAAGTGATAGATCAATAATGCAAAACAATTGAATTTGATTCAAAATTCACCACACAATGCACATGAAACAAAGAATCTAGTTTTATTCTATTCTTGAATGTATTCAAGAAATATTTACGAGTGTAACAAAAGTATGAATGAGAGGCACCAAAAGAATCTATGGTTTAACAAGAAGTCAATCTTCTTTATTGAACAAATTATTTTTCACTTGCACACTTGAATTGTGTTGGCACCAACCAAGTCAAAAATGATTTCAAAAATATAAACATTAAAAGAATAAAAAATAGAAAATCTTTTCAGTAAAGAATACCGAACCCAACAAGAGCTGCCTACGTATCTAATTGATGAGAATCAGGTTTGCGTAATTCTTTCAGATTTGACATAAAATCTATAAACAACAAATGAATTTTTGAGAGGAAAAATAATAAGAAGAAAAACCAATGAGCCACATTGAAAGGTGGCCAACTCAAATTTAGCAAAATATTTTTTTTTACTATTTAAAGAAAATTTTACAAGGATGAATAAATCATTGAGTCACATTGAAACGCCGACCACCAAAATTTAACAAAAAAGTAACAAAAATAAAATAAGAAATTAATGTGTCACATTGAAAGACGGACTATCTAAACTTAACAAAAAAAACCAATTTTTATTAATTAAATAAAAAATAATAAAAATTAAAAATGGATGAGTCACATTGAAGGACGGACAACTCAACTTAAAAAAAAATTCAATTAAAACAATATTTTCAATGAAATGTAAAATAAATAAAATCAAATATATAGAATGAATATAACATCATGTACAAAAGTTAATACAAAAGATACAAATAAACTCGGAGTGATGCCTCCCAAATCTAGTCTAAGTACAACCTTGGTGAAATTTTTGAGGGGCTTCTTTACAAATTTTGCCCCTGTTTCAGCTTTAACAATCTCCGATATTCAATCTTGTACGAATTGTCTTCTTTGTAAATTTTTTGGAGACATCCTCAAAAAATTTTGCCCAAGTTTCCATTTTAAAATTTAGAAAGCTTACGGGGAGCATGACCGAGCCCTTATAGCGCCTATGTATCCCATTGAAAAATGAATCAGGTCAAACGTAGTTCCAACAGAGTATAACTTGGAGGGAGAATGATTTGAAGTTATGAAAATTCCAAAACGAGTTGACCAAGAGTGGATTTTGAAAGACCCGGAACCTAGGCGGACAACCTAGGTTGAAACTCACGACAACCATTGGACGCATGACGAACCAATAAATTGTCTAATTTTTTCAAAAAAGGGTTGAGTATAAAATGTTTGGTTGCGGTTTCGCAAAACCATTCTTTAATATACTATATTTATGTCAGAATATATCATGGATGCAACAACAATGTACAACAATTGATGAGTATAATATGCAAATAATCAACAAAATATACAAAATATAATCAATGAAAGAATAATCTCCTCAATTTGAAAAAATAAACTCATTATGGTTAGAACCTCTAAGTCTCCAGCGAAATCGTCATTCTATTGACATCCTTTGAATAGGAACAATGTCACGGTGACTCAATTAAAAAAGAATTAGTTAAAAGAATTTCAAAATGGGTAAAAGGATTTTAGAAAGGGGTTTAAAGGGAAAAATGGAGTCGCCACCTAATTTTTTAGAAAAACTAGGAAACCAATTAATTATTTAGCTTAAAAGAGAGTCTATGAAACCAATTTGATTCTAGGCAAGGGGTTCAAGTTATTTTGAAGGGAAGGGATTATGCATTTTTTAAAATCCACAATTGTGATTTCCGATTGATTATTTTTTCAAATTGAGCAAAAGAATAAAATAATGTACAAATATAATAAAAATGCAATAAATATATATACAAAATAATGAATTGAAAAATATAATTCGAAGTCCTTTCGAATAACTTCAAGGAAACAAGTCTTGGGTGCCTGTAAACACACTTAGTAAAAGTGTTAGTAATAAATAAATATGAATAAAATTGAATACATGAAATAATCACTTAAAAATAAAAACTCGTCTTACTAACATGAGAGACCTTAAAAATCGGCGATAACTTCTTTATCAGCCAATTTCGACTTGTAATGATGACAGATATTGAGAGACAAAAAAAAAATAACATTATGAACCAAATAAACAATGCAACAAAGATAATGAGAAAAATAACATGATATAGAAAAATAAAGTAATCCCACATAATCATATGAAATTAACAAATAATGATAATAATATAGACTGCATAACAAACTATTAAAAACAAGAGCACCACAGTTCGCTGAAAATTTTTAGAAAATGAAATGTAATAATTTTAATAAATCTAAAATCATATAAACAAAAATAAAGCAGCTACTATTGGATGAAGCGAGTAATGAGTCCATAAATAAACACAAGCAAAAACGAAATGACTCAAAAGTTAAAAAGCGGGCAAAGTAGAGTAGGAAACCAAACATTTTTCTTCATCAAAGTTTCTATCGAAAAATAACAATGGCCGGAGTTTGAACCCCTTCGGCCGGATCTGAAACGTAGAGTAAAAACAAAGTGAAGTAGTAAAAAGATAAAACAAAGAAGAATACCCACTTGCTGGAATCAAGATAAAACAAAGAAGAATACCCATTTGTCGGAATGAAGTTGTGTTGCTGATTTGGACTTGTGAGCTCACTGATTGTGTTCGCCGGAGTTGGCGTTGCTATTTTTCGATGTTGGTCGGCCAGTGATGGAATTGGTTGGAGATCCATTTCACCGGCAGTGCGGGTTGGAGTCGAGCTCACTTGAGACCTGCCAAAGAAACAAGTAAAAAAATACGAAAAAATGGGGAAAGGGGAAGGGTTCTGTTTGGTTAGCTGTACGTGAAGGAATGGGGCTAGGTTTAGCAGCGATTTGGTGGCCGGTCAGAGCTGAAGAACGATAAGGATTTCACAACAGATGGTTTTCATGGCAATAATGAACGCAAATAAAGTGAAAAGGTCTGGTTGTTTGCAAAAGCTCACTGAAAAGGGAAGAGAAAGGGAGGTTGGGGTTTAGTTTGGTTGTTGTTTGCTGGCAGTTTTTGGGGGGTTCAGGTGGTAGTTTGGCCGGGGAAAATGGGTCCCTTGTTGTTTGCTGTTGCTAGAGAGAGCTGCTAGCAGCAGCAGCGAAGAGGAGAAGCGTTGGGTCAACTTTTCACCGGGATGAAATGGAAAAAGGAATGGGTTAGAGCAATCGTGGTCTTTTGGGTGGTGGAATTATCGGATTTCGGTTGAACTCCGATAACTTGCCGGAAAATATGAACACTAAAAGAAGTCTTTCAAGACCAAAGGAAATCTGAAAATTAGCACTAACATTTTTATCCGCCATCTAACCTAATGGACAGACTTTTTTCTTCAAATAGGAATTGTAATACATTGGGTCCAAGTTATGGGCATGAAATTGTGGCTGAAGTATCTGTGCATACAAATTATATTCGTATTTAAATGAATTTTTAGACTGCATAAAATATCAAAATGAATATTATCAACGTAACAAAGAAAAA
Organism: Solanum habrochaites; assembly: GCA_027704765.1. Lineage (NCBI taxonomy): Eukaryota > Viridiplantae > Streptophyta > Magnoliopsida > Solanales > Solanaceae > Solanum > Solanum habrochaites. The sequence continues at coordinate 9,542,230 of JAKWJA010002498.1, read as the reverse complement.
ATGAATATGAAAAAAATATATAATAAACTTAATTAATTACATGTGAAAAATGCAATTTAACAGAAATAATGATTTTATAAAAAATGAACAAATATTTTAAAATTTGGTTGTGACAAAATAATATAAACATAACAACCGATATAAATCCTAATACTTCGAGAAAAATGATGATTATCTTACAAATTGTATTAAAATAATAAAACGTGTATTTTGAACTATTTAAAATAAAATACTCAAAAGTATGAACTTTGAAATTATCAAACCAAAATTTGGTTTCAACACCCTCAACTCTAAAACATCATTATTTACAATATTTTTTGTACTCTTTCTCATCATCGATATTAAGGAATAAAGTATAAAATACTCAAAAGTATTAACTTTAAAACATCATTATCTGAGCCAAATTTATCTATTTCTTGTGTGATCTCAACTCTTCCTTCAATCAGTTGGGTTGTCATGTATGTCAGACCATCACCGGATAAACTCTTTGAACTTTAGAAGTTGAGTTTGTTCTTGTAGCCAAGATTGGACTCACTATCTCCGCTTCTTCTTCACTTTCTCTTTATTGGGATGCAATCTCTAGGCCAGTAATTTCTAATTGAATAGCGTCAAGCGCATCTTCCACACATTCAAACATTTGTTTAGCGATTTTAGAATTAACTTTGTCCAACATGTCCGTACATTTCATAAGTGAAACTTGTTTTGTGTTCTGCCCCTACCAACATCACAAACAAGAGTAGAATTATAATAGGGGTTTGGGGGAAGGGAATCAAATTTCGGACAACAATTCCAATGAATATACCGACAACCACATATATAACATAAAGTACTTTCATCACCCAACCACAATTTACCCCAATCATCCATATCAGTAAGAGTACAAAAATGTTCAATGAAAGAAGAAATAATAATAATTTTTGAAAAAAAAAACTAATTGAAAAAAGTAAATAAAAAAAACAAGTATAACCTAGAAGAATAGTTAATTTCTAAGTCCCTGGCAGTGATGCCAAAATCTTGTTCAACCACGTACACTTGCGTGCAATTGGAAGCAACAGACCTTCCGACGCATCTTGAATTTATGCATTAAGGTCACGCTCACCCTCAATTATCATGTGGTGCATTATAATACATGAATTTAATATATCATGTAACACTTTTTTTCTCCAAAAAGATGACGGTCCTGCGATAATTGCAAAACGAGATTGTAGTTTATATAATATATGATAGAATTAACATAAATTTAATTTTTCAAAAAAGTCACATATAGAAAAATTAATTTATAATAAGATAAATTTTATATCTAAAATTAATATTATAAAAATATTACCTAAAAAATAATTAAATATACAAGAGAATTAATTAAAACATACAAATTATACAATATTTAATTAAAAATTTGTATAATAAAATAATATTATAATATTCAAAAAGTTATTTGGTGTTATGAATAGTGTTACACCAAATTTGGTGTAACACTATTCATGTGGAGTCCATCCCATATTTTTTTGGTCAATTTTTACTACACAATTGGTACGTGTTAAAAAGGAATATTGAGAAGAGTTGAAATTAAAGATTTGGTACTTGACAAATTGGTAAGATTTGCAAACCTTTTTTTTAACTTTGTTACATTTACCTATGTTGTTAGTGACATAGACATGATTTTCTCCTTCAATAAATAAAGTATTCTTCATCATTTGTAGAACACACCAAGTTAGAGAGAAAAAATCATTGTGAGAGCAAGTGAGGTATTCCACACACTATACAAGAAAAATAGTTTTGAAGAAAAATAGAGTGTGAACAATATTTTAGTAAGGTGGAAATCAAAAGAGTGTTGTTCCTTTTGAGTGTGTAGTAGTCACTTTGAGTATTTTATTCATGACTACAAGTGTAAAATTTCTTACTATATTGATATCAGTTTCTCCTCTTGGCCCGTGGTATTTACCTTATGTAGAAGGGTTCCACGTAAAATTGTTGATGACATTATTTTTTCATTTTATTTCCATTACTTTTATCATATGTATTTTTGTGCTTGTCTGTTTTTTTCCAGAAAACTAGTATTAGAGCCAAGGTTTTGCTGAGTATGCTCTTATGGTTGCAGCACAATCTGAAGTCCATATAATAAAAGATTTACTTTGATTTGCAATAAATATATTTTTGGGAAAACGATGGAAGCAAACACAAGTAGAATTGTTACTTTGAATGGTGTTAATTATTCCATTTGAAAGGGGGAAATGGAAGATTTGTTTTATGTCAAGAATTTTTACAAATTAATATTTATCACTGTAAAGCCTGATAATAAAATGATAAAGAGTGAAATCTGTTACACAAACAGGTTTGTGGATTCATTAGACAATCGATCGATGATAATGTGTTGAACAATATTTTTAGAGAGAGACATGCTCGAACACTATGGTAACATCTTGAAAGTTTATATGCTCGAAAGACTGGTAACAACAAATACTCTTAATAAAGAAGACGTTTTGAGTTTGCAGTATCATGATGGTTCTCCGATAGCATACCATATGAATAATTATCTACTATGGGCATCGAATTTGATGAAGCAAAAATTAAAGGCTCTATTCTACTTGGTTCCCTACCAGACTCTTCGGAAACATTTAGAACTTCATTGTCAAATTCTGCTCCAGATGGTGTGATCTCTATGGATTTCGCCAAGAGTACTTTCTTGAACGAAGAGATGAGAAGAAAATCTCTAGATTCTTCTTCGTTGGATGTCCTGATAACTGGTCCCAGAGAGAAACATAACTCGTGATTCTCAGTATAGAAAACAAACTAGGAGCAAATCCAGAGGCAGACTTAAGGATATTAAGTTTTATCATTGTGGCATGAAAGGGAACACAAACAAGTTCTGTAGGAAGTTGAACAGGGAAAACAAAAATAAATAGGAAACTAAAGAAGATGGCAATGAAAATTTCCTAACCACCATCACCACCGAAGATCTTGTTACCGTTCTTGATGGGGATATGATAAATATTGCTTGTGATGAGTAAAGGAAGAATTTTTTTCTCTTCATATATTTCTGGTGATTTTGGAACTTTGCGTATGGATAATGAGACTATTTCTAGGGTGGTTGATATTGGTACAATTTGCTTGGAAAATAGTGTTGCAACTAAACTAGTTTTGAACAATGTGAAACATGCTTCTGATGTTCGTCTGCACCTGATTTCTATTGGTGTTTTGGATGATGAAGGATATGTTAGTACCAACGGTGATGAAAAATGAAAACTCATTAAGGGTTTATTGGTTGTGGCTAGTGGTAACAACGTTGTGGTCTATATTGTACTACGACATTTGCTTGTATTGATATGGTGAATGCGGTTTAGGGTGATATCTCTTTAACGTTATGGCACAAGAGACTTAGCCACATAAATGAGAAATTACTTAACGTTCTATCCAAGAACAAATTGTCATTGAATTTTAAGAGTGCTAAATTATAAAATTGTGAGCTTTGCTTGGCTGGTAATCAAAATAAAGTTTCCTTTATCCTCCTTCAAGAAAGACAAAGTTGCTTGAGTTGGTGCACTTTGATGTATGTGGTCTAATGAAGTCAAAGACATTGAGTGGTGCACTCTACTTTGTGACTTTTATTGACCACTGCTCGAGAAAACTTTGGGTCTATGTCTTGAAAAATAAAGACAAAATGTTAGACGTCTTCAATCAGTTTCAAACTTCAATTAAAAGAGAAACTGAAAAGAAACTGAAATGTATTCGCATTGATAATGGTAGTGAATATTGTGGACCATTTGACGAATACTGCAAGCATCAAGGTATTAAACACCAGAAGACTCCTCCTAAGACTCCTCAGCTTAATGGTTTGGCTGAGAGTATGAACATGAACTTGATTGAAAGAGTTAGATCTTTGCTTTGTAAAACAAAGTTTCTGAACTCATTTTGGGGTAAGGCCTTATGGATCGTTGCACATGTTATTAATGTATCTCCCGTTGTTTCTTTTCAAAGTGATGTACCAAATAGTTTTTGGTATGGAAAGGATGTTTCCTATGACCATTTGAGAGTACTTGGTTGCAAAGTTTTTGCATATATGCCGAAAGATGAGAGGTTAGAGTAAGATGCCAAGACAAGGCAATGCATTTTCATGGGATATGGTCTTGATGAATTTGGTTACATGCTATATGATTCAATCGAAAAAAAACTTGTGAGAAGTCGTGATATTATTTTCATGGAAAATCAAACAATTGTTGACATTTACAAAGGGGAGAAAGTAAAATCTTCAAAATTTGATTGTATAGTTCATCATGATGATGTTGTTGGGCTTGATGATCATGGTGGCGTCCATAATACTGTATCGAATCCACATGTTGATATTGATAATAAAAATAATATTGTTATTGATATCCTCCTGCTCATGAAGTTGTGAACAAATCAAATATTCCACTTAGGAGGTCCACAAGACAACAATTTCATTCCTCTCGTTATTCACCAAATGAGTATGTGTTACTCACAGACGGGGTAGAACTTGAATATTATGAGAAATCCATGGAAGATGAGCACAGACATAAATGGATTGAAGCCATGCAAGAGATGAAGTCTCTGCATGAGAACCACACCTATGAATTGAAAAAATGTCTAAGGGCATGAGATCTTTGAAGAACAAGTGGGTATTCAAAGTTAAAGTTGAAGAACACAACTTGAAGCCCAGGTACAAAACTATATTGGTTGTTAAGGGGTTTGGTCAAAGAAAGGGTATTGACTTTGACAAAATATTCTAATTTTGTGAAAATGTCCTCGATTCGTACGGTTCTAGATTTAGTTGCTAGTCTTAAATTAGAGATTGAGAAAATAGATGTGAACTCGGCTTTCCTTCTCATTGACCAAGAAGAGGAGATTTATATGGAACAACTTGATGGCTTCAAAGTAGAAGGTAAATAAAATTTTGAGTCCAAACTCAAAAAGAGTTTTATAGATTAAAACAAGCTCATAGACACTGGTACAAGAAGTTTGAATATGTAATGGGGAGCATGGCTATAAGAAGACTTCATCAGATCATCGTCTATTTGTACAAAAAATTTTAGACCATGATTTTATCATCCTATTAATGTATGTGGATGATATATTAATTGTGGGCAAGAATACTTTCAAGATTGACGAGCTGAAGAAAGAGTTGTGTAACTCTTTTTCTATGAAAGACTTGGGTCATTCCAAACAAATTTTAGGTATGAGAATTACACGTCTCAGAGGTGAAATGAAGATTTATTTATCACAGAAAAAGTACATAGAACGTGTACTAGAGCACTTCAATATGAAGAGTGTTAAGTTTGATAGTACACCTTTTGCTGGTCATATGAAGTTGAGCAAGAATATGTGTCCTACAGCTAGGGAGGGAAACGTAGGCATGGCCAAAGTTCCATATTTCTCTATCATCGGGAGTCTAATGTATGCAATGGTATGCACTAGACCTAATATTGCTTACGCAGTTGGTGTTGTCAACAGATTTCTCGACAATACGGAAAAAGGGCATTGGAAAGTTGCGAAGTGGATATTCAGGTATCTTAGAGAAAGCTCAGATGAATGCTTGTGTTTTGGAGCATCAAATCCAATCTTGAAATACTTTACAGATTCTGATGCGGTAGGTAACCTTTGTTGACACCCATTTTGATACCCAGCCCATTCCTTTAACCCCATGCCCATTCCTCCTCCAACCCATTTATCCCAACACATTAAATCCCAACCCAAACCAAATAACCCGCTCTGACCCAAACTCCCTCCCTTTCCCTTCCCTCTTCCCCTCTTCCTCACGTTTTCAGAAAGCAGAAAAACGCCAAAATTCCCAGAAAACAGACGCAACCCCAGACGCCCAACAGAAACCCACGCGCGAACTCCCCCCCAACGAAAACCCCTTCCCTTCACGCGAGAAACCCCTGCGCCTCCGTCACGCGCAAACCCCCCCTCCTTTCTCCTTCCTCACGCGACAGCTCCCAGAACAGACACAAAAGTCCCCAAAAGCTGGACTATCCCAGTACGCGTTAGCTGTCCATTTTGTCGTTCTCTCGCAACAGCTCTTTCCCCTTTCTGTGTTTCGTACGAATTTCAGCAGGCTACAGCATTCGTATCGTCCTTCATCTCCAGCTGTGTAGCCCCACCTCTTGGAGATGATGAAACGTCCTTCGTCAAGGACGAAAGAGCCGATCCAGCCCTCTATTCCTCTTTATTCCGTTGAGAGGCTGGAATCTCGCGAGAATATTCGTTGGTTATCGGATAGAATTTGGAGATTTGAAATTCAAACCTGGGGTTGCAAATACAATTATACCCTCGTTTGTTTTCTTCTGAGAGCCCCTCTATATAATCTGTTCCGCCATTCAAAAGAGGGGTTGGGAAAAAAAATTGGGTGGGGAAAATTGTGGGAATTCCTGGTTTGTCTAGTCTTGCTTGAGCTGTTATCACCTTTGCAGTTTTCGATTTTACGGAAAAAAAAAACAGTCATAAGGTCATAGAAAGATAGAGTCACGCATTTACGTGTTGAGAGCGTAGGGAAGAAAACTTTCAAAGATTGAAAGTTTTCGGTGCTGTTTTCTCCATCCGCTGGGTAGTTCGAGTTGTGGAAGTTCGTTGTTGCCTTGCTCGCCTGCTCCCAGTTGCTGCTTTCGAACAGGTAACCTTCCCCTGCCTCTTACTATCTCTTTGTTTCCTCCAGTTTTGAATTGTTTTTCCGTTGCTTTAGCGCTTTGGGTTTGGCTGTTAAGCATCTTGGCTGGTCGTGCGTTTGTGCTGGATTGAATGTGTTAAAATAATTGAACTTTGAGTATACATGGCCTGTCCTTGAATGTTTGTGGCAATCATTCATTTTTTTTACATCGCTGTGTTGATTTGCACATATTCATGTCTTTGTTTGTTTCTTCATGTTTCGCTTTCCTCCCTCCGTATCTATGCTAAGTCGGCTGTTACTTGCCATTTATTTGATAGCATTATTTGGTGAGATGAAGCATAGTCTTGAAGTTGTTTGACATGAGAATTGTTTGTCGCGTTAGTTCTCTGTTAACAGCCTGCTTTGTCCTAAGTTTTCCTTTTGTTTGTTGTCGTTTCGTATGGTGATCTAAAGGTTGTGTTTAAGCTATTGGATTCAGAAATTTTCGTCTAAAGGTCATTCACATGATGTTCATTCGAGTTTGTCATCACTTACCTTGTCTAAATCTGTTTGGGTTTCTTTTTTGTTGGTTTTGTAAGGAAGATTTATATGCCGCCCCTTTATTGTTTAGTGTTGTTCGTGAAGGTTTCAAGCATTGTAATGTTGCCTTTTAGAGTTGTTTATTCAAGAATATGGTCGGGGTTTGGATGTGCGGGCAAATGTGTATCTTGAAGTTGTTTCTAGCCTTAGAAATTGTTAATCTTCTCGTTTATTTCCTGGTATTGGATTTAGCTTTGCATAATAGCCTTTAATGTATTGAAAATAGTGGCATAATTTATTAAATATGGTATTTTACCTGTATTAAATCAATGGGTGGCCATCTATACATTATATTTTTCTTTTAGGCATGAATATAGCTTACAGTTTCATTTTAAAATCATATGGGATGGTTTGTTATTGTGCATTTTTCTTGGATAAAAGTGTGTTTTTTGTTTAGTTTGTTTTTCTTGCATATGTGTCGGTCGGATTATATATTAATTCTTTTCATTTGCTTTGTGGCATGTAAATTTGTTTGAGTTCATTGTGAACTTTCCTCCTCCTCTTTGCATTTCAAGAGAGAGCCATAAAGGCTCAAAACATCTTTACATCGAGTCAAGGCAAACATACGAGGATCAAATGCCACAAAGATTGAAGAACTTGAAGAAATAGATTATAAATTTCTTTATTTTATATTTTATATTTTATTTGTGGGTCCAAATTTCGGTCAAGGCGAACAGAACCCGAAACTTGGACCCAAATCTCTCTCTCTCTCTCTCTTTCTCTTTACTACTTGTTTACGTTTTGTTTCGAATGCTTTTTAGTTTAGGGTTAGAATAACTCCAACCCCGTCGAAACGCCTTTCTATTTTATCAAAATTTAAAACTAAAGTGGAAATCTTAAAAAATGATAATTTACAAGTTCGCTTAGAGTTAGAATTTAGGAAGTTTAACTTTAAATGAAATTCGCAAAATCTTCAAAAAATAGTCAGATTGTTGATCGCCGGAAAATCGTATTAAGCGGAGCGTCTTAGGTGCCTTCAACACCTTCCTAAGACGCTAATAGGAATTATGAACCCTTAAAATATTTTCAAAACAATTTTCCTGTTTAAGTTGTTTGAAAATAAGTTTTCTTAATTTTCCTTAAAAAATTAAGTGGCGACTCCTAAAATGTAAAAATACCTTTAAAACAAAACAAACTCTTTCCGATAAAACAGAATGGCGACTCCACTGGGGAGTATTTGGGGTTTTCTAACCCTAAGATTAACTAATTTGACTATTTGCGATAACTGTTTACTTCCTTAATTACTTTAGTTTTCGAAGAATTGCATTTCATGACATACTTCCGCCAAACGACAAATAGTTTGCATTAGGAAATGAAAGTTACGCGGTTTACCGCGACTTTCTTCAGATATACCCAAGAAATCATTTGGGAGTATCAAACAAATAGTCGGAATGCGGTCATCCGACGTTGTTTGATAGATCCACCCCGACGTTTGTCCGACTCGGGTAACCGTCAATTTTAAAACAATTCTAGTAAACCTAGGATAGAACTAAAGTAAATCCCGAAAATAACGCATTTGTCTAAGATGAACCGATACCCATGGCGTGTTGGTCCCATTAGAAGACCGCCTTGAGTCCAAAACGGCCCACGGCCTAAATGGACGTTCATACTTATGTGTTTAAATTTGAAGGATGTAAACGGTGTTCAAGAAAATCATTGTCTCATAGGGTAAGGATTAAATTATAGTTTATATAAGTTAAAGAAAGAGCTTTCAAAGCTACTGGTCCATCCAAAGACGTTGCGGAAAAAAAATGATGAAAAATGATGACGAGGGTCGTAACCCTTATGTATTCCCATTAAGTTTTATTCATGAAATTTGTATAAATTTAAATTTTGGGGCAATGAAATATTTCAAATGACGTATACATCCCTCAAATCGCTAGGCCCACCCTTGGCACAAAAGGGTCACATATCTGTTTAGAACGCGCAATATTTGTTTATATGTTGTAACTGCTTATGTGAATATGTTGTTTTATCTGGAGATGTTCTAGCTCACTCTTCTTCAAATACTTTTAGACACCCTAAGCACAAATATCAAGTCACTATCAAAAGTGCGTCCAAATACTCTTCGAGTCTTAAGTTTCCTTAAAAAAAAAAAACGAACTTCATTTTTCTTTAGTATTACTCTCATACCAGAAAAGATTCATCATTTCAAATCAAAAGTATTTTGAGAAATTTTATCTTTTTCGACTCTTACAAGGAAATTAGAGTTACATCTCAATCAAATATCAAAGTACGGTAATGAAAGATACCGTCAACTTTGTCTCGACTCAAGTCGACATTTTTATTCACTAAATCCCAAAGTCAAGTAGATAAATTCCTGTCTATTTGGTCATTTTTCTATATTGGTGAGTCAGTTTATCTCCGAATAAAGCAACTCTTATGTGTTTACACCTATATGTGATATTTTGTATTATTTACCACCTCCAAGCACTAAAATATTGGTCTTTTGAGTTTTTTCATTTGTCAGGTATTTAAAACTGATCTGTATTGATAAGTTGGTTGATCATCCGTATTTCGCAAGGTCTAAGGCCCCTAAAGATTCCTTACCCGATCAAATTTGCAAAAAGAAAGGACCACGATGGGGGATAACAATGATGAGATTGACATGAATGATGTTGTCGTGGCTCAACCCGCCGCCGCTGATAAAAATGAATTGATTATGCAGTTGATGCAACAGATTGCCGAAATGAGGGTCGAAATGCAAAGAATGCAAGAATTGTCTAATCCAATTTCATCCTTCAACCCTCCAAGAGATGGAAGACCTCCACTCCACTTTCCTCCCCAAAGCACGGAACAGGTTCAGAACTTTCTCTCTAACTCCACTCAAAATCCTCCAACCATTGATTTAATTACCCCCAATCCTCGTCACGCTACCACATCGTGTCAAGAACCACATCATCCTCAAAAGACTAACCTTCAAATCCTCCATCTCCCTCAAAACCAAAATACGAACAATGCTCAAACCTTCCCCCATCTTCAAAACCAAAATACTGATCCTCAAACTTCCCCCCAAAATTATCAAGCCACTCAAAATACCCAGAATCCCTCCATTGTTCCACCCATACCTCAAAAGACTACTTTCCAAATTCCAACTTCAAATGAACCTTATGCCGACTGTTTTGAGCTTGATCACTATAAGGAACAGGAGAGAGAGTGGAGGTCAAAAGAAGAGGTAGTCAAGCTGAATATGAAAGAAGAGATCAGGAAAGTCATGAAGGAGTTGCACTATATCTCCGAAGTCGATGGATTGAGCTATAAGGATTTATGCATCCATTCGAATCTCGACCTCCCAGAAGGGTTCAAAGTGACAAAGTTTGTCACTTTTAATGGAACAGGAAATCCTTTAGCACACCTGAAAGTTTATTGTGATCAACTCGTGGGAGTTGGCAAAAATGAAGCATTATTGATGCATCTCTTCAGTCGAAGTCTAAGTGGAGAAGCTCTGGAGTGGCTTACATCACAAGAGCTGAAACAATGGAAAAGTTGGAATGCACTCGCAAAGGATTTCACGGAAAGATTTGGAAATAACGTAGAAGATGCCCCAGATCGCTACTACTTGGAGAAGATCAAACAGAAGTCTACAGAAAATTATCGAGAGTACGCTTTTCGTTGGAGAAAAGAGGCCGCAAGAGTTCAACCTCCAATGTCCGAACGTGAGATCACTGAAATGTTCATTCGTACTCAAGAGTCTGAGTACTATGAAAGAATGTTGTGTATGATGGGACAAAAGTTTGTCGAGATTGTCAAAGTGGGAGAAGCTTTGGAAGATGGTTTTAAGACTAGAAAGCTCACCAAATTTACCGCATTGCGATCTAATGGAAAATTCACTAGGATTAGTGATATGGATAAATCAAAAGAAAAAGTGGAGGAGGTAAGTATGATCACGACTACTCATATGAGGTCAGCTTCTCAAAGGAAATATCAAAACCATAATGTCAATCAGGAAAAATTTCCTCGCCCAAAATTCAGAAAAGCTCCTAAAGTATTTACACCATTAAGGGAATCTCAAACTCAACTTTATGAAAGGTTGAAAGCAATGGGTATGCTCTATCCTATAGAAGGAAGACCAGCCAATCCTTTGGAAAAATTTTACAGAGCTGACCACAGATGTGCTTATCATTCAGGAGTCGTTGGACACGACACAGAGAATTGTTCAACTCTGAAGCACAAGATACAAAACATGATCAACAACAACTTGATCAATATTGAGGAAACCACCTGAATGGATGACATATTGGATGCTCAAGAGTGAGTACAAGACATTTCTAAACTGAGTCATTTGAAGATATTCATTCGAGAAGAAGAATGTCCAACATTGGCCAAAATTTTGCATATGAAGTTTTGTTACCTTTCTTTTGAAAATGTATCGCACATTTCTTGTTTGAACTACGTTCGACCTGATTTCTCAAGAATGAGATACGTAGGCGGCCTATGTCGGCCTTGGTCGTTTCTTTATCAAAACTTCCTATTTTGGTTAATCCTTGAGAGGGGAACTACGTTTGACCTGATTCCTGCTCCAATGGGATACGTAGGCGCCACAAGGGCTCGGTCATATACCCAGAAAGATTTCCATTTCTCTTCATGATGGAAACTGGGACATAATTTTTGAGAGGATCTCAAAAATTCATTTGAAGTTGGACTGCTTTAACAAGTCAAAACAGAAGACCAAAATTCGACGGAGATTAGCCTTGGGTGCATCTCAAAAATACGATAGTCTAGTTTGCAACTGGGACAGAATTTTTGAGATGATCTCAAAAATTCCACAAATGTCATTTGTTACTTATTGAAGTAAAATGGGACAAAATTTAGAGGAGGGGCCTCAAGGTTCAAGAATGAGCAAACTCGGAATTAACAGAGCAAATTATGAGAGTTCTTTTATATTTTAGACCGGGACAAAATTTTTGAGGAGGGTCCTCAAAAATTCCATCAAATATGTCATATAAAGAACGGGCGAGCGTGTAAGCCAACTGCAAGAAGGAGCATGGAGACAAGACCAACACAAATCAGTCTTTCAAACTAGGAATTTTTCTTTGGATGTAGGAACATTGAAGTCACAAAATGGCTATATAAAGCTGTCAAGAATAACAAAGGGCGTCACTTGCACCCATCGTGGACTCATCAACGAAACCTAAAAAATCTTCAATCTCATTTTATCTCTATTTCTTTATATTGCCTCAAGTGATAAACAAGTTTCTTTTTATCTTGCAGGAATATTAAGGCCGAACACTGATAGATTCTTTCAAAGTTGCGAGAAACAAAGTGCAGGAGGATTGCTAGTTATGAGTCATGATCAAAGTTACCGTTGGACTCATCATAGCCTAATTTGGATAAGTCAAACGACTCAATCTAGTTCCTCAACTTTACTTTTATTCTTTACTTCATCATCGATACTAATGTTTGGTGTCGAGCTTTGCAGGTGATAGTATCGATGAAGTCAAAAGTCGTATATTAAAGTGACATCAAATTTTGAAGATGATCAAAGTGACAATAACTTAGAAGTGTTGCAAGGGATTTACCGAGTCCATCACATCAGAAAGATGATGGTGACCACAATATCTCCTTGACAGTCAAATTATCGAATTATTACAAGTTTTTGATAAATGATTAAAATGACTGCAACAAACTCAAATTCTGCTGAGTTTGTCAAGGAAGATGAGATTGTCTTTATTTTTCATGAATTAAGTCATTCACCTCGATAATTCTTTCTTTTAAAGAACAGAATCATAGTCGCGACGTGCATAAATGTCATTTTAGTTTTTTAGTATGTTTGTCGCGTAGCATTTTTGGCGTACTTTGTTTCTTGAATATGTCAGAGTCATAATTCTTATTTGTTGGGTATCCATCCCATAAGTGGATTATGTGTTTTGATTGGCCAATCAAAGACTTTAGCATATAGTTTGTTGGGCTATCCACCCCATAAGTGGTTCGTATATATGCTTTTCCATTTCAGGTTTCTATTTTTGTATCATATAGAATATTATCGAGCCATCCACCTCGTTACAGTTGGAGTATTATCGAGTCATCCACCTTGTTACAGTTGGAATATTATTGAGTCATCCACCTCGTTACAGTTGGAATATTATAGAGCCATCCACCTCGTTACAGTTGGAATATTATCGATCCATCCACCTTGCTACAGTTGGAATATTATCGAGCTATCCACCTCGTTACAGTTGGAATATTATCGAGCTATCCACCTCGTTACAGTGGAATATTATCGATCCATCCACCTCGTTACAGTTGGAATATTAACGAGCATCCACCTCATTACAGTTGGAATATTATCGAGTCATCCACCTCGTTACAGTTGGAATATTATCGAGCATCCACCTCGTTACAGTTGGAATTTTATCGAGCCATCCACCTCGTTACAGTTGGAATATCATCGAGTCGTCCTCCTCGTTACAATTGGACTATTATCGAGCATCCACCTCGTTACAGATGGAATATTATCGAGCCATCCACCTCGTTACAGTTGGAACATTATCGAGTCATCCACCTCGTTACAGTTGGAACATTATCGAGCCATCCACCTCGTTACAGTTGGAATATCATCGAGTCATCCACCTCGTTACAGTTGGAATATTATCGAGTCATCCACCTCGTTACAGTTGGACTATTATCGAGCATCCACCTCGTTACAGTTGGATAATTATTGAGCTAGCTAGCTCGTTACAGGGAACTCCAAAGAGGAGAAAACTATCCCCAAAATCAGTAATTTTACTGAGAACAGGAAGCATTTTATATCGCTTATGTCGGAAACTTGGGAATGCAGTTTGTGTATTTCAAGTCATTCCCAACAATATGAAATTTACAAAAGTGTCTGGCCAGATTCAAAGGTGAATCAAACAGGAATCTCAACAAAGATTTCACGATTTCTGTAGAGGATGCTATTTACATTGCGTTATCAAAGCAAGATAATTATTGTCGATCAAAACAATGCATTACCTCAGAAGAGGTTGTTATGCTATTATTATTTTATCATTATAGATCAAGTCGATATATTATTTGGAGATCGTCTTGCCGTTATTATCCACGGAGGCGATATAAATATTCATGCATCGCGGAATTCATACACTGAAGAATCATGCATCGCTGAAGTCATGCATCGCGGAAAAGTCATGCATCGCGGAAAATCATGCATTGTGAGTCAACAATTATGTGCGACGAGAAGATTTCATGCCTCGTCAAAATTTATGCATTACGAGAAGAATCCATGCCTCGTTGAAATTTGCACATCGCGAGAAGAATTCATGCCTCGCTGGAAGTTATGCATTGCGAGAAGATTTCATACCTCGCAGGAATTTACGTATTGCAGGAAGATATGCATGCCCCGCAAGAGGACATACACGGATAAAGAAAGGGAAATTGTGTATCCCAAGAACAACATTTATCCATCGGCCTCAACTGCATTTTTATTTTCTGATAAAAATAAACATCAAGAAGAACATCGAAGATAATGACAAAAGAAGCATCAATATCGCATCATCATTTTTTTATTTATTTCGACATCAAGTATAGAGTACATTGAAGATTATATTGCAAAGCACAAGACATAAGTTTTAATTGCTGGACGTCAGACCGATCGAGTCAACGTCGGATATTGAGGAGAACGATGAGGTGTCGACATGGTAAAAAAGACACTGACTCCCATCCTAATTTCATTTTTTAAGCTGACAAGTTTTATCTCAGTCTTTGTCGAGAGCATCCAAAAGGATGGATTCTCCAAAAACCACAGGTGCAGACGACATCAGAAAGGATGCAGCACAACGTGGAACTTTTTCTTAGCAGCGAACTGGGACACAGTCCAAAGAGGAATGTCAGACTCTTAGGACACAAGCAGAAGAGCGACTTCCACCACAATCGAACCACCCCTCTCGGAGCATGCGGGTTTTTCCTTAGTTCTATCAGTTTCAGTCTCGCATTCGGAAGTTTCGATTTACCGTAAGCAAGTTTCCAATTTGAGTGACAATACGCCAAGAGCTTTAGAAATTGTGTTTGTGTAAGCTCTTAATTATGGGTGTGAAGCGCGCCACATGCATGGCTAAGAGGTTACAATCCTCCTTTTCATACTCGTTTAATTTGTCACTTGTCAAAAACCGAAGGTTATCTAGCATAATAGATTGCCTTTTCAACCGATCAAGTCGAACTACACACAGCCTGATCCCTGAAGGTTTAAGGATATGTAGGCGGATTCAATGTTGAAAACTCGGCTGTATTCCAACATTCGCTCTCGAATTTTATTCTCGAGCATTTTGATACCTTCATAATTCGGTATCGAGGTGGCTTTTAGATTCTTTCAAAATCGTGCGTTAAATCAAGCTTATGGAACTACAAGTGGCCTGAATTCTCATCTAGCCTGAGAGATGTAGGAAACCCGTTTCAAGGGTTCGACCATAATTCCTAAACCCTTTGTCGATTCCTTCCTTTAAAAAATGAATGGGGTGGGTCAAAATTGGTTTGATCAATTTCATTTTCCTCGAATTGCTTGCATCAACCCAAGTAAAATGAGGGACAGTTGTTGACACCCATTTTGATACCCAGCCCATTCCTTTAACCCCAGGCCCATTCCTCGTCCAGCCCATTTATCCCAACACATTAAATCCCAACCCAAACCCAATAACCCGCTCCGACCCAAACTCCCTCCCTTTCCCTTCCCTCTTCCCCTCTTCCTCACGTTTTCAGAAAGCAGAAAAACGCCAAAATTCCCAGAAAACAGACGCAACCCCAGACGCCCAGAAGAAACCCACGCGCGACCTACCCCCCAACAGAAACCCCTTCCCTTCACGTAAGAAACCCCCGCGCCTCCTCACGCGCAAACCCCCCTCCTTTCTCCTTCCTCACGCGACAGCTCCCAGAACAGACACAAAAGTCCCCAAAAGCTGGACTGTCCCAGTACGCGTTAGCTGTCCATTTTGTCGTTCTCTCGCAACAGCTCTTTCCCCTTTTCAGCGTTTTGTACGAATTACAGCAGGCTACAGCATTGGTATCGTTCTTCATCTCCAGCTGTGTAGCCCCACCTCTTGGAGATGATGACACGTCCTTCGTCAAGGACGAAAGAGCCGATCCAGCCCTCTATTCCTCTTTATTCCGTTGAGAGGCTGGAATCTCGCGAGAATATTCAATGGTTATCGGATAGAATTTGGAGATTTGAAAGTTAAACCTGGGGTTGCAAATACAATTATGCCCTCGTTTGTTTTTTTCTGGGAGCCCCTCTATATAATCTGTTCCGCCACTCAAAAGAGGGGTTGGGAAAAAAAATTGGGTGGGGAAATTTGTGGGAATTCCTGGTTTGTCTGGTCTTGCTTGAGCTGTTATCACCTTTGCAGTTTTTCGATTTTACGAAAAAAAACAGTTATAAGGTCATAGAAAGATAGAGTCACACATTTACGTGTTGAGAGCGTAGGGAAGAAAACTTTCAAAGATTGAAAGTTTCCGGTGCCGTTTTCGCAATCCGCTGGGTAGTTTGAGTTGTGGAAGTTCGTTGTTGCCTTGCTCGCCTGCTCCCAGTTGCTGCTTTCGAACAGGTAACCTTCCCCTGCCTCTTACTATCTCTTTGTTTCCTCCCGTTTCGAATGGTTTTTCCGTTGCTTTAGCGCTTTGGGTTTGGCTGTTAAGCATCTTGGCTGGTCGTGCGTTTGTGCTGGATTGAATGTGTTAAAATAATTGAACTTTATGTTTCTGGCAATCATTCATTTTTTTTACATCGCTGTGTTGATTTGCACATATTCATGTCTTTGTTTGTTTCTTCATGTTTCGCTTTCCTCCCCTTGTATCTATGCTAAGTCGGGTGTTACTTGCCATTTATTTGATAGCATTATTTGGTGAGATGAAGCATAGTCTTGAAGTTGTTTGACATGAGAATTGTTTGTCGCGTTAGTTCTCTGTTAACAGCCTGCTTTGTCCTAAGTTTTCCTTTTGTTTGTCGTCGTTTCGTATGGTGATCTAAAGGTTGTGTTTAAGCTATTGGATTCAGCTATTTTCGTCTAAAGGTCATTCACATGATGTTCATTCGAGTTTGTCATCACTTACCTTGTCTATATCTGTTTGGGTTTCTTTTTTGTTGGTTTTGTAAGGAAGATTTATATGCCGCCCCTTTATTGTTTAGTGTTGTTCATGAAGGTTTCAAGCATTGTAATGTTGCCTTTTAGAGTTGTTTATTCAAGAATATGGTCGGGGTTTGGATGTGCGGGCAAATGTGTATCTTGAAGTTGTTTCTAGCCTTAGAACTCGTTAATCTTCTCGTTTATTTCCTGGTATTGGATTTAGCTTTGCATAATAGCCTTTAATGTATAGAAAAC
Organism: Solanum habrochaites; assembly: GCA_027704765.1. Classification (NCBI taxonomy): domain Eukaryota; kingdom Viridiplantae; phylum Streptophyta; class Magnoliopsida; order Solanales; family Solanaceae; genus Solanum; species Solanum habrochaites. Next base: position 9,524,728 of record JAKWJA010002498.1, on the reverse strand, counting down.
AGTGGCATAATTTATTAAATATGGTATTTTACCTGTATTAAATCAATGGGTGGCCATCTATACATTATATTTTTCTTTTAGGCATTAATATAGCTTACAGTTTCATTTTAAAATCATATGGGATGGTTTGTTATTGTGCATTTTTCTTGGATAAAAGTGTGTTTTTTGTTTAGTTTGTTTTTCTTGCATATGTGTCGGTCGGATTATATATTAATTCTTTTCATTTGCTTTGTGGCATGTAAATTTGTTCGAGTTCATTGTGAACTTTCCTCCTCCTCTTTGCATTTCAAGAGAGAGCCATAAAGGCTCAAAACTTCTTTACATCGAGTCAAGGCAAACATACGAGGATCAAATGCCACGAAGATTGAAGAACTTGAAGAAATAGATTAGAAATTTCTTTATTTTATATTTTGTATTTTATTTGTAATGGGCATAAGCCCTTGTCGTTTTTAATTTCTTATATTTTATTTTATATGTTTAGAATAGGACAGGTAAAAATGGGTTAAAAAACCCAAAAGCTGGTGGGTCCAAATTTTGGTCAAGGCGAACAGAACCCGAAACTTGGACCCAAATATCTCTCTCTCTCTCTCTCTCTTTCTCTTTACTACTTGTTTACGTTTTATTTCGAATGCTTTTTAGTTTAGGGTTAGAATAACTCCAACCCCGTCGAAACGCCTTTCTATTTTATCAAAATTTAAAACTAAGATGGAAATCTTAAAAAATGATAATTTACAAGTTCGCTTAGAATTAGAATTTAAGAAGTTTAACTTTAAATGAAATTCGCAAAATCTTCAAAAAATAGTCAGATTATTAATTGCCGGAAAACCGTATTAAGCGGAGCGTCTTAGGTGCCTTCAACACCTTCCTAAGACGCTAATAGGAATTCCGAACCCTTAAAATATTTTCAAAACAATTTTCCTGTTTAAGTTGTTTGAAAATAAGTTTTCTTAATTTTCCTTAAAAAATTAAGTGGCAACTCCTAAAATGTCAAAATACCTTTAAAACAAAACAAACTCTTTCCGATAAAACAACCTTGGTAACAAAAAATTCACTATCAGATATTTGTTTGCTTTTTCAGTGGGAACTATATCATGGCAGTCGAAGTTGCAGAAGTATGTTGCACTATCTACAACTGAAGATGAGTATATTGCGACTATTGAAGTCGTTAAGGAGATGATATGGCTCAAGCTATTTCTTCAAGAGCCTGGTTTCAGATGAAGTATATTGTCTATTGTGACAACCACAGTGCAATAGACTTGAGTAAGAACTTCATGTACCATGCAAGAAAAAAATACATCGACGTCAGATATCATTGGATTCATGAGGAAGTGGAGAATGAATCGTTTCACGTCAAAAAGATTCACACAGCTGAAAATCCTACAGATGCCGACCAAGACAATATCGAAAGACAAGTTTGAATTATGTAAAGAACTTGTATATATGATCTTTCTCTAAACAAGATGAAGATATCTCCTCCCAGTGAATGGGAATGGAGGGGGAAATTTGTGGAGCCCATCTCATACTTATTGGTCAACTTTTGCTAGTCAATTGCTACACGTAATTGTTAAAAAGGAATAGTGAGAAGAGTTGAAAATAAAGATTTGGTAGTTGGAAAATTTGTAGAATTCCTTTTTTTGACTTTGCTATATTTACCTATGTCATTAGTGACATAGACATGAATTTCTCCTTCTATAAATAGAGCATTCTTGCTCATTTGCAAAACACACCAAGTTAGAAAAAAAAAACATTTTGAGAGCAAAGTGAGATATTTCATAGACTAATACAAGAAAAATAGGTTGTGAAGAAAAATAGAGTGTGATCGATATTTTAGTAAGGTGGAAATCAAAAGAGTGTTGTTCCTTTTGAGCGTGTAGTAATCACTTTGAGTATTGTATTCGTGACAACACAGTGTACAATTTCTTACTATAGTGATATCAGTTACTCCTCTTGGCCCGTGATTTTTTTTTTATTTAGAAGTATTTCCATGTAAAATTTTTAGTATCATTATTTTCCCATTTTATTTCCATTACTTTTACCATATATATTTTTGTGCTTGTCCGCGTTTTTTCAATAATTCACACACCAAATTTGATATGAAAATTAGTATGAGTTGAAGCTTAAAATATCAAATTTTACACCAAATATAAAATTTGATGTATTGGTTTAATTTAGTATTGAGTTGGAGATGGTTTAAGGTTACATGAGCAGCATGGTGATTACCAACATCCCAGATAACTAGAAAGACAATGTTGTCAAGACTCACATATTTCCTCTCTAAACACTAACCTTAGTTTTGTTTGTTGGAATGTTTAAAAATGATACTTTTTTTACTTTGTGTCTCAATTTATATGACTCATTATTTTTTATATTTGTTTCAGAAAGAATGATTCATATCACTCTTAAGTAACAATTTAACTTTAAAATATTCATTTTACCGAATGATTTATAACCAAATAAATATCTATTATTGCTTTTAGACCATATATTTCAAATTATTTTAAAAAAATATTCATGTCAAGTCAAACTATACACTATTTGATCTGCTAATCTAGACAGGGTCCGACTGACTAAAATTAGTGTTTTGGTTTAGATGCATTATATGTGCATGTTACTTGTTAAATTACTAGTCAACTATTATGTTTGTCTAGTTGACTTTATACATGAAACTTGCTAACGGTAGTCAACTTTGCTCATGTATACCACCTAAGCTTTTTTAGGAAACTTTGATATGTTTAAATATTCAGTGGGAGTAACACACCACATATGTTAATAATATGTTTAAAGAGGAACGAACTATATTAAAAGTGAAGTCTCATTCATCATTATACCAACATTTAGTGGTAATAAATTTCTCTTTTACTAGCAATATTTTTATTGCAAAAATATTTAGTTACAATTAAGTTGATGTTATTGTATTCAGAGTTATTAAAGTCGTTTGTGATATTTATTGTCGCTAAGTATTTACTCCCTGTATGTCCCTATTTATTTGTCCATATATCCGTTAATATTTTTTCTTATTTTCTTGTCCATTTTTTAACAAATCAAGAAATGGACAACAATATTTTTCTTGATATGCCCTTATTTAATTCTAGAAAATTTCTAGTACTATTAAGTTATAATACATGCTTTTTGGAACCAGAAAATTCATTTAGTAACTTGAGGAATTGCAAAATCTTTTAAGTTAAGGGTAAAATTATAACTAACTTATGATAATTATTGGTGCCTTAATATCTCACTTCTAAAGTGGACAACTAAATAGGAACAAAGACAAAATATACTATAATGATAATCGTATTATTATCATAAAAAATTTTATTTGTTGCAGTGATACTGTAATAGCAAATCTGCTATTAAAATAGATGTGAATCCTATAATTCATGGGCACGCTAAGCATATCGAGATCAGTAATCAGGGTCGGCTCCATGCTTTCAAAAATAAGCCTTTGCCTTATGTGAGGCCTTAAATTTTTGTCAAGAATAAATTATGTATCAAAATTTTTATATAAAAATTAATTATTTATGATAAAAAGTAGGATAATGCATAAGTATCCCCTCAATTTATGCTCAAAATTTCAAAGACACACTTATACTGTATTAAGGTCTTATTACCCCCTGAACTTATTTTATTAATAATTTTCTACCCCTTTTCGATTTACGTGACACTATCTTGTGGGCCCAACAATGGTTGACTTTTTCTTTCAAACTAGTGTCATGTAGGCTTAAAAGGTGTAGAAAATTACTTATAAAATAAGTTCAGTGGAGTAATAGGACTTTAATATAGTATAAGTGTGTCTCTGAGATTTCAGGCATAGGTTGAGGGGTTGCTTGTGCATTTTCCCTAAAAAGTATAATTTTTTAATAATAAATTATTTTATCTACTTTAACATCTTTTGTACTTTGTTAAAAAAGAATTAAGAATAAAAAGTGTTGAACAAAGTGAATTACAAATTCCTTTTTATTTCTGTTTAAATTTTAGTTTCAAGCATTACTCTAAGCATATTTAAATGAAGAATACCAAGTCATCAACTTTTTGAGTCAAATTCTATGATTCTAATTTTTATCTTTATTTAATATTTATCAAATTATTACTTAGATCTTTATGTTACAATACAAATAATAATTGTCTCACTTAAAGAATGTTTTCAATGTTGAGTTGATAAAATCTTACATAAACTAGTAACTGAAAAAATAATATTAAGCACTTATAATTTTCATCTAAATAATATAAAATTATTATTTTTTGAATAAATACATATGTGAAATATATTAATATTTTAAGGCCACAAATTAAAATTTCGCTTTACAGTTAGAATCACGTTGAGCCACCCCTTGATCAGTTGTCACTTTGTATAGGAAAAGAATAAACAGGGACTGAGTTATGGTTAGCACATGCATGTTCTTACTTGAGAAGCTATATTTGGTTTCATGTAAAAATTAGACAAATAATTTATTTTGGAAAAATATACTTTCTCAAATTATGTGACACTCATTCTTATGTAGTTTATCTTTAAAAAAATTGCATTTCTATAATGAGAAACAATTTAGCTTTAAATTTTTTGTTTAATTTATCCTTAACAGAAGTATTTATAATTTCATAAATATCTAGTTTTTATTTTAAATCATAAATTTCGAAAATTTTATTTATTTCTTTCTTAAACATTTTGTTATTTAGACTGTATCACATGAATTGACACTAATAAATATACAACATGTACCTGCAACAACTAAAATGATATGTGCTAACATGAAAATTTAAGCATAGTATAATAGGTTAAATTAATCAAAAGATAAGTGTAAGGTGCAAGATGCGTTATGCATGGGCCATGATATCTGCTGCTACAAGTTTAAAGCACATGCATAATATAGTAATGATACTGATTACTGGATTAGTTAACGGTTTACAAAATTAATTAATTTCTTATGAATAATTAGTCGGCTTAAGAAATCCTTCCCTTAGCAGAAACCGTTTCCTTCCTTCAACTTAAATTAGATATATTTCTTCAGTTTCAGTTTGTTTATCTGATTTTTATGTGGAATAGACTTCTACAAAATTAAATGAAATTTAAATTTTATAGGCTTACATATATAAAATATATCAAAATTTTCCTTTAATTTTGTAATTTTAAACATGTCATATGAAAAATTAAAACATAAAATTAGCATGTTTATTCACATACATCAAATATTGTGGCACATATTATAGTTAATCCTTGAACATTTTGAGTGAACTGTTGAGGTGAGGTGCTAGAGTTAGTTCCTTTGATTATAGAGTTGTAATCTAATGTTGTTCTTTGAAGTTAGTAAAGTTTGGTGAAATCCTAGGAGGTGTAGGTCGTGATTTTTTATTTCCTTAAACGAAGAAGTTTTCAACTATAAATTAAATGTTATTTACTTTATGTTCTAATACGACTCTAGAAATCAGATTTCTAGAAATAAGTTTCAATAATCACCCAATGCATCTTCTTGCTACCTCTCAACTGCTTTATGGGACTTCTCATTATTGGTTAACAACCTACATTAATTTGACATATCAATAAAAGACAATTTTCTTTTTTAATTTATTATCCTTAACATTAAAGACTATTTTACCTATCATTTTTCAAAATTAAATCTAAACATTAATTAGTAGGGATATTATAATAAAACTATATTAATAATTATATCTTAATGAATATATCAAATTATAATAACAAATAAAAATGTATTATATGCTTACTTTAAGGTCTGTGTTGTTCATGAGACACGAAATTAGACGGCTGCTTCTGTGAAGTTACTTGCACGTTAAAGGAATAACTAAAATCAATTAATTAGTAGTAACTCTGTCAATGAGATGGATGATTACAGCTAAAAGTAAAATAAAAATAAAATAATACTCTCTTCTTTTCGATTCATATAATATCCTTTATTTATTAAATTTTCAAAAAAAGAATATACATATTCTTTTATAATTAGTTCTTCTTCCATTTCAATTTATGTCTTATTTAAATCTATAACTTATATATCACACAAACAATGACTTTACCATTATTTGTGAACTCCTTTTCTTAGAACATAAAAGAATGATACTCGATATTGATGTTCAATTAAAGATATTTCACAAAATTAGAAGGGAGGGAATAATATTATTCCCTCAAGATCCAAATAATTTTTTCTTTAACTTTAATTCTGATATATCTTTTTAATATTTTGAATTGTTAGTTATTATAATTTATGATAATGTTTATGTAGTTTGTAAATGTGTTGTAAATTTTATTTCAAAATATTGTAATATTCATATCCTAATTATTCAGAGTCCAAATTCAAATTGTATCATATAAATTGAGACAAATAAAATAATATATCGTAATTCTCTCATGGTAGTCTCCATATGCGCATGTTCCATGAAAGAAGTCAAATTCTTCATGCATGTGAAAACCTTGTATAAAAGACCTCGCATACTCTTCCTATTTTCCATCAATAACCCTTTTATCATCTCATTCGCTCTCGAAACTCATTCGTAGAATTCTAACAATTTCTCTCGCTCCTCAGAAGCACAAAAACTTTAATAATATCCCTCTTTACCTATGGGAAAAATTAGCATTTCCCTTTTGCTCCTTTTTATCTCTATAGTAATTGCAGTCGAGAGTACTAGTACTGGTCGACTGCATCCACGCCTCCCTACCTTTGTGGAGACTCAATGTAGAAAAACTCGTTATCCAGAACCTTGTGTGACATTTTTATCCAACTATGTGAATCCAACATCACAAGATCCTCAAGAAATAGTTCATGCGGCCTTGAAAGTAAGCCTAGTTAGGGCTATACATACAAAAACGTACATTAAAAATGTCCTCAAGGAGCATAATAAGAAGGCTAAAGATAATCAAGCAATAAAAGAATGTTTAGATGAAATCTATGATGGTATTTCCCAACTCACAAACTCAGTCATAGAGCTTCAAAATTTGAATTTAAATGGACAAGAAGAGTTTGTATGGCATCAAAGCAATGTTCAAACTTGGCTTAGTACAGTATTGACTGATGCTTACACTTGTTTGAATGGTTTAAATTCAGGCCATTCTAAGGGTGGTAAAGTGAAGGCTACAATTAAAGCTAAGGTTCTTAATGTTGCACAAGTTACTAGCAATGCTTTGGCTTTGTTTAATGGATTTGCTTTTAAATATAGGTCTTCTCATCATGGCTAAGCTAGCTATAGAAAAAATAAACATTAATGATATAGTGTTGTCATATATGGTATGTGTATTTGTCATTTAATTATTCATTGATTTCATGGGTTTAATGGTTTTGGAGGTTTTGACCAAAATAAGTAAAAATATAAAACAATTTACTAAAATAATACGTTTTTTTAAAATTTTATAAAACTAGTATAAACGTATTTCACAGTAACGTTTTAGAATATATTTTATTTTTTTAAAGATGACGGCGTTAGATTGATACACGTTGCTCAGAGTAACCGTAAAATGTTACTTTTAGGAGTAAAAGGTTACTCAAAACGACGTTTTAGGAGTAAAATGTTACTCAAATTAACGTTTTAGGAGTGAAATGTTACTTACAGTAACGTATGTCAACCTAAACGCTGTTAGTTTTTTAAAAACAAAATATATTCTAAAACGTTACTGTGAAATACGTTTATACCAGCTTTGTAAAATTTTAGAATAATACATTATTTTGATAAATTATTTTATATTATGGCTTAGTTTGGTCAAAAATTCATCATAGTATTGTCGGTGTAATTTTTTATGTTATAGTATATTAATTATTTTTGAGATGACTAGTTTCAATAATAGTTGATATGATGTAACGATTCACATAGTCATTTTGTGGTTTTTGAGTGTTTTTCATGTTTTATCCTTTCTCTTACGTAGTTTTAATGTGGTATATACATGGTTTAAAAGAGTTGTTTTTATTTGAGAAGTTGATTAATTTAACTAAAGTTAATATTTGAGGAAGATGAGGTTGAAATGAAATTCCGCTAATATTATTAGATTTAAAATGTGATTTTTGACACGGGTGCATGGTTCGGATGGGACCAAGGAACTCAGGTGTGACTTGGACCTTTCGATCGATTTCTACTCCAGTTAAAGAATAGGTCTGACCATGGTTAACTTTATATCATATCGTTGATTTGATAACTTCACATGTCTGCAACATGTTAATTTTATAATCGACTTGGGCATATTTGATTTGTATCCGGAATATTCTAGATGATATTTTCAGGCACTTATATAGTAAATAAATAGGGGGGAGGAGAAGAAGGAATCCAACATATTGGACTTAAAAGTAGATTAATTGATGTAGAACTAGTATACGAATCTTTGCGTTGTATAAATAATATAAAATATTAAAGTTATAATTTAATTTATTTTTTTATTTATTATAATAATTGTAATTAAATATGTAAGATGAGAACATTTATTATTTCAAATAAATATCAAGAAATAATTCTTTTTGAAAATATATGAAAAATATATAAACTTTTGATTGAATATTTACAATTTATTATGCTTCAAGTTAATAAGGATAGTCGAATTAAAGTAAGCTATGCTACGATAAAAATTATGTAAAAGGTTTGTAAATAAAATTATGTAAAAGGTTTGTAAATTTAAATGATGCAATGTTTTAATAAATTTAAAAAATTATAATATTCTTTTATTTACTATAAATATGTACAATAAATTTTGAAGAAATGAGTAATACGTAATTAATAAAAATCAATATTAATAATAATAGTAGCTACTTAAAACTTAATGTAATTGAAGATTAAATTTAAAGATGACGTATAAATTACATTTATTATACTCTCAACAGTTAAATTAAGTTGAAATGGAATGAGTAATAAATAATTTCTTGATTTAATAATGTATTGATGTAAGATGTGGCAAAGAAACGAATATTGATGTGCGTGCCTGCAATATTTAGAGCCTGTTTGGGTCAGCTTTTAAGCTGGTCAAACTGACTTAAAAGCTGGTTTTTGACTTATTTGACTGTTTGACAAGTTTCAAAATAACTTATTTTAAGTTAAAAAAAACTTATTTCAAGCCAAAAGTTAAAAGTTGGGGTAGGGGTGCTTTTTTTTTCCAGCTTATAAGCTGTTTTAAGTTGACCGTACTTTTACCCTTTTGCCCTTAATATTTTTATATAATACCCAAATTACCCATCCTTAACCCTAACATTCTCTTCCATTTTTCCATTTTTCATTCTCACGCTTGGCAGCTGCTGAACTGCTTCTTCTTCTCCAAAGTTTCGGCTGCTTCTTCTTCTTCTCCAAAGTTTCGGCTGCTTCTTCTTCTTCTTCTCTTTATCAAGTAAGTTGTTCTTCTTCTGCCTCTTTCGTTTTCGTTCTGTTTTGTCCATTTTAATATTGATTTTTGTGCTGCCTCCGACTCTTCTTCTACCTTTTTCTTTGTTATTAATGGATTCCATACATGGTTTCTCCATTGCTCCTGTTTTCTGTTTCAATTTTGAAAATATAACTTCCGAATTGGTGTTCTGTTTTTTGTGTATAGCTACTGTTAATTCTTCATCCTTTTAATGAAGAATGACATTCTGTTTCCTTCACCATGTTTGTTAGTAATACCTCATTATGAGCCATATTTGAGAAGAAGAGAAGCCATATTTGTTGTAATTCTTCATTGAAGAATTTACAAGCCTTTTCGCGATCGTCTTTATTATGAGCTAGAATTATGTTTGTTAAGCATGAATCAACTCTATCTTCTGCTTTGTAGACTACATCTTTGATCTTATTTTCTAAAATCTTGAGATTTTCAATATCATTGGCTTCATTTGTTGTATCCTCAAGAAAAACTTGAAGAGTACATAGACTTTGATAAGAAGATTCAACATGTTGTTGTATAAAACTTTCACAAATCAAAGGTGATTTAGCTTGCAAGAGTTGCTTAAGAGTTTGCATAAGTGAGGAAATACAACAATAGGCCATTTTTTTCTCTCTAGAGTTTTTGTGTTTCTTTTTCTATTGTAATAACCACTTGTTTTTGTTAGTCAAAGTATATGAAAGTGTATGAGTATTTATATATATAGTACATATTACAATTGTGGTAGGTTTTGATATATCAAATCCTAATAGGCTTGGGAATCCCTTTCCTACTAATATCGGGATTAATTTTAGTTTGAGTTTATTTCATATTTAATTGAAATAAAATTATAAAATAGGTTATTCGGGATTTTAAGATAATTTATAGTGAAATTATTTTAAGATAATTTGTTCTCGAACCAACGAATCTTAAATGTGCTCCTTCTATTTTTTCTTTGAACTAGTTTAATGTTATTTTAAATTTTCTTATCAGTTTCATCTTCAGATCAATTACACCATGTCTGAAACACAAACTAATGCTAAGTGGGATAATGATGCTCATCTCAAATTTATAGAGTTATGTGAATTAGAGATTAGGAAAGGAAATAGACCAAACACTCATTTATCTAAAGATGGATGGAAAAATACGATTAAAGCATTCTATGAAAAAACGGGAAGATGTTATACAAAAATACAAATGAAAAATCATTGGGATGGCATGAAAGCTGAGTGGACTCTTTTTAAGCAATTGATGAGAGGAGATACAGGTATAGGATGGAATGCCACTAAAAATACAATTATGGCAGATGATGATTGGTGGAAGCGAAAAATTAAGGTACAGTTTTCACATTGTTTTATATATCTTTTTATTTATTTTAAAGTTACATTTTTACTTACTTAAATTTGTTGTTTCATTTTTTGTTATAGGAGGATGTTCGATATAGAAAATTTAGGAATAAGGATCTTTCACTGATATGGTTTCGCTATGATGCATTATTTTCTGATATTGTTGCTACGGGGGAAAGAGCACGTGCCTCAAATCAATCCCAATTTTTTGAAAGTGAGGTAGATTGTGACGAAGAAAGACAAAATGGTATTGATAATGATGATATGGAGCACTTCATTAATACTAATAATGAAGGGGGTGATGAAAGTGATGATCCAGAAGAGATGAATTCTTCTATCTTTCCTAAACCATCAATAAAAAGACCAAATTCAACTGATGGTATTGGAACTAGTAATCAAGTGAAAAAAAGTAAGACAAAATCTACAGCTGCATCAATGAAAGAAGATATGCAATCTTTACTAGAGTTAATGTCTAACAAAAGTACTGCTACATCTCATGCGGTAGATGATCCCACCATTGATAAGTGTATGGATTTTTTGGCAAATATTCCCAATATTTTTTAAAGGGGTGAAATGTACAACTACTTTGTGAACATGTTTCTTAAAAAAGACATTCGACAAGTGTTTCTTAAGATGCCTACGGATGAAGTTCGAAAGTCTTGGATGGAGTATAACTATATGAGTTATACCTTAAGAAAGTGTGAAAATGTATTGTTATTGAAAAAGTAATTTATTCTTTTATGTTTGACATTATGCTTGTACGCATGAACTTTTTTTATTATCTTGGATTTTGTTTTGGACATTATCATTGTATGGTTAATTTATTTTAAGTGAAGTTTTAATTTATATAAATATGTTTGTTATGTTGAATTTATGTAAATGTATATGTTGTGTTGAATTTACATATAGGTGTTTGTTATGTTGAATTTATGTAAATGTAAGCAAGTAAAAATATGTGTCATTACTTGTGAAATAATGAAACTTTTATACTTTTGATTTTTTTTTTTAATTGAAGATATTTTTATTTGTAGTTAAATGGAGGATTTGGACTTTACCATATCACCTCATTTAAGTGATTTGTTAGATGAAGAAGATGAAGAACTAGAACAAAGTAGGAGAGAGCAAAACGAGAAAGAATGGATGTCTCTATGCCGGATAGCAGGTAAATACATTTTAATGTATTATGAAAAATACTTATTCAAAAAACCTTGTCGTACATCAAAGCGTTCCGGATATATATTTATTCAAGAGATATTACAAGGAAATGAAACTCGTTGTTATGAAAATTTTCGATTAAAGAAGGTGGTGTTTGTTAATCTATCCAAAGATTTAGAAGAAAAATATGGACTTAAGCCCACCCGTGGAATGTCCATAAATGAAATGTTAGGCATGTTCTTAATGACTTGTGCACATGGAGCGGGAAACCGAATGATACAAGATATCTTTCAACATTCGGGGGAGACGGTCCATAGACACTTTCATAGTGTTTTAAAAGCCGTTTCTAAACTTGCAAGAGACATTATTAAACCACATTTGAATTATAATGATGGTGTTGGAGCTCACAAGCCATGTAACGAGCGATATTTGCCTTTTTTAAAGGTAAGTAACAACTTTTAATTTGCTATATTTTGAGTTAATATCTTAAAAAGGTCAATGACTTTATTAAATAAATTGTGAAAGTCGAGTGATCTTTTAAAATATTAACTCCTATATTTTTTTAGTATTACATGTTATATTTATTTAGTTCACATGCCTATATTTTTAGGATTGTATTGGAGCACTTGATGGCACACATGTCAAAGCTAGATTGCCACAAGATCAACAAATACCTTATATTGGACGTAAAGGTTATCCGACTCAAAATATTCTTGCCGTTGTGGATTTTAATATGTGTTTTACATTTGCATGGGCTGGGTGGGAAGGAGCGGCTCATGATAGTCGTATATTTGGTGAGGCTCTTCGTAGAAAAGAACTTAACTTTCCACATCCTTTAGGAAACAAATATTATTTAGTGGATGCAGGATATGCACATATGAAGGGATATATGGCTCCATACAAAGGAGACAATGTGAGATATCATCTTTCCGACTTTCGTCGTGGTGCAACAAGTCAATTGCGTGAGCCAAGAGGACACATTGAAAAATTTAATTATATGCATTCTTCATGTAGAAATATAGTAGAGCGTACATTTGGTGTTTGGAAAGCAAGGTGGTCTATTTTGCGAGATATGCCTTATTATAATATTGATACTCAAAGGGACATTGTACTTGCTACTATGGCCATTCACAATTATATCAAACAAAAATGCAATGTGGATGATGCATTTCAAACGGCTGAGGATGAGAGATATATTCCATCGGTTGACTCCGAATTTGGCTCAAGTTCAAACACTAACGATGAAGAAAACAACATGGAAGAACAAAATGATACTTATTGGACGGGACTTCGTGACATGATTGCTAATGAAATTGGTAACGTTTGATGTTTGTATTATTTTAGTTTTTCCACTTTTATGTTAGTAAAGTGTTCTCTTTTATTTTGATATTTGTATTTGAATCAAACAACTTATTTTTGAAATATGAAGTATTCTTCTTATAAGTAATTTGTTGATAAAGAAGTATGTGGATGATAGACACTATTCAAATTATATATTATTAAAATGTAAAATAAGTTGCACATATAACTTATATCAAAATTTATATTCCTCTTATAAATAATTTGTGATAATAAAAAAATATGTGAATGATAGACAATTATTATTACCTATGGATGAAACTAAAATAAATCTTAAATCGTTCTTTGATCTATTTAAATTAAATATCTTTAAAATCTATAATAAGTTTATATTCCTCTTATACATAATTTGTAATGAGAAAAAAATTGTGAATGATAGCAAAATATAATTATTTATGGCTGTAAAATATAAATTAATTAACTTTTATTATGTTAACAGCTTTAAGGGCATTTCAGACATTTTGATTTAAAAAGCTATTTATCAGCACTTATTTGCCAAACACATCAACAACTTTTTTTTTTAACTTCAGCACTTTTATCCAAACACATAACTGCTTATTTTAAAAATAAGTTTCAGCACTTTCAAAAGTACTTTTTTAAAGCTGCTTTTATTAAGCCCATCCAAACGGGCCCTTATTATTGCAAGTCATTAATGTGTTTACTTGTATAGATGAGTTTATTAGTGTTATTAAAATATGGTATACATAAGTGAATGGAAAAAAAGATTAAAAGAAAAAAAAGTAAAAATTATGTAAATCACATGGTGTAAAACATAAATTACCTCCTATCCCTATTTTTTTCAATTTATAAAAATTCTCTATTTTTAAGAAGTTTCTTATACATAATAAAACAGGCGGATTATGCCATTTTATCTGTTTGTTGAGTGATTTGGGGGATTAAAAACTGAAATTTGAATTAATTCCTACTTTTAATATGCTACAGTTATTAATCCCATAAAAAAAGGCATTAACTTGTGTGTTTCAAAATCAGTTTTATCCAATATAAAACTCTAAATTAAATTATAATTTTTCATTAGTGATCTTCCCTTTTTTTTGACAGACTAATTTTTTTTTTGTTAAACTCTATTTAAATTTTATATTATATTTATGTATCAAATACTTTATTTTATAATCCTTATTCAAACTTACTTTAATCAATATTAATTGCGGATATTTCACCCAAATTATTGTCAGTTCTAATTTAATTTAATTTAGTAATATATTATCATGTGTGTAGATACTTAAAAAAATTTCATATTTTGAAGGGCAAATAATTGTTCGTAATATATATAAATCATAGTACTGAATATATCTTATTTGTACAAAAGATATTATTTTTTTTAAAAAAAAACTGGCGTGTATCAAGTGTAATAACTAGTATCACTGTTTGTGATATTATATATTTTGATATTTCATGTATCATATACAAAATATAATTACGTATATAATTTTCTTTTTTTGTATCATGCAATATATTTACTTATATATAATAAGTGTTTTTTTATGACAATAAAACATAAATGTAATTATTATTATAGTTTTGATACAATAATGACATTAATGTCCCACTAACAGTATACATAATTCCTGAATTCATAACGGTAATAAAAATAAAATTAAAGTAATAGAATAAACAATTTTAAAAATCAAAACACTTTCATAATTTAACAATATGTGTTGTTATGTTAATAAATACTTCAAACATCTTGTTTAACTCCAAAAAACAAAAAAAAATAATCAAACATTGAAAACTAACTAGCCTACATTAACAATTTCATCTTCAGATGATGGGTTTAATACATTCTTCATTCTTGAAGGGTCATTACTGTTGCTAACATATCCAGCATTCATCTTGTCGAGACCATACTTCAATAAAAGTATCGCATATCTTTTGCGAAGATAGCTACTCTCAAAACTATTACATGACATGTTGATTTTGTCACTCAGAAATTCTGCATATACAACTACGAACAGTCCGCAATCACTACAAAAACAATAAGATTAATTATAAGGATGAAATAGATACAAATAAAATAATAAACAATACTCACAGGCTATCACTTATTTGTTGCATGTTGTCTTGAGCAAACTCCACATTAAACGAATATTGTGGACCCAAAAGTTCTCCAGTTTTCTTGTCTTATGCATCCAATGCTGCCCAATCTGTTCTAACAACATATCATAAGTCAGTCAAAATGATACTTAACAGACACTTTATAGCCTAACATGATACAAAAAATGCAAAGTTGTACTTGATACATAAATGTAACTACAGTTATAAGTCGGTCTATTTGATACTAACATGATACAAAAAATGCAAAGTTGTTAATATGATACATAAAATGCAAAAATAAACTTGATACATAATTCTAACAACATATCATAAGTCAGTCAAAATGATACTTAACAGACACTTTATAGCCTAACATGATACAAAAAATGCAAAGTTATACTTGATACATAAGTGTAACTACAGTTATAAGTCTGTCTACTTGATACTAACATGATACAAAAAATGCAAAGTTGTACTTGATACATAAGTGTAACTACAGTTATAAGTCTGTCTACTTGATACTTTATATAAACAACAAACTTTAACATGATACATGAAACATAAATTGTGCTTGATACATAATTGTAACAACACAATGCAAACCAGTCAAAATGATACTTATGTTGATTCAAACATACATATAATTCTATAATTTGAAATTTAAACTTAAGTTTACATATTCTCTATAATTTGAAATTTAAATTTACATACACTTTAGACAACAACATGATCAAATATACTAAATCTGATAAATTGGAAAACAACATTATATGTTATATGTGATAATTGATACAGGAAATTAACATTATATGCTTATTAAAGATCTAATAAGCATAAACCCCAAAAAGAGGTGACAACCAAGAAGAGGCGCAACTGGATTTTGATTTACATAATTTTTTTTTTATTTTCAACTTATTTATACATTAGTCATACTTAATAAACAAAATGTACAAAAAAAATATTATTTTCTGTATCAAATAAATGATCTAAAAAATATAATTTTTTTTTTGATAATACAGAAAAGTCATTGCATGTGACAAAAAAAAATTACAAAAAAAAAATAAAATCGAAATACGTACCGATGGCAGTGGAGGTCTGGATATGGCCATTGCAAGCTTTCTACCCCTCTTCTTGGGTGTCTTTGCATGTGTCTCTTTTTGTGTTTTATGCTTCTTCGAACTTTGTTTATTCATTGTTAGAAGATTATGCAAGCTCTTAGACTTGTTTTCAACCAATTTCGGATCTTCAAAAATATAAATTTGTTTAGAGTTTGAAGTGATTATTTGAGTAATCCCAATACTAAATGACAGATGATCCATTAAATATTAGAAAAATAGAAGAATGAAAAGAGAGAATCGAAGAAGAACACAATACCTTTCAAGAATATTGGACGGAAATGGCGGACAGAGTAGAGGAAATTGGCGATTTTGATTTTCAAAGGCGGACAGAGTAGACAAAAATGGCGGACAGATTAGACGAAGGCGGACGGACGGAGAGCACAATTTTGATTTTCAAAGGCTGACAGAGTAGACAAAAATGACGGACAGATTAGACGAAGGCTGACGGATGGAGAGCACAAATTTTGATTTTCAAAATTGAGAAGATGAACAGTTGAGGAATTGATGCATTAATTTTGGGAGTGGTGTAAATGAGTTCTTTATTTGGGGAAAATAAAGAGTAAAATTAGGGGTAATATTTAATTGGTTAGGATTTATTAGGATTCTAATTTAATAATGTATATGTTAGATAAGATTTATTTAAAAATAGGGATTTTAGATTTTTTTAAAAAAATAAGGGAAATATGGAGAATATGTAAACTTAAGTTGTATATTCAGGTAATTAATCCAAAAAAAATTTTCCACAAAATTTGGTCATAATGGCCCAAATACATATTCACGCTATAAACTGATTTATTTTTTCATAATTATACCAATTTTTGTTAATTTATATTTTTTTGATAAATTTATTCATTAATCATGCTTCAATAAATGAAAAAGTTTTTCAATACATAGTAAATTGATTAATTTTTAAATTTCTCTAACTTTTATACATACATGACTTTTAGTTTTGTTTTAGAAAGTCGAAACACATGTCGTTTTTTCCCATTAATTTTCTGATAAAAAATCTATAAAGAATAAGAAATTTAAAATGATACTTAAAATACAAAATTTATAAAATTTAAAATTTAATTATAAAATAAACTTACTCATAAAATTAATTCAAAATAATTTTAACTCAAACTCATCTTCGTATAAATTCTATCATAGACGTGTCGATCTTTTCATAACTATAAGAAAATTACAAACATGACCACAAAAGAAAATAATTTTAGTTTTTTTCTTTCTCCCTTTAATTCCATTCTCACTCTCTCTTTTTATTTTTAATCCTTTTCAAAATAAAAAATTAAGTAAAAATAACGTATTTAGATAATCATAAGAAAATAAATTGTAACATCTCGTAACTCGTAGTAGCCTAGAATAAGCTAAGAAACTAAATTTTTTCACTTATTGGAAAGAAAGGAAAATCTGGAAAATTTCCTAAAGTTAAGAAAGTGAGTTTTTTGGTCATTTTCAAACAGTCATAACTTCTAGCTGAGGATGAGTTAGAGTACATTCTTATATGGTTGGAAAGCCCCTGAAAGATCTTTCCAACGACTCCAGTTTGCACGATTTCGATATCGTATGATGGAGATATGCCTTCCGAAAGTTGGGTTGTTGAAGTAAAAAAAGTCCAATTCGGATTTAACTAAGGACAAAGTAGTCTTTTCACCCATCTATTTCCTAATTCGTTTTAAAGTTTTATTATGGGTAAAAATAAGACTTAAGTTAGTTTATAAGAATAAATTTACGCTTAGGGCTTGGGAGAAGGGAGAAAGATCAAGAACGCTAAGGTTTTTGCGAGTGAAATTTGTCGGGGGTGATTCCTATCAAGGTATGAGAGATCTTTCCGTGTTGGATTAATTCACTCACACACCAACTTGTTTAATTCAGTTATTGTGAGTAGCTTCATTAATAAAAATTGAAGTTCTTGAAGAATATTATTGAATTCTTGTTGGTTGAGTTGTTGCATGCCTATAGTTGACTTGATTCGTGTTTTCGGATTATATTTCGAGTCTAATCTATTGGGTATTGATGGTATTAGTGATTCTAAGTGTTTGGAAAAAGATCCATGGAAGTTTAGAGGATTTAGAGATGAAGAACGGAGAAAAAAAGTTGAAACGCCCGTCTGTAGGCCTTGGGGCGCCGCGCCAGCCAGAGCCCATCAGGATAGTCTCTGTCCGTCAGGCCCTGGCGCGGCGCACCAGCCAGAGCGCCAAGGACGCCTTGAGTTCCCATTCATTTTCCATCTTTTTGTACTAGTTCCTAAGTAATGTACCCACGTTTCTTAGTTAATTCCAACACTCAAAGGTGCATCTAAACATCATGAAATCATCTATAAACATGAGATCATAAACCTTGAATCCATAATTCAATTCAAGGAAAGTTAAGATCCAAGTCAAAGAAGATAAGAGTCAAGTCTAAAAGTTAAGAAGCAAGTCAAAATAAATATTTTAACTTTGTTTTAAGGCTCAAGCTACAAGTTGATCAAAGAGTAATAAGTTGAGTTAAATTCTCAAAAGTTATAAGAGAACTAAGTATTCCCTAAGAGTTGAGTTACAAGTTAAGCAAAGAGTAAAGAATTGAGTTCATTTCTCAAAAGTCATAAGAGAACTAAGTATTCCCTAAGAGTTACAAATGTTTTCACATTTTGAGCAAGAAAGGAATTAGACTTCCAACACAGCCTTTTGGCTAGCTTTAGTAAACAGGAAACTATGATTTCCAAGAGAGTTTTAAGGTTAAGTTTGAGCAATTACCTCAAACCAGAGAAGAAGTTGTTTCTAAAACATATGAGATAAGTATTTTAGGAGTAGTATTGAACACCGATATGGGGACGGGAGTTCATATTAACTCAAACTCACATAAACCATGTAGCCAACATGGACAAAAGAAGTATCATACTTTTTAGATGATTCCTTAGTGCTTTTTAGCATAGACTGGTGGATCCACTTAGCATTTCAGGTTCTATACTGACGGCAAGGTATAGGACGGTCCTCTTACAATGTGATGTAAGACGTTGTACCATCGCTTAGGCTCATAGTGATGGTTGTAAATGTAGAGAATCTCCCACAAAAACTATATTACTTTCATATATAAGTAAAGTTGAGTTTGTTATTGCATTTTCTTTAACGAACTAAGTTGTTTTACTATTTTACAAAACTTTAAGAATATCACATGTGTCTTTATTGCTTTATATTAAGCTCAGTCATTCATGAGTTGAGCAGAGCTAAGGTAAGTTCTTTCTTATTCCTATTAAACTTAAGTTATTGTTTAGCATTCCAACTCGCATACTCGTACATTCAATGTACTGATACCAGTTGGTCCGTAATGTCTTATGATGCAGACACATGTAACTAGGATCAACATCCTGCGCCTCGTTGATCCAGTTTGAGCACTCAAAGTCAGTGGTGAACCTTCTTTCATTCCGGAGGACTCTTTTATTGCTTTCCATGTTTTTGATTGTAGAATGTTGTGGGTTTTGTATCCACATTCATATAAGTATTAAACATGCTTCATATACAGATAGTCAGTCAGATTATTTAGTTTGAGTCTCTTCTTATCTTGTATTTCAGATATTCTAATTTTGACTTAAGTGTCATTTTGGCCAAGACAATTATTTAAGGCATTTTTGTGAGAATGTTTCTCGTCTTATGATTAAGTTAAGTCTTTCGCTGAATTAAGTAAGACAAATCAAGGGTTCGTTCAATATCTGCAATGGTCATTGGGTGGCGGCCACGTCCAGGGAGTAGGCTCGAGACATGAAAAACTTGATATCAGAGTACAAAGTTCAAGAGTCCTAAGGAGTCTATGAAGTCGTGTCTGTAGAGTCTTAGTCATTGGTGTGAAGAGCGCTACATCTATGATTAGGAGGCTACAACATTTAGGTCTTCCCCACTTCTTTCATATTCCTTTTTCGTGCTTTAGAGTTTATCTCTAAAGGTCTCTCTCTAATTTGTTCTTGCGTGTATTTCAGATAAGTATGCCTCCACGAAGAGCAGCACGAGGTCTCCCAACTAGGAGAAATATTGAAAATGAGGAGCAAGAGTTAGCCAATGCACCTGAAGTGCAACCTCAAGGGGAAGATAGCAACGCTGAGTTCCATGAGGCTATTAGAATGATGAGTCAGGATGTTAGTGGGAAGTATGAAAAGAAGTCATTGGATTGTCACAACAAAGAGCAATAATATTGTTGAAGGCGATCCATTTAAGTATGAAGGGATAAGTACAAAGGCATAAATTTATTTATTATTATCTAACACTATTTGTAATTTAGTTTCAGGTCTTGTATTATTTATATATTTTTTAAATTGTTCATTCATACCTTATACGTATTTTTCGTGAAACAAAATAAAATTATATGGAAATATTAAAGTCATATACGAACGAAGTCAAGAACAAAACCACTGATACCTTAAAGGTCAAGTTGAAAGGTGTCACTGTCCTGATTTTTGCAGTAGAGAACAAGAAGGATAAAATATTGGGTGAGAACAATTCCAACCAACCTTACAATAATTTTGTTTCGAGTGGACATAATAATAAAAATGATAATTTGTGTGACTGTGTTGCATCCCTTGAACTATCAATAATGAAAGTTGTTACTTTCATATGAGATGAGAAATTGAGAGCTCAAAAGAACAAGAAAAATAAAGCTAGACTAATGTATATAGTTTTGTGTAAAACAATATATTTGTAAAAATGCTAAGCTATGTATTTATCAGCAGTTAAGAAGGCTATACATCACCAATAGTTGATAAAGATGGTGATGTTGTTGATGTAGATGAAGTCTTTCCATTAGCAATAGTCGATGAAGATTTCGTTGCATTTGATGAGTACTTCGCAGAAAAAGTTGATGAAGTTGTAGACGAGATGAAGGAAGGAGAGAGACAACAAGAGGGAGAGAATATAGAAAAGAACAAACAAGAGGAGGAGAAGATTGAATAAAAAGAAGAAAAGCTGGAAGAGAAGCATGAAAAAGCAACAAAGAAGCGGAGATCGAACAAAATAAGAAAAAAAAAAGAGAATAAACAAATAGAAGAAGAAAAAGAAGAGGAAAAGCACGTAGAAGATCAAGAAAAACAAGAGGAGAAGCAGGTAGAAGATCAAGAAACAGAAGAAGAGAAGCAGGTAGAAGATCAAGAAACAGAAGAAGAGAAGGATATAGAAGAAGGAATTGAAGTGGATGTGATGAAATTGTTATGTAGCGCAATGGTGATGTATAAGATATTGATTTCTTAAGACAATTTATTTTTAAGTGGGTTTTAAAACATTAATTTTGGTTTTTTATGGTTGATGATAAAGACATTTGGAGATTGAAATGGTTGTTTTTTTGGTAGTCGATTACTAAGACAATTGGTTGTTTAAATCGGTGGTTTTTGATGACTAAGACAGTTGGTTTTTTTAGATAAATTAATTTTTGATTGTTGATGTAGTTAGGTTTTTAAGTGCCCTTTTTGTTTTGATGAATATTGCTATCAGTTACCAACATGAAATTGGATATATAAGAAGTACTTCATTTTATCAATAGACCGTAATTCTACATGAGTAAAATATACAAAATTGTACTACTGCATCCCTGTTACACACTTTCAAAAAGCAACTACTGACAACAGACCATACAACATTATTTTTAGTCCCTTTGCTTTTTCTTCAACCAATATCAACCTTTGTTTTAGTCGATCCCTTTTTATTTCAGTTTCTCTTAGCAATCCTTTAAAGTTATCCCCTGTTGTTCGGCTTCTTCGTATAAATTCAATAGAAAATCTCTATTTTCTTCGGAGTTTCGAAGTCTTTCTAATATTTGAATTTTGGTAACGCCTTAAAAACTTGATGTCTCGAATCTCAGGCTCAATTTTGATGGGCTGATCGTTGATGAATCATTCTCAAGCCACTTAAAAAAGAGCATGCACCAATTGCACAATTAAAAATTATTGACATGGGTTTGTATCGGTGTGTGAAGTCCTCAAAATAGCTAAATTACCACAACGATAAACATAACTCATTTTTGCATTAGATGTTTGAGATGCTTGAGACATAATTAAAAAAGATGTTTAAGTTTTTTCAAATAGAATAAGATAGAGGAATTCATGAATTCTTCTTTTTATACACCAAAATATCAAATGTTACCGTTGAAAAAATATCATTTTTTACTTTGTTACCATTCTAAAATTTGAATAATTGAGTATAGTCACTCTTGATAGAAAAAAATATAGATAATTAAGACAGTCGATATTTGTTCATGTGCTTGGAGTACATTTTAACAACGACATCTACACTTCAACTATAATAAGACATATACGGGTTGATAGTGTGATCCTCAAACGATCTATATTGCACCTACTAGAATATGACGCTTTAATATAGATCGTGGCTAGTATAATTTAAAAGGGAGTGTGATTAACTAATTTAAACTATATTATTGGAATTTATTCAATTAAATAAGTTTAACCAAGTCATTTAAGGGTCCACATGCATTGGGGGTGGAAATAAATAATGTATGAGAAAGAGTTGTAGTTATTCAATCAACCTCTTCAATGTAATGTGTGAGAAAGCAAAAGTATGTTGAGAGCGTGTTAATTGTTCAACCTATAATCTTCCAGAACATCATGTAAGGTTCTATACAAATTGAGGGTGGTAATAAATAAATTATATAGGTTGAAGAATCAATATTCTCTCAAATTATATTACGTTACTAATTTACCAACAAATTTATGTTTAGTTGGTAAATTTAGCAACACAATCTTGTTGTTGGTAAATGTTTGGTTAGTAATTCATTGGTAATGTGTTCATAAATTGTATAAATAATTTTTTTGTCAAATTTACTAACCGATATATACTTCATTGGTAATAATACCAACAAAAGATGTGCGTTAGTAATATTTCAGTTGGTAATCCATTGATAAAATATTGCTAAATTTAGCGCCATTTTTTACTACCGTATTTACCAACTAAAATAGTTAGTAAGGTTTTGGTTGATAATCTGTTAGAATTTCGTTGTTATTCAGTTAGAAATATGTTTGTAATTTGTTAGTGGAATACTAATCAACTTAAATTGTTAGTAAAATCTATTGGCAATTTGGATATTTTTTGTAGTGTGCAATGCATGTGTATTTCATGTTAAAAAATATAAATACCTTAAAAGTTCAAGAATTTGCACTAAATTTTTTTAGTCAAAACAAAAATATAAATTTTATATGAAAAATAAATTAAAGAAGTCTAATAGAGAGAAAATATATATACATACATATATACATACATACATATATACATACATACATATATATATATATATATATATATATATATATATATATATATATATAGATGGGAAAAAAATATGAAATGGATACAAAAGAAATTGGGTTATAGAATGATAAATGATATCTTGGTTAGGAGTCTCATGAAACAAATAAACGATATCAAATTTATTTTACTTTAATATTTACAATACGAACACAAATATATGTGAAATTTTATTAAATTATAATTAGAGGTGAATGTCACGTGTTTGAAGAAAAGTCTTTCGCTTTAGGCTCCCAATTATAAGTGTCCTATATTTTTTAGTTTATTAGTTAGGATTAGACTAAAAAAGAAAAAAAAATAGAACTAGGAATCCAATTCTAAACGGATTAATGATGTGAACTTGATATGAGTTTTCCCTTTTATTACCTTTTCAATAAAAAGAAATCTGTTCTTTTATTTAACCTTATTCTTTTATCTGACTATTTTCATATATTCTATTATTCTCTCTCTCTTCTATTCCTTCTCTCTTGTTCTTTTCTAATCTTCCATGCTCTCTAATTCAAAAATTAAAAGTTTATATGTTCTATTGATAATTTCAACTTGAAAAGAGCGTAAATTTAAGTTTTAAATTTTGAAAAAATCTATAGTAGCAGCCCAAATTTGTTTGGAGATCAAGTCTTTCTAGTTCTTGAATCGAGTAATATCATTCTAATCTCTAATATTATTTTTATTTTGTGTCTTGTATTTATTATAATATTATTTAACATTGTAGATAATGTTTAAAATATTTGTTACAATTTTAATATGTCAACTAGAAAATATGAATCTGATCATTCAAAAATTAAAAGAAAGAAACTCGATAACTTGATAAAATCTCAAATAGGTGCTCTTGAAATTTTATGAAAAATGATGTCAAAATTAAATTTAATATTTTTGTATTGGATACTCTTTAGAAAAACAAGTAACTAACTTAGTTGAAATTAAGTTAGATAATAGTATAATTCAAAAGGAAGAAGGGGAGGAAATTAGTGAAAAATCAGATGTAGATTTTCAAGAAAATCAAAAACTTATAAATAAATTAAATAATCATGCTTCTAAAAATATCTATGATCTTAGTCAATGAAATATTGTTGATACAAGGTGACTTATTAGTAGAATATGGACCAATTAGAATTACCGACACATTTATTTTCCAAAGGATAATTTTAAGGCACTTTTCTACTATATATTATTTACATGGTCAATGCAATGAGAGTCTGACTGTGGAAGCTATTATTAACTGACATAAACCACATGAGCTAATCGTGGAGACCGATGTATATGCTCTATCCAGAGGATTCAATATACCTTGAGACAGGGGTATAAAGGAAAAATCATGGTGTCATAACTAATTTTGATTTCTAACATAGAGAACTTATAATCCTACACGGGCATGTAATTATGGGACTGTAAGGGTACACTAAGCCCTAGTCCAACTCGGTTCTAAGCCTACTCCCAACTAAATACATATGAAGCTAAAATGACTAAATACTGAATAGCTCAAAATACTGACATGCTAACTGAGAGTTCTAATTTTTATACTGTAAATGTGACATTCAAATTTGGAGCATAATTTTCTGTTTAACTGATATAACAAGTATAATTCATGAACTAAGAGAATTTACACAAACTAGGGTTCTGAATTTTATACAAGGAATTAAGCACGTTTTTCAAGAAAACGTGTTATTTAGACTATGAATACTGTAACAGCTGAAATCACCAAAATTTCGAAGATTTTACAAACCCTAGGTCTAAACAAGTTATGTGGAATCAAAGAACATATTAAATTCTAGGAACCTAGTGGATGATAGGAATCCACTAGTGAAATTCCACATACCTAATGATGAAATCTACAGAGAAATCCTTCTAATTTTGGGGCTAAACTTGAAGAAAACCTATGCTTGTTCTTGGGAAATTATCATCTCATTTCTCTTCTCTTTGTTCTAAGTTAGGTAATTTTAGGAGAATAAGGGTTTTAGGTAGTTTCTGACTAGTTTGCTAAGCTTAGACTGAGTAAAACGACATAGTTTAAGCATTATACGACGTGGTTTGAGTATCAAATGCATATAGGAAAAGATCGATGTGACTCTAACTTAAATTCCACCGAATTGGCTTCAATAGGGGCTTCACGGGCTGTCATGATCATGAGGCCCGTCTTGCATTTTGTGAAGATATCGTGCCCGACAAGGCTTCACTAAAACGGAAATAACTTTCTACTCGTAGCTTGAAATTACGCAAACTCAGTGGCATTGGAAAAAGGACTCAGAGATATTTAATTTGATATGTCATTGGCCACCTAATTCATTTTGTACTAGAAGATATAGCCATTTGAAGTTTAACCTAAAGTCTAAGTCAAACTAGTCTCCTTCATGAACGACTTTATAGTCCGTGTGGATCTCCACAGACCGTTTAGACGTCTGTAGCGCTTAACTAGTGGCTTTGGGGGTGAAATCTCACTTAAAGGATGACGAATTGACTTCAAGACAGGCTTCACAGACCGTCATGATACCACAACCCATAAAGTGGCGTTGGAAAGAGGACTCAAATACCTTTAATTTTATAGGTTGTGGCCTACCTAAATCATTTTGTGTTGAAAGATATGATTATTTAAAATTGATCCAAACCTTAAAGTTTTTCAAGGCTCTTTCACGAGCTACTTCGCGGCTGGTGTGAAGCTCCATGGATAAGTTACCTATATACACACTTTTTTTCCATAATTTCCATTATTCCTACCAGTTCTAAAAAAAATTCAATATCCCTTATTTTTTAGTGTAACACAAAACTACCAAATACATAACTCTCATTCCCCAAACTCATGTTTATCACTTTCTGATTTTACTCCATAAATCTCTCCCATCCTTTTCTTCTCCTCCAACTTTTTATTCCCACTGTTTTTTGCTCCTCTTTTCACAATTACCACATTAGTTCATTTTTGAATTTCAAATCTTTTCTCTTTTTAATTAATGAATTCAAGTTATTCAAGAGGTAAATCTCTTTCCATATGATGTTATATTGAAAAGGAAATCATACGCTGATATGAAAGTAGTATAGGATATATCAATTAATCTCCAGAATGATGGTAAATGGATGCAGTCCAATGATTATAAATATGAGTATTTAATTAATTACTCATTGATGTGGTAATTCCGCTGGAGGAAGGGCGGTGGATTCAGGGTCGGGATCGGATAATTGGCAAAAGTAGCTCAACTTATCCGAGGAAAATGACTCCGCCGCATCAGCCTCTCCTCCGTCGTCCTCTTTTTTCAGAGGACTTTCGGACATGTCCCCTGCACCGGACCTTGGGGAGGAAGTGATGGTCTATGAAGTTTGAGCTTTCTTGTAGATATATACTTTGTTGAAATTGTTATGTACACATGCATAAAAGTTTATATTATAATATTGGGCTTACCCAATTACTTGAAGAAGGAAGCATCTTCAACTTCTAAATTGACAATGAAAAAAGGGCTCAAAAGGAAAAAAAAAAAGAAAAAACAGTCGATCTATTGGTGGGCTCTAGTAAGGGTTTCAGATTGAGATCCATATGCGACTTCATTATTAAGAGTGAAACAATGATACAAGAGTAAATGTTGAAAAGGAGAAAGAGAAGAAGGGTGTACATTCATATTTAAAGTGAATGTAGAAAAAAAGTGGATGTACATTCGTCATCCAAAGTGAATGTTGAGAAGGAGAAGTTGAAACATAGCAGATTGTTGATTTTTTTTTTCTTGTTCATTTGCTCTTATATATGGGTTCAAATTTTTAATATAGCCAAAAAAAATTTATTTATTAAATTAATGTGTAATGATTTTGTTTCAACGTTATGATACATTACAACTTCATCATATACAATGTGTCGTGTTCAAATAACTAAATTATCTGACAATGATAGTTAGAGATGCATTAACTAGATTTTTATTGTATCAAGTTAATTTTGTTTCTTAATTAATGTATAATGTCTTTGTTTCAACACTCCTATATATTACAATTTTATCGCACATGTATCATGTTCAAATATTTGTTTTGATATAACCTTAATTAGTTTTGATATTCGATACAAAACTTCTATCAAATATGTCACTTAATTATCATATATCTAGGTGTGACTATGTATCTTCTACCTTATTCAAATTAAAAAGGGAAAATTGTATAAAATAGCAAACTAATAACCTAAATTAAATTGAATAGCTAGGGTTTGATTTAATTGTGCTCCATAGCAAACATTGACAAAAATTTGCCAGGCGTCTCTCTCCCAGAAGTCTCGCTCGCCACTCTCCCATTCTCGCCTCTCTCGCTTTATACACAGAAGTGTATAATTTCTGTTTCTGTTTTGTATAAAGCGAGAGAAAATTGTATATACACATGCAAAAATGTATATCTTCGTGTTATACACTTAATTATATAATTTACAAACATTTTACTTCAAATATTGCAGAGAAAAAGGCCAAAGAATTATACAATTGCGAATTATACAATTGCAGTGAAATACAATTTTTTCTAGCTTTATACAACAGAAGTGTATATATTGTGTTTCTGTTTTTGTATAAAGCGAGAAAAACATATATCTTCTTGCTATACACTTATAATTATGCTATATACATACATTTTAATTCGATTCAACTGTATGCAAAGCTAATTATACAATTACAGCGAAATAGGCCAGCGAATTATACAATTTAGGCCAGCGAATTATACACTTTTATATGTATAGCGAATTATACAGTTTTTATGTTTGCTATGGAGCGCAATTATGCAAAGTTTGCTATATTATACAAATATGATTTTTTTGTTTGCTATATGTGAAAGTTGCCCAATTAAAAAAGACGTCCATCTGTACACACTACTAAATCATATGTGTGATACATAGACTTTACTATTTTTATAGCTAACTATGTGGTAAAAAAAATTGTATTTGAATTCGTCGATACTATGTTTTGCTATTATAGATAGACATCTAATAAAGTGAATAACAAATTGATACATAACAACATGTCATGAATACATAATACTGATCTTGACACGCAATAATGCATCTGATACTTATTAACTTGTATATATAATACATTAAAGTGTCACACAAGTATTTATCAAATTCATAAATAGTGATACAAAAATGTATTATCAAAAGTTTGTTTAATTTGAGGCAAAATGTGAATATCTGGCAGGTATGTATTTGATACGATAAATATGAAGCACATTAAATCCATATATTAAATTTGTCTAATTGATAGTAAAAAGAAATGTAAGTGTAACTTATGGGATTTAATTATTTTTTTAAATTTATTTCATGTTTTAGGGCAACAGATTGACACTTATTGTAGGGCAATACTAATGTATCCGGACAATCAATTATGTATTCAGATGATTGATATTTTAATTTTTTTTTATAAAATAAAAAAGAGTAAAACTAGAATGTAATTTAATTATTATACTATGCATTTAGAATTTAAGTAAGTTATACTTATTTAAAACCAAGCATGCATGTTGGTCAACGTTGTTCCCTATTGTAATATTTATTTATAATATGTTTGGAGACAAGTTGCCGCAGGCGTCGACTAGGGAGCCTGCGCCCTGCTTCACACAAGTTGATCAAATAGCATTAAGCTAGCTATATTGTCAAGTTCTTCGAGAGAAAAATAGGTTATATCTAGGGAGGTAATCGACTATAAATAAACTCAGGGCGGTTCAATATAATTTGTAGTCTAAAGCGAAATTTTTGTTAGAGATCTAAAATCTAAATAAACTTTATCTATATTTATTTATTTTTCTTATTTCTAGATATAAATTACTACTTAATATCTTTATATAAATGTTTTTTTCAGACATTTTTTTATTAAGACATTATTATATGAATTATTAACATAATTCTATAAATAATAAGTTAATAAACTTTAAAGATAAGAGTTAGAAATAGAATCGGATTCAAAAAGTTGATAATTTGGTATACCCACTTTAATATAAAAATTAACAAAGAAATTAAAAAGAAAAATTTAATGCACTTTGTTCAACACTTTTCGACTACTGATTCATATTTTTGAGAGTGTATTACTCTAACTATCAAAGATTTGAAGAAATAGAATGTAAAAGGAATTAAAAAGGATAAATAATTTGAAAGTTAGCAAAGAAAATGTAAGAATCCAAAATAATATTTAGTTGATTTCTTCTATTTTAATGGGGTTAAAATATATAATTATTTATTTGTAAAATTTGAGGCCCCAAAAATTGGAGGCCTAAGGCCAATGCCTTAAGTTTTGAAGGCAAGAGCTGGCCCTGCTTTCAAGGGCGGAGCCAACTTCAGCAGAAAATTATGTATATGGTTAAAGTTAATTTTTATGTGTAAAATAGATGTTATTGAACCTCCTTCGTCCTAGTTTTTGTGTTTACTTATTCATATTTTAGATATTTTTAGTGAAATCTTGATTCTGCGGTCACAATACTGTTCACTTGTATCGACTATTCTTGTTAGAACGTCTTCGTCGTTTTTAATTTTAACTCAACTACAAATTGATTAGAATTATGTATATTATTGTTGAAGAAATTTGTTTCTTTTTAGTTGGTTGGCTTGTTAATCATGCCTTTGAG
The DNA here is from genome assembly GCA_027704765.1 of Solanum habrochaites. Taxonomy (NCBI): domain Eukaryota; kingdom Viridiplantae; phylum Streptophyta; class Magnoliopsida; order Solanales; family Solanaceae; genus Solanum; species Solanum habrochaites. The sequence continues at coordinate 9,494,559 of JAKWJA010002498.1, read as the reverse complement.
TGTTTATTTTTTTTATCAATTCTTCCGGCCAACAATTCTACCAACCCTAAACTTATAAGTACTAAATTGTCTCAATTTATATGATATATTTTTTATCGTCACGAAAAGAATGTCATGCTTCCACATTTGAAAACTATTTGACTTAAAATGTTTATTTTACACTTAGTATAATTATTTGTAATCACACAAATATTTATACCTTGTTTTAGACCATTACTTCTAATATCCTATTTTTTTTAAAACTTGGCTAGACACTTTACCATCATAATAATTGGGACGAAGAGAGTAATTGATATCCTATGAATTAATGAGAAAAATTACAACCCTATGCGATCAAACCTTAAGTGATGTTCAAACCTCCTTAGCCGTCACTTATATTGATGAATTGGTCCAAGAAAATATATGTATATTTGAATTCATATCTTGTAAAATAGGATAAAAAAGGGTATATTGCCTAAAGATTAAGATTTATTCCCAACTAATTTTGAAATGGTTGAGTGAAGAACCAAATCATTATCTGAATAAGAGGTTTTTGCTTCAATAATTTAGGGGTTTTAGAGGAAAATTCAACAATATAGGTTGAACATAGAATATTACGTCACGTAATTATACTTTTTTTCTCTGAATTTATATTACTCACTTTCCTTTTTCAGTAAGTATAAAAACAAAAAGACACATTTCTATATTTAGTAACAATCTTATTAATTTTAAAATATTTATTTTACCCTTGATGAAATTATTTATCGTCACACAACATCTATATATCGCTCATTTAGACCACAAGTTTCAATAGTTTTTCTTTTTTAAATTGCATGTTACGTCAAATTACATCATATAAAATGATACAAAAGAAGTACAACATTATGTTTGAGAAAACATTATACATAATAATGTGTAAACCTAATTAAGGTATTAATTATATACAACCATAGGCTATGCCGCTGCAGAGACGGAGTCAGAATTTTTTATAAGAGAGTTCAAAATTGGGAGAAATAGACACATGAAGTAGGCGAAAGGGGTTTCACATCTACTATATATACCTAAAAAATTATTTTAACTATATTAAAATAATACAATTTTTCGCCGAACGCGATTTAGATGAACCACCTGCCGGCTCCGCCACTGGCTATGAGGTGTAAATACTTTCTCCCAATAGACACGAAGCATATTTTCCCTATTTTTAAGTTGTAACCCTAACTTGACTGACTAGTGACCACCACCACCCCACTTCTTGGAAGCTACTTGCACGTGCAAATCAAATAAATCAGAAACTTAAAAATTGCTAATTAATGAACACTCACGTCTCATTAATCTATGCATATGCCACACGTAAAATAAAATACAAAAAAGTCAAACTATCATACTTATATGTAAAAAAAAATTATAAACCCTATATATAAATCCTAATGCCTTCTTTAATTACATACCGTAGCAAACATTTACAAGCCATTCTCTATTCAACACCTGTTTTTCTTCTTTGTATTCCCCTCATTCTATTCAGACAAAGAATATTTGGTTTGGTATCAGTTCAATTACAGAAAACGCATCAACTATATACACATCAATGGAGAAAATCGTCCATTGCATTTTAATTCTTGTCCTATCGATATTCTCCATGAAGGGTGCAATGGGGAGTATCAACAATAATCGTTTGATAAATCCTCGTACTATGACTTTTGTAGAGGCTCAATGTAGACGTACTCGATATCAAGAACTTTGTGTGAGAACTTTATCTAATTATGTTAATTCTACCTCACAAGATCCTCAAGAAATAGCTCAAGTTGCTTTAAAGGTAAGTTTAGCTAAGGCTATAAATACAAAATACTACATCATGAAGGTGTGCAAAGAATTCAATCAAATCAACAAGGGCAATCATAAGAATAATAATCAAGCGGCGAAAGATTGTTTAGATCAAATCTCAGATGGTGTTTCCCAACTTACAAATTCTGTTAAAGAGCTTCAACATTTGAGTTTAGATGGTGGAAGAGCATTTGAATGGCATCAAAGTAATGTTCAAACTTGGCTAAGTACAGTGTTAACAGATGCATACACTTGTATGGAAGGGATGAATAATTTAGGTCATGTTTCTATGGTTAGTTATAAGGTGAAGGCTATGATTAAAGCTAAGGTTCTTAATGTAGCACAAGTTACAAGCAATGCTTTGGCTTTGTTTAATGGATTTGCTGCTAGACACAAGGCTTCTAATCATGTTGGCTATGGCAAAAACAAACCATAAAACTTATGATAGAATTAATTGTCTTTGTCTTGCTTTTAGTTCTTTTTGTTATGTATGTCACAACATATGTAATTTCTTTTCATTTGGTCCAATGCAAACAAGAATTAATAATGTAACTTCACTGAATTTGTAAACACAAATTTTTGTATTGACTTTATATAAGTAAAGAAATGAAAACATCAATATAGATTATTTTCAAATAGGAGAGGATTTTTTTTATATTTTATTTTGTAATAAATTGTCACCTAGGTTGCGGGCTTGAGGTCATGTGGGAGTTAGACTTGACCCATTCATAAAGGAAAGTTATAATTAGTTAGAAGGGGATATGGACTTAACCTTTATCCTGTTGACGGTATATATGCGATACAAGCCCCACAAAAATAATGATGAAATAATTAACCTATACAAGTTCCTTTTGATATATATCAAAACTGTATAATATTATATTAACAATCAAAAAAATTACACTTTTCATATCTCCTTCGCATTGAGGGAAATTGATATTTGTCCAATGCCATAATACGTATATTGGACCCTAAACTTGACTTCAAATTTTAAGTTTAATCTCCAACTTTCATAATGCACAAACAGACACTCTAACTATCAAACTTTTAAATAAATAAATAAACACATGAGTCCTACATGACACAATACACGTAGGACAAAAAATGATATGTAGGATGACATGTAGGACAGATGTGTTTATTTGTTCAACTTTATACAAGTTTAAGTGTCTACTTGTAAACAAGTTAAAGGACATAAATATGATTTGAAGTCAAGTTAAATGGCACAATTATGTATTATGCCTTATCCAATAGTATTAAACTTTTTAACTTCCCTTGGTAATTGCTAGTATCAAGAGGTAGAAAGTTTCATCTCCTATTATAACAACCAATTTTGCTAAATGGTCAGCCACATTATTTGCTTCTCTCAAACAAGGAGCAATATGAGAACTAGTATTGCTCAAAATCATGATAGTATCTTAAATGATATCTTTCAACTTCAAGTTGACAATATTCTTGGTTATCAACATATCGGTGATTATCATAGAATCTATATGTATATCGGTGAATTCATTGCTCAACCGCCGATGGAAAAGAAGAAATCGGAAGATATGAAACAATAAAATTTGTCATAGAGTAAATCAGCTAGTCTTATGGCTGTTTTAGTCGTGTCCCCAGCCTCCTGCTCGAGACAAAACACCACCACAATATATCCCAAATACAACTGATTCAACACATAAACCAACTTATGTTGAACAACTTCAAACCAATTCATCTACTAGGCCTGTATCTTAAAACTCACCATGGATGAAGTTGATGAATTCAACATAGAGGAAGGACAATTTTCTTACGGAAAATCTGATTTACGTGAATTGCATAAGCAACTCTTAAAGGTCATTGTAACATTGGACAACTTGAATTTCGTCATCTCTTAATCGGGTTTGATTTTTACAAAGACTTTGTTTAAGTTGTATTGAGGAATTCTGGTTATATAAAATTCAATGGTGAAGAGTTCCTATTTAGAACGTTTCTTTGGACTATATGGTTCAATCCTAAGGAAGAAACATCGAAAGCATTGACATGGATATCATTTCCAGATCTGCCACTACATATGTTTGCCCAAAAAAACACTTTTATCAATTGCTTCAGCCGTAGGGAAACCAATTGTTGTAGATAAAGCCACTCAAGAACGTATCAGGCCAAGTACGGCTAGAGTTAAGATCATTCTAGATCTACTTGATAAGTATCCAAAAAAATAAAGTTATTCTCTATGAACATAGATTCAGGCAAAGTTATTGAGCATTATCAAGAGTTCGCTTATGATAATCTCCCAAGATATTGTTTACACTGCAAACGACAAACGCACGATGAAGATAGTTGTAGTGTGTTTATCGGCAAGGTTGGTGTTAAAAATTTGAATGATGCAGCGGATAGGTGATTCAACAGAGTAAATTTCATAACAAAAGCAATAAAGAAGAAGAGGGACAATTGGTACCTGATGATAATTCTGGTGAAGGAAAAGATTCTCGAAACAATTTGGGGGTTGTCAAGAATGCTAGGGATGCTACAACTTTTAACTCTAATAATGAAGAGAATCTGCAGAACAAAGGCAAAATGATTGAGGTCGCTAGGCGAGTTTTGGAAAAGATGGAGTGTTAGGTTCACCTAATGTAGTTGTGGCTAAACACCATCGTAGGAAACTCCAATAACGAATGGACTTTAATTGGTCTCACTTAAAAATATGGTTGCTCTAATTCCTCAAACAATCAAATTTTGCACAAAAAAAGTTCTAGTAAGGTTGAGTTTGGAAGAAATAACATTGAATGTACTCAATTTGACGTGTTACGAGATGAGAATATTGGACATCAAGAAAGAATACATGGTACATATAAATTATTTACTGAATTTGGGAGTACTTTAGGCAAAACCCAGCCTGTTACTAGTATACTTCATCACACGCAAAATTTGACAAAGGCGTTAACAATTTGGGTCTTGTTACTCGAGATGCTTCTAAATGGGCAGCTTTAGTTGAGAAAAAGGAAAATATTACTTCACCTCCTATGAATAAGTTAAGTCTTCAAGCACCGAATGTGTGCCTACAAGTAAGTTAAATTCATCTATGGCAATGACAATTGATAGCCTTAAAAAGAGTTTGGTCATAAACATCAAGGATACTGGAATATTGGCTAAGAGTCATGATCCAGAAGTTATAGTTTCAGAACTTAGTCCAACTATAGCTAATGATATTGACTTGCGAAATGACACGTTTGATGGGGATGATGAGGAAGAGATGTTTGACATATACTATGATAAGGTGTCCAAGGTAGGAGGTCTCTCACCTAGGGAACAAACAAGTGGAAACAACAAAATCAAAAAAGAAGGCACATGGAAGGCAGCATAGTTGAGATGGTAAGATGACTGGAGGATTTGTTTCAAGGCACCTACCAATGCGACGAGCTAAAGCAAAATCATATGACAATGTCAACAACTTTAACAAGATCCAATAAATCTAAGAAGAATTGATGAACTATCAAGTGATTTTGGGCAGATTTGAAGATTTGAGAAGAAGAAGAAGAAGAAGAAGAAGAAGAACATGATACTTGAGGTTACTTTTAATGGACTAACTATCTTTTTAAGTTTATACATATATATATATATATATCAAAGTTTGAGGCTGATAATTCAATCTTATTGTTGACTTTTATATTCTTGTTACTTAATTATCTTCATTTGTAATATATATCATTACAGAAAATATTATAAACTCTATGATGATCATAGAATATCTAGTCTTCTCTACTCTTTTTTTCTTCATGCTTGTTAAGTAATAAAGGAGGTATAGTCTAGCCCCCCTTGTTTGTTCTCTTTTCTTTGAAAAAAATAAAAAGCTAGTCGTGGATGAAATTCTTCGCCTACAACGAACCTAAAAGACAGTTTCTACGGACTAAGACTGTGTCATTCAATTACAACTGAATTTTTTGTATCGAAATTCAATATGAAACAATTAAATAAATACCTGTAATTTAAGTAGTGAAATTGGTCGATTTACGACTCTTAACTTCAAAATATTTCTGAATAATTAAAATTAAAGCATTATATAGTGGTCAATTTGTTGCAGTATCCGATAAAAATACAAAATGAGTTGAGTAAGGGTTTTTGGATCAATATTCCATGCCAAATTGAAAGAGAGAGGGGAGAGCGAAATGAACTCTCCAATTGAGTATGAAGGTTGAAATGTGAACGGGTTTGGGGGTTAGGGGGTTGGTAGGGAGTGGGTGGGTGGGGTTGAGGGGTAGGGGGTGAAAAAGTGAATTTTTGAAATTGAAAATATTTTTTAAAAACTATTCTTAATGTTTTTTCTCAAAAAGAAAAAAAAAATGAAGTTAGATGAAAGTTTTGAAAAATGTTTTTCTTAATTTATGAATAAAATTCATTTTCCTCAATTTTGGAGAAAATGAGTTGATTTAGAAAACATTTTCCAAAACTTTTGTCCCAACCAAACATGAGAAAATTGAAAAACATTTTTCCGAAAAATGTATTCCTTCATACTAAAAACACAGTAAGTCTTGTTTCATTTTAAATACAATTCATTTTATACAGTATAAGTGTTCAACACATCTTAGACAAACATTAAAAACTTCTAAAAAAGTTTCAATAAAATAATGTCATGTGTTATCTCTAAATCATCCGAATTTACTTGCAATTTTTATTAACTAAATCAATTTTGTGTATAAATGATACGTTAAAAATAGCAGCGATAGAAAATTAGATGAAACAAGATTGAGTTGAAATCAAAACAAAATTTAGTAACAAGTTGAGAGAGGGTTAAGTATGTATTTTGGCAAAAAAAAATATATATTACAGTGCATTTAAGTAAGGAGGGAGTAGGAGAAAACACGAGACAATAATCAAAATGGTCCTTAACGTATGAAAAACCTTTTATTTTGATTTTTAATATATTTCACATGATTGAAATAGTCTTTAACGTATAACAAGTTTATTCATTTTGGTCCATACTGTATATCACTTGATTGAAACTTTAATGAATGACAAAAAGTGTTCATTTTGATCATCTATCCTAAACCATACAAATTTATTTTAAAAAAAAGTGTACATTTTATTGAGACCCTAACTAACAAATTTTACTATTGTTATTATTATCATTATTATTTTTGGTTAGCTTTAAAGAAAGAACTTCATAAAATCTAACAATATTTTCTCTAGTTGCTCCAACAAAATTAACTATTTTTCTTTTCTAAAATATTAATCTACTGACACCCATTTCTGCTTTAAGCAAGAGAAAAGTTTTGTGAGAGAGAGAGAGACAGTAAAGAAAATACTGTTAGATTTTATGTGATTTTTTTTTAGCTAAATATGAAGACAACAATGGTAAACTTTGTTAGCCATGTGGGATCCATAATTAAATTTAACATTTTTTTGATAAATCAATTGAATTTAGGATAAAGAACAAAATTAAAATAACATCTTTTGTTATACATTAAGTATCATTTCAATCGACTCAAATACATTAAGCACCAAAATGAACATCTTTATCATACATTTCAATCAAGTCAAATACATTAAGGACCGTAATAAAGCATTACACAGATATTAAGAGTCATTTTGATCATTTTCACGAGAAAACATACTCATTCATAGTGTATTAATCCTCGTCTCCATCACCAGCCATAACTATAATCTACATTAGAGACAGAAGCATTCACTCATTCCAAATCAATACAAACCTACGTTGAAAATGTGTTTTATCGATCAGGTCCTTGTGTTGGGACAAGCACACAAAATACTAACTATTCTCTTATAATTTATACGTGGCGTGATGTCAGATATACTTATTATTCATGAGTCCGAAACTCAAAGGGTAGAAAATATTAACAAAAATTCCAAAACGGTATATAAAAATTTATATTAACCAAAACGGTAAAATCGCTGCCGAGGCAGCGATTTACTTCAACTGAAAAAGTAAAATCGCTGCTGAGGCAGCGATTTTGCCAAAAAAAAATTTTTTTAATAAAAAAATGAAATCGCTGCTTGAGCAGCGATTTGAAAATTTTTCTTCTTACAAATCGCTGCCAGGGCAGCGATTTGATATTATTTTTTAATTTTCTTTTTTTTTTAAAAAAATAAGGTATATCGCTGCACTGGCAGCGATTTATAAAGAAAATTTTTTTTTTTTAAATAAATCGCTGCTAGGCAGCGATTTATTTTTAAAAAAAAATTTTGTTATTAATTTTTTTGTTAAAATTATATTGTTAAAAATTAAATTAAATAATTTTTCTCCTTTAATTTTTTATTTAAAAAAATTAATTATTTGAATTCAAATAGTATTTAAATTTAAATTTAATATAATATCTTTTTTTAGAAAGAAAATATATTTATTTTTAAAATAAATATATTTTTTAAAATTTATGTATATAACTTATAAGAAAATATACATTATAAAAAAAATTTCTTTATAAATCGCTGCCAGTGCAGCGATATACCTTATTTTTTTTTAAAAAAAAAGAAAATTAAAAAATAATATCAAATCGCTGCCCTGGCAGCGATTTGTAAGAAGAAAAATTTTGAAATCGCTGCTCAAGCAGCGATTTCATTTTTTTATTAAAAAAAATTTTTTTTGGCAAAATCGCTGCCTCAGCAGCGATTTTACTTTTTCAGTTGAAGTAAATCGCTGCCTCGGCAGCGATTTTACCGTTTTGGTTAATATAAATTTTTATATACCATTTTGAAATTTTTGTTAAGATTTTCTACCCTTTGAGTTTCGGACTCTATTATTCATTATCATGACAAAGTTACTAGGAGCATACATAGCTGTCGTAATATGTTAAGGGCATGTATATGCTGTCGTAAGATGTTGGGGGCTTTGTACATATTGTCGTAGTTTACTTTGGGGCATTAAATATGTTGTGGTGAACTTGTCGGGGTGCTTGGTTGATCTCCTTCCTTGTCGTTTATGACAAACTTTGAGTGTCGATTGAGTTAGAGACATTTAGTGTTTGTTTTTGTACATTTATTTGGATTTACTGATCATTATATTAAGAAACAAAATCCATGTGCATATTATTATGTGTTTGTTGTGAAGATATATTTTCTAACACATGTTCCAGGGATGTTAAAGTAGCGGGTCGAGGATCTTACTGGGTTATATTTATATATAGCTCACTCCTTACTTGTATATTAATGTAGATACTATTGCAGAGGGTGAGACTAGTGGTCGATGAGTTAATTCGTGTGAATTCTGATACTGAGGTGAGCCTTCACATTGTTCGTGGAGGCTAGTGCTTCAGCTCTATCTATTTATAGCTTATGACTTTCTTTCTTGGGGTTTGCATGCCCGATAGTTGAAGTCATGATATAAGTCTAGTAGATGATCCATGGTCTTATTGTGGAATTTCAGGCTAGAGATATATTATTTAAGTGATCTTTTCCTTTCAATAATTGATACGATTTTAGTTGATTCATTATTTTGTTTTGATGAGTGTTGATGAGTTTTGGAAAAAAAAGTCCATCAACGTTGGACCCACAAGTTAATGCCACGTAGGTCGAAAATAGGTAGAAAATTATTAATAAAATAAGTTTAGGGGATAATACGACCTTAGTATAGTATAAGTGTGTCTCTGATATTTCGGACATAAGTTGAGGGGGTACTTGTACATTATCCCTTGATAATTGATTGAACTTGTGGTTAGTAATGGAAGTGATCAGGGAAAAGAGCTACTCAAGAAGGTTTCAAGATGAGTACATTATTTTCTGCTTATTAAGTTAGTAATTTCAATATGAAGAATAACCAGAATGCACTTAGCTAATGTATCAAAAGATACTTTTGTTGGGGGTACTCGAGTTACAACGCACTGCTTAGGTAGGAGGTTCAAAGGATGCCATTTTAAAGAAAAAGAGAGTTGTTTTCAAGGATGTCATTGCCTTAAAATTTGCTTTTGGTATTAATCATGTAGCAAATATTGAAGGAAAATAGTATATTTAGAGAATGCTCAAGTTAATCATAGGTTACTTAAGCTCATTTGAGATGATTACAATCATCAATTACATCACTATTTATACTACTCAAAATAGAAAATAAAAAGTCTTGGACAAATAACTAAATACATGTATCACAATTTACTAGATACGTGTGCTACGAAATTCTAAAGAGACTTCTTGAAAAACTAAGAGACAATTTCGAAAGACTAAGCATTGATGCATTAATTCCAACACTCCCCCTTAATACATATGCTTGATAACTCCAATGCGTTCTCGAAGATAGCAAAATTTTTCTCTAGGAAGTGCTTTGGTGAAGATGTTAGCAAGTTGTTCTCCTGTCTGACAATAATGCAACTGAATTTCGTCTTTCTCTTGTGCTTCTCGGATAAATGATACTTGATGGAAATATGCTTTGATCTTTCATGGTTGACTGAATTTTTGGCAATTGCAATTGTTGATTTGTTATCACAATACAGAATAGTCCCTTTTTTTTTCACCCAATGTCTTCAAATATTCTCCTAAGCTAAATAACTTGAGAAGTAGCCTTGGATTCTGAAACATATTATGCTTCGGCAGTGGATTGAGATACAACAACTTTGCTTTTTTGATAAACCAAGAACAGATACTTGATCCAAATAAGAAAGCATAACCAGAAATACTCTTCATTTCATCTATACTTCCAGCCCAATCACTATCAGAATAACCAATTAAGTTCAAATCTCTACCAAATTTGTACATTATTCCATAATCCATTGTTCCTTGCAAGTAGCGTAGAACACACTTTGCAACTCCAAAATGCACTTGGCTTGGTTCTTGCATGAATCTGGATAATAAACTAGCAGCAAACATAATATCTGGCCTTGTTGAAGTAAGATATAACAAATTTTCAATCAAACTCCAATAAAGTGAGCTATTAGCTTTCTTTTTTCCATCATCTTTTCTAAACTTCTCATTTGCTGCTAATGGTATGGCCACAGACCTGCAATCCATCATTTTGAATTTTCAAAGAATACTTTTAGTATACTTCTTTTGAGAAATGAAAATTTCTTTTTCCAAACATCAATGCCCAAGAAATAATTTAGCAACCCAAGATCACTCATTTCATAAGCTTGCATTATATCTTGCTTGAAATTTTGCATCATCTTAACATCATTTCCTGTAAAGAGCAGATCATCCACATAGAGACAAACAATGATAATATTTTCATGTTCTTTCTTCACATACAAAGTGGCTTCACTTTTACTTCTCTGAAAATTATTTTTTCGAAAGTATGTATCAATTTCATTATACCAGGCTCTTGGAGCTTGCTTCAGCCCATTAAGAGCTTTTTTAGCCTGTTCACCTTCTTTTCTCTCCCTGAACAAAAAATCCTTGAGGTTGCTCAACATAAATCTCTTCATCAAGTTTTCCATTCAGAAATGCAAATTTAACATCAAGTTGTAATATCTTCCATTTCTTTTGTGCAACAACAAAAATTACAGTTCTAATTGTCTCAAGACGAGCAACTGGAGAGAAAATTTCATAAAAATCAATACCTGGTTTTTGCGTGAAGCATGTAGCAACCAACCTTGCTTTGTGCTTTTGAATATCTCCTTCCTGATTGAGTTTGATTTTGTAAATCCATTTTAGACTTACAACTTCTCTTTCTCTAGGTATAGCCACAAGCTGCCAAGTATTATTTTTTTCAATCATCCGAATTTCTTCTTCCATGAATTTCTTCCAAACAGCGTGCTTTATTGCTTCTTCATAATTTTCTGGCTCAACACCGAAAAAATTACATCTTTGATAAATGTTAGTCAACATTTTTGTTCCTCTTGGAGGCGATTCTTCATCATCTGAATCTGGGATGACATCTTCATCTTTCTCATCCTCTTCTTGATTTGAAGATATGATAGCAATATTCTCTATCTTTTTATCATCCCAATTCCATATTATTTTTCATCAAAATGACATCTCTATTAACAATAAGTTTGTTAGTTTTGATATCGAGAAGCCTATATCCTTTTATCACATCACTATAACCAAGAAAGATACATCTGTGACTATTTTCATCCAATTTTGTTCTTTTCTCAGCAGGTACATGAGCATAACAAATACACCCGAAATTTTTAAAATGACTTACAGAAAGTTTAATTCCACTCCAAGCTTCAACTGATATCTTGTCCTTTAGTGCCTTTGTTGGACACCTGTTAAGGATGTGAACTGTTGTATGCACTGCTTCTGCCCAAAAATATTTTGGCAGCCCTTTCTCATTCATTATAATTATAATTCTGGTCATTTCAACAATTGTTCTATTTCTTCTTTCAGATACACCATGGAGCATACGCTGTTGTAAATTATTTCTGAATGCCTTCATTTTTGCAATATTCTTCAAATTATCGACTTGTGTATTCACCTCCTCTATCACTGCGAATGGTTTTGATGCTGCAACATTTTTGCTTCTCAACAAGGGTTTTAAATTTCTTAAATATAGCAAATGCTTCTGACTTTTGTTTCAAGAAATAAACTCGAGTCATTCTTGAGAAATCATCAATGAAGATTAGAGAATACCTTTGACTTCCAAGAGATGGAGTCTTCATTGATCCACAAATGTCGGTATTGATTAGTTCCGAAAGTACACTTGCTCTCCAAGACACCCCTTTTGAAAAAGACTTCCTGTGTTGCTTTTCCATTGTACAATTTTCACATGGATCCACCTCTGTATGTATCTCAGGAAGGTCTTGCACCATGTCCTTTTGCTTGAGAAGCTTCAAACCATGAAAATTCAAGTGACAAAATCTTTTGTGCCAAAGCCATGAATCATCTACCATTTCATTTTTTAATGCATTGTAATGAGATTCCAAAGGAAAGTTTCTTTTTTATCATCTTTACTTCAACAATGACTTGATTTGGATCAATTTTATCATAAATCCTGCAATAGTTATCTCTAAATACAAGAGAAATAACCACTTTCCATGAGTTGACCAATACTAAGCAAATTTTCTTCCAAATCAGGAACATAAAGAACATCATGAATTTGCTTACCGCTTCCTTTCATGTTGATCTAAATAGTATCTTTACCTTTCGCATCAACTAAGGTTCCATTCCCCATCTTCACTTCAGTAGTGATGCTATTATTAATTGAGAGGAAAACCTTTTCTTCTCCAGTCATGCGATTACTACAACCACTATCAACATACCATGTATTGTTTTTTGTTGAAGCATCAAATTTAGAAGCAAAAAAAATATTTTCTTCCCTTTCTTCCTCCTGTTTTTCACAAAAATTTGCTTGCTCTCATTTCTTGTGCCGCAATCCTTTTCGACGTGGCCAAACTTTTTACAAAAGTTACATTGGGCTTGTCTTTGTTCCAACATTTTTCTGCATTGTGATTAATCTTTTTGCAAACTTTACAAAAAAGACTAGAGTTTTTCTCACTTTTTTCTTCAACTTTTTTGAAAGAATCATCATGATCCTGCTTTTTTTTTTGGCTTGTGATTCTTCTTCTGTTGATTTTTTTAGAAATTTTGAGAATTCTCATTTGTTTTAGACTGTAAAGTCGTTTCTTTGGGTTGATCGTCATGAAAAGATCTTCGCTTCTCGTGTGCACAAAATGATCCAGCCAACTCTTTGATGGAAAACTTAGAATGATCTTTCGTCTCCTCAGTGATAGCAACGATGTACACATACTTTTTTGTGACACTAATTAGAATCTTTTCCACAACTTGTTGGTCAGAAATTGTATCACTATGATTTCTCATTTCATTAACAATATTCATGAGTCTTGTGCAATACTCATCAATTTTTTCAGATTCTATCATTTTTAAATATTGAAACTCTCTTCAAAGAGTTAGAAGATTTAAAGTGCGTACCTTTTCGTCACCATACACCTCAGTTTCCAGAAAATCCCAAGCTTCCTTTGCAGTCTCAAAAGTAGCATTTTTTGCAAAATATGCTCTTGAGACTCCCATTTGGATTATGCTCAAGACTTTTGCATCTTGACGATACCTAGCCTCAAGATTTTTCATCTCTGCTGCTGTAAGATTACCATTGATGTCTGGCTCTTCAAAGCCATTTGCAACAATAGTCCACAAACTTTCAGCTTTCAAATGTGTTCTCATTGTTATCTTCTAGTATTTAAAATTAGTTCCATCAAAAAATGGAGTAAGAACAACTGAATAATCAGCATATTCATTTGTTTTGGATGCCATATGTTTTCTTTACGTAACCCTAGATTAAGAACGAAAACCTGCTCTAATACCAATTTTTAGAAAATATTGAAGGAGAATAGTATATTTAGAGAATGCTCAAGTTTATCATAGGCTACTTAAGGCCACTTGAGAATATTACAATCATCAACTACATCACTATTTCTACTACTCAAAATAGAAAATAAAAAGTCTTAGACAAATAATTAAATACATGTATCACAATTTACTAGATACATGTACTACGAAATTCTAAAGAGACTTCTTGAAAAACTAAGAGACAATTTTAGAAGACCAAATATTGATGCATTAATTTCTAACAAATCAGCTGTAACAATTTGGCTATACATCATGCTTTAAGTTTATGATTTGTGTATTTGATCACTCATCTATAATTTTAACTGATTGAGGTTTTGGGCAACCATTTTTTAGAAAGAAATATACCTCTCTGATTAGGTTTCAGTTCAATCATTTCATACAAAAATTATGTGCTAGCTAGTTAATTATATGTCCAAATAATATGTTATGAATTAGTAGTTCTTGATGTACCTTACCTGTGCATACCTCGATACAATCATTTTGATGGACGTGTTTTTGAATTTGAGCCAAATGATTTCATATGGGAAATTTAATCACTCCCTTTGTTTCCATTTATTTGAGGCTGTTTGACCGTATATGAAGTTTAAGAAAGACTTATGAAACTTGTGGTCTTCAACAAACTATATAGACATTTATTATGTGGCTAAAAATCAAATAAAAAACATATAGTTGAATAACTCTTTGATATAGAAATGTGTTTTATTTTTTTGGAAAAAAATAAAAGGAAACCTCTTCTCTATCTCCACGAGGTAGTACTCTACACTTTCCAAGATCCCACTTAGTGGGATTTCACAGGAAAGCAACACCATATAAGTTGGACGTAGGGAGTATCAGTTCTTCTAGCTATAGCTCTCTTTTCTTGTCGTTCTTTCTTAATGCTATAGTTGGGATTACTTAGTTAACTTCGTCTTGATTTCAGTTCCAGGTAATTTTGTTCAGTTGGTTCCAAGTGCTTTTCTTGTTGTAACAATTTGCCCGTATGCTGATGCTATTATCTGTCAATGATATATGCTGTGTTTCACTCTTTATCAGGAACATGGCTGAAATTAGTTTGCTATAGTCATCTAACTCGTATTGCTCGTTGCTCTTTGTTATTTGCCTCCCTTGATGTTTCTGTATTTGATCTTTTTGTGTTCTGCACTGAATTAGAAGAGGAGAGAAATCATTTCCAAGGTCATCTTTGTGATCTTCCATCCACTGAGAAAATTAATAACCACATTCTAGCATAGAGCTGCTCAAATAATGTATTAGCAATTTGGGAAGAAAAAACGGAAGCTTGATCATAATTTCATGTCCGAAGAATGGAATATCACCCCAACACTGCTTTCTCATTCTCTTGGGAAAACAATATCATGATATTTGAAAATCATAGGAAATACAACAACTTATCCAGTGTAGTTCCACAAATGGGGTGGGGAGGGTAGTGTACATGCAACCTTACCCCTTACCTTGTGAAGGTAGAGAAGTTGTTTGTAAAGGACATTCGGCCCAAGCAACCACATCTAAAATTCTTAGGAAAAGGAAATGAAAGTGAAGAAGTCATGTTGAAAATAATGGAGACCCTTCGGAGTGGCCCAGTGGTTTGTGCTTGGGACTTTCATGTTGGAGTTCTCAAGTTCGAAACCCTAGTCAGCGAAAGCGACGGGTTTTCCTTCTGGGTCAAGCTCGTCGCACCAGGCTTGCCAGTGCAGCTTACCTCTCCTATGTGGTTTGTGAGATATTGCATAGCAGCAGGGGTTTTATCCTGTGCCCATCAAAGGGAAGCGACTGAGGGTTTCCCTTGTCATAAAAAAAATGGAGAAAAGAACATAAGCAACAAATAATACATAACCTAAGTAAAAGGTAATAAAATTATTAAAAATAAGATAGTGGTAGAGTAACAATAATAATACTAATAGGGAAAACTAGAAAACGCTTAACTATCTACTTACCTTCTATCTTAATACTTTAAACACTTATTTTCCTGATCCCAAATTCTTGTGTCATGGTATCAATCTAAGATTTGTGAATTAATGTAGTGTGATCTTTTCCTTTTCTAGTTGTTTCTATTAATTCTTGTTCCTTTGTGTTGTTACATCATGTCAAATATGTACCAGGTTATGGCACCTAATAAGCAATGGAAGCAACCTGTTGATAGGCGACTTGATGATGCTTACATAATTGGGGTGCAAAAATTTGTGGATTTTTATTTTAGAAGAACAGGAGAAACAGATGAAATATGATGTCCTTGTGTCAAACGTTGCAACACTACTCCCCAAACACGCAAGATGGTTAGGGATCATTTAATTGTATATGGAATAATTAAAAAATTATACTTTTTGGTATCACCACGGCGAGAGGCTTGGTGAGCCACAATCAGATTCTGAATTTGAAGACGATGATGAAAATGGAATAAGCGTTGATGAGCTGAAAGACGCTAATTCCTCCGAGTTGTAACAGAAAATCAATCACTAAGAAGACGAATTCGATAATTTAGAAAGGGAATCTGAAGGTCTTGCAAGTGAACCTTCATTGCCAACATCTTCAAGATGCACAAAATAGAGATTGAATCATTTAACAGGTTAAGTTGTTTAAATTTAGGTTGTTATACAACTTTGTTTGAGGTTGTTTGATGTTCACATTTTTACATGCTGCAATTATATATTTTGATCGATTAGAACTGATAAAAAAAAGGACTCGTTTGATAGCTAGTTAGAGTTGTGGAGTTCTTAGTTATGTAGAGATTAACTATGAGTGAATCTATATATTATCATACACGAGGTTTAGTTATGTTTTCATATCTATCCTGCATAAAATAATACATAGATTCCCTCGTAACTTATACATATAAATTTCTAAATAGATCAAAAGTAAAACAAAAAAGAAATTGTTTTTTAAGATGTCATAGAAATGTACCTAAAAGTTGTTTAAATTTTGTGTATAATGTATCAAAAAAGTGTGTTAAATTTTGTGATGAGTGATTCTTTTCTAAATAGATTAACAAAAAGTATTAAGAGAAATAACTTGAATTAGAGGGAGTATATATGTACAATAGAAAAATTCAAAATAAACACATATAATAAGATCATACCCAATTTAAGATTCTAGATTTACTTCTAATTATCATTTCTATCATTGTCACCACAAATATTGAATCACGCATTTTTTATAGAGTTGACACTTTACGGGCAACCCGACCCTGTTTGATTCGGGTCTGGATACGCTCAAACTCCGAGATCCGACAAGGAATAGTAATCCCACCAGAATAATTAAATCCATATTCATCTTCAACTTCTCTCAATAATTCACTAAATAAAGGATGATTAAAATAAATAACAGGAACTAAAACCCTCTTACAATCTCCATCTCTTTGTCCCACATAAATTGCCATATGACCTTTTGGCACCACACTTGCCTTCTCTACATGTCCAATTTGTACGTAACCACGCCCCGAGCCTGAACCCAAAGCTTTAGAGCAAATAGTTTTGAGATGTTGGGTCCATTTCAAGAATCTTGAAAGTGGTTTTGCGGGTATAAGTGAAGTGACATGATTTTTTAGAACAAAACCATGGAGCTTGGTCATGTTATATATATATATGTACGTGCACTACAAGAAAAATGACCTTTTTACAAAAAGACAGGAGAACAATCTTTAAAAATTTGATACTTGACACTAAAAGATCATAACAAGTAGTAAAACCCTTTTGTTATAGGTTTCGCGCTATAATTTCAATAGTGACTAGTTAATAATTTTTGTCCCTAAAAGATTTTTAGGGAACATATAATTAGGAAGCAAGGAAGGGAAAAACTTGAGAGAGCTAGTAAAGTGAGTCTCTCTCAAGTTTTTGTCCCTAGAAGGGAAGTGTTTCATTTCAAAAATATTTGTTTTGTCATAGTTTTATAGCAAGAGGTTATGAAGAAGAACGTATTGATTGGGTGGGTGGGGGAAATTAAAATAATTATGAATTAGAAAAATCAGAAGTACAAAGAATCAATTATGTAGTATTCCCTCCTATGTGTTTTTTTCTCAATTTATGTTGTATCATTCAATTTTTAGAGTTACATTTTTTAATTTTAATTTTGAATTCTAATATAATTTTTTCATAAATTTAGAAATAAAATTTATATATATTTAAAATAAAATCAAAATGTTATAAATTATATTAATTAATTACTCGAAATACTCCAAAGATATTTTTTTAAAATTATTATTAAAAAAACGCGTGTGACTTTTTCAATGATTGTTAGGTATACTTCTCCTGTCACTTTTATATGTCACCTTTTTTATTTTGCATTTATATTAAGAAAATATGTAATTTTACCCTTCTATCTTTATTTAATTTTTTAAATCAACTTTATAATAAATAATAAATAATAGATGAAATATGATAATTTAGGCATAAATTTTATAAAATATTAAATATCTTGATTCAGCTATTCATACAACGAAATTACATATAAAATGAAATGAAGATAGTATTAAATATCGGAAAAATAGAAGAATATGGTAGAACTTAGAAGTCAATGAAGACGGAGTACATAAGTCTTCATGGAGTAGTACTTATTTGACTTTATATATTATTATAATATTATGAATCAAAAGATCCAAAAGAAAATTTAGAATCACGTGTATCTAGCCTTTTAGTCAAATCTATTGGGGTTTTTTCTGTTCTTTTTATCGTGACTTGGATTTAGGGGGATAATTTGAGTCAACGGAAAATTCGAATTTTAGTTTTTTGGGATGATAATTGATAGGTAGAATTTTTTTAGTTTATTTTTAAAATTTAAGAATATAGAATTTAGAACATATTCGGAAATTCATTTTTTTTTTTATTTATCATATTATATATGCATCCATATCCATATCATATGTATCCAATACTAAGGGTATATGGATTTAATTGGTTTCGAATTTTCAAATATCAAATTAAAATTTTTTGTGTGAAATTTTTAAATTTGTAATCAAATTAAACTGATAAAATTTGAATTTTTCAATTTCGGATTGTTGATTTTTTTTTTTGGTAAAGTATGTAAATAAACATGCATATAATTAACTTGTGCTTCAAATATTATTTAATCCTACAAAAATACAACTATCTAAGGTGTTTTTTATGAAGTAAACAACACAAAATATGATATAAGTGATACACTAAAATCGTAATAGTCCTATGGCTCTCGAGTCTAGTGACTTTAGTCCTTATTAACGATAGAGAATTATACATTCTGAGAAACAAACTACTAGGTGAACTTTGAGGTTAAAAAAAAAATAGGAGGGAACTTCCAAATTGGGTAAAAAAAAATAGAAAATTTCAAAAATATTTTAATCGATTAATTTGACATCGAACTTTAAAAGTCTAATTAATTCGATCAAAAAATAAAAAATTCAAATCAAGCTATTCCTATTAAATTCGAGTGTCCACCCACCCCTACTTGATACTAGTCAAAATTGGAGACAAATTCATAATATATAACGAGAATTAATATGAATGAAATTAATAAATTCCACATTAGAGAAAGTATGTAATATAATTTGGGTTGGTGAGACTATAGGTTGGAAGCTTCCACTTTCGTCTTTCAGTAGTAAAAAACTAGCGCCATCATTCGAATATTAAACTTTTATTTAATAAAAATAAATTTACAATACCTCTTTCCTATGCTATTAAGAAGTTCCAACATACTTTTTTCGAGCTAATTATTTAGATATATTCTAATTCACAGTATTACGTATTTTATTATATATTGATGCGTTCAGATACATGTATCTCGATATACATGAAATCAAAATTATGTATTATCTACACTACATAAACTATATTCAAGTAGCTTCGCATTTATTTGTTATGTAGATAAATAACGAATCTTGTTTGCCTCTCTCTACTCTTGCTCGTTACTCCCATGTATCAAATGCATGTGAACTACACCAAATACGTACAAATACATTTATCTAATGTAATTTGCATGTATCTGAGACACATACTACCTCGCTCGCCTCTCTCTCCATCTCGTTCCCCTAATATATCTGATGACACAAATATATATATATATATATATATATATTATATATATATATATATATATGTATATCTTCTTTGCTAACGGAGATGAACATTGTGTTTTCTTTGATCTATTTAAAAATATGTTTATGCGAATTTTTTATCTTATAATACGCGATATACTATATTTTATTTTCAATTTTTCTCTTGTTAGGAAAAGGTAGAGGTCCCATCCAACATTAATTGTTACTCTAAGGTGGTGATTAAAATAGTACTAACAACCAATTTCATTCATAGAGATTTTTCCACAAATTCTATTCACGTTTCAATTTTATCTCTAAATTGACTCCACTACTATTTTAATACTGGTAATACAAGCTTTAATACCAATATTATCTTCATACAAATAGATGTAGACAAGATGGAAAAAAAATGAAAGGTAGCAAAGAGAACAAGATAGTTGAAAGTGAATCCAAGTAATTTTTCATGCCAAAATAAGATCACTCTACTACAATGACTAATCAGTATTGTCTAACACTTGGTTTCATTCATTAACTTCGAAAATATACTTGATCAATAAACTACTCTCGTCTTCTCGAGTTGCCAAAAGGAGGATGTCAAACCAGTTTGTCATATGATGATTGACGCCATTATAAAACCAATCGAACTAACTTGTACACAATTAAGTCAACCATATAACTAACTAATTCACTTATGGTTCTAAAATTTTCATATAGCAACAATATCTAAGGATTATGTCCTTTTGAGAAGATAGCCCAGAAGGATTCCCAGCAATGCAATGACGAGAACATATACAGTTGGGATACCACCACGACTTCTGTTACGTTCCCGTCTCAACAGCTCCTGCATAGGGCAAAGCTCAACAAGTTGAAATACAAAATTCAAAAGGCGATATTTTAGCTTCTTGGAGCCAGAGTAGGCAAAGAACATTAATTTCAATGCAAATAGAGTGTTGAACTTGAAACTTCAAAAACACAACCCAGATTGACTCTTCGTTGTTTGACACAAGGGAGACATGTTGGGTATATATAAAAAATAAGCGTTAGACCCTAGCAACGTGTTGCCTAGGCATAAAGTGGATATTCTTATTGTCATGATTTTGTATTTTTCAAATGTATATAACATAAGTACTATATATCAACACTATGATTGACATAACTTTCTATCTCTTAAAAGAACTGAAGATAACAACTTGCTCCATAAACAAAACTAATATAAGCAAGTCCATTAAAAGCAAAACCTAGAATGTGGGACTGCTGAGTTCATTTTGCCTATGCAAACAGCAATGCACTGCATTTATTGTTGTCTCCTTTTCTCTACCCAAAAGCATATCAGGTAAATCATGGCCCTTTCTTCCTATCCTTAAATCACTTTCTACCACCTCAATAAATGAAATGACATGTGGAGGGTAGCAATGCATGATGAAATGGATATCAATAGAGAACAACTCGTTAGAATTCACAAGGAAAAAGTAAGGTAAGAGGCGGGAGGCTTGTTCAAGAAAAATGATACCAATGTCAAAAAGATAGCAGAGGTGTTTGACCTCAACAAATCATTTCTTTGCACAAACCTGACATTGGAACTACTTAGGTACTTTCAATACTCTGACAACATTAACAAAATGAGGCATATTTCACAGAGCAATTGTATTATCTCCAAATACCAAAGCCAGACAACCTCTGCTTGTGAACCAACGAGTAAATGCAATTTATGTCCTCCTTTCTTTTGTGTTAGGTATTTATTTATTTTTCTGATTAGTTCTATGTTATGAATTTCTTATCATTGTGCAATTGAGTTCAGCAATTTACTCCAGTACAACCCACGTCTTTTACTTTAGAAAGAAATGAATGATCATGTGAAATCATCAATGTGCCCGTCAGTAGTTGTGAGAAGTACATAAATTTTTTGAGAAGGGAGAAAGCAGGTCGTAGAATATTTTATATATAAGAGGCCTTACCAATTCTTGCTTAAGCTTGTTATTTTGTTGCATAACAGAATTTTTCTCCTCTGTCAACTTCGAAATTAGTGCCTTTGTCTGCAACAAAGACAAAGAACCCTCAGCCTTCAATCTTCATTCATAATAGACCAATATACATGGAAGAATGGAGAACTACACCTAGCAAAGGATTGGTCAAATTGGCAATCTCTAAGTATTGGGACCACCTTTATAACGAAACAAGTATTCAATAAGATATGTAACACAAAGATAGTGATGTAGGAAATACTGGAAGCACATCCTGAAGGGATTAACAATCACCAATTGATGAAGCAAGGTGACTAACTATAGGTCTAACATCAAAGATTCATTTAAGTCAACCAAATAGTGTTTGGAACAGAGTAGTCACAAACTATACTTGTAACGACTAAACAGTAACTACATTTCGAAAGAATAAAACTATACAAGTAATTACAGGCAAGTAAAAGTTTACTATCTACATGACAGCCTTGAACCAAATGATTCCACTCAAGAACTTATAAGAGCACTCAAAGATTTATAGCTTTTCTCCAAGTAAAAACTCATTCCGATAGCATATAAACTCGTTAATTATGGGCTAGGTTAAAATTACAGACCATATAGGATATACTAGCAGTAGCAGACCTGTACCCCCCCATGATCCTTACGAGAAGTATTGGCATATTGTTAAAAGATGATTTGTGGAGGACCGTGGAATTGTTCTATAAAGAAGTCAGTTTCGCCAAAGAGGAAGGTTCTGTGAGAGACTTCAAACAAGCTAATTTCAGGCAGTCAGGAAGCATTCAAAAAGGGTAGACAAATAGCGGATGCTGCATTAGCGCCAAATGAATGCATCAATCCCTACTTGAAGAGGCCAAACAGGAGTTTCCTGCAAACTTGATTTGGAAAAAGCTTATAACCATGTAAACTGCCCCTTTCTCTTGGATATCCTGAACCAGATGAACTTTTGTCCTACACGGATTCAATTAATACACACTTTTCTGTATAGTGTGTTAATTAATGAAGATCCTGTTGGTTTCTTTAAGTCTCAAAGAGGATTGAAACAAGGTTACCCTCTTCCTTCTTAGCTAATTTTTTTGGAATGGAAGTGGCTAAGTTTGATGCTCAAGAAATCTGAAAGATCTTTAAAATTCGCGGAAGAGGGGTGGGTGCGGGGGGCGGGGGGCAGGGGGGGGGGGACTGTTGAGAAAAAGCATTCTTCTTGAGGTGGTGTAACACTATTTCAATCAAGCTAAAATGGTAAGTAGGACAGATAATTTAGAGAAGTGGGAGTACATAATTTATAACAACTTTTAGCCAAAAATGAAGAAGGTGGTGGGAAATGCACAAGTAGACACAGGAAGAAGACATGGGACAGATCAGAAGCTGGTGAATGCACAAGGGAACTTGCAGAAGATTAATTACAACTTAGACGTGTCTAAAATCAACACACTTCCCCAGAAGAACCTTTTCACTGATTGGGTAGAATGAACCAAGCGGAAATGAAATCATAGGAAGAAGCTATAAGCCTACAACAATTCCTGGACTGAGGATAGTCTTCATTAATGGAAGGTTCATTAATCAACTATTAGAATATTCTAACAAATTAAATGCTTGTTATATCTAAACATTGTCCAAAAAGAGTTATGATTGTCGGATATCAAAATGAAGGCACATGTGCCTCCTACCCGCGCTTCAATTCTATAAAAACCACCTACCATGTTAGACAAATTCATCATCTTCTTTACTTCTTCCTTTATTCTTAAGTTGTTAAATCATTTACATAGGTAATATGTTATCAAAGGTCCAAGATTTCTTCAAATAGTTCCCATCACATTTGCTTATATATTTTCTTTTTTATTATTTGAGTACGAAAACTACATCAATAATTACTTGTGTTGGATGGTATCCGAAGGTGTTAAAATGAGTAGTAATGAAATGTTTATTGCTAAGATAACACATTCCATTAACAAGAAAATCATTTGGATGAAAAAATTGTTAGTGTTGATGAAGTTGATTCTTTTACAAGGCAAAGAAGCTTAAATGTACAACGCTACCACAGGCTGAATCAATGGGTGTTACTGAGAATAACCATGTTAATATGATAAACATGAAGATATCTTTTGTGCTAGTTGAGATATGACTTCAATGGATAGTGAAGTCAAATATTCATCAAGTTAAGTGTTCCAATAGTGCATGATTATGGTTTCTTGTTAGGTGAATTGAGAGGTTTGGATGATCTCACTTTTAGGTGTAAATATGAAAATTTAATTTTAGCTGTTCAACTCAACAATGGTGTATTCCTCTATTGTAATTTTTGTATTTCATTAATGAGAAGTTTGTTATCTTTTTAAAATTTTTAATTATTTTTGTTTTCTTTCTCTTAATAAGATGAGGCTTCATTTTATGTTAATGCATGAAGTTAATATCTCAAAAGATCATTCAACTATAACATTTTTCTTCCCAAAATTTTTAAACAGTGGGATGCATGCATGCAATATCTGATCGAAATAGTTGCATG
Source organism: Solanum habrochaites (assembly GCA_027704765.1). Lineage (NCBI taxonomy): Eukaryota > Viridiplantae > Streptophyta > Magnoliopsida > Solanales > Solanaceae > Solanum > Solanum habrochaites. The sequence goes on along the minus strand of JAKWJA010002498.1, from coordinate 9,470,072 downwards.
CAAAATCTGCCAAAAAAATATACACTAAAAATACAAGTGTGAAAAAAGAATAATTAATAGTGTTATACACAAATACTTTTAATGTATAATTGTTCTACTTTAAAGGTTAAATTAAATTTTTAATAATTATTTTTTAAAATTTAAGTTGGAATGCATGTTAATTCATTCAAGTTAAAATTAAAAAGATGTCATATAGGGTTAATGGAATGCATGCAACATGTAAGTTTTATAAATGAGAAGTTTCTTATGTTTTTAATTATTGGACATTGATCTTTTCAATTTACACCTAGCTTTCATGTAATACCTATATAACTTCCAAACTGGATTAGCAAATATATAGAGAGGAGAAGGGGGGGGGGGGGAGTTGGGGTCAGCTAGGGGAGGGGGGGAGAACGGAGAAAAGGGGAAGCGTCCACAAATGGAGTAACACGGATGGGCCCCTATGCCTCATAAGGTGTCTGGACCGTGCGCCTTGTCTTTAACATTCTTTTGTCGTCCGTTAAGGGACAAAGGGCAAGGCGCAAGGTCCCATGTGCCTTCCCCCCTTTGGTTTCCTCGCAAAATTTGTTTGCCGCTTTGGAATTTTGGCAAGATTTTCTTACCTTTTAGTCTCCGGAACACAAGTAGGACTTCCCTCTATAATCTATATAGATCACGAATTAGCATAGAGGCTACCTACTAACCAAGATGGCATGAAAGAGTATTGACTAGAATATAGAACAATGAAACGACTTGGATCATCCTTTTCGATAAACAACGCCAACAAAAGGCCAAAGAAACATATTAAACAAAATACATTGGTAATGATCAAATATTGGCATCGATAGAGAAACTAAGTTCACAATAGATCAAGTCATCAAGATGAACAGCATTTGCCAATGAGTTCACAAAGTAAAATAGAAAGAGTAATGCCTCACATAATTAAACCAACAGACACTGTTAAGGAATGCAGGAGTTATAAGTAATAAGGAAACACAGAAAGACAAATACACGAAACCCTATGGTTTCTGATACCAGAACTTTTCATTAAGGCTGAAGTCCATATATGGTAACAATATCGATACTAACACTAGCAAACAAGTACTTAGACATGAAGATTACCTCCAACGAGCTGTCTTGCTGCTCATTATATGCTCTTGCAATCTGCAGCCAAAATATCCAGGAATCTTACATTCACTTCAGTTCTACTTTCCAGAAAGGAGAGATTTTGTATTTATTATTTAATAACATCAAAAAAATAACATCAAGATAAGGTTTCGAAAAAACTCACATTATTAAACTCGGATGTATTTACAGCTCCATTTTCAGATACTGAAGCCCTAGGAGAGGAACCTTCCTCAGACCCCTCGCTCACAGGCAATCGCAGTTGAGGTGGAACATAAACAACTTTCAACTTGCAGTCCTCCACATAATTCCCTGACTCCTTATTGAACTATAACCAAAAAGTGCATCTAATAAACACACTACTTCTCATGAATATTGAAGAATGCCAGTAATTATTCTTACTACAACTTAAAGTTTTACCATCTCGGGAGTAATGTCCTTAGCAGCAGCTCCAGGGCCTGCAACAACACTTTGAAGCAGGAACTTATCCTTGCATTGCATATCTGGTGGAGCCTCTTTCTGAGCTTGCATTGTAACTAAACCAGAAATGGTTAAAGAAAAAAGTTACTCTCCATCGCATGACAAAAAGTTCTTTCGAATTCACTTACATGATATATTAGTAACAACAGAGGGAAAAACATCCAAATAATTGCAAAAACCTAAGCTTGATAGAGAAAACATCACATCAAATTCTATATAAATGAAATAGTATCAAAATCATTTCGAAACATCCGACCTTTAACTTCGCTGGAAGAATGAGGCATGACAATTCCAGTGTTGGGCCTTACACAATACTTCTTCGGATTCGTTGTTTTCACCTAAAAAAAATGAAATTCCAACCTTCACAATTTCGAAAAAAAAAACTAACTACACTTCAAATTTAGCAGATTACCTTGAAAGCAATATAATTATCAGACTTGTTCGTCAACTTCATTGAGCATGAGATCTGCCTTTTCAATTCAACTATCCATAAGCACAAAATAAAAGCAAATAAATTAACAACAGAGCAAGTGTAATACGGATCTTAGAAGTGACAAAAATGGAAACAGAGAACATCTCATTAGCCTAAGTAGAGAAAGTTACAGGGGAATTGAAGCTCAACAAGATCGATTTGAAGTAGCTCTCCTCCGTTACTCATTCCTACGCAATCTTGTAAACGGCCGGAGCAGCAGTTTCACGGTGCCGGAAACTCAACGAATAATTTTCACGGCGAGAATCTCGAATACTGAAGGAAGAGAGAGAGAGAGATATGGGGGGTTTTCGAAACTTTGGGGAAAAAAAGAGAGTGTGTGTGAGTGATGGGGTGCCAATAAGCAAAAACGTGATAACGCTGTCGTTTGTCTATGTTTTATGTTAGCTGCGTTTAAATGCGGCAAGTGTTTTCTTGTTTGGTGTGACCTACTCTCTTATGTTTACAAGTTTGCATAAATTGTTTGCGTTCACAAATACTTTGACTTTTGAAAAATATTAGTTTAAAAATATATTACAAAGATCTAGTACAGTTAAATAAGTATGATATTAAGTTCATGTCATAGTTTAACTCGGAATTAATACCTCATATAGTCACTCAACTATGCACTCTTCTCTCAGAAAATCACTCAATTTTCAATTTTTACTCAAAAGTCACTCAACTATGCACTTCTTTCTCAGAAAGTCAATCAACTTTGAATTTTAACTAAAAGTCACTCAACTATTCACTCTTTCCTCAGAAAGTCACTCAATCTATTAAATTAATTTTTCAACTAAAATTTGTTGATATTAATTATTTATATAACAAATAAAAAAAATTTAAAAATAAAAATACCATTTAAACCATTTAGTGATCCACCCACGTAACCCGACCCATTAAAAAACATGATATAACCCATTTTATTTTGTCTTTAATCCTAATTCAAGGTTTAAAGAGAGGGATTAATTTAGGATTAAAGATAAATTAAAATGGGCCATATCATATTTTTTAATGGGTTGAGTTAGGTGGGTGGATCACTAAATGATTTAATTTATTTTTTAAATTTTTTGGTTTGTTATATAAATAATTAATATCAATAAATTTTAATTAAAAAATAATTTAATAGATTGAGTGACTTTCTGAGAAAAGAGTGGATAATTGAGTGACTTTTGAGTTAAAATTGAAAGTTGAGTGACTTTCTGAGAAAGAAGTGCATAGTTGAGTGACTTTTGAGTGAAAATTGAAAGTTGAGTGACTTTCTGAGAGAAGAGTGCATAGTTGAGTGAGGTTTTATTATTAATAGTTTAATATTGTAAGATTAGTAAATAAAAGCAAGTAAAACAAGCAGAAAATTGAAAATTCGGTTATCAGCTTGTTAGGTTTGATTATTAAAAATTTAATATTATGAGATTTTTTGTTAGTACTGAATCTGAAGATGTAGGTCTTAGCTCTGATATTGTTAGAGAGTCAAAATGCTTCAAGGATAAATTCTTAGTAAGTAAAATAAACTTGGAGCTCAATAATAGAAGTGTTGTTGTATTCCTTGGAATTCATAATGTAACACCCCGTAGTCAAAATAGACCAAAAATTAGTTTTTTTTTTGAAAAAATCTGCAAGTGTAACCAACGGTGGCATCGACGATCCGTACGACAGACGACAATCCGTCCTGCACAACCGTCGATGGGATCAGAAACTTCCAAAAATTTAGCCGGGAAAAATTGGCTAAGTCTTGATCGACGGTCCGTAGGTCAGACGACGGTCCGTAGTCCATGACTGTCGATCGAGACCCCCATTCACCCACTCTCTAACAAGAGCTACGGATGACCAACACGATCCGTAGGTGAAACTACGGTCCGTAGCTCTGACCGTAAGGGGAAAATGTGCAGACAGTTTAGGGAAAATGCAGTTGTGTCAAGTTCAAATATTCATAACTTTTATCACAAAATGAATTAGGTGTCCCATGACATACCTATAGATAGATAATTGAATTAGCTTTCCATAGCCACCAACCTTGCTAAAATCCAACCTTCGAATAAAACGTTATGCCCATTTTACTAAAGGTCTGTCGAACACGCCCAGTCGACGGACCCAATGACAGGGCGTCGGTCAGACGATGGACTGTCAGTCCTGGTCGTCGTTTGGTCTGACAACAACTTTCCCAGGCGTCTTTCCGTTTAAGCCGTAAGTTACGTCGTTTTGACCCTAAATCATCATATTTTAGTCAATTTAAGCCTAAAAACATAATTAAAATATATTTAACTCAAATCATTAAATCAAAACTTAGAAAATTAGAAGCAAGAGAGGAGAAAAAGCTCATGAACCCTAGTTCAACAATGCCACAAGCTCCAGCAGTTCCAACCTCGAAACTTAAGTATTTGTTTTGTGGATTTCATCGCCAGGTACATGGAATTTCACTAGTGGGTTCCTTTCACCCATTGGGTCCCTAGTTTTCAGTCAGATTCTTTATTCCTATACCATGATTAGACCTAGGGTTTCTAGAACTTCAACATAACTTCATTAACTTATTAGTTTTATGTTCCAAATTAGATTATCATATTATTATTCAGTTTATTGCATGAATTTCAGAACCCTAGCTTTGTATTTCTTTAGTTCTTGAATCACACATGCTAGGTCAGATATTTCAGTTATTTCAGATATACATGCCTCAGTTATAAATGCATAATTACCACATTAATTGTTGCATTTTCAGTTTGCATGTTCAGTTTCGAGCTACCTAGTGTTTACAGAAACTTAGACATAATCAGTAGATTTACAGAATTCATGGGAGTAGCATAATATCGAGTTGGTCAAGGGTTCAGTGTACCCAATTAGTCCCAAAACTACTAGCCAAGTAGGTTGTAAGTCCCCTCTGTGGGCAATCGCTTTAGTGATCACGCCAATATGTGTTTATACCTTTGGCAGGGTATATTTTGGGTCCTCTCGATGGGGCGTATACATCGGACTCCACATTTAGCTTATGTGGTTTTATTATCGGTTATTAGTAGCTCCCACAGTTCAGTCAGACTCTGTGCATTGACCATTTATCAATATATTCAGTATTCAGTTTCAGCATGTTATAAATTGGTCATTGCATCCAGTTAGCTAAGAATTCAATTTATCATGTCAGATTGTTATACTTGCTTTTATACTTGTTCAGTTATGTTTTATTTCAGCTTTACTCTAACCTACATGTTCAGTATCTTTCAAGTACTGAAGCATACGTACGCTACATCTTCTCGTGATGTAGGTTTAGGTTCTCAGCATCCAGATCACGCATAGATCGATTTCCGATCTCCAGTTCAGCAGATTCAGTGGTGAGTCCTCATTCTCCAAGGACAACAGTCATGAGTGTCATTTTAGTCATTAGTCATTTACTTTCAGTTTTTGCTAGATTTAGCTGGGGCTTGCCCTAGTATTAGTTTAAAGGCTTATTTCAGACATAGTTAGATTCAACTTAGTATTGAGTTAATATTTCCTTTGTATTGAACTCATTGTTTTCAAACATCTCAGTTATAGAATATGAGTATTGCCCATCTTTTCAGATTTAATTATGATTTAGCTTCCGCATCAATTTATTATCTTTAGTATGCTCATGATCATGCCAGCAGGATTAGCTTGAGATCACTTGTGGTCCTAGGTTCAGTCTCTGCGTCTTGAGGGTAGATCGGGGCGTGACACATAATGTCTTTGTAAATTAGTGAAATAAATTAAATATAGGTTACTGAAGAAATATTGAAAAAATAAATTATATGAATAAGTGGCTACTTTTCTCATTATCTTATGTTGTACAGATAGTGTATATATACACAACCATAGCCCATAGAGTCCTAACAATTACTAGCTTAGTCTTTTGTGTTAGAATATATATATATATATATATATATATATATAGTTAGGACTCTCCTATATATGTGGCGGCTAGGTTAATCCTTGTCACTAATATGATGACTTGTATCTTTATCATCCCCCGCAAGCTGGAGGTGGGTAATTGCACAACGCCAAGCTTGGTTCGAAAAAATTGAAAAAGAGTCCTCGTCAGTGGTTGAACAAATCAGCAACTTGGAGCTATGAAGGAACAAACTTTGTGGCCATGGCATCTAGACAACCTTTTCCCTCAAGAAGTGGTAATCAATCTCAATGTGTTTTGTACGAGCATGGAGAACAGGATTCTTGGTCAAGTGCATTGTGGAAATATTATCAGTGTAAAGAAGAGGAGGACTAACTAAGGAAATGTCAATGTCACACAGTATATATGTGATCTATGTTAGCTCCACAACCAATGAGGCTAATGATCTATATTCTACTTCAACACTAGATTTTGTATCGATTGTTTGTTTCTTAAAAGCCTACAAAAACAATTTGAACCAGAAATACACACAAACATATCGTTAATCTTTGCATGATAGGACAACCACCCCAATCTGCATTAGAAAAACCAACTAAATTGGGATAGGATTTTGCAGTGATGCGAAGGCTAAGCTGTGTAGTTCCTGCAAAGTTGCGAAGTACTCGCTTGACACCAGTCCAATGAATGGCACAAGGGTGTTGCATAAACTTGCAAAGGAGATTAATTGCACGGGCAAGTTCAGGCCGAGTGAGAGTTAAGTATTGTAGGGCACCAACTATACTTCGGAACTCAGGGGTATCGACAGGAGGACCTCCTGTATCATATAGCTCTTATTCTGTAGCAAGAGGAGTATGAATAGAACGGGCACAAGTCATCGTAGTATGTTTTAATTTATCATTGTCATACTTGTGTTGGCTAAGTAATAAGCCATCCAGGCAATGTATAACTTCATTTCCAAGAAAGTAGTGGAGATCACCCATATATTTCATAGCAAACTTGGAGTTTAGATGAGATACCAATGCCTTTAGAAGGGAGATGCAGCTTCCTGTAAGAACTATGTCATCGACATAAAAAAGGAGAAAAATGGTGTCTTGATAAGACCTTAAATGAAAAGAGAGGAGTCAGACACGCTGCAATGGAATCCCAAGTGTAGAAGATGGGTACTAAATTTGTGAAATCATGCTTTTGGAACTTGTTTTAACCCATACAAAGCTTTCTTCAACCTGCACACATGAGATGGGAAAATAGGGTTAGTGAACCCAAAGGTTGATCAATTAAGACTGTTTCTATAAGATCACCATGTAAAAATGCATTTTTCACATCAAGTTTCTTAATTGGCCAGTGTAATGTTATAGAAACAACAAGGAGAATATGAGTGGTGGTCACTTTTACCATTGGACTGAAGGTTTCGTTAAAATCAAGTCCCTCAATTTGATACACTTTGGCGTCGAGCCGAGCCTTGAACCTTTCCACTGAACCATCTGCCTTTAATTTGGTTTTGAAATCCGATCGAGATCCTACAATATTCATATTGGACTGACATGGAACAAGCTTCCAAGTGTCATTAGAGTGAAGAGTATGAAGTTCTTCGTGCATTGATGCAACCCACTGTTCTTTGGATAGAGCTTCTTTAATGTGTAGGGTTCCTTTGTGTCGGATGTGATAGAAACATTCATAGATAGTGAGTGAAAGGTGGGGTTGGGTATACTATTTGTCTTAGCTCTAGTCAGCATTTTGTGAGAGTTTGAAGGGCTAGGTGGGTGAGAAAAAGTAGATGGACATTATGGGATAGTGCGTATAGTTTGAGATGGAGAGTGTTATGATTGAGGAGGATCAATTATTGAGGAGCACTGAACGGCCATTGCTGATTGTTGTTGAATCCTTTATTTCCTCTTCCTCGTTGGTTTCTCCCTGCCTCGATAGTAATTTCTACGACCTCGACCTTGTGATTATTGAGCAGCAAAGGCCATTGCTGACTCAATATGAGTTTGTTGAATGTCATCTGCTTCTTCCCTCATTTCGAATTCTCTAAGGGCAGTCACAAATTGATTAAAGGTAGGGTATGGTGGTTTGCCTAACATCATAGTGCAAAAGGTCTTGTATTTGTTTTCGAGGCCTTTAGCAAAGTTAATTACTTTGTTGTCTTCCTCCATTGGTTTTTGTATAGCCACGAGACTATCACAAATCCCTTTAAATTCCTTGATATATTCATCTTACATATTTTGTTCCAAGATTCACAGTTTGACTGTTGTTTCAACTGAAATTCTTTGTCTTTACTAGTTTGTAGGTAGGTATCCTTAAGACATGACCATATTTGTTTTTTTTTGCAGTTGAGCACCCTATAATGAGAAACATCGACTCTTCCATCATTATACCAGAGATTCAACTTCTAACCAGAACATCACCTTCTTGCCAGTATACAAACTTAGGGTTAGGGGATTGTTTTCCTTCTGTGTTTTCAATAGTCTCGGATGGAGATTTGTCCTTGATTATGGATGTAAGTTTCAAGGTTTTCATGGGTTGAAGGATTTGTGTCCTCCAAACAAGGTAATTCGATGGTTTTAGTTTAATGGAGTAGATGGTGATGAGTTGATGGAGAGAGGAGGGTGAAAGACTTAAACTAGAGCTCAAGGATGCAACCATATTTGTTTTTATTATGAGACAGGCTTCAGGATCTAGTGTTCTAGTTAATTTGTTAAGCCTAAGCTCTTGATACCATGAAGAAATATAAAGAAACAAATTATAAGAATATGTGGCTACTTTTCTCATTATCTTATGTTATACAGATAGTGTATATAATCACAACAATAGCCCATAGAGTCCTAACAGTTGCTAGCTTAGTCTTTTGTATTACTATATAGTTAGGACTCTCCTATATATGTGGCAGCTAGGTTAATCCTTGTCACTAATATGATGACTTGTATCTTCATCAACTAATAAGAAATCTCAAGTCGAGGGTCGGGCATCAACCAATAAGAAATCTCTCGAGCGACGAATAGTTGCAGGTCATGTGGTGATACCATTAGTGGGGCCATCAATATTCCTACCATACACAGAAAGTTTTTAAGGCGACACTTGTGTATCTCTCCTTTTTGTCTCTTTGTCCACGTCATGAGGACATGAGTGTTTTCTCTTTTGTTTGTGCATCCTTTGTGTGTTATCAATTAGTATCTATAATTTCTTGTGCTTCCGAGGATGATCTTTCAAGAGGTTATCCTTGAAAAATCCTCTATATCCCCTAGATAATTTCACCACGTATCATTTTCTTCTGACACCCCCCTCCCACACGCTCTAGCCAATTCACAAAATACAAATATTTCCTTTACTTTTTGGGCACATTGTCAGTAATACCAAGAAGAGGGAAGAGAAACTTTCACGAGCTTCATCGGTTTCTCCTCCTCGAGCCTACTACAATCTATGTGAAAAAAACATTGATCCTACCATATTAAATTATCTTGTAATGTTTTGCTAATTTTCGGCCTAATGATGGTGCGTCACCCTAGGAAGTAAAGAAATTCTACTTCTGACGCTTACAGATCCAGAGAGTTTCAATTCATTTTAATCCTTCGATGATGGAAAATGATTACGACTAGTGATATTGTGCTGAAAAGAAATAGTTCCGGAAAGATTTGAATATTGTGATTTAATGCATTTTGAAACTTGTGATTGATCTACTTGTTACTTGAGATTGACTTAGTTGATATGTTTAATCATTGAACTGTGTGGTCAATCCTTGTGAGTTGTGTATTATGAAATTGTTAGGTTGGGTTGGTTTCTAATCAGGTAGTTTGAAGAGGTTCGGTTGGGATGAAATAAGTATTCAATTTCTAGATAGTTTGCTTTGTTTATTTGGTTGCTTTTTGAGTACTGTGTTGGTTGGTACTCACTAATTCTTTCTACACTTGTATAGGTTCCAATTTTGGTACCGTGTGATTGCTCTAATCTTCTATTTCAGAGGATTTTCAAGGACTATTGAGAGGTAGTGCTTGTCATCCCGACAGACCCTTTTTTTCTTTATGTTATGTTTTGTTTTATTTGAGAAACAAAGACATTGAGACTTGTAATTATATTTCAATCTGCAATTTATGTAATCAATGACTTGTACACGTGATAACCAGTTTTTGGGGTGTTAATACAATGAATAATTTTTTTTCATTTTTATATGGTTCTTATTTTCTCTTTCTAATTTCCTTTCATTTCTTTGGATTGAGGCTGACTTGTCTTTGTGGAATTAGACAAATGTCATCATGTCCATTTTCGGATCATGACATGCATAGTACAACATAAAGAAATCAAGTAAAACAAACAAAATAATTTTAAATACATTCAAAATAAGAATAAAATTAAAGTTGATTCCAAACCCTACCCATGCCTCTTTTACATAATCCCCCCTAATGTATGAACATGAACCTCAAAAAAATGTAAAATTATTTCTAAAAGTTTCAAGTGAACAAAATCTCTACGTGATATGTCAGTGTATTTAAGACTCTTAGGACAATATCTTGGATGGTAAAGACTATCAAATACCCAAATTTGGAGAGGTATTTAAAATTACTAATCATTTAAGGGGTTCTCAATAAAATACACTAAGTATAGGGGTTTTATGCCAAGAAAAATTATCATGATGAGGATTATGATATATCAATAAATTTTCTTCTTATTAGTACAAATAATAAATGCTACAAAACCATATAAGGAAATAAAGTAAAATAGAGTATATATTTTCAAACACATCCAAAAAGAGAATAAAAATAAAATTGACTCCAAACCCAACCGCCTTCCACTTCTAGTCCCCCTATATAATCTCTCCTCTATTGTAAATGATGAAGATGAGTGTAACAAATTGCAAGGACAAAATCAGCAAGATGGTATGTTGATATATCAATGTGTCCGTTGTGAACAAGAGTTTTTTTCAAGCCAAGCAATAGCAGCTCATACGAGAAGGCACTTCAAGGATGGTTGGATTAAAGGGACCTCCCATAGAGAGCTTTTTGTGCCATTTACCAATTTACAACAACAACAACAACAGGGTTCTACTACAATCTCATCAATTGCCAAACAACAACAACAATATGTTTTTCCTACAAAAGCATCTCATGTTGTTTCAACACATGTTAAGCAATTGCCTTCATCTCTAGCTTTGTCTAGAAGATTTCAACCACAACATCATTTAAAAATTTATGATAAAAAATCTTTAACTAGATCCAAGGCTTATCTTACAAAAAAGACAAAAAGATATTATTTTAACCCTTCTTGATATACATTTCCAGGTAACAGGTCGATTCAAAAATTTAAACATATATTTGATTTATCTTTTTAATTCCTTCATCACTAAAATGAATTCATGTGTTTCTCCTTTTGTATTTGACCTTTTGTGTATGTTGTATGATCTATGGTGAATTTTTGAGTCATGTGTGGTGCAAATAAGGAAAATTAAGAGAGGAGGAGGGTTGTCACCCTTGTTTTTTACTCGCATACCTGACCTCTACTTTTGTTAGTTATTATTTGGTTTCCAAATCTGGATTATATAAATGCAACCTTTTGTATTTGAGATAAGTAAAACCACAAGTTTTTTATATATAAATAATACTATTTTGTTTTAAGTTTCTTTTATCTCACTTTCCATTTTAGCCTATTTAAAAGATGTCTCTTTCATTTTTTGTTTCTAACTCAACTTTTACATTAAATGTTTTTGACATATGATTATTTAACTCTTAAACATCATATTAAGTCAAAATCAGACAAATAAATTGAAATGAAAGTTATAATGTACAATACAAATAGTTTCTCAAATTCTATGATTACCATGACTCCTAATTATTTTTTATTCCATTGAATATATCAATCTTTTATACTGATGAATCTTTTAAGCTAATCAGGAAATTAGAAATATTTTTGAAAAGAAATTTCTTTGATTATTGAAAAGAGTATTACACTGTTATAGAGAAAAGAATCAAGCTAGAAGAGATCTAAGGTTGAGGTAACTCAAAAACAAGGATTCAGAAGAAGTACTCGTGTTTGGAAATACCAACAATATGTAATCATATGATTGTAACATATGATATCATTTTTGGGATTTTTCTTTTATTTTTACCAAAGATATTTAGTGTTCTATGACATGTATTATCATAGTTATGATTTTAGTGATAGTTATCAAGTTATAAGTATGGAAGTGTTTTCTTAATTATATTGGTAATATGATTAGTTGTTTTTAGATTATCCAATATTAGTGTAAATCAATGTTTCATCAGTTTATCCCCTATGTAATTATTTATTGAAAATTGAGAAAATTAGAATTATAATTATGTATCTAAGCTAAGCCATTGATTTTCAAAATAGTAAACCAATACAACCAATCCAATCCAATTCATCCCCCTTTCTTTCTTCTGACACATAAAAATCTACGTTTTCTTATAAACTTACACAAATTAATTACGGGTTGGAGATATAATCATGCGATACAATGAAGGATAAAATATAATTATTACATGGTATGAGTGAAGAAAAAATGAGAAAAAATAGGATCACAATTAAAATATATTGATCTTTACAAAAAATAAGACCTTTTGTCGTACCCTAATAATTGATTAATTAACTCAATAAAATAATAAAGTTCAAGTAATTGTTAAAATATATAATGTACTTAAACTTACAACATAATAAAAAATTGGGATCAAAATAATATATAGGGCATCATACAGAAACGTATAATTGCAAATCATAAAGATTAATTAGATGACAAAGAAAAATATAGTAAAGAAAAAATATATTTTGATATGGTTTGGCCAACATAAAAAAGAAATTTCAAAAAGCATAAAATCTAGGAAAACTAGTAAACTAGTCATAAAACATAACATAATTAGTAAAAACATCCATACTTCAAAAATATTAGTAAAAATATCAAAAATATCATTATTTTTAAAAAGATTGTCTCTCTCCTTTTATTATACGTTTTCCAATTATTTACGTATGTTATTAAAAAAGTTATTTTTTCTCTAATAGTTACATTTTAGGATTATACTCCAACCTGTAGATTTATTTCTTTCTCTAATATTTGCCTATCTCTCTTCTGTAATTTTTCTTTCTTTCAGAATTTGAATTCACAACCATCTTTTTGAACAAGTATTCATTTTTATACTATTTTACATTTGTTTTTTGATTTTTTTAAAAATCTGTCAGAATAATTGTTTGTAGTTTAAATCTCGGTTAAAGTTTGATAACCTCTAAAATAATCTCCAATGGCTTAATCTAAAATAGTTAATAGAGGTATCCAACTTAATTATCCATTTTCTCGCGATTTTTTATCTTTTAATCTATGTATTACTCAAGAAATAGCGGATAATGTAGGATCCGCTGCTAAAATGAGGAAAGAGAGACAATCACAACAATTGCAGGACCCAATCGGTGTGAAAATTCTTCCTCAAATTCAGAATGGAAATGGAGAATCTTCGACTACTCTCGGGAAACTTGAAAAGGACAATGAACACCAACTAGTTGATGAAGAGGTATTTAATTATTTTTGCATGTTCAGTATTTTGAATGTTGAATTGAAGTTGTTAAAGGAACCATATTTTTTCAATAATTTTAGGTAAGTATGCAGTTGTCTATGGACACTGTGCACGTTTGTATTTTGAGAATATTTTTGTTAATTCAGTATATATATTTTGTATTTCCAGTTATATTTTATTTTTGAATGTTTTTGTTAGTTTTGATGATGTACCACATTTTTTTAGTTTTGTACATTGATAGTTATTCAATAATTTAAGGATATACTTATAAATTTATTGAATGATTTTGTTTTTATTGTGGTATATTTATTGTATTTATGTTGTGTGCTTTGTAAATTACATATATCCATTATGATATGTACAGTGGCGGATCTAGGAATTTAAGGTTGTGGGTGCTCTAAATTGAAAATATAAAAAATATGTGTTAACAATGAGATTCGAACCTTGGTACAACAACACTAAAAAAGTCTTAAGTACCCATCCAAGAACAATTGGGCCAACTAAATCATTTATTCATTGGGTTCTCTATGTTAATTTTATACAAATACTAATCAATTTCTACATAGATATGCATATTCTGTAACGAAGTTAATGGGTGCTCGAGCACCCGGCGGACACCATGTGGGTCCGCCTCTGGATATGTGTAACATTTTCTGTTTGTATCTAATAAAGTTAAGATACATAATAACTTTATAAATTTGTATTCCTTTTAAACAATTAGTGAGTTATTTCAGATTCTATTCATTCCTTTTTATTTTATTGTTTTGTATTCATTATGGCATATCTGTTTTAGTTGTGTTGTATTTTATAAGTTATTTTTTTATGTTTTTGTATTCATTATGCTTTGCGTATCATTTTCTAGTTATGATATTGCGAGAGTCTTGTTTGTATCTTGTGAAGCAAAGATACATATAAACTTTATACATTTTTTTATTTTAAACAAACAATAATGCTATTTGATTGTTTTCTAAGTCAAAGTAAAGATACTTATTAACAATACTTATTGTATTCATTCACTATATTTCATTGTTGTTTATTCAACTATTACTCCCCATATTTTCTTTGATTAAAACTAAAATAAAACTATTCAAATCATCAACAAATATTGAATTGGAGATGTTAACACAATTTATATCCAAGTCTTACGTATTTATAATATTTCTTGCATTATGATTTGAATAATTTTTTTTCATATTTCAATTGTCTGTCGACATATATTTATGCTAAACAAATATTGAAATTGTATTCAACTCAAACACTTACAAAATACATTACATTGATTATATCCTCGATAAGGGATACAACGTACCTAAATAAACAAAAAAAAAACAAAAACAAAACAATTCAAAATATTAAAAAGAAATTACGTACTATTGTCCTTAAAAATTGTAACTGCTCCAATTTGTATTCCGTTAGGGATACAATTTAATTCTAAACACATTCAATGAAAAAATCATGTCTTCCAAAGATATAATTTTTATCTTCGTATTCAAGTTTTTTAAAAAAATTCAACAAATCCACTAAAACCAATTATTTATATGTTTTTCATGGTACATACAATTTACAATGAAATACGATTTACAAGTATTTAAAAAAATTTCATATCAAAATTATAATCAATTATTAAAAGCTTGCGTAGTGCGAGTTACCTCTCCTATGTGGTTTGTGAGTTATTGCATAGGAGCAGAGCTTTTATCCTGTGCACACCCAAAGGGTAGGGACTACGGTTTCCTTGTCATTAAAAAAATTACCAATTTGGTCGCACTCCAATAGAAAAATCCTTCTAATAAGTTGTTTGTCAATTATTTTTTTCCTGTTTCGTTCAAATCTTTATAAATAAATAAATAAATAAATTTATTAATCAAAATATATTGATTATAAATTAAATATATTCAATTGAATCTTTAAAATAGGTAAATCAACTATGGGATCGGTGATAACTATTTAGTTTTGAATTTTTGTAACTAATGAGACTTTTAAGCAACTGTTTCTTTTTAAAAAATCTCCCGTAAATTTCTCTTTTTTGTTATTTAACAATTGTATTCTTTTAGTTAAAACAAATAATAAAAACTTAAATAAGATACATAATAAATTAAAATTTGATATTTTTACTAAATATTGAAAGTATTGATATTTGTAACTATAAAATGTTAAAATATTCGCGAAGAGACCCACTTAGAAAAAGCCCCCCTTTATGTTAAGGGAGCACTAAAATGCAACTTCGATCGGATGCGGGTATCAAATCCCGCCGCTGAGATGTCCAGCGGATTCCTGGGCCTTGACGAATGGCCGGCCACCTTTTACGTTAGAAGAGCAAAAGGCCCAGGGCATAGCAGGATGAACCAATGTGAATGAGTGTAAGCTTCGTTGCCCGAACACGATTGGTGCTGACCACACTAGGTGCTACCGTGGTAGCAAGAGAGGCCAGGCGGTGACAATTGAGAGGTTGTCACTGAGCATTCCTAGTCACACGGGAAAAGAGGTCAAATGGCAAGGCAAGGCCATACGCCCGTTTGGCTCCTCGCGGAGTATAGCTCACATCCAAACATCTGATTGGGGAGTCGACCTTGCCCCCCCTGTTATTTTGAGGTCATATCTAATATTCAGAGTTTGCCTCGATTTGGTACCGCTCTCGCGGCCCGCACCAAAATCGTACTATACCCCTAGATGTCCAGTCAACTGCTGTACCTCAATGCATTTCGGGGAGAACCAGCTGGCTCTGGGTGCGAGTAACATTTATTGGGACATAACCTACCCAATCAAGACTCTTTATTAGCAAACCATTTAATGATACCTAATCAGTAATCTCCCATCGTCTTTATTCAACTAACATGCATAAGAGTTTCTAAGAAAGGAGCACTGAGTAAGCTTTGTCATGTATACTAAAAATAGTTGTCCATAATTAATTTTCAATTTAAATAATCAAGAAACAATTAGTCACTTTTTTTTTATTTTTTCCCTTAATAATTGTATAAATACTGGTTTCAAAAAGTACTGGTCATCTTAAAGTTACAAGATCACTTTAATGTGAAAAAATACTTTTGCGATTTTCAAAAAGAACAATTGGTTAGTTATCTACTTTGATTGAAAAGTATGTGGATTCTTTTGATAGATCTTTGATATTCTTTTTATACATTTAATAATTCATTAATAAAGACCAATTTTCATAATGATTTATAGTTGGGTTATATCAGTCATATTGCACCTTATATTAAATTTTTGTTAAAGGTTATGCATGATCTTATTCTGACAAACAATAATGGACGGAGAGAGTACATCACTATTTAAACCATAAAATAGTAGTAAAAGAATATAAAGAAGAAAATGGGTTAATCGTGAAGGCTGGTTCTCACCCCCAAAAGATGCAGAAAAATGTAGGATGATAAATTAGGGGATTAAGTCATCTACGACCATCTAAAGTTGTCCCCATATTTCACTTGAACACCTCAACTAGGGCTTGTATCTATTGAACACTTTATTTATTCAAAAATCATTTCTATTACACACAAAATGCTGATATGACAAAAAGTATGTTCCACTCGCATTGAGCGCGTATAGCAGTTGAAAATGGTATTTTTTTGTTTTCCAACTTACATACTTGATACGTTTTAAAAAATGATAAAAATAAAATGGAAAAGCCCTGTCTTCTTCTTCACTGCAAGTCTGCAACTCTCTGTCTCTAATCCTTTTATTATTCTTGATTTTACCTTCATCTTTTTAATTGATTTTTTCAGCAAAAAGCTTCGAAATGACAGCAGAAAAGCATTAATTAAAGAAATAAAAATCAAACTGAGTCAAAAGTAAATTTGGCGCTCCATTTTTCCCACAAGACTAATATGAATCTGAAATTATTTTATTTGAAATAGCTAAAGAATTCAAATTTTAAAATACCCACAATAGTGAAGGAGAAAAGATATCAACAAATCTTAATTGTTATTCGAAAAAAATGAGATGGTGAAAAATGGCAACTATAATATTGAATTAAAATAAAGGAGAGAATGTAGGTGTAAGATTATCGGATTTATATGCGGTTTAAGCCGGAGGTCACTATGTATTTCCGGTGACGAAGAAATGGGTTATAATGGATGTTGGGAGTGGGCGTTGGCAAAGAAGAGAAGGCAGAGGAGAGTTTTTCATTTTCTTTTTTGGACCAAAACACAAAATTTTATTCTATTTTATAATATATATTTTACTTATTATTATGGGCCCAATTCCACATGTCTTTTTATGATTAGTTACTATGCACGTCATAACGCATGTATGACACACAATTTTTGTTTTTAGTTGATTCCCCAAAAATATTTACTAGGTATTTTTTTTACTAATAAAAGTGTTCAATAGGAACCAACCTAAGATGAGGTGTCTAAGTGAAATATACAAACAACTTTAAGTGGCTACATATGATTTAGAGCGCATATCATGCTAGGATTTACACAATAAAAGATTTAGAAAATGTAGGGTAAGTACCAACCAGTAGTACTTAATAGTCATTATAGGTCGATTGATCTTAAGCATTACTATATCGAATAAAAAGTGATAAAAGTTAGCTGTCGTGCAAAGGTCTTGTAATGACCCTTAAAGTCATTTGCTTATTTTTTTTGTTTTGTTTTAGTGTTTTCCCTTTCCATAGCTTTTATGTTGTTGATTTGATATGTTGATAGGGGTAGTGTAATAGTGTCAACCCTTTCTAATCTAGCCCACTTAGCATTCTAGCACCCTTAGACTCAACCCCATTATTTTTCCCTCAATCAAGGTCAACACACAATCCTAGGGGTCCTACGCATAAAAATTATCCTGAAGAAGATTTGTTATTTATCTATCTAGAATTTGCATCTGAATCATAAGAGAGATTTTGAGGTTCGTTTGGAGCTTAATGGATGAAAGTGTCACAACTGGAGTCTACACCCTAGACGTGGTGGACGCTCGAAGACCAGTGTTGGTCGCCAAGCGAACCCTCATCCTAACTGAATACGATCGGACTAACTTTAGCATCCAAAAGCTTAAAAATGAAATGAACAACTTTGAATAAAAATAATATATTCAACTAGCCATAAAATAAGCAACATACTGACTCTCTTGATTCCTAAACTATACTGACTATCTATGAAGCCTCTAACTGATAAAGATGAAAGTCGGGACAAGACCCACAACATCTTGACTAAACTGAAAAGTAAATGAAATACTTCGGATGCAAGGAGGCTTATCATAGCTAACTCGAACTCTCAGATGTATCAACGAAGATCCTGTTGATTATCTTGAATACGTGTGTCTGCATCGTGAGAAGATGCAGGTCAAATGGCTTAGTACGTGGAATGAACGAGCATGTAAGGGGAATTTTAAAGAATAAAATATAGGCTTGAACTTGATAAAAATGAAACATGCTTACCTCTTTTAAACTCAACTCAAATCAAGAATAAGATACTCAACTCAAAGATTAGATATTCAACTCCAACATTAGATACTCAAATTCAAAGATATGATACTCAACTTAATGAAGCACATATCAACTCAAGATACTCAACTGAAGGTACTCAACTAGAAATACTCAACTCATGATACTTAACTGGACTCATTTCAATATAAATCAGTTTTTTTCAAACAAGTGCAACATAAAGCAAAGCTATTTAAAAATGTGATGTCAACCCTGTGTATATAACAAGGATATACTATAACTCTGAAATGTATGTGAAAATACAATTTACTAATGTATATAAAAATACAATATTTCTCTAACCGAAAACCATCACTTAAGAGCTATAATGATGATATAATGATCCACCTCACGCTGCCAGCGCATCCTATACCTGGCCAAAGGTATAAGACCTGAAGTTCCTAAAGGATCCACTAGTCTACTGTGAAAAGGATTCATCTAAAAAGTATGACCCTCTTATAACCATGGTGGCTACATGATTTATGGAGGCTGCGAGTTGTCTGAACTCTTCCACATATCGGTTCTAAATACTACTCCAAAAATATACTATCTCTTATGTTTTTAAACATATTAATTCCGCGGTCTGAGATTTGTGCTCAAAATACTTAGCTCAAAGGATATCTTGGAAATATCTATTTCCCTGCTTGCTTTATTTAGATAGTATTTCTCTTTAATTGAAAGTTAGACCGAAGGCTCTTTGGAAATCTCAATTTCCGTTGTTTTCTAAATGTGAAAATATTTTAATCTCTTTGGGAATACTTAGCCCCCATTACTTCTTTGAAGAACTGGCTTCAATCTCTACTCTTTACTCAACTTGAACTTTAATTAAGTCTTAAAACAAAGTGAAAAAATTTGTGAAAGACTTTTGAAAACTTTATAAACTTTACTTTGACTTGCCTTTAACTTCAAGACTTGACTCTTAACTTTCCTTGAATTTAAGTATGGATTCAAGGCTTATGATCTCATGTTTATGGATGATTTAATGATTTTCAACTTAAAGGGTTCATGTAAAATTTTAAGCATGAACCACTCAACTTGAGAACTCAAAGGTATTTCTCATCTCAAGATTGTTCGACATATAAGGTTCATGCAAAATTATGGGAATGGACAATTCAACTCAAGGACTACATAACTACATGGAACTCCTATATATGACTCTTCTCATTCTCTTGTTTACTTCCTCAAAACTTAGTTAAATCAATGATGTATCTCAAAGAATTCACAATTGAACTTGAAGACTTTCTTGAACTCTACGCTTAACTCTCTCTTGAATGTGAATTATAAATTCAAGAGTTATGGTGTCACATCCGGGTTTATCCTCTAGACTTAACCGGAATCTTCATCCTTTTTAAGGACTAAGACTAGCCTCTTAATCTTATCTCATTATATTCATATGTTAAAAAATGCAGAAAAATAATTTAAAATTTTCATTACAACTACTTGGAGGTTTACATAGACCTCTCTACATACACATATTATATAGTCGTATCGAGTATACACAGACCCTTCTTATAGGAAGGTTACATAGACTTCTACTTTTTATGCACATACACATATTTAAGATTGAAGAATAATCTCAAAGATTGTCTCATCTCATACCATCTAACGATTTTCACAATATGGGCATAACCCTTATATCAATCCAACAAGACCACATATAGGTCATACAAAAGTATATTACTCAATTGAAAAAGAAAGAAATGAAAGAGTCTTTAAGCTCATAACAAGTCTGTAAGCTAGATAGTGGCATTGCCCTCGGAAGTTAAGGACCTACCCTACTTGGATGAAATGAAGAATTAAAGTCTTCAACAATGCCGCCTTCCAAATTCTTCAACGACCCGAACCTAAAATGTTTGGGAAAGGCAAGAAAATGGGGTCAGTACTCCACATGTACTAAGTATGAGACCTTATACACATATATAAAGAAAAAGGCTAAAAAGGGACTTTTAGTAAAAACATGCCATTTTAAAAGTTTACAGGTCTCATGCATAACCAAGAAAGTCATACCAATCAACCAAAAATACTTAATAACTCAAACAAGTAAGATGTATCTCAACATTCTTGAATTCATGATTTACTACAACCTTATCATCAAGGAATAACATCACAAGAATGAAAAAAAGTTAATCATATCATAATAAGCAAGACAATTACTCATGAATCCTTATCAAGTCAACAAGTGCAATGACCAAGCAAAGACCCATAACCTTACTAAATCAAGTAGCCTCCACAAAAAACCATAACCAATGTCCGACTTCACATAACATAACATTTAGATTTACATTTCACCTTATGTTAACATTATAACCTAAGGCATACTCATAAGTTTATGAATTAACTATAGTATCAACATGTGCCAAGTTTATTATGTGCATATCATATATTATCATAACATAAATATATATAAGAACATCCTCCTAAGACTCCCTTCAAGGCTAACTAGTGCAATGTTTAGGTAGAGTCCCATACCCCTACCTAGACTAAGATAGACCTCTTAGGTTATCCAAGTTAGAGTTCAAGTCCTTTAATTCATTTTAACTTTTATAAACATCTTGCCCTAACCGAAATAGACCACATGAGTTAGTGTGGAATCCGGTGTCATAAAACCCTACACCGAAAGAAGGCGGACTACTTGTCAAGGTAGTACCAAAACATTAAATATAGAAACTACGTGGATCCACTAGCTAGTATTCCTATGGGGGCAACATAGTTCAAGAACTAGGAGATATTGTTGGGACCCTCTTTATGCGCCATGAATTATAGTCTCCAATATCAAGAGTTATGTAGTGTTCCTACCTTCCCTATGTGGGAAAGTACACTCCTCAATCTAATTCACTCGGTGCTAAGCTAGAGTCCATTTTTGAAATGTCTTTAATCCAATCATACCTTAGTATAGGTCATAGGATCTACCCCTTGTATAATCATCATCATCAATAGATCAATTAGAATTGTATGAGTATAAGTCGTTTCATCACAATTCATATAAGTGATGTTAACACATTAGCATTTCATAGCATATCAAGGCACATTGATAGTTTTCACCATCCTCATATCACATAAACCTAAATAAACCTCACAACATAGTCATGACATTTCAATTCAACATCATACCACTCTATCATCCTAGTATAAGGCATACTCCAATGTAGCATCATGACTTAATCACAATTGATCACAATTGGAAGTAAAATAGAGATTCTAAGACTTACCAAGTCTTCCTCATAATTCATTATCAAGGCCTTACCATCAACCCATAAATCAATCCAGTTAGAGAAGTAACATCATTATACAATGATAAACAATAAGATAACAAGGCTAATTGCATCTCTAAAACACAATTCAACACTAGATCATAGCTTAAGACAAAATACATAGGTCAATTTCAAAATTACAATTCTTAACCTAAATCACATCTCAAGAACTAACATGTTAGGCCTATAATTCATCTTAATTTATTCACAATAACATCATAGGAAAGTAATCTAATCAATACCAAGTCAATGAATAATCATAACACAATATAGATCAAGATCACAACCTAGGGTGATGGATTGGGGATCATGTTCTTCAATTTAGACCAAACAATCAACAATTACCATAATCAAGTAAAAATACATGTTAATATATTCAATATAACCTAAAGAATCATCAATAACTCCATCCATAACTTCAATTTCGTAATTGGATGAAACCCACATGAAAACTCAACTTTCGAAATACATTTTGAAGGAACCCTTTGAGGAAAGAGTCTCAAAGGTGAATTAGATCTAATACCTTTGATGAAGAATTGATGGCGTCCCTTTATAGCCCCCAAATCCTTATTCTTGCTAGTCTTCAATGGTGAGTTTAGGTAGAGAGAGAAAGAAGAGAGTTTATTTTGTGAGTTGTGTTTAGATTAATGACGGTTAGGGGTATTTATATTAGAAGTTAAATTAGTTAATTAGTCTCCCCTTAGTCCCTAAGTAACAACTAAACCACCTAATTAATTGAATAAAACTAAATTAAAATGTGCAGGGAGTTGGTTGTATTCTCGACGACACCATGATCGACGGATTGTGGGTCAGTCGACGGACCAGGCCCACCTCTGTGCTACACATCCGTCGGTCAAGTCAGATACCATGCAGGTAAGGGTATTCTACGAATTGGCTAAGTGTGGGACGACAGTGGCATTGATGCCCCATCGATCTACACACGGGCCGTAGCTTGCACCTTGTTGGTAAGTTCAGAGGATGTGCGGGCGAGGGGATTTCATCAACGAGAGTAAGTGTGGGAAGACGGTGGCACTGACTCCCCGTCAGTCGACACACGGGCTATTTGCTGTCTCGTCGATGCACATTGCTAGGCAGTGTTTCCTTAAACTACAAGGGTCCTCCTCAAGGCCATTTACTCGGTCCTTGGGGAGTCGTACCCAGACATTTCGATCGTGAAACAAATTAAACACTAGTTATCTACCCTTTCACCATTTTCGTAAATTTTTAACTCCTAAAAGCTGGTCTAATAGGCTAAGGCACGCTAGCACCCCTTTGAACCAACTTCCGAACGTCATGGACGTTCTTGGACGTTTTGGTTCTTAAACTTCCTAAATGACCTATATTCATAAAAATGGACTTAAAAACAGTAATTAGACCCCATGACACCTATGTTAGGTTTTACGACATGTCTTGGATTTTCAAGGTGTTACATTATACCCCTCTTAGAAACAGTTGTCTCTGAATGATACTAAAACTCTTTTGAAGGAAGGAATAGATTCAAGACTAGCAGCCCAACCAATCAAAAGTATCAAATAAACATTAATCATGTCATTTCAACAATGCAAATTTTAAAAAGAAAATTTTCACATATAAGGCTCAAAACACTTCATCATGAGGCATTTCCTTCTCACAACACTTATGAACTCAACATTCATTACATGAGTTAATTAGCACAAAGTTCAACTCAACAACATGCTACATATCATTTCATAATGACTCACCATACTAAAATGCACAACATAACTCAAATAAACCAAAAGGGCAAAAATTAAGTGTTAGAGGTACTAATTCAATGTAATGCAACCCCAAAATGTACATTTTTGCAACACTTCACCAAAAATCAAGAATTTTCAATTTCTAGTCATATTATATTATTAAAAAGAATGACTAACCTTAATTATCAAAAAGATGAGGGTAACGGGACTTCAATGTCGGCCTCGTCCTCCTATATTGCACCCTTAACTAGATGATTCTTCCATAACACCTTTACGGAAACCACCTCTTTATTCCTTAACTTCTTGACTTGCCTATCAAGAATTTGAACCGGAACTTCCTCATAAGAGAGGTTATCCTTGACACCAACACCCTCAATAGGAAGAATGGACTCGGGATCACCCATACACTTCTTCAACATAGATACATAAAAAACCGAATGAACTGAAGCCAATTCACTAGGAAGTTCCAATTCATAGGTAACCTTACCAACCCTTTGCAAGATTTCATAGGGACCCACATAACGAGAACTCAACTTCTCTTTCTTTCCAAATCTTACCACCCGTTTCATTGGTGAAATTTTCAAATACACCTTATCACCTTCTTCAAACTCCAAATCCCTTCTCCTATGATCGGCATAAGACTTTTGCAAACTTTAGGCTGTTTGCAACCGGTTATTTATGATATTAACCTTCTCCAAGGTCTTGTAAATCAAAATAAGGACCAAGAAGCAAAGGTTCACCCACTTCAAACCAACCAATAGGAGATCTACACCTCCTACCATACAAGGCTTCGTAGGGAGCCATGGAAATGGATGAATGAAAACTATTATTATTGGCAAACTCCACCAAAGGTAAATGTTTATCCTTATTCCCTTTAAAATTAATAATGCACGCCCTAAGCATATCTTGAAGGGTTTGTATAGTACGCTTCGCTTGACCATCCGTTTGGGGATGAAAAGCGAAACTCATCTTCACCGTAGTACCCAAACCTTATGGATGATTTCCAAAATCTAGATATGAATTGTACACCTCGATCTGATATAATGGGTAAGGCAATACCATGGCGGAACACAATCTCATCTATGAAGATTTTTGCATAATCCTCCGTTGAATATGTAGACTTGACGGGAATAAAATGAGAGGACTTAGTAAATCGATCCACAACCACCCATATGGAGTCATATGACTTTTGAGTCTGAGGTAAACCTACTACAAAGTCCATATTAATGTTTTCCCACTTCCAAGTAGGAATTTGGATCGCTTGTAGTAAGCCACCCGACTTTTGCTGTTCGGTCTTTACTTGTTGACAATTTGGTCACTTAACGAAAAACTCCGCTATGTACCTTTTTAAATCTTTCCACCAATATATCTCCCTTAGGTCGTGTTACATTTTAGTCAAACCTGAATGAATTGAGTAGCGGGACCCATGGGCTTCTTCTAGGATCCGGTCCCTCAACCCATCTACATTGGGAACACACAATCTTTCTTGGTATCTTAACACACCATCCTCCCCTAAGGATAATGACTCATTCAACTTGCCGAGAACCGATTATTTCAACTCAATTAATGCTAGATCAATGTGTTGTTTGGACTTCACCTTAACCACTAGAGATGAGTTGGAGTTATGATGGACTATAGAACCTCCATCTGGAGAACTTTCTAACCTCACCCCCAACCTAGCCAACCTATGAATTTCCCTCGCTACGTCCTTCTTGGCTTTGTCAAGGTGGGATACACTACCCATAGTCATACGACTTAGGGCATCCACAACCACATTAGCCTTGCCGGGGTGATAAAGGAAGCTCATATCATAATCTTTTAACAACTCTAACCACCTTCTTTGTCAGAGATTCAACTCCTTTTCTGTAAACACATATTGGAGACTCTTATAATAATTAAAGACATCAACATGAACCACATGCAAGTAATTCCTCCATATTTTCAAAGCAAACACCAAGACTGCTAACTCAAGGTCATGAGTGGAATAGTTTCTCTCATGTACCTTAAGTTGCCTAGAGGCATAGGCTATCACTTTCCCGTGTTGCATAAGGAAACAGCCCAAACCTACTCGGGATGCGTCACAATACACAACAAAACCCTTTGTATCCTCCGGTAAAGTCAACACTGGAGCGGAAGTAAGCCTATCTTTCAACAATCGGAAACTTTTCTCATATGCCTCCGACTACTCAAACTTCTTACTCTTTTGGGTCAAAGTAGTCAAAGGAGATGCAATGGACACAAAACCAACCACAAATCTCTGATAATAACCCGCTAGACCCAAGAAACTCCTAATGTCGGTTGGAGTCAATGGTCTAGGCCAATTCTTCACCGCTTCCATTTTCCTTGGGTCTACCTCAACTCTTAGTCTCATGTCATTACATTCATAGGTTGAAAAATGTGGAAAAATTTAAAAATTTCATTACAACTACTTGGAGGTTTACATAGACCTCTACATACACATATTATTTAGTCGTATCGAGTATACATAGATCCTTCATATAGGAAGATTACATATCCTTCTACTTATATTGCACATACACATAGATTAAATATAAGAATAGTCTCAAAGATTATCTCATCTTATATCATTTAATCGATTTTCACAATATGGGCATAGCCCTTACATCAATCCAAGAATACCACATATAGGTCATACAAAAGTATAGTACTCAATTGAAAAAGAAAGAAATCAAAGAGTCTTTAAGCTTATAACAAGTCTGTAAGCTTGATAGTGGGATTGCCCTCGGAAGTTGAAGACCTACCATACTTGAATGAAATGAAGAATCCAAGTCTTCATCGATCGAAACATAAAATGCTTGGGAAAAGGGAAGAAAATGGGGTTAGTACTCCACATGTACTAAGTAAGAGACCTTATACACATATACAAGCAAAACATGCTAAAAAGGGACTTTTAGTCAAAACATGCCATTTATCAAGTTTAAAGGTCTCATGAATAACCAAGCAAGTCATACCAATCAACCAAACATACTTACTAACTCAAACAAGTAACATGTATCTCAACATACTTGAACCCATGATTTACTACAACCTTATCATCAAGGAACAACATCACAAGAATGAAAAAGAGTCAATCATATTATAATAAGCAATACAACTACTCATGAATCCTTATCAAGTCAATAAGTGCAATGACCAAGCGAAGCCCCATAACCTTACTTAATCAAGTAGCCCTCAACAAGAAACAATAACCAATATCCAACTTCACATAACATAACATTTTGATTTACATTTCATCTTATGTTAACCCAAGGCATACTCATAAGTGAACTAATCAACATATAGTATCAACAATGTGCCAAGTTCATCATGTATATATCATATATCATCATAACATAAACATATATTAGAACATCTTTCTAAGACTTCCCTCAAGGCTAACTAGTTCAATGTTTAGGTAGTATCCCATACCCTTACCTAGACTAAGCTAGACCTCTTAGGTTATCCAAGTTAGAGTTCAAGTCCTTTAATTCATTTTACCTTTTGGGAACAACTTGACCTAACCGACATAGAGTACATGAGCAAGTGTGGAATCCGGTATCGTAAAACCCTACACCGAAAAAAGCCGAACTACTTTCCAAGGTAGTACCAAAACATTAAACATAGCAACTAAGTGCACTAGCTAGTATTCCTATGGGGGCAACATAGTTCAAGAACTAGGAGATATAGTTGGGACCCTCTTTATGCGCCATACATTATAGACTCCAACCTCAAGAGTAATGTAGTGTTCCTACCTTCCTTATGTGGGATGGGACACTAATCTAGTTCACTCGGTGCTAAGCTAGTGCCTTTTTAAAATGTCTTTAAGCCTTTAATTATCAATCATAGCTTAGTTTAGGTCATAGGGTCTACCCCTTGTATAATCATCATCATTAATAGCTCAATAAGAATTGTATGAAGATAAGTCCTTTCATCACAATTTGTATAAGTAAGGTTAACACATTAGCATTTCATAGCATATCAAGTCACATTGATAGTTTCACCATCCTTATATCACATACACCTTAATTAACCTCACAACATAGTCAATACATTTCAATTCAACATCGTACCACCCTGTCATCCTAGTATAAGGCATACTCCAATGTAACATCATGACTTAACCACAATTGATCACAATTGGAAGTAAAGATAGAGATTCTAAGACTTACCAAGTCTTCCTCATAATTCATCATCAAGGTCTTACCATCAACCCATAACTCAAACCAATTAGCGGAGTAACATCATTACACAATGATAACCAATAAGATAATAAAGCCAATTGCATCTCTATAACACAATTCCACACTAGATCATCGCTTAAGGTAAGATACATAGGCCAATTTCACAATTATAATTCATAACCTAAGTCACATATCAAGAATTAACATGATAGGACTAGAATTCATCTTAATTTATTCACAATAACACCATAGGATAGTAATATAATCAATAACCAAGTCAATTGAATGATCACAACACAATATCTATCAAGATCACAACCTAGAGTTACGAATTGAGGATAATGTTGTTCAATTTAGACCAAACCATCAACAATTACCATAATCAAGTTAAAATATATGTCCAAACAATCAACAATTACCATAATCAAGTTAAAATATATGTAAATCTATTCGATATAACCTAAAAAAATATCAACAACTCAATTCATAACTTCAATTTCATAATTGGATGAAACCCACATGAAAACTCAACTTTTGAAATCCATTTTGAAGGAACCCTTTGAGGAAAGAGTCTCAAAGGTGAAATAGATTCCATACCTTAATGTTTGATGAAGAATTGAGGGTGAACTCGTCCCTTTCCATACCCAAACCCTTATCCTTGCTAGTTATCAATGGCGAGTTCAGGTAGAGAGAGAAAGAAGAGAGAAGAAAGATAGTTAATTTTGTGAGTTTTGTTTAGATTAATGAGGGTTAGGGTTATTTTTATTGAGAGTTAAATTAGTTAATTAGTCTCCCCTTAATCCCTAATGAACCACTAAACCACCTAATTAATTAAATAAGACTAACTTAAAATGTGCAGCGAGTTGACTTTATTATCGACGACACCACGATTGACGGACCGTGGGTCAGTCGATGGACCAAGAACACCTCTATGATGTACATCCGTCGTTCTGTCCAGAGACCATGCAGGTAAGGGTCTTCTACGAATTGTCTAAGTGTATGACGGTGGCATCGGCACTCTGTCGATCCACACACGGATTGTAGCCTATACCTCGTTGGTATATATAGAGGCTGTGCGAGCAAGGGGATTTCATCAACTAGACTAAGTGTGGGACTACGGTGCCACCGACTCCCCATTAGTCAACACACGGGCCGTCTGCTATCCCGTCGATGCACACTGCCAGTGGGTGTTTCCTCAAACAACAAATTTCCCCCTCATGGCCCCTTGGTCGGTCCTTGGGGAGTCGTACCCGGATTTTTTGACAGTGAAACAACTTAAACACTTTTTAGCTACCCTTCCGTCATTTTTTGTAAATTTCCGACTCCTAAAAGCTAGTTAAATATGCTTAGGGATGCTAGCACCCATTTGAACCAACTTCCGGACGTTATGGATGTTCTTGGATGTCTTGTTTCTTAAACTCCTAAATGACCTACATTCATCAAAATGGACTTAAAATAGTATTTAGACCCCATGAAACCTATGTTAGGCTTTACGACACGTCTTGGATTTTCAAGGTGTTACATATGGTTCATGATATGAATGGTATGGGTGATATTTTAGACTCACGAATACATTCTCCTCACTCTCATGCTCACTTACTTGAGTCTTGAAAAAATCAACTAGAAGTTGTAGAAGACTTCTCCAAGGGACTCGAAGGGACTCTGTCAAAAGGTTCGGAAGAACTCTCAAAAAGTAATCTTAACTTTAACTTGAATCTGGATATTATGATTCAGGTTATGAATGATTTCTAAGTGTTTAGAAGTAGTTTAAAGTTTTTATAATCAAAAGGAGTGAAGATACATTTTAAATGAGTTCAAAAGAGCGACCGGGGGAAAACTGGATGGGGTAGGTCACCCTGGGGCTATGGGTGGCGCGGGGAACCAACACCTAAAGTATAGATAAGGGTTTGGAGTGATCTGGAAGGTGCGCCGCCCCTGTCCCTAACCTAGAAAATCTGCTGAACGTCCTTGAATGTTTTTCGCCCTAACTCGCCAAAAATCAAACGGTTTCTTCCCCAATCACTTGAATTCGATTACTTAACTTAATTAAACTCTAATATACTGGAAAAAACACTAAATTTACTCAATTTCATCTCAAGAATTCATCACAAACCTAACATAACAAGATTTAGAATGAACCTCAAGAACACCTATCAAGAACTCATCAAGAACTCTAATCTTTAAACTCTAAGAACGAAATTCATTGAATAATAACATGATTGACGTGTGGGTAAACTAACCCAACACTATGGAAGCTTAAATACCTCTTAGGAATTAAACCCATGGCAAAAATCCTCAACTAAATTCAAGAACGTCGATGAACGCTTTCATCCTTTCATCTATTCTCCTCTTTTCTCTTTTTTTCTCTTCTTTTCTCTCCTTGCCTCTTCTTGAACTATGAACTAAAACTCTAGGTGTATATTAGGATTTTAAAACTGAAACTAAAAGGATTAGAACCCTAAAATATTACTAAAAATGAATTAAATCTGATTTGGTAAGGAAAGGACCAAAATACCCCTCACTATTTTCGGCTAATTTTCCTTAACTGGATAACTTCTAAAGGTCATATCTCGCTCATCCATACTCAAAACTTGGCGAACTCGATGGCGTTGGAAAGATAAATCAAATATCTTTGGTATCTTTTAGCACATCTAATCCATCTTTTACTAGGATTTATGGTCATTTGAAGTTGACCAAAAACTCATACTTAGATTAACTTGTGAAATTTCAGATTTTCGCTATTTCCAATTTAATTATTTTTGGAACTCAAGGTGCTAATTTTAGGTGATTTGACATTAACTAAGAAATTTTTAATTCCTTGGTAAAATCTCACTCACTACGATGAACGGTTCGAGTCTTAGTTCAAAAAAAATTTCTGGGATGTTACAAAAAGAAACATATTGATGATTTTTTCACATACCTTGATGAAACCCTAGATTGAAATCTTGAATGGAGACTAGAACTTGAAGAACCATAGAATAACCTTGAGGGTACCTTATAGAAGAAAACTTGAGACCCTTTCAAGCTTGAGAGTGAACGGTGATGGTTTGAGCCTTAGAAGAAGTTATAACTCTTAGGAATAGACTTAAAATGATGTAGTTTAGGTCTTAAAAGGATAGGAAAATACCCACTCAACCCTGACTAAAACTGTCGAATCCGCTTCTATGAATATAGTCTAAATTCTAAATTTCTTTCTGCAAGTGATCATCCGTGTATCCAACTCCAGAAAACACATTTATCTGATGAAGAAACGTGATAAAAAAACCACGAGTCTTTGTCCATTGTATGACACATATGATATCGCCTGTGGATTCAAGGTACTACAATAAATGAATTCTATAACTCAAGCCCATGAGACCAACCACGAGACGTCTTATTCTCTAAGGCCTATTCAACTCATCCATATAACTAAACTCAGTGACATCCTTACTTTTTGAAATTCATAACCACGAGACCATAAGATGGTCTGTATACCCATCCACGATTTTTCTTATTGGCTCGTAAATATCATCTGAGGCCATATTTAAAGGAACTCATCTACAACTGGCAACTGTGGATCGTGGAACTAAGTATGCTCTGTACTTTTCCCTCATATAACAGCTACACGAACAACCTTTATAAATCACTTCTTTCCCAATTCAACTTTCTACTTCTGTGGTGTTACAATATCTCCCCCTTGGGAACATTCATCCTCGAATGAGATTCAACCAAGCATGAATAGAATAGGAAAGAGATATAATAGCCCAATATGAATTCAAAACACATAAAAATACATAAAACCAAGGATTAATCGAGTCCAAGCTAAAAACAATAAAATTTAAAACTCATTTTATGAACCTGCATGCATAGGGAATCATGAGAATATAAAAAACGCATGAATCTTAAAGAGTATGTTTGAGGAATTAATACCTAAAATTGAAACTCAAGTAGGAGGAAGTGACGGGAGTACTTGGTTATCATATCGGTTTTAGCGTCCCAAGTAGCAACCTCAACTAATTGATTCCTCCAAAAAACTACATGGAAACAACTTTTTAATTTCTCAACTTCTGGACTTGACAATTATAATTTCAACAAGAACCTTTCATAATAAAGACTTTCTTTCACACCGACACTTTCTAAAGGCACAACTTAAGTAGGCTCACCAATACACATTTCAACAATGAGAACATGGAACAACGGATTCATCGATGAAAAATTTGTGGGCAAATCCAACTCATAGGATACTTTACTAAATTTCTAAAAATTTGTTACATAACAAGATTAAGATTCCCTTTCTTCTGAAATTTTATCACACCATTCGCGGGTGATATTTTCAAGCTCAATCATCAATTACAAATTCAAGATATTTTCGTGTCACATCCGCATAGGATTTCTGTCAACTCTAAGCCTTTTTCAATCTTTCTCTAGCAAGTCAAAATTTTTCCATCGCCTCGTGAACTAACTCAGAACCTATCCATGCGAATTCATCAACTTTAAACAAATTAATAAGAAACATACCTCCTACAATAAATGAGGCTCAAATGGATCCATTTGAATGCTTGAGTAATAACTTCTATTGTAATCAATCTCAATAAAGGAAAACGATCATCACAATTACCTTTAAAGTCAATCACAGAAGCTCTCAATATATCTTCCAAAGTATGAATAGTCTGCTCAGCCTGACAATCATTATGGTTAAAATCTATGTGAAGCTTAACTTGAGTACCAAAAACTTTGTTAAACGATTTTCAACATTAAGAACTAAACTGGGTACCTTGGTTTGATTTGATGGATAATAGCACACCGTGAAACTTAACCATCTCTCAAGTATAAAACTTAGCATATTCCTCAGCTGAATAAGAAGTTCTCACAGGAATATAATGTGTTGTCTTTTTCATTCAACCCACAACAATCCAAATGGAATCATGCTATCGATAAGTGTGGGGTAAACACATAATAAAATATATATTCAAATCCTCCCACTTCTACATAGAGATGATAATATACTCAGCCTTACCTCTCGATTTTTTATGCTCAACTTTTGCTTGTTGACAATTTATACACTCAACCACATACTCCCCAATTTCTTTCTTCATCCTATTCTACCAGTAGACTTTCCATATATCAAGGTACATCTTGGTGGAACTAATATTAAGTTTACATGTTATAAGACTATCCCCTAGATGTGTCCCAGTAAATAGAATCTTGAGAACTATGAACTTTTGATAAGATTTGTTCCCTCAACACATCAACATTTGAAACACATAAACGACCTTGATATTGAAGCACACCATATTCATATTAAGAGAAAACCTTAATAGTTTTTTTTAAACCACTTTCTTCAAACCGACCAAATTAAGATCAATACATTTCTTTGCCTTAACATCCGACAAAAAGACAATTCTGAATCATTTTGAACAATGACACCACCATCATCTAAATAAAAAATGATCACCCAAATAAGCTAGTCTATGCATATCATGAACTAAGTCCTTTTTATCATCACCAATGTGAGTAGTAGTATACATACACAGTCGGCTAGGAGCATCAGCAACTATATTTGCCTTACCTAGATGGTAAAGAACACTCCTATAATAATTCTCCTACAATACAATAAACCTCATTTGGCAAAGATAGATCTTTTTGCTTAAATTCATATTGAAAACTCATATGATCGGTGAACACATCTAAATGGAAATCAATTAAAAAGTGTCTCCATGTCTTTCAAGAAAACACAACCCAAACAAACTCCAAATAATGTGACAATATTTATTTTCATGAACTTTAAGTTGCCTTAATGTGTACACAATTGCTTTACTATGCTGCCTCAAAACACACCCAAACTCAATTCTTGAAGCATCACTGATATACCGTGGTTTCACGGTATTATTAATACTTTTTCCTTAAGTTTAGTGTGTCCAAAAGCCTTTTTGTGCTAATTTTTATATAAGTTTCTCTTTGTTTTGCAAGAAATCTGTCCAAAGCTGAATGCAGAGATTTTGAGCGAAGAAATGCAGAAGAGACCACCTACGGAGCTTGTGACGGTCCGTCGTGCTTGTGAAGGTCCGTAGGTGGCAGCGTAGTGCAGCTGCTGAAGGAAGATGGGGAAGTCTGACCAAGTGTGGGATTACGAAGCTTGTGACGGTCTCTCGTGGCTATGACAGTCCGTCCTGTAGGTTCGTCGTGAAGTTCAGAGAAGTGATCCCAGTACCCAGATTCCAAGAGTTGAAGTGTTTTAGAACGAAGACCCTCGACGGACCGTTGTGCCTATGACGGTCCGTCATTCTTGCCGTCGAGGGGAATGAAGAGAGCAGCAGAAGAAATTGCACAAGTATGGGACGACGGAGTCCATGACGGTCCGTCGTGACCACAACGGTCCGTCGCGAGGTCCGTCCACCCAGCCACGTTTTGGCAGATTTCCAGCAATTACAATCCTTGTTTAATTAGGTTTTTGTTTTTTTATAAATAGTTCAAAAAACCTCGTTTTTGAGGTTAGACACCAGATAGTTAGAAACCAGATAGTTAGACTCTATGAGATTAGACATCAGATTTTTAGACTTTGTGTATTAGTGTTGGATTTTGAGATTCTTGCAAGTGATTTTTGGATATTAATCAAGCAAACTTTTGGATTTTAATCTTTCTCATTGAAGTAAGTACATGAATTCTTATCTACTATCTTTGAATATTGTGTTTATGGCTTTGAGTAACTAAACTCCATAAATAAGGTTGTGGGAACCATAGGCAAATAATGAGATTAACCCTAACTAAAATAACAATTCTAGAATAGTGTCTTGCATGTATTAATAATTCTTTCACTTAGAAGTCTTTTTAATGGATGGCCAACGTTAGAAATCGCCTTAATGCTACTTGCCGGACCAAGGAGGTAGATAATAGGAAAATAATTATTAACATAGATTTAGTGTATACTATCTAATAGGTTAGTATTGATTGGTACGAGGTAATAACTTAGTCAAATATCGAATACGATGCGTAATATGAGGTATGGATAAGGGTTAGGATAGCAACACACGCAGCCGGACCAAGGTGCGGAGAGAGATTTTCTGGATGCCGGACCAAGGATTTAGAAATACATAACTTATTACTTTCCATGAAAGATACTAGGAAAGAATTGTTATAGTTAGAATTATCAAGTTATGAACCTGTGGGAACACTTAAACCCTAGTTACTTTGACTAATTGATTAAAACCCAACATTCAAAGCTGTTAAGTGTCTCTTTCAAGTTTGTTATTTATTTATCACTTATTTAGAGATAGAAAACCCCCTTTTTATGTTTTTACTTTCTAAGGAAGTCATTGACCAAACAATAGTAATAACAGGTTGAAGTTAAGTCTAGATTATTTTCCTCGTGGGAACGATCCCAACCTCACTATTTGGGTTATTTACCTGATACGACCGCTTTACTTCTTATTTGAGATGTAAGTTTGAGCGTATCAAATTTTGGCGCCGCTGCCGGGGAATCTAGCTTTTAGATTAACTTGAACTTATTACTATAGTTTAGTTGATATTTTCTTGATTTTACTTTGTTTTATTGTTTTTAATCTCTTCTCAGAACTATCCTCCTTGTATGCCAAATACACGAAGAGGAAGAGAACCCTTGTTTCCCTACGATCACAAGTTAGAGCGTACACTGTGCAATATGAATCGAAACTATAAATGATGAGAATTCGAACCTGAACATCCTAGCTCCGGTGGATGTTCATGGTCAGATGTTACCCGATGCTCCGGGTGAACATCAACAGAGGGGACAAAATCCCATTCCACGGCCCCAAGCATACTACAGAGGGTATGATGACATAGCAGACTCGGATGGGCCACTTGTTTTGCCCCCTCTACCCACAGGCCACACCTTTGTGGTAACTAGTAGCCTGATGCAAATGCTCACTGCCAGAGGTTTGTTTTCAGGGCTACCTTCTGAGGATCCACATGCCCATATAGCTAAGGTAAGGGCAGTGTGTAAGAGTTGTGTGGGGAGGCCTGATTTAGATCTAGATGTAATAGGTCTCAGAGTGTTTCCTCTCTCACTGACGGGAGAGGCTGCTATATGGTTCACTGAGCTCCCATAAAACTCAATCTTCACTTGGAACCAATTAAGAGATGTCTTCTTAGCACGCTACTATCCGGTCTCCAAGAAACTAAACCACAAATACAGAGTGAACAACTTTGTGGCACTACCATGAGAGTCAGTTAGTAGTTCTTGGGATGGATTCACCTCATTCTTGAGAAGTGTTCCAAATCAACGTATAGATGATGAGTCACTGAAGGAATACTTCTATCGGGGACAGGATGATAACAATAAAGCGGTGTTGGACACTATAGCAGGTGGATCTTATGGAGAATGCCCTTATGCTGAGATCGCTGAAAAATTAGAGAAAATCTCCCGAAATAACAAAGCTTGGAGTACTAGGAAGTCGGATACAGGGAGAAACACCTTCGCAGTGCAGTCCACTCACAACCCATCCACAGATGAGATTCATGAAGAAATGGCTCAGATGAGAACTGAGCTTGGGTTGGTACTAAAACATGTCACTGGGGGTGTAGAAAAGATAAATGCAGTCAACTACTTGGCTAAACCACCACCTTCTAATGATGAATGCTATTATTCAGAGGACACTTATGCAGTAAATGAGCAGATGGGGGGTTTTCGACCAAGCGCCCAAGGCTCAAATAAGGATAATTGGCGCCAAGGTCAAGGGAACCAAGGTCCGAACTATGGTAACTACAATCGTGAGGGTCATTATGTCCGTGATGGAAACTACAACCGCGACAACAACTTTAACAGGAGTAACTATGCTAATAAAAACGATAGGAATGGGCCCTATGTCCGTCCTCAAAATCGTGAAGTTACTCCTAGGGATGGTGGAGATAGTATGGCGCGAGTTGAGGATATTTTGCACAAAATGATGAGGAGGTTCAATGCTAGTGATGAGCACATTAAAGAGTTAAGGTGTGATTTAGCTAGTATTGGGCAAAAAGTTGATACACATGCAATTTCGATTAAACAGATCGAATTGCAAGTGGCCCAATTATCTGCGACAGTGAACACACGGCAACCAGGCACTCTTCCTAGCAACACTGTCCAAAATCCAAAGAATGATGCGCACTGTATGACAATCACTACTAGGGGTGGTAAGCAAATCATTGACCCACCTATGCCATCTACTGAGGAAAATGTGAAAAAGGATAATGATGATGTGGAGAAGGGTAGTGGTGAAGCATAGGAAAGTAATGGAAAAGATGCAGAAGTACCTATGAAGGTAATCCCCATGCCTAGGCCACCACCACCTTTCCCTTAGAGATTAGTGAAAAAGACCGAGGATGGTAAATACCGACGCTTCATAAAAATGTTGAAGCAGCTCTCTATCAATGTCCATTTGGTAGAAGCTCTAGAACAAATGCCCCGTTATGCCAAATTTATGAAAGATCTGGTCACCAAGAAAAGATCGGTCACTTTTGAGGATGATGATAGATTGCAGCATTGTAGTGCTATTGCTACAAGATCCCTAGTACAAAAGAAAGAAGATCCGGGTGCGTTCACTATTCCTTGTACAGTTGGGTCATTACATTTTGCGAAAGCATTATGTGATCTGGGGGCAAGCATAAATCTCATGCCCCTCTAAATTTACAAGAAGTTGGGTTTGAGGGATCCAAAAACCACTGCGATGCGGCTACTGATGGCCGATCGGATAGTGAAAAGGCCTATAGGGATACTCTATAATGTGCTAGTAAAAGTGGAGTCATTCATCTTTCCGGCTGATTTTGTTATCCTTGATTGTGAGGTCGATTTTGAAGTGCCTATTATTCTTGGGAGGCCATTCCTTGCTACAGGTAGAGCCTTAGTTGATATGGAGAAGGGACAGATGACATTTCAGTTGAATAATAAAGAAGCGACCTTCAACATTTGTAGGACCATGAGGCAGAGTGGTGAGCTCCAATCGGTATCTGCCATATCCCACAAAGAAAAGATGAAGAAGGAGACTGAACAGAAAAATGCAAAACAAGAGTTTATGGTTGGGGATTTGGTGCTTGTAGACAGTTCTGGGGTGCCTTTTCTTCCGGGCAAGCTCAAGTCCAAATGCACTGGCCAGTACTTTATTATCCAAGTATTCCCTCATGGAGCAGTTGAGTTAAAAGCCAAGGAGAGATGCGGTTTAAGAGGAATAGAGATAGAATAAATCTCTATTTTGGGCATAAAGCATCAGGGAATGAAGCTATAGAGGCATACCATCTTGATTAAGTCTGAGTAATCAAGTGTTCCCAATCGTGTCGCGACATTAAATCAGGCGCTTGTTGGGAGGAAACCA
Source organism: Solanum habrochaites (assembly GCA_027704765.1). Lineage (NCBI taxonomy): Eukaryota > Viridiplantae > Streptophyta > Magnoliopsida > Solanales > Solanaceae > Solanum > Solanum habrochaites. Next base: position 9,431,785 of record JAKWJA010002498.1, on the reverse strand, counting down.
AATACTTATCGTCTTTTTAGTAATGGTAGCATTTTTCTACTAATGGGTTTTAAATTTGCAGGCACATCACCAGGAAATTCTGTAGAAAATTACTCTGCAGCAGTCAATGACGGACATATTGACGGACCGTTGCGCCTGCGACGGACCATCGTATGCATCCGTCGTACCAGGTACATTTTTCTGTTATTTTGAAACTAGGGCACACACGACGGAACCAACAACGGGTTGTCACAACTGTGACGGACCGTCATTGGGGAACCATCGCGTGATTAATGAGGTATACCCGACCCGACCCGGCTGGACCCTTTTTCAAAATCAGACCGTTTAAACACCCCAACCCCTCATTTCACCCCTATTAGTTCATTATTTCTCCCATTACTCTTTCCTTCTCAACTTCCACAATCTATTCCTCTATCAACCATCGATCATTGCCCTCTCACAATTCTCCAAAGCCCTAAAGTGTTATCTACTAGTGGAAACTGCTGTTGTGAGTGTCTATCTTGCCACCGAGTACTTGTGCATTTGTTTTTCTCCATTTCTAAGGTATGTGTCTCTAAATTTATACTCATTTATCTTGCCTTTTTGTTTACTAGTTAGTATTATGCTTAGTTCCACTTCGTATGTTGTTTACTTTAGATGATTCTGTCTAACCTAGGTTACAAATGTTCGAAATTGCCATGTTTACCAACCTAGACATAGGTGCTTTTGCATTGCTAGTTTCCTAGGTAGTTGGGTTAGACACATGTAGGTCCAAGACACTAGAAATTTGATGTGGGTTCATCAGGGATGCTTAGGGTACCCTCAGTTCCGTCACTGTTATTCAGAATGAGACCCCGACGACGGACCGTTGTACTCACGAGGGATCTTCGTAGAGTCTGTTGCAAAAACCCTAGCACCCCTGTCCCAACGGACACATGTGACGGATCTTCGTACTCACGACGGTCCGTCCTGCACAACCGTCATGCTAGTCAGAGACCCTGTTTCTAAGGGTCTCTCTTTTTTTCCCAAGTGTTCCCCAACGGACACATGTGATGGACCGTTGTCCTGCACAACCGTTCTGGTTGTCAGAGACCCTGTTTCTAAGGGTCTCTCATTTTTTTCCAAGTTTCCTTCAACGGACACATGTGACGGACCATCGTACCCACGACGGTCCGTCCTGCATGACCGTCATGACGGTCAGAGACCCCTTTCCTAAGGGTCTCCATTTTTTTTCTCAAGTGTCCTACGACGGAGATCTACGACGGACCTTCGTACCTGTGACGGTCCGTCCTGCACATACCGTCATGCTAGTCAGAGATTCTCCTTCAGGGTTCTCTATATATACATAGTCTAAGTAAAATACGACGGTCCGTCATAGTCGTGATGAACCGTCACCAGGACCGTCGTGTGTCACTGTTTCTACAGCAATGCCAATACTATTTTCAATGTTTTATTTCGTATGGTTTCGCTTGTCTTGTTTGCCACTACTCGTACTAATATTGATCCTTTGCAGGTACTATCTACTATGGCACCCAAGCAAGACAGAATCTACGCACGCGGGCGATCAAAGTCTGTCGCCCCGTCTGCATGCATGATCATCGGCTCTGATGATGAGCGGGACCCTGAGTATGTGCCCCCAGGCACTTCCACACCTTCCCGTGCTGCACGTGCTCCCAGAGACACACCCAAAAAGGTGGCGTCCGACGTAGTCGCTGCCTCCCAATCTGATGAGGAGTGCACACTGACCGGCACACCCTCTGGGTCAGCCACAAATGAGGAAGGAGCGCCTGGATCCTTAGGAGTATCATGGTCCGAGGAAGCCTCTGGCTCTACTGAGGTTCCGCACCCGCCACTGCTGCAGCGTCGGCCTCGTCTGATGAGGCTAACAGTTCAAACTCTACATCCGGCTCAGGTCCCCACTCCAGCCACTGACCATCCCAACCGGTGGTGTGTCGACGGGCAGTTTCAAGTCTACTCCGACGCCAAGTTCCTGACTGATAAAGGAGTGATGACTCGAACACTCACTTTGGAGCGGCGGGTACTTATAGGGAGCCTCCCGACGATGCCAGAGATCCACAACCTCTTCACCAGGCATTGCTTAGAGTGGACAGCACGTCCGTTGGGATGATACAACGAATAAATGGTCCGAGAGTTCTATGCATCCTACGTAGCTACTCTCCGATCACAGATCGATAGGTGGGCTGCCCCCGCTAAACAGGCCCCACTAGAGCAGGTCCTAGTCCGGGGTGTGCAGGTTGACATTTCCCTGCCAGCCATCCGCCGGTTTCTATACGGTGAGAGTGTTGATGCTACTCGGACCCCCCTCACTGCCGAGTTTGACTACCGCTGGCAGATAGTTAAGGTGGCCAGTTCTTGCGCGAGCCATCACTGAGAGGACCACCAAGAGGTGGATGGCCCTGCACCTGTCAGTAGATGGAGAGGGTGCCGATTGGGTGACTGAGCCGAAGGGGCCCATCAAGAAGGCCAACCTCACGTTCACAGCAAAGTTCTTGTGGCTGCTTGTCCGTCACTGCCTTTCCCCCACAGCAGCTGATAACATCGTTACCTGGGATCGAGCAGTGTTGATGGCGGCGATGATAGCCGGATTATAGGTGGACTTCGCATGGCTTCTCCAGGCAGTCATGCACGAGAGGTCATTCAAGGTCACTACTACCTACCCTTTCCCGTGCTTGATCTTTGCCCTTTGCAGGTCCGCAGGTGTGCCCATATGGCACGTAGATCAGCTTAAGACCCCGCAGGGCACTGTAGAGGTCTGCCTCATCAAAGACGAGGCCAATGAGTTGGCTCCATGCAGAGGGGCCCGTCCAGAGCTTCCCTCACTTGCTGATGATATTGCTGATACGGTAGCCCAGACCCGCACAACTACACAGGCGTCCACTGACACTACCCCGGTCGAGTCTATCCCGGGTAGAAGCACAGCCCCGAGCTCCTCTCGCATAGCCCCTCTACCGGCACTGGTCCCACTTGCAAGGGTCCATAAAGTAGAGGCACAAATGGCTACTCTTCTGCATCATATCCAGCCGTGGATGCAGAATTTGATTACTAAGTCCGAAGAGCGCCTAGAGAAGAAAATGATGCAGTTTACAGAGCGGAAGATCGCTGAGGTTAACCAGTGCCTGGAAACCTTTGAGTTGAGAGTGCTAGCCCGACCAGCCCCTTCAGTAGATGTGTCGATTCTTCAGGCTGCAATCGACAGTCTTCGTGCAGACATCGACACGATCTTAGAGGCTAAGGTGCCAGAGTCTGAGGCCCCTTCTGTCGAGCCTGCCGAGGACACCGTGTTGGCGGCCCTTTTTGCTACTTCTGACATTCCACCACCTCCCCCTTGAGAGAGTTCTGAGAGGCGTAGGGGTCGAGCAGAGGATGAGGCGCACCGAATGAGAGCATCTGAGTTAGCGGCTGGGGCGTCTAGTTCCCGCACTGCGGAGTTAGCAGAAGGAACTACTGATGGTGCGGTTGTTGCTGAGGACACCACTGAGGGTGTCCAGATTGCAGAGGACGTGGGTTGCGGGGAACCGGACCCACAATCTTGCTGATCAACGGCGCTTTGCGCCACGTGTTTGCTTCACCTACCACTCTAGTATTTACATTTTCATGCATTGGGGACAATTGCATGTTTTTTTTGTTGGGGGTGGGGTAAATGACTAGTGAGTGTTAGGGTGAAGTCTGAGTAGCCCAATTAACTATTCTCTTGTGGTGTTTCTTGCCTGTGTTCTTTTTCCCTAAAAGACTGATTACTTTTTCTGTTGAAGCGGCATGTTTATATCTTTTGTACATAGTTTAGTTCTGGAGCATGATGACTAAAATGATATACTGATAAACTGGAAAATAATGCATGACTAGGCATAGTAACTGATAATTGTGTGGCTCTAAGCATGAAATAGAGTTACATCATTGCATTACCCTAAGTCTTAAATTCGAACTAGGTGTCTGATAATCTGGTATAGTGATGAGATGTCAAGTGAGTGTGAGGAAATTTGAATAGTCCACTATTGGTACTGAGCTAGAACTTGCCTGGTTAGTCCTGCTAAAAGTAAGCTATAATAGACAATTAGGAAACGATCATAGGCCCTTATTCAATATAGCCCATTTCTAGCCTAAATAAAAGAAACCAAATGAAATTTATCCTTCTTTGATCCAAATAATCTGAGCTTAAAATTAGACCTTTCTTTTTCACCCCAACTGATCTTTCTGGGAACAATGTGTTGGCCCTGGTCCCTTCTTGGACATGTGCACCTTAGCTTATGCCAAAAGCATAAGTTGAGGGTGGCTAATGCATAAACAACCTTCATTATGGCCCTGACCCAACTTTGGGTATTGTGTACCTTGACTCATGGCAAAGCCATGAGTTGAGGGTGGCTTTGCCATGAGTTGAGGGTGGCTACTATGTGGAATGCTCTAGAAAGTGGGGTTGAAAGAACAAAGAGAGAGAAAGAACAAAATTAAAGTGACTCAAGAATTAGATGAAAAGAAAAGTAAAGAAAAAGAAAAATAAACAAGAAATACAAGCAAGAAAAGAAGAGAGTCACTTACACAAATGAAGAAAGAAGAGAAAATAGCAAGGTGAAAGAATATGAGAAACTGGGCGAGATAAAATGAGAGACAGTGGAAGGTTTAGCCGATATGTCAAGGAGGGCAAAAAGTCACTAAAGTATACCAAAATATACCTTACCTGACCCCGAGCCTATGTTACTAGCTAAAAAAAGTCCTATCGTGATCCTAAGGGTTGTATAGCGAACTTAAGGCAGTGAAAATAAGGGCAAGCTTATGGCAAAAGGTATGAATGAGTGTGACTTTGTTCTGAGAGTGAGTGTTGAAAAGTAATCCTTATACTCAAACTGAAATCATTGTGTGAAAAAGGAGGATTTTAATTTAAAGTGAGGACGCTAGTTGCAATACCAGAATTGTTAGCACCTCGGTGAGAAATTGAAGAGGATAGGTGTTAGTGCATGGTGAGTCTGTGTCATGTTCTGATCCCACAAAATTCAAGCCTAATAGTGATAACATGCATAGATTTGATGAGATTAATCGGGATTGATAGCCAAATGATTGCAAAGGATAAAACATGGATACTATTGTACAAAGATTGTGTAGTGAGTCATAGTGCGTCGCTTGAGGACAAACAACGAATTTAAGTTGGGGGTGTTGATATACCGTGATTTCACGGTATTATTAATACTTTTTCCTTAAGTTTAGTGTGTCCAAAAGCCTTTTGTGCTAATTTTTATATAAGTTTCTTTTTGTTTCGCAGGAAATCTGTCCAAAGCTGAATGCGGAGATTTTGAGCGAAGAAATGCAGAAGAGACCACCTACGGAGCTTGTGACGATCCGTCGTGCTTGTGACGGTCCGTAGGTGGCAGCGTAGTGCTGCTGCTGAAGGAAGATGGGGAAGTTTGAACAAGTGTGGGATTACGAAGCTTGTGACGGTCCGTCGTGGCTATGAGGGTCCATCCTGTAGGTTCGTCGTGAAGTTCAGAGAAGTGATCCCAGTACCCAGATTCCAAGAGTTTAAGTGTTTTAGAACGAAGACCCTCGACGGGCCGTTGTTCCTATGACGGTCCGTCATACTTGACGTCGAGGGGAATGAAGAGAGCAGCAGAAGAAATTGCACAAGTATGGGACGACGGAGCCCATGACGGTCCGTCGTGACCACGACGGTCCGTCGACCCAGCCGCGTTTTGGCAGATTTCCAGCAATTAGAATCCTTGTTTAATTAGGTTTTTGTTTTTTTATAAATAGTTCAAAAAACCTCGTTTTTGAGGTTAGACACCAGATAGTTAGACACCAGATAGTTAGACTCTATGAGATTAGACATCAGATTTTTAGACTTTGTGTATTAGTGTTGGATTTTGAGATTCTTGTAAGTGATTTTTGGATATTAATCAAGCAGACTTTTGGATTTTAATCTTTCTCATTGAAGTAAGTACATGAATTCTTATCTACTATCTTTGAATATCGTGTTTATGGTTATGAGTAACTAAACTCCATAACTAGGGTTGTGGGAACCATAGGCAAATAATGAGATAAACCTTAACTAAAATAACAATTCTAGAATAGTGTCTTGCATGTATTAATAATTCTTTCGCTTAGAATTCTTTTTAACGGATGGCCAACGTTAGAACTCGCCTTAATGCTACTTGCCGGACCAAGGAGGTAGATAATAGGAAAAGAATTATTAACATAGATTTAGTGTATATTATCTAATAGGCTAGTATTGATTGGTACGAGGTAATAACTTAGTCAAATATCGAATACGATGCTTAATATGAGGTAAGGATGAGGGTTAGGATAGCAACACACATAGCCGGACCAAGGTGCGGAGTGATATTTTCTGGATGCGGGACCAAGGATTTAGAAATACATAACTTATCACTTTGCATGCAAGATACTAGGAAAGAATTGTTATAGTTAGAATTATCAAGTTATGAACCTGTGGGGAACACAGAAACCCTAGTTACTTTGATTAATTGATCCCAACATTCAAAGCTGTTAAGTGTCTCTTTCAAGTTTGTTATTTATCACTTATTTAGAGATAGAAAACCCCTTTTTATGTTTTTACTTTCCAAGGAAGTCATTGACCAAACAATAGTAATAACAGGTTGAAGTTAAGTCTAGACTATTTTCCTTGTAGGAACGATCCCAACCTCACTAGTTGGGTTATTTACTTGACACGACCGCTTTACTTCTTATTTGAGAAGTAAGTTTGAGCGTATCAATCAAAATATAAAATAAATCCACCGAAACCTTCTGATAATGTCAAGATCGGGGTTGAAGTGAGCCAAGTCTTCAGATCTTGATAAGTCTTTTCACAAGCCTTACACCATTGAATTTTTACCTTCTTCTCAATCAAAGTAATCAAAGGCAAAGAAACAGAGGAAAACCCTTCCACTAACCTTCTATAGTAACCATCCAAATTTAAGAAACTTCGAATATCAGAAGGAGAAAGAGGTATAAGCCATTTCTTAACTACGTTATTCATCTAAGGACCAACTTAAATACCTTCTCCTGAAATAATATGACTAAGGAATGCAACCAACGTTAGCCAAAACTCACACTTGCTAAAATTAGCAATCAAATGACCATCCTTGAGAACTTGCAAGATAATTCTCAAATGATCGACATGATTATCCTTAGTTTGAGAATAAATCAAGATTTCATCAATGAATACGATCACAAACACATCTAAGTATTGCTTGAACATCTTGATCATCAAATCCTTAAAATATGCAAGAGCATTCATTAGTCTGAATGACATAACTAAGAATTTATAGTGACCATATCAAGTTTGAAAATACTTCTTCGGAATGTCAAACTTCCTCACATCAACTGATGAAAGCCTAATCAAATATCAATCTTGGAAAAAAGCTCGCACCCTAAAGTTGATTGAACAAGAAATCAATTTCAGGGATGGATATTCATTCTTTATCGTGATCTTGTTTAGTTTCCAATAATCAATGCACATTCTAAGGGAACCATCTTTATTTTGAATAACCAAAATTTGAGAACCCTATGGTGAAATACTCGGTCTAATGAAACCATTATCGAAGATATCCTTTAAATGATCCTTCAATTCTTTTAGTTCTACCATATCCATTTTATAAGAAGGAATAGAGATAGGGTGGGTATCTGAAAAAAGGTCAATTCTAAACTTGATTTCTCTTATAGGAGGAACACGAGGAAGATTATCTAGGAACACTTTAGAAAACTTATTAATAAAATGAAGTAACTCAAGAGAGGGGCTTTAGAATTCATACCCCTAGCTAATAGTAGATGATAATTACAACCCTTAGAAATCATCTTTCTAGCCTTAAAGGCACGAGATAAGCTAATCTGTAGGAGTGGAAATACTTCTCTTCCACTATATGTATGGTTCATTCTAAGACTGAAACTTAACCACTCAGGTTCTACACTCAATAGAGGCTTAACAAGCATGAATTAAATTTATGTTAAGAAAAACATCATAACTAATCATGTCTAACTCTACAAGATCAACTCGGTGGTTTTCTCAAAAATATAAACTAGGAAATTTCTAATAGACCCGTTTAAGGATAATAGAATCATCAAAAAGAGTAGAGCCTGAGAAAGGTTTGAATAATAGTTTTAAACAGACATCAAACTTTATAGCAACATTATAAGTCTGAAAATACAATGTATCCCCTACATCAAGAAATTCATGAACATCAAACTATATGATTCGTAACATACAAGTGACCATAAAACATGTTGTGGCGCTATCTTCCACCAGAACTAGATTAACCACCATGTTGAGTAGTGCGACTTGAAGAAGTCAAGTGAGTCTTTTATCGAATCACTCTATATTTACTGGGAGCTATTAGACAATCCATTATTTTTTGAATAATCTTACCACATGCAAATAAACCCTCGGTATCGGCTAAAAACTTCCCCATGTGAATCTTACCACATCTTGGTATGTTGGAAAAGTTTATCCACTAAAGGCATTCCCTAAATGCTTAGGTTTAGAAACCCTATCCTTGATGAACATAGCCACAATAGCACTAACTGAAGATGAATTCGACCTAAATATTATTCTCGAAACTGGAATGACCACCATCACCAGATATCTGATATAATAGTCAACACTATCAGTTTAAGCTAATTTAGTCTCACTAGTATTCTTCTTAAGTTTTTTCATTTTTTTTATCTTGAGTCATCAATCATGATATGTACATCTCCTTAATAAACATTTTTGTTCAACACTCTTTGGAAACCATTTTGGAAACACCAAAAAAAAAAACTCTCATGCGAAATCTAGAATCGATAACCATTATCGAACAATTGAGTGAACTTTATAGCATAGTACTTCATGATCATATTCCCTTTACTCAATCTAAAAAAATTCTTGCACTTTGTCCTCCCTCATTTCTACGAAAAAGAATCGATCAAGAAACACTCAATTGAAATTTTCCCAATCTAAAGGGCCCCATATCAATAGCTCCTTCATCATTCCATTGAGAAAATCATACTTAAGCAACCCCTTTCAAGATTGTAAGGGGTAAAGTCCACCTTTTCAACCAGAGTGTCACCTATAATGTCCATAATCATTTAAATTTCTTGAATGAACTCTTTTGGATTCTTTTTCATTTTTAAACCATGGAATTTTAGAGGATTTATCCTTGTGAAATCTGGAAGCCTTAGCACTAAAATACCCATATTTGGGCTTACAAGAGCTACAACCTATACATTAGTTTGAACAATCATGGTTTGGACCAACACTTGAAAAACATACCTAAACACAATGAGTGACTTGCTAGACAAAAAGGTCAACTAGAGCTTGTGGAGCTTTTAGTTCCACATTCATGTTCCTTCTCACTAGGCTCTTCTTGAAGCATCATTCCAAAAACGCATAGAACATGAAATTTGAGGAAATCTTATATAGTGAAAACTCTATCACACGACTTCAGAGTAACGAAAGAAGTGAAGTTTATTAAGTGTCTCGTATTTTCCTATTCATAAATATGGCATGCTTCACACTCATAAAACAGACTCTACTAAGCACGACTTATAAGACACCCTAAGAAACTTGAACCTTATGTTGTGAATACTAAGTTTTTCACGACCCATGACTACCCTATCAAGTCCTAAAAAATGAGTTTACGTGTCTAGAGCCTCACTTGTGCCTAAAAAGATTAATAATATGTTAATTAAGTGATTTAAAGTGTTCTTTATTTATTTGAAGTTGATTGAAGGTCAAACGTCCAAGAACGTCCAAGACGTTCTAAAGTTAGCCTTTAGATGTGCTAGTGTGTTCTAGTGTGTCTTGGTATGTTTTATGTATATTTTGGTCCTCATATTGATAGATAGGATACTAACATGTATATGATTGTATTTAGGGTCGAAACGTCCGGGCACGACAACCGAATGACCGCCCTAGGGGTCTTTGAGGAGGACCCAACCTTGGACCAACAAGCTGCCCAAGGCAGCAAGACGTTGTTCCTTGATAAAATAGATCCGCGTCGAGGAATAACATCTCCCATGACCAAAATTTTCTACGCTTTGCGTACACAACGTGGACTCTACTGCCTCAAGAATTAATTCCAAAAATCATGTGGGAACAGCTCCGCGTCGCGGACTTGTTCCCCGATGAAGATTTCGAAAATGAAAGTTAAGTTTGACATGCTTAAAGTCTAAATAAAGATAGAGGTGTCTTGGTTAATTTGAGATGCCGTTATAGACTGTTTCTAAGATATATTTTAAATCCATTACCAATTAAAAACACCAACAACCAATAAGAAAATCAAAAATCTCAAAAGCTCTCTTCTCTTCCAAATTCTCTCACACCTCCATTGGAGGAAAGCTCAACCTCAAGCTATAAGATGAATCTTTGAACGATTGCTTCTCCAATTTCATGGGTATTCAATCAATAAGGTTTAGTGATCCTTCATCATTAGTTATTAATTTATCTAAGGAGTTTCTCCAAAGGTTTTCAAAGAAGATTTCATGATGAAAATTACAATTTTTCAATCTAGCCATTGGTTCTTTCTCAAATGGATTTCAAAAGCATTTTATGATAAATTTATGATTATTTCAATCCATTTTCATGATGAACCCATGATCCTCCTAATTTCTCAAATTGGCCTAAGTGTGGGTCTTGTGATCTTGATGATTGGATTATGTTTAGATTGTAATGAACTGGTTAATTCTATGTTCCTTTATGTCAATTGATTATGAATTTTTGGGAATTGATCAAGATGATCATTAGGTTGAAGATTTTATAAGTTGACCTATTTCTTCTAATTAGCTTAAAATGTACATTAAATTTTGATGATTGGTATGGTCCACTTATGGTAGCGTTGTTTACATTTTTGTACATGTTTATGTGTTATGATCATGGACTTGAAGGAATTAGATGCAAGATGAATTGATATGATGAATTCCATGTTTAGGAAGTTTAAGGATTTAGCCTTGATTCTAATATCATGTTTTAAGTTCATTGATATTATGTGGAGTATGTGAATAGTGTTCAAAACTAGTTGCATGATATAAGTGTGTGGATGATGTTAACTATATGTGATGATCATGTCAGAGTTGGATGTGGTCTAGATGGATAATGATGATGAATATCCTTGTAGCATGACCAATCTATACGAACCATACATGAATGTGTGAGCAAAGTATGTTAGAAGTCTTCTATCCTAATGATTGAATATGTTCTTGTCTCCTATGATGTAATGTGAGTTTGTGTAGTTATAGTCCTTATTACTCTATATGTGTGTATGACATGAGACTTGAGGAATGTTGTACATGTGTTGTGATCTTTAGAGGATAACCTTCTCAAGTTTATGTTATATAAATTATGTGATCATGTTGACCAATACACACACAAACACTTCATGCATGACTATGAATAGGGTAGATTAACGATGATTAAGAAAAGGATAGTTCTTCTATGCATCATTACCTATTTCTATGCATGTGAAGTATATGATTAATGAAGTTATGAACATGTGTGATTATATTATCCTATCCTAACACATTTTGTATCCATCATTTAATTATGTGCATTACTTGAGGTTGGCCTCATTCTTTCTTTTGGAACTTTAACCTTCATTGACATAGATCATGTGAGCATCATGAAATCCATTGTTTCACCACACACCGAAAAGAGGTGGAATCACCGGCTAAAGTGAACAAAAATATGCTAGCGTATATAGGGAATTGAGCCTTGCTAGAACCCTATATTGGAAGTATAGGTTCAAATACTAGGAGATATAAGAAGAACCATACCCGTCTAGATGGACAGTCTCATCTCATGAGAATTACAGTAGCCTCTGCCTTCCCGAAAGAAGGAATCACGACGCATAACTCAAGAAACTTCTAATATCAGTTGGAGATGTGGGTCTAAGACAACTCAAAACTACTTACATATTTGGGTGTCATCTCTAATTTCCTCTCCAGATACTATGTTTCCTAAGAACCACAGATTCAATCCAAACTCACAGTTAGAGAACTTGACATACATCTCTTTATCCTTCAAAGTCTCATGAACTATTCTGAGCCAGATAATGATGACTTTAGTTTGTAAGTAATTCTATTTTAGTGATGGACACAAGTTTGTTGAACTTTCTAGTGTTGTTGTGATGTTGTCTTGACAAATTATTTCATATTTTTTTAGATTTTTCTTATAGTGGGACTGAATCTAGTATAATTGATATATATTTGCAGCTTGTAAGTTCAACTATCAACTAGTGATGTGTGGTAACGAGTAAGTAAAGAACTTATTTACATAACTTACTTGATAGTTTTATATATTCTATTATGAAATGTAGATAATTTGTCTAAACAAGTGTTTTTCTCGCAGGTCCATCAATGTTTTATTATTTTCTTGGTTGCTATGTGCTAGAACTTGGAATCTATTGCAATGGAGGTTGCAAGTTGCAACGATGTTTTGTTGGTTTTCTAAATATCTTTGTTGCTGGAAGTTGCAATGAGCCAGATAATGATAACTTCTTCAATGATTTTAATTACTTAAAATGATTTCTAAGAACCTATAAACCATCAAAGAACACAACTCATAACCTTGAATCCATAATCTAATTCAAGGAAAGTAAAGATCAAAGTCTAAAAACTTTAGAGTCAAGTATAAAGATAAGAAGTAACACAAAGAAAAGTTTTTAAAGTCTTTCAAGAGTCTTTATTAAATGTTTTTAATTCATTTTAAGACGCAAGTTTCAAGTTAAACTGAAAAGACAAAGTTGAAGTATTTTCTTCACAGATATAAGTGAACTTAGTATTCCCTAAGAATTAATTAAGACTCAAGTTTTCAAGTTAAGCGAAGAATAGAGAGTTCAGTTCATTTCTCAAAAGTTATAAGGGGACTAAGTACTCCCAAAAAGTCTACAAGCCTACATACGCCATCTTTACATCATCTAGGTTAATTTTAGCGGAAAATTTTGAACTTTTTGTTTACTTAGACTTTATAGTGAGAAACATTGAACTCGTATAAGAATATGTAGTTAGAATCTTTACTACGATTCCAAGGACCGATTGTTTATGAAATACCATCACGATACGACTACTATAATAGTATGAATACTTACTTCATTAAATGTATGAAATGTGTTCCTTTTGTTATTAACACGATCTAAAAAAGAATGCAAATTTTCTTGGGCTAAACACAACAGATTTGGTAATGTTTTGCACTTATTCAAAATGTAGAAATGTGTGGGCTATTTCTGTATAATCTTATAGATAGGTTTGATGTGTTCTAGTGACAGATATAAAAAACTTTCATGGTTTGGTACTAGTGTTATATGGAAATGAATATGTAGATTGTCAATTCTGAATACTAACTACTTAAGGAGTGGTCAGTTATATCACATGTTCATCTAATGGGATTTAGTGTTGCATTTGAATTTGAGAAATCAACTAACTTTTTACTACCGATGCTTGGGTTAAGCATTATGTTTAAGAATAATTTTAGTGGTTGATATTTTGTAGGATCGTAGAGCATATAGGTTGGAAATTGTTTCTTGAGGATTTTAAATGAGGCCAGATGATTTTATCTTAAGCTTCAAAGGAGTGGGTTGTTAGTGGAAGGACAAGCTTATGAATAAAGAAAGTTTCAATTTAAGCATACATGGGTGAAGGAAATTATAGATTGCACTAAGAATGTGCGTATAAAATTGGGTTTGTCCCTTGAATTTGTTGGTAAAATGGAGTTTAAGGTGTCATGTAAAAGGAAAATATTCACTTCGAGGTGATGATAAGGGCTTGTTGAGCATGATGGTATACGAGTTAGTGATGGAATATTATTGAGATGTAACTACATTATACAAATTGTTGTATAACTAAATTTTGTATGATAAGAATGACTTGTAAGTATCTAAGGTTGTGATTTCCTATTATTTAGTGAGTAACGTGGTTGTATGAAAAGTTTTGAGAGATTTTCGGGTACCCCTTGAATAGAATTTAAAGGAGATAGAGTCATAATTAAAGAAGATAAAAATTGTGAAATGTGTAGCTTTCAGAAATAAGTGAGAGCAGGAATATTTTATTTGATTGCAAGGACTTAAAAAATATCTTAGAAGGGGTTGAAAATTGGGTTCAGGGACACATGGTTTTATCTATTTTGTTTTTTCTACAGTTATAGTGTCATAGGATCATTAGATTGGTTAAAAGCTATTCGATAAAACTTAAGAAATGAGTATACATAAGTTCAACTTGAGCGGGATGATAAGTTCTGTTGTATTGTTGAATTTAGTAAGGAGTATGGTTGAATTTTTGGTGAAGGATATGGTAAGTTTAATGGAGAGGTGATCAATGATAACCTAAGGTACAAAAATTCGTAAAAATCTTCAAAGTATAAGAAAATGTAGATAGATAAGGGTGTTGGATCATACAATTTGATTTATAATTTAAAATTTTCATTATAGGCCTGCATTCCTGGTGATATGTTTTGTCAAGGTATGAATTTGTAAGGCAATAAATGATTTATTGCATCAGGTATCGATCATTTGGAAGGACTTACATATGATTGGACTCGTAAATTTTGTTACTTTTTATTGTTCAAGAATATAAGAGAAGTCTTTCAAGAATATAAGAGAAGTCTTCCCTCAGAGTTTTGATTTGGAGTGTGCAGTAAAATGTCATGTATTGTAGGTAAAAAGGCTAAAGCGTGCTTGAGAAACAAGAGTATAATATATTGAAGGGTCCAAATAATTTGAGAAAACTGAAGGAATGAAACCTTTTGTATAAATCCTTGTGGTGTAGTCGAAGGTTGTATCGATTTTTTCCTATTATTTTAGATATGCGTACAAGATGTGAACCATTTCGGAATAGAATTACAAAGAGTTTATCATCAACTTTTTTAAAGATTGAGTTTTGCTTTAAGTAACAAATAATGAGGTATGTGATGGTTTAGAATGGTAGCCAAAAACATGGTATGTGGAAGTAGTGTGAAGTTGACTTTTGCTGTGATTTAATAGTTTCATCTCAATGGAAAGGTACTATCAAATTTTAAATATTATTATTAGTCATGTTTGGGACTCGTAATTGTCATGAAATGATTAAATAGAAAGGGAGATAGCCATAGTTTGAACATGTATTTTCTAAGAATATTGATACTAATAATGATTTGAGTGCAATATAGATGATGAATGTGGTTATGATGTTTTATAAGTATTAAGATTGTTGACTTTAGTGGATATGGGGTTTGATAAATCAAGTTTGTGTGCAATTATAATAGGGACCAAATTGGTGATTGTGGATAGCTAGAAAATCTAAGAGATAGAGTCAGATTTATGAAAATGTTTCATATAGGAACTATGGAAGGAGTATCTAGAGTTATTAGACCTTGGTTATCTACATTTATATGTGACCAACTACTTCATTTTAGGCATGATTTAGAGTATGATTCACTTTCTCCGTCCGTGTTTTTTTTTATTCTATGGATGAGCCCTATTAGAGGATTGAGTGTACCAATTCTGTGATTGTCCTCCTAGTAGGGTCACTTCCTTGGTTAAACTTGTTCATTTCAGTCATGGAAGATTTAATGTTGTTTGGGATAGTTGAAGCATACTAGTGATTCTACGCACAATAATTTGCTTATGAGAATTCATAGGAGAGCTACTCTGAATATTTATAGTTGTACGATATACTTAAGATTTATCTCATCATCGGTATCATGTTTTGGCTATATGTGATTGAATTTTACAACAATTGTGTCTAGTTTTGTGATTCTTAAGATTCGTCAATAATAGCTACTAATCAAACATATCGACAATGTTGGTAGAGGTTTTATTTGCTTGGGTGTATCACTTGATGGTGGGTACTTGATCATTTTCTCCTTTGTATAGGATGAATTCGGTTTTTGTTGAAGATTAATTGATGTCTAAATATCGTATTTTTATAGCTTAAGATCGATGAGATATTATGTTGTGAAGATGTAATTTCTAACATATCTCAGATGGTTTGTTCAGGTTCACTCTTGATTGTAACCAATCTTGATTCGGGATTTTAGCATGGTTAGGTTAGAAAACATTTGTCCTTATGGTTGTGTGAAGGTCTAGTTGTAGAATTTGTTAGTTCAAGAGTTCACTTGAGAATAGTTCTGTTGTTAGTCGAGCTTGCATAGAAAAATAATTCTCATCAAAGTATTGAGATGTCCCTATTTTAGGCATTTTATAGGAGGAGGTGTAGATCTGTAGTTGATTAGTTTGATAAATTCGAGATAAGACATTGAGTACAATTATTTTGAAGGAATCACTGATACATGCAGCGCCCTTTCTGACACTCACCTTCTTTTGATCGTTCGACGACGAACGATGGGTAAATTGGTATCTAATGTAACGATCCATTTTGTCATTTTTAGTATTAGAACTTTGTATTTCATAAAATACTTTCTGATAGATTCTAAATTTGGACTATTCATAACTTTACTTATACAATTAATGGGTTAATTTTAATAAAATATTTAGTTGGTGGTTAAAGAAAATAACATTATAATTTATAGTGGTTCACTTTCACACTTTTATAATTACTCATATATAACAAGTAGGGTAATAATAACCTGTAGAAGAAAGAATATAAAATATTAGCCGCTTGACCCTAATTTTTTCGGTGAAAATACGAGGATGACCCAATTTGCATTGGGTAAAAACCTTTAATCTCTCTTGAACATTGTTACTCATGGATATATAAGGTTATATTATTCTCATAAGTCTGCCTGAATCGTGATAACAAAGGGATACATATATTAATATTATATTATACTAGAATTAAATTTCAAGTATCTTCATGAGGAAGGTGATGATCCTCCTGATCCAACTATATTTCGACAATTAGTTGGGAGTTTAAATTACCTTACTGTTACTCCACTTGATATCTCTTTTGCACTTCCACAAGTTAGTCAATTTATGGAAGCTCCCCTGACCACTTGGTAGTTGTTCATCACATTATTCAGTGCATTCTAGGAACATTTACTCATGGATTGTTATTTCGAAGTGGTTCTCCTATTCGTCTTAATATTTTTAGTGATTCTGATTGTGCGAGATATCCTGATACTCGTTATTCAGTCTCAGGTTGGTTCATGTTTCTTGGAAAGTCATTGATAACTTGAAAGAGTAAAAAGAAAGATCGTGTGTAAAAATCTTCAACAGAGATTGAATATTTATCCATGTCTATTCCTTGCTCCCAGGTTGTAGGTTTCCTGGATTACTTAATGGGATTGGATTTCCTCGATCTGATTCTAGTCCTCTCAACCATGACTATACATGTGTTGTTCAGATTTCTATGAATATAACTTTTTATGAGAGGACCGACATTTTTATGAGAGGACCGAACACCTCAATGTGGATTTTCATTATAAACAAGAAACTGTAGATAAAGGAGTCATTATTCTTTCACAGTTTACCAGTGATCTTCAAATAGCTGATTCGTTTACAAAATCCATGGAACGGCAACACCATTAGTTTCTAGTAGGAAAATTTATGCTTCTTAATCCACCAACGTTAATTTATGAGGGATGTTAGCATGATGGACAACTAAATGATTGTATATATTAAAGTAATTATATTATTATATATATTAGCATGATCATATATATTTGTTGTAGAATCTAAGGAATAACTATTGTGATAGAACAATTTATTTTGAGGGGTAGCACCACATAATTAGAGGAATTCAATAGAAGATTTGTAGAGATAGAATAGTTGATCATTAGGGATAGGACTCGTGTATCTTTAGGTATGTGTAATCTTTATTTTCTCCAAAAGATTAAAGTTTGTTTGTTGTGAATAGGAGCTTTTGTTGTGTCTATGATGGCTAGATTTGAGCTTCTCCATATGACTGATGCAAACATAAAATTTCACCGGGATGCAGGGCTTAAATCTAGAGAAATGTATTAGTCTTCAAATGGTTTATTATTCCTTGGGAGATTGCAAAAAAAAACTGATTAAGTTAAATTTGTATGTGTTGAGGGTTTTCAATGTGTTAATGTGAAGTCTCTTGAACATCTGAATCTTGAGGGTTCCCAAAGATTAGAGAAATCCCCAGAAAACCTTGGAAGAATGAAGTCGAAGTTAGAGATAAAGTTGAAACGAATTGTCAAAAGGGAAATACCGTCATTTATTATTCAACACCGAGCTCATCTTACAAAGCTAGATTTTTCAGTCATGAAAAAACATGTAGCTCTTCAAAATGTTGGCTATGTAGAAAGAGTTAAAGGGAAATTGATTAAAGATGAAAAGAGAGGAACTTGAAATATTGAAAACATGAATAGTTTGGAACTTGAAAATTCCTCTTATGATTTAGTGAAAAGACATTTGTCCCTCATCGTGGTGGAAAAGAAGAATAGGAGTATTTAAATATTGAAACACTCATATTAATTGTTAAAAGGGTTTGAAAGAGGGACCCCCTCGCGCCATTGTCGTCGTCGCTCGCTCGGCTTGGCTTTGTCTTTAGAAAATGATCGAGAGATTACTTTTTGTACAACGTTTGTTTTTATTAATTAGTTAATTATTTATTTAACTAAACGAATTAAATTAAATGTCCTAAAAAATTTCAAATAATTAGTTAATTAACTGAAACATTTCAATTAATCAGTTAATTGACCGAACCGACTCGGATCCGCGCGTGAACAAATTTATTTTAATTGTTTCCTGTTTTATTTGAATTTTCTGCTGTTGGAAGTGGTTGATATGAAAGGGTCCAAATTTCAGGAACATCCGTGAACGTTTGAAAGATTTAAAATTTCATGAATTGTAGTGTCGACTCTGAAAGGGTTGCAAACTTTCAGAACCAGTTCCTCTTGTGTATATATAGACTAGGTAAATTACATGCGCTTCGCACGAGATTGAACTTTTTTGTTATGTTTACATATGATCATTTGCTAATATTCATATTTTCAATACATACATAACATTGTCAAGAACATTTTATCTTATGGCAACATTCCTCTGAAATCTTGAAGTGCTATTTTTTTTAATTTTAGTTTTTGTTATACAAAAATTACGAGTCATAGATATATTTTAAGTATGCCTAAGAAGTCTAAGAATATCTCCTTGTAAATAGTTGGTCAGGTGCAATAAAAAATTTTAAATTCAAAGAAGTTATAAAGATCAATATCAGAGGTTCCTAAAAAGACAAAAAAAAAAAGTGGAACAATAACAATCCCAAGTAAAGTTGAACACCACGTCCATATAAGATCACAAATAACTAAATTCAAATGGACGACGTTGTACTCTATTCGTATGATCCTCCATTAATCTCTTTTTTATTATTGTATGCCATATTTTGTTATAAACAATTTATGAGTCACATATAGATTTTAAGTATAAAAAAGAAGAGTAAGAAAATCTCCGTGAAAAATGTTTGTTAGATGTAATGAATTTTTTAAATATCAAGAAGTTATAAAGAACAACATCAGACGTTATTAAAAAAAGTGACTAGAAAACGTCAAATAACAAAACTCCTAAGTAAAGTAGAACATTACGTCCCTACAAGATCATAATTAACTAAATTAAAATGGACGACCTTGGAGTCATTTCTTTTGAACTTTTTCTCATGGGAATACAAATTGATGAGTATCCCTCGTAGGGGAGTCAACACCAGATGTAGTCAACACCTCCCAATGTCAAGTTCACTTGGTGCTAAACTAAGTTCCTTTTCAAAATGTCTAATATCCTTTATTAATCACCAAAGCTTATTGTAGGTCATAAGGTCTAACCCTTGTATAAACATCATAATCATCATCATAGCTCAATAAGAATTGCATGAGTATAATACTTTCATTACAATTCACATACGTGAGGTTAGCACATTAACATTCTCTTATCATAATAAGGCACATTGGTAAATCTTTCACCATCCTTATAACATTTACATCTTAAGCTAACACCTCAAAAACCATAGTTAAGACATTTCAATTAAACATCATACCATCCTATCAATCCTAATACAAGGAATAATCTAATACAACATCATGACTTAATCACAATTAACCATAATTTGAAGTAAAAGATAGTGATCATAAGACTAATCAAGTCTCATTCATAATTCATCATCAAAGTCTTACCATAACCATCAATTCAACCCAATTTGGGTATACATCATTGTAAGTCAATAACAAACATATTAAAAGGCTAGAAGAATCACTACATCACTATTCAATAGTAGATGAATGCTTAAGACAAGATACTTAGGTCAATTAGCAACATACTTCACAACCTAGATCATCTTCTCAAGAACTAGCATAAAAGGCTACAAATCACCCTAATTCATCCATTAATAGAGTAACAAAATCATATAGTAGTAATTCAACCAATAACCAAGTCAATTGAACCAATACAACCTAATTCATATCAAGATAAAAAACCTAGGGTTAAGGGTTAAGGGTAATCTTCTACAAACTATACCAAACCATCAAGATGTATCATAATTAGTTTAGAATAATTCTTAATATATTCACATTGTCCTAAGGAA
Organism: Solanum habrochaites; assembly: GCA_027704765.1. Lineage (NCBI taxonomy): Eukaryota > Viridiplantae > Streptophyta > Magnoliopsida > Solanales > Solanaceae > Solanum > Solanum habrochaites. The sequence goes on along the minus strand of JAKWJA010002498.1, from coordinate 9,411,346 downwards.
AACATAAAACAATCCAATCATAACATTAATTTCGAGATTGGGAATGACCCACATGAAAGCTCAACTTTTGAAAATACTTTGAAGGAACCCTTTGAGGAAAGAGGTCTCAAAGGTGAACTAGATACCATAACTTAATGTTTGATGAAGAATTGATGGTTTAATATTCGCTTTACATCCCCGAAAACCCTCCCCTATCTTGGTCTTCAATGGTATCTTCCTATAGAGAGAGAAAGAAAAGAGAAGGAAGAGAATTTGTTTTGTGAGTTGTGAGAGTTTTGTGTTAGTCTTAATTAGGTTAGGGCTTTATATAGGTTGTCAATCAAGATAATTAAACTTATCTAACCCCTAATTAAACTATTAACCAATCCAACTAATTAAATAACCAAAGTGAAAACGTGCAACAATTTACAGTGTCATAGACAACACCACGGTCGATGGATCGTGGGTCAATCGACGGACCTGCCCCCCTTCCGTGTTGTACATACTTATTCTTGGTCAGAAACTATGAACACAAGTCCCAACAACTACTTGGCTAAGTGTTGGTCGACGGATGGCATCGATGCCCCATCGATCCATACACGCCTAGTAATGCCCTCTCATGGGTGCACACTGCTCAGGTAGTGTTTGACTCCACTTGTAAGGGTCCTCCTCAAGGTCACTTTGTTGGTCCTGAGGAGTCGTACCCCAAAATTTTCGACCATGAATCAACTTAAACATATGTTAGAAAGCCTTCCTACAATTTTCATCTATTTCTGACTCCTAAAATCTAGTCAAATAAGCTAAGGAACTCTAGTACCTCCTTAAACTAGTTTTCGGACGTCCTAAACGTTCTTGAACGTTTGGTTTCTAGACATCCTAAATGACTTATATTCAGAAAAATAGACCTTAAAACAGTGTTTATACCTTATGAAACTTATGTTAAGATGTAGAGCACGTCTTGGATTTTTGAAGTTTTACAGTTCCCTTGTCCTCGAGGAATATCACTATGTTGCAATGCATGACACTAGTGGAGAGAAGACCACAATGATTAAATTTTGGACAACAAAGTTTTATATTATGGTGGTCGAATTCAACTGATGAAAAGTGCGATATTCGAGATGTAGATGTATTAGGCTAAAGTGTTCCTCCTACCGAAGAAAGTGGTCTAATTTCTCACAAGTATTTGTCATACTTTCTTATGGAAAGGGATTACTAAAAGAGCTTTGATGGATTAGTAAACCATATGTAGGCAAAAATCTTTTGGTGTCCTGGGTTTGTTAAACTACAACCTATGAAACAAGGAAGCGATATGTAAACTCTTGTGGGTTGTGGATGCAAAGAAAGAAAACTTATTGGTTCATCGGATTAACAACTTCTACATCAAGGACAGATCTCTGGATAAGGCAACAATTTCTAAACAAGAATGTTGGCTTCTTAGAAATATCCTTGAGGATTTAAAATGGTTAACGAATACGAATATGGTTGATGATCTACAAAAGTATTCATAACAAGGGGCCCTACGTATAAACTAAATGTACATGTTGTTTAAACCACGATTCCCAAAACTTCGTTAGAAGTTCGTCACACTTTCAAAAGGTATGTTGCCAAGATATCAACTTATATTATGGCTCAACGTCTATCAAAGACATTCAACAGTTCAAAGATTAAGAAAATGGAGTAGAATTGTTTCACTAGTTATGTAATGTGCAATACATTGTCAAAACAATTACGCAGTCATTTTCTTTTCGAGTGTGGATATTCTACAAGGGTATGGGTTTCACTCTCGACATAGATGAAAATTCATAGAGAAATAGGAAGCAGGGAAGATGAACTACAATGGATATGTAATAGAGCGCATAGAAGTGGACAAGTCGCAAGATTATTATGTTTGGTTATATTCAACAAGTGTCTATGACATTTGCAGTTAAATGTATTTAAGGAGATTCTCACAACAATGAACCTTCTGCCAAGAGATTGAATGAAATTTTCCTCCAATTCCATATTAGAGGACATTTCCTACCGAAGTGGCAACCAATTCTTGATCAATTAAATGCTTATCTGTGTCTAGAATAATTTATAATTATTTTGTATAGGTATATAGGTAATCTCTTGAGTAATAGTTCTGGAGTCCAAAACAAACTAGTGGTGTACATTTGCTATTTTGTTGAATAAAAGTTTCTACAGTTTGGCATAAAAAAATGAAACACCTTCAAAATAACAGATTCATCATATCTAGTCTTTTCCCTGGGTTCCATAATCCTTTCATGTGTAACAAATATGATTCCCATAAAATATGTATCGACTACCTTCAGTTGAACAACGTCACAATTAAGAATAAGTATATCATTCCATAATTGACAACATGTTGAACTAGCTTCAAGGTGCCACTAGCTTCCTTATGATTAATCTTATTTATAATATCATCAGTTGAAGGTTAAAGAGTGTGTCATTTCAAAGCCAGCTTTTAAAAATCCGTATGGTCTAATGTGACTTGATTGTGACACAAGACATTGTATATTGGGTCAACTTTTGGGAATTGTACTCTTTGTTAAAAATCTTTGTACTAGTGACTTCTAGGTCTTGGATATTAAATTTCTATAATATCCCTTATATAGATTGTGACTTTTTCGACAAGTTGTCACTCTTTCTGAAGGGTTTTGATTTTTCGATGAGTTGTGACTTTTTCAAAGAGTTGTGACTTCTTCGACGAGTTACGACTTTCCCAATAAGTTGCAACTTTTTGAAAAGGTCATGAATTTTTAGATAAAACACAAAAAAAGACTGTTCATACCCTTTGTTGAGTATATATAGAGGGGTTTCCTCTCATTTTTCAAACACAATTTTTTTGATCTTTTACTCTTCTTCTTCTTGCATTATAAAATAGAATTTTTTTTGCTTAATATATAAAATTGTGTGTAATGCTCCAATATGTGAAGTTAACATAACGTAGCCTAAATTCGTTTTTTAGTTAAAAATTTCTCTTGTGATATAGATATATGTTTCTAAATATCTTTTCTAAAATTTAAAGAAGTGTCACGTTTTTTTGCTCGAGACAAAAGAATGACTTTATTTATCAATGCTACTTATGTGATATAGACTCTCATTAAGTTTTGTTCAATATAGTTATTACTAGATAAACATTGCCCTTTTGGTTTTTTTATTTACGATTTCTCATATTTCATTTTAAGACTAAGAAAGGTTCATATGACTACTTATAACGCCAATTTATGTTTCTATTAGTTTAATTTTTATTATTTATTTCATAGTTAATTTTACAACATAAAAATTTTCATTAATGAATTTATATTTGGGTAGATATTTGTATTTAAATAAAATATGTCAAAAATGTATTATCAAGTTAGCAAGATCATCTAACTTCAAAATATATTATTTCAAAATTTTCAGAGTTTTTTTTCAAAACATCTCGTTAAATGACAAGAAAAATACAAAATAAATATTGTGTGTACAGTAATATTAGTGAAATACGACTTATGACATTATTGAACTTCATCAAGTTGAAATAAATATATACATTATTGAATTTAACTAATAAAATTTTGCATTGACCATCCTCATAGGCGATGCACCTACTTTGCATTCAAATTATTTCTTCTGGGCTTTAAAAGGTTGGGCCTTGGATGTTCATTTTTCCCTTATTTTTATTCAACTGAGACCAGATATAGGTGGTGTACTTTACCCAATAAAATGGTCAAATGAGTCTTATTAGGGGATGCACATACTTGTTCCTTTGGGTGGTCAATCAATAAGGCAAAGTAGGTGATGCACCTACTTGTCACCTACTAGCTTAGTGAATTCAAGCAAGCACCTCAATATTTTATTGCATTTATAGACCATAATAATTTTATCTTAACTCAAAACTTATAGACATTATGTAAATTTAAAATCCAAATTAAAAATCGACATCAACTTAATCGTCTCACATCAAAATCTATGTGCAGCTTACTTTAAATATATTATATTGTCATTAGTCGCATAGGAAAACGAGTTCATAACCATACTACAAGGAAATATATAACTGTCGTATAAATAGAACAGGTATACGTAGAATACATCATTACATCCTCCCCCTTATGATCATTTGTCCTCGACTGATGGTTGAAGTTGATAGTTTGGTTCACCTTGGAAATTTGTTTCGAGATTTGCGAGGGTTCCCATTATAAGTAGGACTTGTCTAAAATCCATTGACTAACCTAAATCATGTATAAACGAGTCTAGCATGAAGTCTCAATAAATATGGTTCACAAAATAATAATATGACAAATTAAACCCCTTTATTGACAGTGTAATTGATAGAATATGCACAATTATAACTCATATAAATAAGGACTCTAATATACCTAAACATAAGACATGAATATGAAATATCAAATGAAAAAATTATAGTAGGATATATGATCATATAAGGGGACCACATGATCTCAGATCCTTATGTTGATGTTTAGGATGAGGAGGAATATTTAGGATCTCTAACATCTTCTATTCCAAGTATCTTATGTTACATAATAGGCAGAACCCATCCCTCACCCCTTTAAGTAGATACCAATTATTTATTCACACTTCAACTAAGCTTTATTCATTTCAGACACCTTATTTCATATCTCTCTATGTCATTTTGACACTTTTTGCTGACGTGTCATAGAGAGTGTAATAAACTCATCGGGGTCGCGTGAAAACATTTGTTAAATTGTTTTTATTTTATTTTTTTCACCTTCTTCCTCATTTTCAGTGATGATCACCCAAAACTTAAACTCCTTTGTGGAGAAATAAATTTGATAATGCTTCAGATAAAAAAATGAATTTGAACACATTTGACTCATAATATAATGATATAATAAAAATTAAAAGAAGAAATGTGAAAACCCCTGCTACATTAAAGAAGAAGAAAAATGGAAAGTCACAAATTCATGAATAATCTCAAAATAGATTTGAGTAGGGATATGTGCTGGTTTGTTATGATAATTGAGAAGTTAATGTAGGGTTTAGGGTGTGTAAAGGCAAGGAAGATGTTGGATGAGTGGGCAGAGAGTGGAGAAAACACAAGGGTTGGGGTTTGTGGGGTGGAGAAGATGATTTGAGTGGGGTTGGGTTATTTCATTTTTAAATTTTTGTGGGCGAAAATACCACATTTTATTCACTCATTGGTCATTTCTTTTTGAACTAAAAAATCATTATTTGTTAATTATTTTCTTACATATATTCTAGTGTCTTCATTTAATTTGTTATTTTGACAACTCATCTACGAGTGTATTAAAAACACTGTATATATTTTATTGATAGTTCAAAAAGTGTCAAAATGACACAATGGACCATGACATGGGGTGTCTAAAGTGAACAAACCCCACTTAAGGTGGTGTATAAGTGAAATTTGGTGCAAACTTTAAGGGGTTACCTATGGATCCACCTATATTGTATTCCTCCCACAATACTTCAATGAAGGTTACACATTTTTATTTTATCTTCCGGGCCTTAACAATCAAGAATAACCATAGTATCTCCCAAAATCATTTTATATGTAATGGACAAAAAAAATCATAAGCCTAACTAATCGGGGCACTACTTTCCCTTCTCTTTTATCTCCTGATGCTTTTCAGAGGCATGTCTTATAAGAACGCATAGTTGTTAATATAAACTCTAAAGTGTTATGTTTCACCTTCTAATAAGGCATTATGTTAAGTTATTTATCTATGATTGTTATAAAATTTACATATATGCCCAACCTTTTCTGGTCAAAGGCATCACTACATCATGATACGAACAAACATTTTTCCAAAATTTTAAAAACTCAAGTCAATAAGCACATTAGGGCATCAAATAAGCTTTAAAAGTAACATTGAGTATGACACACTAGCAGACTAGCATAAAGGGAGCACATAATACACTGACATTAAGTTATAGAAATATGTGGTGTACACATGATGCATGCGATGCATGAGTACTAAAGCTGCGAAATACAATATGTAAGGAAGTAGACTATAAGGCATGTGTCTACATAAAAGAAAATGAACTACAAAACACAAATATAATTGAGCAAGTGTATTATATTGCATGGATAGGTGGACTAATATGCAATGAGTACACATATGAAATATGAGCAAGTGAGCACATTACACATGGGAAGAAAAGCTATAAGGCATGTAATGCTCAAGCATGTAGGCTATGAGGCATTTAAAACATATAGAGGTGGTTGTATGATCAATTATTTTGCAGTACCAACACAATATGAAAATCTGACATGCGGAAAGTAGCTAGTGCAATAAATAACATGTAGCGAAAAGGTCCTATAAAAACATATAACATTAAACAAGGGTAATCTAGAGTGTAAAACACTTACATGGAAATATTCTATGACATTAGGTAACGTGTAAGAAGGTAATACACAAAGGTAAAACATCATACAATTAAATTATAGAAAATGCATAATGTATAAGTCTATAACAAACCATCTTTAGAAACTAGGAGATATTCTATAGAACTACGCTACCATAATAAGTGTAAACACACTCTCTTAAGAGTTAAGTCATGGGTGGGATACTTTTGCTCATATACCTTACTCACTTCAAAACACATACAATTGATTTCCCCATATTCTCTATTCAATATCCTAAGAATCCTTATGGGTGTTCTGCTATTGGGAGTTTGCTTCCATCTAGGTTATTATAAATACTATAGTTAAGATAGAATATAATCCTCAATAGTTCATCCTTTGTTTTAGGAGGCCGAGGTCAACTTTGCCTTCATTACAGTATTTTGTCATATCACACTCAATGTCTAGTGTCTTTTGAAGGTCATAATAGAAAATAGTGAAGCTTTAATGTACCATGAAACATGAAATCTAGTAACATTTAAATGTCAGGTACCTATAAAGTTATATCATAATTCATAAAATCTTAGAGTTAGCACCTTTAGTCTTAACTAGATAGGTTTAGCTAACATATTTTTTTTTAAAAACAAGTGAGGGTGGTCTCACTCTGTTCCCATGCAAGATAGCAAGTATAATAATAAATAACATATGATCAATTTTTTTCATGTCCCTTAACAGGACTATGACTGATGAATTACTAGTAGAAAATATTAGTTTAATCCCGTAAGAGATCTATACATCTGAATAATGCTCTACTTTTCTTTTGTACTAATGATATAGATGAACTAGGTCCATGTATCTTCTATCTAAGTAAAGTTTTTATTCCCCCTATTTTTATTGTTGTTATCAAGACCAAATATAAAGACTTGAATCAATACTAAAATGACTTCTCTGTCAAACAAAGGTTCGCAAAGTTGTTCCAGGGTGCGCCATTATAATTCGTTAGGATTCAAGAGTTGATACCTTTTTATCGTCTCATCACTTAGCAACCTTTCTTTCATAATCACCTATCTCACTCCTCTATAACATCCACACATGCCCCTAGTCCTATGTTTAAGGAATTTGACAGATCCCATCTCTAATGAGAAGCTCTACATAAATATTCGGCCTTGTAATTCAAGCTTCATTGTCACATGCTTCCTATCTAACAAGTACCTTTTAATCAAAACTAGTAGTTTCATGTACCAAATCCCGCCCAGGATGCAGACACCTCTTGTATCATGATCAGTCTAGCAATGGTTGAATCAGTCTAACTTAATAGCCATTATCTCTGAATAGATATTAGTTTGAACGGGTATGTACAACCTAACTAATCACCATTTAGGTCTAGCCAAACAATTTTTTTTATCCTTACCCTTTAGAAATATACTAATCCTCCTAACAAAAACATAGGTCATAATATGAACTAACAAATATATAATTTACATATATTGGCATACTTGTCTCTATGTTTTGAACCATGAAAAGAATACAAATGTTATTAATTCTTATTCGGGGTTGTTGCCACATACCATATAAAAACCAAATATAAACATATTTGGGATGGTATATGGTGAGAATTTTGTACTTGTCATCTAATTAGGAATATGTCTAACACTTTTGCAATGATACATCAACCTATCAGATTGTTCCACTGACTTCTTCCGATTAAAAAAATTTTGTTCAACAACATCAATTTCGAGAACAGGATCAATGCTTAAAATTCTATGAATATCATAGACTAAGAGCAATTCTCTTCTATAAAAATAGATCCTATAGATATGGAGGAAATATAGAACTCAAGAGTTGGATACATCCTCCTAAGAATATGTGCTTAAAAATGCTACAACTCATATATGTAACTAGGTAGACAATCAATTTTAAGCATAAGGATTAACATATTATATGAATACATTCTTACGAGTACTATATGAATACATTCTTACGAGTGACCTATGATGAGGAGGTAAACTACTACTATGTAGATGTATTTACTAATGAAAAACTTCATATACAACACATATTGACTAGCTGAAGGGATACATGTGACAAGTGAAACTATGAACACCAATAATTGCTCTACAATGTCTACAAAGCCTCTATTGGGATTCTTGATTGTACCACTATGAAATACACATAATAATTACTCGGCAAAGCCTAGAATCAACCCGGAGCTCACTAATAACCATCACGTATAAGGTGGTTCTATTGGGGAGATCTACTAGTTGAATACATGTACTTGGAGCTTGAAATGCAACTTCAACCATATGTATAATGAGAGCTAAGTTAAACCAAATACCAATATATAAGAGCTAGAGACCACCTTTGCTTGTACTTGTGGAATCGTGCATGTTACATTCTTTTCTTTACTTTTTTGTACTTTATAACCGTATAAGACATATAATACCAATGACTAGCTGATCAGCAGCTAAAGAGGATGACCCATTCTAGGAATTCTTGATGTCCTCATATTTCCTCAAATTGGGATCCGCCCTTGCTAGGCTTTTCTCCCCTGAGCAGCCACTTATAATTATACAGATTGTTTCACTTAGATTTTTAATATTTGAGATTGTTTTTTTGATGTTAATAACTCTTTAGAGATTGTTATTTTGATGTTCATAACTCGTTTGTGATTGTTCTTTTGATCTTCATAACTAGTTTGTGATTGATGTTTTTTGGTCATAATCCTTGTTTAGATATGGAACTATGTACTAGTAGTAAAAGACATATGAATATGGACTTACGACAATAACAATGAAATGGGAACCAAATGTGACATGAACATGTAATACTTGGTCGCTTATATGACTCTGTAAGCATTTTGACATCTCAATTGAAGCACATATCAAGTGAATACAATTAACATTTATCCAAAAGAGTTTTGAACTCTATATGGTAACGAAATACTCACTTACTAATGTGAAATACAATGTAAATATTAAAGTTGAACCAATAAAAAACGTGGACATATTCGACTTAAGGACGGGTACATATTCCAAGTACAGATAAATGTACAAAAAAGCAAGTAGTAATCATGTGAGGTAACATTATAGTCTAACACAATGGGAGTGATAACCAAGAAAAGAAATATATGAACATGTAACAAGATGACATATCTATAAACAATTAAAGCAAGTTGGCATTATATTGGCAGATTGTATGACATGTAATATAGGATCATTTAATTTATATAAGGGAAATCCGTGTATGGGGTACTTTGACGATGAAAAAAGATGAAACACATGCTTGGTAAAGTAAGCATGTGCATGTAGTAACAAACTCATATTAGAGTACCCACTTCTATGCTCTACGGAGTACGAACTGCAAGTATGGATCAATCACTACAAAGGACACTTAGAAAGCTTACTTTTTGTAATGCAAGTTTTGGGTTAATGCCAAAGAAAAATGAAATTGAATAGTCTTACATGTCTCAATTTCCAATTCGTATAGCTTACAAAGTGTAAACCTGTCATTGTCTTCATCTACAAAACCCAATCATTGAGGCTAATAATATCAACATACCAACCAACTCGGGATATTTTATCTCATCAAAACAGTAGCCATCCCTTAATATTTCTAATTGATTGTTTCCTTGCACAAATTTTAACTACCCTAAAAATGAATAAGATCAAGACTTCGGATATCAACAATGCTTGCGATTAAACCAAGGTTCACACAGATTGATACGCGTAGAACCAAACCTTAGAACCCTTACTACGATCAAGTCAACTAACTTGTGGAGTTAGTTGGGCTTGTTAAGGTTGAAACCAACCAAGTAAGGCTCGGAAAAACAACGATATTATCAAACGAGTCTTTACCAGACTTAAAAGAAGAAATTTTATGTTTTGACGGTCCAGGGGTCAAATGGTCATTTCCAGGCCAAGGGTAATATTGTAATTACCCTAAGGAATTAATAAATTATTAAATTAATTTAACTAAAAGAGCTTTTCAAATTTTGCCCAACTCAGAGTGATCCATTTCGCAAATGGGTTGCAACTCGTTTTGAGCCCCACTAGGAACAAGGAATTGATGATTTAATCATCAATTAAAATTTATTCATTAAGGGTAAAATGGTCCTTTAACATATTAATTAAAGTAAATCATATTTTTATTAAGTTAATTAAATCCTACTTTGACTAAGTCTTGAATTTAGTCTCCTAATCCTAATAACTCTCTCTCTCTCACGTTTGTCAACTCTCTCTGACGTTCTCAATCTGTCTCTCTCATGTTATTCTGCCAAACAAAACAAAAACCAGAAAATACATCAAGAGTTCTTCACACTTGAAGAGCTCACAAGCATTTTTAAGCAAAAGACAAAGTAATCAAAACGTCAAGGCTAAGAGAGTTCTACACACTTGAACAACATCAAAAGGAATGGGTTTCTCTCCTGGAATTCATTCTCCAAGAGTACTTTCCTTCTAACGTTTCTCAAGCTCTTGAAAACTAAGGTTGTTCCCCTTTGTATATCCTTGTCCTTAGCTCCCAAACCAATTTGTAGGATGAGTATGTTGTGCTTCTAGACTTTGGCATGATTGACGTATTTATATTAATTGTGAACATGTTTTATGTGAGGGAAATTACGAAAACGATATTCTAAGTGTAACAAAAAATTGGTGTTATGTGTGCATCGTGGGCAGAGGATTTAGCAACAATTTTGGGGTCAAACATTCATGTGTTTTTGGTGTATTTTATGGGTGTAATGTGTGTGCAATGTGCTGTTCATTATAATGAAGAATGTTGGGTTTAATAACACTCTTTTAGCTAAGTAAACTCATGAAATAGGTGACTAAAAATGAATGAAGAATGATAAGAAAAAATTTCCAGATTGCATACTCTCCCATAAGGTTAAATTATGGTTTTTTAAAAAGGGAAATAAATAAGTGAGGTCAATTGGAATTGAACCCAAGACCTCAAATGTTGAGCAGGATGAAAAATTAGAGAAGAACGTGAAGGAGCTAAGGGGAATCGAACCCCTTAGCTACTAGTTTTGTGAGGCAAAGAAAAAGGAAAATGGGGGCTGGGGGGGATTCCATCCTAGATCCTGTTTTCACGAAAAAATATGGGAAATAGGGCTGGGGGGGGGGGAATTGAACTCGCAACATATGGGGAGGATAAGGAGAAAAATTAAGTAAACAAGTAAATGGGAGGCGTGAGATTCAAACCCACGACCTCCCACTACGCGCGAGGAAATAATGAAAAAAGAAAATGCAAGGTGTGGGGATAGAACCCACGACCTCAGCGCTGAAAGGAGAGTCGAAATAACAAAGGCAACAAAGTGAGGCTGTGGGGATTCGATCCCACAACCTCACTGTCACTCGCCAATTTAAATAAAATAAAGATAGAGGGGATGTGGGGGTTCAAACCCAACACCTCACAACCTTCAATGTAAATGTTGAGATTTACTTTAGATTCTAATGTTATGAATATTAGAAATAAAATTAATGAAAAATGTAAATGATATCCAAGTGATCCAAGATTTGGGTTCCCTTGCCCAAATCTCCGTATTAATGCATAAGTCATACATGAGTAAAATATCCAAGAATAATGCCATTTACTTAGATGAAAAATTATGATCTTGGCATATATATACAAGATGCATAAGTCTTGTACTACATAATCTTCGGAAAGTAATAATCACTTAGCAAACTACGAATGAAGCCCCATTGCTTGTATGTATAGACACATAAGTCTAACATACGTTCAAAAATAAGTGGACCTAAGATGTATGTAATGTAATGATGAATCCTAGAAGGGTTAAGTGTGAGTGTAAGATACACTAAGTGGCCAAGTGCTTTGGCATATGATGAGATAAATTATGAAATGATTAAATAAGCATTCACGCTATAAGAGGTGAGTAACTATGAAAAGCAAAGGTGCTAAGAATGAAGAATGTGGTGAAAACATGACATGAGGCTAATGAATATGATGAGAGCAATCTCAAGTGAGCGTAATGTTACAACTACGTACTCACCACGGAGAGTGTATGATAATGAAGAGACCTGTCTCTATGAACACTCTAATGAAGGTATTGAGCTTAACACACTTAACACTAATGATGAGATGAGATATCATCTAATGAGCTATATTATCATCATATTAGAAGTCAACTTCAAGGTCGTATGAGTTAAATGTAATGGAACTTTATACTGAGCACCGATAGGCTAGCTATGGCGGTGATGCCTTCTTTTGCGAAGGGCGAAGGTTCATGTAACTCTCATGATGTGAGACTGTCCGTCTTTCCAAGTATTGGTCTCCATACATCTCCTAGTCTTTGAACCTATACTACCATTATAGGGATCTGGCGGGGTTAAATTTCCCATGTACCCTAGCATGTTTATTGGGTCACTTTGGCCGGTGATTTCACCTCTTTTCGGTGTGGGGGAGACACTGGATTTCATGATTCTCACATGATCTTTGTTGGTTAAAGTAAAAGTTCCCAATGAATGAATGAGGCCAGCCTTAAATGAAACACATAATGAAATGAATGATACCAAAGGTGTTTGGATAGGATAATCAAGAGGTAAGCTATACTCGTGTAATGACATTAGGTTATTCTTGATCATTGCACAACAAACCCGATGAATGTCTTAAAATACATCCTAGGTATAGTTGGTGTTCACACTTGCCTATGAATGAAATGAAATGAAGTACGTATGAATGAATAAAGTAGACTCTGTGTTTGCCAATGGAGACTCCCTAGTTGAGGTCCCATATGTTGGGCCTTCATTTTGGAAAGTCTTAATATCAAGTCCACGATTCCCAAGTCTCATGGCATATATATGAATGATATGAAAGAAGCAAGGTGCTATATGTTATGTGCTATGATATGTGCTATATGAAGATGTTATATGTTGTCTATGGTGATTTTATTATGACCTGACTGGCATTACAATGTGAAGTGGTAGTGTCATTCGGGGACGAATGTTCCTAAGGGGGGATAATGTAACAACCCTAAAAATGAATAGGATCAAGACTTAGGGTGTCAAGAATGCTTCTTACTAAACCAAGGTTCACACGGATTGATACGCGTAGCACCAGACCTTAGAACCTTTACTACGAAAAATTCAACTAACTTGGGGAGTTAGTTGGGCTTGGAAAAGTTGGATCCAACCAAATAAGGCTCGCGAAAACAAAGATTTAATAGAAGGAGTATTTACCGGACTAACAAGAACAAATTTTATGTTTTGAGGGTCCAGGGGTAAAATGGTCATTTCCATGCCAAGGGTAATATTTCAATTACCTTGACGAAATAATAAATTAATTTATTAATCTAAGTAAAAGAGCTTTTCAAATTTGGGGCGACTGAGAGTGATCAACTTCGCAAAGTGGTTGCAACTCGTGTTTGAGCCCCACTAGGAGCAAGAGATTGATGATTTAATCATCAATTAAAATCTATTCATTAAGGGTAAAATGGTCATTTCACGTATTAATTAAAATAAATCACATTTTTATTAATTTAATTAAATCCTATTTTGACTAAGTCTTGAATTTAGTCTCCTAATCCTAATAACTCTCTCTCCCTCACGTTTCTCAACTCTCTATCACGTTCTCAATCTCTCTCTCACGTTATTCTGCCAAACACACGAAAAAATAGAAAATACATCAAGAGTTCTTCACACTTGAAGAACTCAAAAGAATTTTTAAGTAAAAGATAAAGTAATCAAAACGTCAAGGCTAAGAGAGGTTTGTCGAGTGGGGTGTATGTTATTGGACGTGGTTTGGAGGAGTTTCTAGGCAGAATCTTCACACTTCAACAACATCAAAAGGCATGGGTTTCTCTCCTGGAATTTTTTTCTCCAAGAGTATCATTCGAACGTTTCTCAAGCTCTTAAAAAATAAGGTTATTCCCCTTTGTATGTCCTTGTCCTGAGCTCCCAAACGAATTTGAAGGATGGGTATGTTGTACTGCTAGACTTAGGCATTATTGACGTATTTATATTAAGTGTGAACATGTTTTATGTGAGGGAAACTACAAAAACAATATTCAAAGTGTAACCAAAAATTGGTGTTGTGTGTGCATCGTGGGCAGTGGCTTTAGCCACTATTTAGGGTCGAATATTCATGTGTTTTTTGTGTATTTTATGTGTGTAATGTGTGTAATGTGGTGTTCCTTATAATGAATAATGTTGGGTTGAATAACACTCTTTTAGCTTAGTAAACTCATGAAAAAGGTGACTAAAAATGAGTGAAGAATGATAAGAAAAAAATTTCCAGATTGCATACTCTCCCATAAGGTTAAATTATGGTTTTTGAAAAAGGGAAATAAATAAGTGAGGTCAATGGGATTGAACCCAAGACCTCACATGTTGAGAAGGCTGAATAATGAGAGAAAAAAGTGAAGGAGCAAAGGGGAATCAAACCCCTTAGCTATGGTTTTCTTGAGGCAAAGAAAAAGAAAAATGGGGGCTGGAGGGAATTCGATCCTAGCTCTTGTTTTCACGAAAAAATAAGGGAAATGCGGCTGCGGGGAATCGAACTCGCAACCTATAGGGAGAAGGAGAAAAATTAAGTAAACAAGTAAATGGGAGGCGTGGGATTCGAACCCATGACCTCCCAGTACGCGCGAAGGGAGACGAAATAATGAAAAAAATAAAATGCGAGGCCTGGGGATCAAACCCACGACCTTAGCGCTGAAGGGAGAGGCGAAATAACAAGGAAATAAAGTGAGGTTGTGGGGATTCGATCCCACAACCTCACTGCCACTCGCCCATTTAAATAAAATAAAGATAGAGGGGCTATGGAGGTTCGAACCCACCACCTCACAGCATCCTTAGCGAATTTTTTTAAAAAAAAGGGGGTTGTGGGGGTTCGAACTAACAAACTCCCTATTGTAGCGAATTTAACTCTAAAAATCAAAGGGTTTGTGGGGGCTCGAACTCCTAACCATTCAGTTATCTAAGAGTGAAATTATAATAGAAAATGAATCCTTTACTTTAAATGTTAAGATTTAATTTAGAGTCTAACGTTATGAATATTAGAAATAAAATTAATGAAAAATATAAATGATATCCAAGTGATCCAAGATTTGGGTTCCCTTGACCAAATTTCTGTATTGATGCATAAGTCATACGTGAGTAAAATATCAAAGAATAATTCCATCTACTTAGATCAAAAATTAAGATCTTGGCATATATATACGAGAGACATTAGTCTCGCACTACATAATCTTAGGAAAGTAATAATCACTTAGCAAACTATGAATTATGCCCCATGGCTTGTATATATAGACACATAAGTCCAACATATGTTCAAAAATAACTGGACCTAAGATGTATGTAATGAAACAATGAATCCTAGGAGGGTTAAGTGTAAGATACACTAAGTGGCCAAGTGCATTGGCATAAGATGAGATAAACTATGAAATGATGAAATAAGCATTCACGTCATAAGAGGTGAGTAACTATGAAAAGCAAAGGTGCTAATAATGATGAATGTGGTGACAACATGACATGAGGCTAATGAATATGATTAGAGCAATCTCAAGTGAGCCTAAATAAATGTTACCAATACATACTCACCAAGAAGAGTGTAACATATTGAAGAGTCCAGTATTTATGAATAGTCTAATGAAGGTATTGACATAAACACACTTAATACTAATGATGATATGCCATATCATCTAATGAGCTATACTGTCCTCACATTAGAAGTCAACTTCCAAGACGTATGAGTTGAACGTAATGAAACTTTATACTGAGCACCAGAAGGCTAGCTATGAGCGGTAATGCCTTTTTTTGGGAAGGGCGAAGGTTTACGTAACTCTCATTAGATGAGACTGTCCGACTTGCCGGGTATGGGTATCCATACATCTCCTAGTCTTTGAACCTATACTGCCAATATAGGGATCTGGCGGGGTTAAATTTCCCATGTACTCTAGCATGTTAATTGGGTAACTTTGGCCGGTGATTCAACCTTTTTTCGGTGTGGGAGAGACACTAAATTTCATGATGCTCACATGATCTATGTCGATTAAAGTTAAAGTTCCCAATGAATGAATGAGGCAGCCTCAAATGAACCACATAATGAAATGAATGATACTAAAGGTGTTAGCATAGGATTATAAAGAGGAGAGCTACACTCGGGTAATGACATTAGGTTAATCCTTATCATTGCACGGCAAACCCGATGAAAGTCTTTAACTACATCCTAGGTATAGCTTGTGTTCACAATGTCTTATGAATGAAATGAAATGAAGTACGTGTGAATGAATGAAGCAGACTCTGTGTTTGCTAATGAAGACTCCCTAATTGAGGTTCCAAATGTTTGGCCCTCATTTTGGAAAGTCTTAATGTCAAGTCCATGATTCCCAAGTCTCATGGAATATGAATGAATGATATAAAAGAAGCAAGGTGCTATATGTTATGTGCTATGATATGTGTTATATAAAGATGTTATATGCTGTGTGCAATACAATATTTATAATGATGCATGTTAGTATCATGGCATGACCTTCCTAACCAAATTTGGAAAGTTTACTAACTTTCCTAATCTTAATTTGGAAAGTCTACTAACTTG
The DNA here is from genome assembly GCA_027704765.1 of Solanum habrochaites. Classification (NCBI taxonomy): domain Eukaryota; kingdom Viridiplantae; phylum Streptophyta; class Magnoliopsida; order Solanales; family Solanaceae; genus Solanum; species Solanum habrochaites. The sequence goes on along the minus strand of JAKWJA010002498.1, from coordinate 9,394,491 downwards.
ACTTCCAAAAATCATGTCGTTAGGAAAGAGTTGTTCTTTCTCATGCATGTCCTTGGTGTGTGCTTGCATATACACATACTTATTACAAGTGTGTACTAACCCTATAAATTTATACTTTTTTAGGTGTAGACACAGGTGGTCAATAGATTTACAGGATCTTTATTGCAGCTATCCGAATGTCAGCATTCATCCGATGTTTGGTAGGTCCTTATGTTTTTTATTATGCTACTGTTTTATATTATAGCGTAGTTTCAAAATTGAGCTAGTGGAGCATGTTCCACTAGCGTTTCTTTCCTGTTTTGATTCAGACTTTGTAATTGGCCATTTTGGCAATTATACAATTAAGACTTAATGAACTATTTCTTTTAGTTGTTTATTTCTTTCATATTAGATAGTTGATGATGAACAATTATAAAATGTTAAGAATTTTTAGCAAGCATGTTTAATGTACAAAAACATTCAAATTTTCTGCTAAAATTAAGCTATGTAAAGCAAGTATGACGTAAGTAGGCTTGTTTGCGACCTCTGAGAGGTCAACGATGCCGTTATCGTCTGGTGTCTAGATTCTAGTCGTGACAAAGTTTGTATCAAAGTACTAGGTTAAATTTCGAGAACAATGAGTTCACATCAACCACATTAAGTAGTTTCTAAGTCATGGTAGTGAAGTGCACCACTCTCCTTAATTATAGACTACATGATGCGTAGGAAAATTTCCCTTCTTCTAATCTTATCGTGCTTTTACTAATGTTTAAGTTCTTGGTATTATGAGCGTATATAATATCAACCCCTACTTTTGTTTCCAGAGAATGAACCCTAGGAGGGCTATTGGTCAGATGAGAAGGGGGGCAACTGCTCGGGCCAACGAGTTATACCCCAGGACCTAGCTGAAGGAGTGGCATGCTAGTTAACCCAGTTGGGTTTACCGATGTTGAGGTGAGGGAATCTTTGGCCCAGATGAAACATACCATCAAAATTCAGGCTCAGGCTATGGTTGCCCAAGTCATCCGGCAGGATTTTCAGAGGGAGAACCCACCGGTTCGCAGCATAGCTGACATACTGTGAGATTTCACGAGGATTAACCCTCCCATATTCACAGGGGCTACGACATTGGAGGATCCTCATGAGTTTTTACATGAGGTGCATAACATCTTGGTGGCTATGGGGGCCACTGATATTGAGAAGGTTGAGTTGTCTTCGTATCAGCTCAAGGATGTTGCACACACTTGGTGCAAGATATGGAAAGATAGTCGTGTCTTAGGTGGAGTGTTAGTCACATGGGAGCTGTTTAAGGCAACATTTTTGGAGAGATTCTTCCCCAAAGAGATGAGTGAGGCCAACGTTGAGGAGTTCATCAACCTTATGCAACGATCTATGAAAGTCAGGAAGTATTCCCTGAAGTTTGTTAAGCTATCAAGGTATGTTACTTTCCCCTAGTATTTAATAGCAAGAACGAGGAGAATACTGAGCTTTGTTGAAATCATCCAGGTATGCTACTTCCCTGGTTTCTAATAGAGAGGATGAGATGAGCAGGTTCCTCACAGGAATCAATAGAGATCTGGAGGAGGAGTGTCGATCTTTGATGCTCCATGATAGAATTGACCTTTCCAGGCTGATGGTTTTGTCCAGCGGGTAGAGGACAACCGCAGAAAGAGATGTATTCTTGATGTTAGGAGGCCTAGGCCTCAAGATCAGGAAGGTTCTAGTAATGGAGGCCACAAAAATAATTTTGGCGTCCATGAGCAGCCAAGGTTCAAAAAGGGGAAACAGAGTTCTGGGAATTCAAATCCTTAGAGGGGTGATACACCTAAAGAAGGCTGACCTGAGCCCTAGAAGGGAAATGGAGTTCAGATGCAGCTTCTTAAGAAGAACAGTGCTAAGAGTGGCCGAGCTCACAGTGGAGAGTGCAGACAAAGCAGAACTTCCTGCTTCAGTTGTGGTAAGAGTGGACACATGGTCAGAGTTTGTCCACAGAACAGAGGTCAGGAGGGTGGTAATGCTCAGCCTAGGACTAACCCACCGGGTGCAGCAGCATCTGAGCCTCCGAAGAGGAACAAATTCTATGACCTGAAGGGCAGGAAGGAGTAGAAGAAGTCCTTATGTGGTAACAGGTATGTTGCAACTATGCTCAACTTCTGTTTATGCTTTACTTGGTCCAGGCTCTACGTTTTCCTTTGTAACTCCTTACCTTACTTTTGAAATAGTACCTGAACTTCTGTATGATCCTATAGTGGTTAGTATGCCTTTAGGAGAAAGTGTAAGAACTGATAGGGTATACAAGGATTGACAAATAGTTGTAAGTTGTAAGACTATGTGTGCAGACTTGATTGAGTTACCCATGCATGATTTTTATATTATTATTGGCATGGACTCGTTTCACAGTTTTTATGCTTTCTTGGACTATCGTAGTAGAGTGGTGAGATTTTGCTTTCCTGATGAAGAAGATTTAGTCTGGGAGGGGTACAATTCGAGTCGTCCTAATCCCTTGATTTCAAATCTTAAGGCTAATAAAATTATGTCCAATGGGTTATTATGTCATCTTGTGAGTGTTAATGATTTAGATCATGGCATTCCTTCCATAGACTCAGTGCCTGTAGTGAACCCCTTTGAGAGATTGACTTTGGTATCGACTTAGAACCCGATACTAAACCAATCCCAATCTTTCCTTATCGAATGGCCCCAACAGAACTCAAAGAGTTGAAGTTGCAGTTAAAAGATCTCACTGATAAGGGTTTCATTCATCCAAGGATATACCCTTGGGGCGCTCCAGTGTTGTCTGTATACAAGAAAGATGGGACCTTTAGAATGTGTATCGATTATCGGCAGCTCAACAAAGTCACTATAAAGAATAAGTATCCACTCCACAGAATAGATGATTTGTTCGATCAACTTCAAGGGTCTAGTTTCTTATTTAAGATTGATCTTATTTCAGGGTACCATCAACTTAGGGTTAGGGATGGAGATACCCCAAAGACAGCCTTTTTTACCCGCTATGGTCACTATGAGTTTCTAGTCATGTCATTTAGTCTCACGAATACACCTGCGAAATTTATGGATCTCATGAACAGGGTCTTCCTTGATTACCTTGACTCTTTTGTCATACTATTCATTGATGACATTCTGATCTACTCTAAGACCAAGGAAGAGCATGAACAACATTTGAGACTAACGTTGCAGGTACTTAGACAACACCAATTGTATGCCAAATTTAGCAAGTGTGAATTCTTGCTGAGATCACTGACCTTCCTAGTCCATGTTGTGTCCGATCAAGGTGTAGAGGTAGACCCCAAGAAGGCTGAAGTTGTTAAGAACTGGCCAAAGCTCCTTACTCCCACTGATATCCGTAGCTTTCTAGGATTGGCTGGTTACTACCACAGGTTTGTGGAGGGCTTTTCTTCCATTGCTGCCCCACTTACAACTTTTAGGAAGAAGAAAGCCAAGTTTGAATGGACAGAGACGTATGAGAAGAGTTTCCAGGATCTCAAGGACATAATCACTTCAGCCCCGGTGCTTAGTCTATCTAAGTGTGGTGAGAATTACACAGTTTTTTATGATTCATCTAGAGTTGGTTTAGGTTGTGTTGTTATGCAGGTTTGTAAGGTGATAGCCTATGCTTCCAGACAACTCAAGGTTAATGAAAAGAATAATCCCACTCATGAATTAGAGTTGGTATGGTATTTCCATTGAAACTGTGGAGGCATTATCTGTATGGATTGCATGTGGATGTATTCACGGATCATAAGAGTCTCTAGTATGTGTTCACATAGAGGGAGTTGAATCTACGTCAACGCAGGTGGTTGGACCTGTTGAAGGGTTATGAAATGAATGTGCAATACCATCCTGGTAAGGCTAATGTTGTGGCTGATGCTTTGAGCAGGATTAGCTTGAGGAGTACAAACCACATTGAGGAAGAGAAGAAGGAGTTGGAAAAACAGGTACACAAATAAGGGGTGTTTTAGTTCACTTTAGTTCTAAATCATCCCTGATAGTTGAAGTCAAGAAGGGTCAGCATTTTGATTCTATGTTGATGGAGCTGAAGGACTCAGTGTTGTTAAAAATGAATGAGTCTTTCACCTTTGTAAATGATGGTATACTTAGATACAAGGACAAGTTGTGTGTACCAAATGTGGATGATTTACGGACCAGGATTGTGGCAGAGGCCCATGGTTCTAGCTTTTCCATACATCCAGGTTCCACCAAGATTTATCATAATCTTAGGCAGATGTATTGGTGGGAGGGAATGAAGAAGGACATTGGAAGATATGTGGCTAAGTGTCCTAATTGTCCAAAAGTCAAGCAAGAGCATCTTAAGTCTGGTGGTCTAACTCAGTTCATTGAGGTTCCGGCGGGGAAATGAGAGGCCATTAATATGGACTTCGTGGTTGGTCTTCCGAGAAGTAGGAGACAACATGACTCCATATGGTTTATTATAGACAGATTAACAAAGTATGCTCACTTTATCCCTGTGAAGTCTACCTACAGAGCCGAGGATTATGCAAGATTTTATATCGATGACATTGTGAGATGGAATGTGATTCCCTTGTCTATTGTTTCAGATAGAGAAGCTTAATGTACTTCTCATTTCTGGAGATCTTCCATAAGAGCTTGGGCACGCAGATGAAGCTTATCACTGTATTTCATCATCAGAAAGATGGGTAGACAGAGCACACCATTCAGACATTGGAGGACATGTTGAGAGCGTGTGTGATAGACTTTAGAGGTAAATGGGATGACCATCTGCCTTTGATAGAGTTTTCGTATAATAATAACTATCACTCCAGCATTTGGATGGCACCGTTTGAGGCACAGTATGGTAGGAGGTTTAGATCTCCAGTTGGGTGGTTAGAGGTTGGAGAGTAATCCATTTTTGGTCAGGAGATCATTCATGAGGACTTAGAGAAGGTTAGAGTGATTAGGGACAGGTTGACTACTACTTACAGTCGGCAGAAGTCATATGCTGATAACAGAAAATGGCCCTTAAAGTTTGATGTTCGTGACCATGTTTACTTGAAAATATTGCCTATGAAAGGGGTGATGAGATTTGGTAGAAAAAGGGAAGCTGAGTTCGAGATATGTTGGGCCATATGGGATCTACAACGTGTGGGTGAGGTGTCCTATGAGTTAGCATTGCCTACAGAACTAGCTTTTGTTCATCTAGTCTTTCATGTCTCTATGTTGAAAAAGTGCCTAGGTGATCCAACATCAATCCTACCTATTGATGGTTTGGGGGTTGGTGAAGACTTGTCTTATGAGGAGGTACCTGCTGAGATCTTAGACAGACAGGTCAAGTGGCTGAGGAACAAGGATATTGCCACAGTGAAGGTATTGGGAAGAAATCATCTTGTTGAGGGTGCTACGTGGGAGGCTGAGGCCGACATGAGATCCCGCTACCCTCATCTTTTAAGCTCTTGAAGTTCGACTTCATACTCTTAATCCTATGTTTCTTTATCTCTCCGTATTTTTTTGCTATTGATTGACTGTGTAAGGTGATTTTATTATGACCTGATTGGCGTTACAATGTAAAGTGGTAGTTTCACTCGGGGATGAATGTTCCTAAGGGGGGGGGGGTAATCAAACAACCCTAAAAATGAATAGGATCAAGACTTAGGGTGTTAGGAATGATTGTGATTAAACCAAGGTTCACACGGATAGATACGCGTAGAACAAGACCTTAGAACCTTTACTACGATCAAGTCAACTAACTTGGGGAGTTAGTTAGGCTTGGAAAGGTTGGAACCAACCAAGTAAGGCTCGCGAAAACGAAGATTTAATCGAAGGAGTCTTTACCGGACATACAAGATGAAATTTTACGTTTTGAGGGTCCAGGGTAATATTGTAATTACCTTGAGGAATTAATAAATAAATTAATTAATTTAAGAAAAAGAGCTTTTCAAATTTGGGGCGACTCAAAGTGATCCATTTGGCAAATGGTTTTTTTCGCAACTCGTGTTCGAGCCCCAGTAGAAGCAAGGAATTGATGATTTAATCATCAATTAAAATCTATTCATTAAGGGTAAAATGGTCCTTTAACGTATTAATTAAAATAAATCAGATTTTTATTATGTTAATTAAATCCTACTTTGACTAAGTCTTGAATTTAATATCCTAATCCTAATAACTCTCTCTCCCACACGTTTGTCAACTCTCTCTCACGTTATCAATCTGTCTCTCTCACGTTATTCTGCCAAACACAACAAAAACCAGAAAATACATCAAGAGTTTTTCACACTTGAAGAACTCACAAGAATTTTTAAGTAAAAGACTAAGTAATCAAAACGTCAAGGCTAAGAAAGGGTTCATCGAGTGGGGTGTGCGTTGAAGTGAATATGGCCTTGTTTGGAGGAGTTTCCAAGAAGCAGCTACACACTTGAACAACATCAAAAGGAATGGGTTTCTCTCCTTGATTTCATTCTCCAAGAGTACTTTCCTTCGAACGTTTCTCAAGCTCTTGAATACTAAGGTTGTTCCCGTTTGTATGTCCTTGTCCTTAGCTCCCAAACGAATTCGTAGGATGGGTATCTTGTGCTTCTATACTTAGGCATGATTATATTAACTATGAACATGTTTTATGTGAGGGAAATTACGAAAACAATATTCGAAGTGTAACCAAAAATTGGTGTTGTGTGTGCATCGTGGCAGAGGCTTTAGCCACTATTTTTTGGTCGAATATTCATGTGTTTTGGTGTATTTTATGTGTGTAATGGGTGTGCAATGTGGTGTTCATTATAATGAAGAATGTTGGGTTGAATAACACTCTTTTAGCTAAGTAAACTCATGAAAGAGGTGACTAAAAATAGATGAAGAATTATAAGAAAAAAATTTCCAGATTGCATACTCTCCCATGAGGTTAAATTATGGGTTTTTAAAAAGGGAAATAAATAAGTGAGGTCAATGGGAATTGAACCCAAGACCTCAAATGTTTAGCAGGCTGAGAAATAGGGGAAAAACGTGAAGGAGCTAAGGGGAATCGAACCCCTTAGCTACTAGTTTTGTGAGGCAAAGAAAAAGGAAAATGGGGGCTGGGGGGGAATCCATCCTAGCTCCTGTTTTCGCGAAATAATAAGGGAATTAGGGTTAGAGGGAATTAAACTCGCGACCTATGGGGAGGAGAAGGAGAAAAATTAAGTAAACTAGTGAATGGGAGGCGTGAGATTTGAACCCACAAACTCCCAGTACGCGCGAAGGGAGAGGAAATAATGAAAAAATAAAATGCAAGGTGTGGGGATAGAACCCACGGCCTCAGCGCTGAAGGGAGAGTCGAAATAACACGGAAACAAAGTGTGGTTGTGGGGATTCGATCCAACAACCTCACTGTCACTCGCCAATTTAAATAAAATAAAGATAGAGGGGATGTGGGGGTTCAAACCCACCACCCCACATCCTCCTCAGCGAAATTTTTTAAAAAAATAAGGGGGGGGGGCGTGGGGGTTCGAACCCACAACCTCTCTATTGTACCAAATTTAACTCTTAAAATCAAAGGGGTTGTGGGGGCTCGAACCCCCAACCATTCGGTTATCTAAGAGTGAAATTAAAATAGAAAATTAATCCTTCAATGTAAATGTTGAGATTTAATTTAGAGTCTAATGTTATGAATATTAGAAATAAAATTAATGAAAAATATAAATGATATCCAAGTGATCCAAGATTTGGGTTCCCTTGCATTAATCTACGCATTGATGCATAAGTCATACGTGAGTAAAATATCCAAGAATAATGTCATTTACTTAGATGAAAAATTAAGATCACGGCATAGATATACAAGATGCATAAGTCTTGTACTACATAATCTTAGGAAAGTAATAATCACTTAGCAAACTTCAAATGAAGCCCCATTGCTTGTATGTATAGACATATAACTCTAACATACATTCAAAAATAAGTGGAACTAAAATGTATGTAATGAAATGATGAACCTTAGGAGGGTTAAGTGTGAGTGTAAGATACACTAAGTGGCCAAGTGCATTGGCATACCCCCAACCTTGGTGTGTGCTTGCATATACCCATACTTAGTACAACTGTGTACTAACCCTAAAAATCTATACTATTTTAGGTGCAGACACAGGTGGTCGATAGAGTTGCAGGATCTTTGTTGCAGCTATACGGACGTCAGCATTCATCCAGAGTTTGGTAGGTCCTCATGCTTTCGAGGATGCTACTGTTTTATATTCTAGCGTAGCTTTAGAGTTGAGCTAGTGGAGCATGTTCCACTAGCGTTTCTTTCCTGTTTTGATTCATACTTTGTATTGGGCCATTTTGGCAATTTTACAATTGAGACTTAATGAACTATTTCTTTCAGTTCTTTATTTCTTTAATATTAGATGGTTGATGATGAACGATTATAAAATGTTAAGAATGTTTAGCAAGCATGTTTAAATAACAAAAAGTTTCAAATTTTCCGCTAAAATTAACCTATGTAAGGCAGGTATGACGTAAGTAGGCTTGTTTGCGACCTCTGAGAGGTCAACAACGCCGGTCTCGTCTGGGTTCTAGATTCCAGTTGTGACACAAATTCTGTCTGTTATAGTTATTTAGTAACAACCTTTCCATGAAATGTGCAGTTACTTTACAAAAAACATTAATTTAATGGTGCATCACCATAGCTTATAAATCTGACGTTAAAACTTTCCGCAATCATTCTCTATGTACCTCTATGACCTCCCATAAAAAAATCATTACATAACAGTCTTTAACACAGAAAAATAATCAAAATACATGAATTTGTGGTTTTAAATTACCATCCCTTGAGTTGTAATAAAAAAGTATGTCATGAATTCTTAAGTAAACAAATAATTAAAGGTTTTGGCAACGACGTTACCTTGGCTATCTATATATGTTATTCTCCTTCAATTACTATTTTTGTAACCTTCTCTTATTCTTTGGAAGAGAGTGACAAAACCTTGGCTTCCAACACATATAGCTACCTCTAGTTCACTCCCTTTGAAGAACTGTCTAATATACTTGAAACAATAGAGGAGAGAAGGTGATCTAGTGGCTGCTTTTGAAGAAACTAGGTGAAAATAGTTAGAACCCTTAATGGGAAAATTGGGTGGTTGCTTCATCTTAAGAGAAGGAGATAAATATATGAATTTGAGAGCTTAAAATTTGGATAAGAGAAAAATGAGATATTTATGTAATATTTTTGACCTTGATAGGTTTATCTTTTGCCACCTTTCTTATACTTCATCTGCAACCATCACATTTAATTAGGTGATGCACCTACTTGTCCATTCAAATTATTTCTTGTGGACTTGAAAAGATTGGGCCTTGGCTGTGTATTTTTCCATTATATTTTATTCAACTTGGGTCAAATATAGGTAGTGTACTTGGCCCAATAACATGGTCAAATGTGTCTTAGTAGGTGATGAACCTACTTGGTCCTTTAGCATGTCAATAAGTCAATTTAGGTGATGCACCTACTTGTCACCTACTAACTTAGTGAAGTCAAGAAAGCACCTCAATGTTTAATTGCATTTATAGGCAAGAATACCTTTAACATAACTTAAAACTTATATACACTATGTCAATTTTAACTATAGACTCAACTACCACCTTATGATTTCAAGTTTAAATACTTCCATTGATGTCAACTTAATTGTGTCCCATAAAAATATATGGGTTGTTCACTTTAAACATATTCTATTGTCACTAGTTGCATAGGAAACAGAGTTCATAATTATACCGCAAGGAAATTTATAAGTGTCTCATAAATATAACAAGTAAACTTAACGGGTTGTTACACTTAAAATCATTATTTATCATTCCATGGTATTGTTAGCTTCACTACTAGTGGATTATTATAATTTGGGCATCATGATTTGATAACTCTGGTCATGACAAATCATTTCTTTAAAATAATAAAATTTATCTTTTTATTTTCAATTATAAGCAAATACATTATTTTGATTAGTATTAGTACAATAATGGAACATTGATTTACCTTCAAACTAATTTAGGAAAATATTTCACTTAGCTTCAAGTAATAGGTTGTTGTATATCATATATAAATAAAAACAAAATTAGGTAGGATTTAGTTTATGATATATTTGAAAGTAGTTTAAAATTTATACTAAATATAATTTCTTCCAAAATTGGATAAAATAGTAATGGAATTCTACAAGAAACCTATTTTCTATAAACTTATGACCATGTATTATGGGTACTACTTATTCAAACTTCAACAACACTAATTCTTTTCCTTATATGAAAAGATCGACTCAAAATATTTGGCTAGTATTAAACCAGATAAAAAAACAACATCAACTTCAAGATAATATACTCTCATTTAAACTTATTCCAAAACAGTTAGTGTTTATATTAAGAAATTCTATAATTCAAACTACCCAAACATTATAGAATTCAAAATTTTTATTTATATATACAAGGGTCAATCTTAGGCAAAGACAACTACAAATACAAGAACAACAACAAATACATTATTTAACAAACACATATATCCTTATATACCTCTTCTTTAGCCATGCCTAGAAAAAAAGTAATATTAGCTATGATTGAAAATGAAACGGAGAGAAAAGTCTCATACAAGAAAAGACTCATAGGGTTGTTGAAAAAGGCAAAAGAACTCAGCACTCTTTGTGACATTGAAATGGCTCTTATCGTATATAGTCCTTATAGTGATGAACCTAAGGTGTTTCCCAATCTTGTTGCAGCAATCAATACTTTTCAAAAGTTTAAAGAATTGGAAGCATTGGAGAGATCAAAAAATATGGTCACAAAGGAAGAATTCACCAAGAAAAGAATCAAGAAGTTGCAAAAAAAACTACTAAAGATAAGAAAGGAAAATAGGATCAAGGAAATGACAAATGAGATGCATGAAGTGTTGAATGGAAAAATTATTTCCATTGACATGAATCTTTTCTATCTCAATGATCTAAGTTACGTTATTAAGAAGAACCTTCTATTAATACGTAAAATAATGGAAAAGAATGATGGTGACGAGGGGTCTACATCAAATGTCCCTCAATCAACTCCTTCAATAACAATGACATCTATGATGTCTTCCCCAATTATAGATCCTCCATTTACTGCTATGACACCACAAATGGATCCTTTAGATGAGATCCCCTCAGTGGGTGCATCAATTCCAATGGATAACTACCAAAACTCTACTGACATTTCACAAAGTCCATCATTTATTGATTTACTCAACTTGAATGATGATGATTTTGTCACTTTGTTGGATGACCTTTCACTAAGTAATGCTAGTGATCAAGATTCAAACCCCTCCAATAACAAGTGAAGTCTTTGGACTAGTATATCTCTTCTTTTTAGTATTGTTTTATGTGTTCATGTTGTCCCCTTCAAAATTTATGTCTTTTAGGTTTTGTATGTTTAAGTGTGACATAGGATTCTCTACAGCAGTTTTATTTTGGAAATATAATGAGAGTCATATGTATGTCGTGTTCGATGAATTATTTTTCAAATTTTTTTATTTCAATCACTTATTAAATTTCTGAAAATTTACATATTTGCTAGATTGTGATTTATTTAATTATTCATTTTTTTATTGCTGTTGTTACAAAAATGTTTTTTGTTTGCACGATTTTCCAAGAAAACCTTTTACACTTTAAAATTTAAATAAATTGATTTATGTATTGAATAAATTTTCACTCTCGGCTTCTCAAGATGATTAAACCATACATCTAAAATTAAGTATGAATTTTAACATTAAAGAAAATTATCAAGAAATCCTACAAAATAAATATTTTGAAATAATAAGATGAAGTAAAAGATACATTATTATTATTTTATTTAGTAAATCAAAAAATTCCATATCTTTTGGGTTAATTTGATTGGTTATAATTAATTTTTGTATTCCAACAATTTTAAATAGTATCACCACATATGTTCATTGGTTATTTTTTTTTCATTTTGTTGTTCTACCTTTGTTATGTCAAGATGTTTTTTCCATACATAACTCGATTGGAAATAATTAACGTATTCAGAAATAAATATTCTTGTTTACTAAACATTTGAAACATATAAATATTCAAAAAGGACAAAGGGTCTTGTATGGTGCATATCAAATACTAGTGATATGATAAAATTTGATAGGAAATAGTTCCTTCTAGTGATGTGATATAAAGACGATGGAAAATTATTTTGGCTAGTGAGCTCATATAAAGTCTATGGAAATGGATGCGGCTAATGATGTGATATATAACCTATGGAAAATCGTTCGGCTAGTGATGCAATATAAAACCAATTAATGAGAAATAGTTTCAACTAGTGATATTGTGTTGATGGAAAATGATTCTGGCAAGAGATTAATAATTGATACTTGATGTATTTTATGCTTACTAGTTTCTACGTACGTGCCTTAAACGTCTGTCCCTTATTATTATTAAATTTTTATATGCTAAAAGTTGAGTAATAAAAAAAATGCTAAAATTTACAATAGTAGTTTTACCATTCATCTTTTATTCACTAAATAATAACAAATATATATGAAGAAGAGCATTAAATAGATGATATATCTAGTTATTTTTTTGTTATGCTTCTCTCGTTCTCTTTTCTTTTCATGTTGAATAGTGTAATTTCCTTCCTATGATAATATCAATCTTAGTAATTGGTTCTTAAAAATCATATTAAAAATTTAATTCTCTGAGTGTTCTTACATAAATAGTGGAGAATGACTTTTCACTGTGAACTTTTAATTTTAAAAATTTATGTGTATGAGAAATAGTTAACATTCAATAATTAGGCAGAATAATATCACATTATCATAAATAAAATTATATCTCTAATGCAAAAGTAGACATTCTAGTTTGGACAATAATTACTACTTAACTATTTATGGGTCCAGCTCCAGTCAATAATCTTTAGGTAGGAGTTTGACAATTTTTTAGCTATAGTTAAAATTTTACATCAACAATAAATAGCTTATTATCACAGTAGATAGACGTTTGATGCATAAAATTTATAAATTCTAAAATATTTCGTCAGTGTGGTACTTTGCAAATTTATGATATGAACACTTGGTATATTACGAAACACACTTGGAGCCATCACCATAATTAATATTTCAATTATTTTTATCATTATATCACATATACGTCTTCTCTTTAACTTTAGAGAAGTATTGTACACATGATTTATGCAGAGAAAAGAATAATACTCCTTTTTTCATAAAATTTCTCGTAGAATGATTAATATAAATTGACCAGTATACACTTTTCAAAATGACTTATTCTAAATATATGATCAATTTGAGGAAAGAATGTTCCAACACATAAATAATAGACTAATAAGATCAATAAATTATACATATAAAAGAAAAGTTTAAATAAAAATACAACCTCAAAATCACATATATACTATGATCCATTCTTTATCTCCAGTTAAGTGGGTCATGTTATTTTAGGATATGGATTTTATATATATATAAAATCATATTTGATTTCTCATCTAGTCATTCCTCTACTCATAAATAATAATTTCAAAAATATATTTATACTAAAGTAGAACACTCTAATCGAGAGTCAAATAAGCATGTTAAATGAATCGATTAATCTTTAATTAATATGAATGATTATCAGTAATTAAGAAACATAGTAGAACATGAATTGTATATGACTAATTTCTTCATGTAGACACAAAAATATTCTAATAAGAAAACAAAGTCATAAGAAAGTAGATCAAAATATATAAAAAGGAAATATATAATACTTAGAACGGAGAAAAAGGAGATAAAAAAGAAAAAGAAAAAATAACTGCACAAACAAAATGATTTGCAAAGTTCATTTTTGCATGATAATCTCTCATCCTCCTCTTGTCATTTACATGAAGATCATGCTAGGCAATTTAGAGCAGTAGCTAGGATGACCTTTGAGTAGATAATTAATTTGCATTAAATTATCAATGATTTTAGTTCATATCAAATTTGTTTAACGGAAAAACTCTTCAAATACTCCTGATTTTTACAGTAATAGAGTAATTAATTATTAATGTGAACTTGATTCATGCATCAATCTAAATGAGTTATTTATTAATTATTTAATTATATTGTATAATATTTGTTTTATTATTTTGATATAAGGGTAAAATGGTAATTCAACTTTGAGCTTTGAATCTTCCCATTTATAATATAATATGACTAGTTTTGGGGGATGCTCGTTTCACATTTTACCCTAATAATTCACAAAATTTCTCCATGCATGATCGTCAAGACCTAGGGGTACACTCTAGATGTAACATGACGCATAGAATCCCAAAGAATTCCATACAAGACATTTAACTCTCATTACATGAGAAATAGAAAAATAAGAGTGAAACAAGATTTCAAAGTCCAAACATTTTATTAATGAAAAACAAAATTCTAGAGATCTTGTCACATCGTAACAATCTAATCTAATAGAATAAAATTGACACTAGCCCATACATCATGTCCCAAAAAAAAATACATGAAACAAACTTGATACAATGAAACTTTGTCCTTTGAGGAAAAGAACTCAGCAAAGCTTAGAAATCAAAAAAATTAAACAATTTTCTATGAAAATGATGACAATGACTTAAAACAAGAAAAGATCAATTAACCCTTAACTTATAGTACACTACCACATGACCATGTGAGGTTGCAAGAATCGTAGTCCCTACCACGAGCCGGGGTTCTCCCTTTGGTTCTTGGAAGAGTGGCTACGGTTCAAACACTTTCTCGCCTTACGACTAGCTTAGGAACATGACCCTTCCCATGGTTGTTGTAGCCTTCACGAGCTGTCTTTAGGAAGAATCCTTGTTCGGTGCAGAGTATCCTAGATACTGCCTAGACCTCCACGAATCTTTATGATGGTCATGTGAGGTGAGGTAGTGCTTGGTGAAGGCTTCCCAAACTTCCTCCATTTTTGGATGTTGCCCTCTCAATTAGCCCTAGTTTAGCCTTCTAGATTCTGTGGTGTTTCATTATCTCCCTCTTGGGAAAACGTGTCCTCGGGTAAGATTCTAGACATTTCTAACGGAAAAACCTCAAGACTAGCAACCCTTCATGGATTCAACATATAAAAATTTCCACAACCGAGGAGGAAACATTAACTCCAAGCTAAACATACTCAATGTACTATAACGAAAGTAGGTGCAACACCTAACAAACCAAAATGTAAGAAATTTTAAAATTCCTCATCTTTAACAAACCAATATGTAAGAAATTTTAGAATTTCTCATCTTCAAGAAGGCTCTACCTTCTCCAAGCCAAAAGTATGCTAAACACAATTAAGAATCTAAATTAATGCATATGAATTCAACAAATAAAAACATACAAACAATAATGGAAGAAATAAACTATTTGCTTACTAAAGAATTAAATGTAATAAATTCAACCATCAACCATTTCAGCAGGGTATTGAATTGTGAAAAAAAAAATTTGTTTATATGAAGAAACCTTTAGAAAGGGACAAAAGAGAGGATCAATTTTCAGTCATCCTTGCTGAAACTTAACAGAGTTAAAAAAAAGTCACCAAAATAGGGGGAAAATTGCAAAAAATTCCATCAATCTCTTGACTTATAGTTAAGATTATGCTCCATGAAAACTTTCAAGACTGAGAAGCTTTGGTCTATCCTTACACTGGATTGTAACAATAGAGTAGTCTTTATCTTACCAATTAAGGACACTCACATTAGGCCTCTCTTTTTCATTCAATCCTTCACCAGAAGCACGTTCATAATCTTGGTATGCAAACATTAGTTGGTGATTGTCTTCTCTCGGTATATGAGAGACCCTTGGAATTTCATAATTTATCGCTACATCTAAGTACAATTTACAATAGTTGCTTTATCATAGACAACTCTTTCGGATCATTAACTTACCTCCCGTTTCCTCACCTAGCTGTTGTTAGGCGTTATGAGTCAACACATTAACATTAACCACATTGCATTTGAGATTCGTGAGGACAGTGCTCACCTGAGACAATAGTCCCAGTCTACCATTCGGGCTATTGACTCATCCACGATCATTAGTTGTTCTTGAGATTTTCCTAGTATGATATAAAACGGAGAAAGACTATTCAAAATAACATAACTCAGACACATCAGACACCTCAAATGTATACTCAGACAATTTAATTTTGTACATCATCAAGCAGAAGCACACAAAAGGTTTGTAGTGATCTCGAGAACATGTTGAGTTTTACCTTCAACTTGTCCACGCATGTTCTTTCTTTAAGTTGACATAATTACACCCCTGCTTTACGTTTAACTATTATAGCTTCTTAGTGCCGAGATTATTGAAATGTGCACGATACATTATATCATATTTGTAAGCATTTCTAAATATGCAAAATGTAATTCGAGGGAACTGAAGTTCATGATAAGTGTGCATTTTTTCATATAGTTTTTTTTATTTTTTATTTATAACTTGCTAGATCATCCTTTACTCTATTGTTTCACTAAAATGAAACTGTAAAAACTTCGTATTGAAAAAACTAACAACTGTTAATTTTAGCAGAAGCCTAATAAAATAGAATAACATGTGTTCTGCAGTACAAATAAATATATACATGCTCACTTGTTTTAGTTCTCACATGCAAATGAACATTTTTAACAACTCAGAAGGGTGTATTGGTATGAGAAATTTGACATCACTAATATCAGAGTTGCGCATGGCTTTCTCGAGACCTCATCACATCCCTAATTACCAAACACAAAAAATCTATGTGTGAAAGTTAAAGAGAAACAATAGCCGAGATCTCATGAAAATGATATTATAATTTACACATAAAGGAAAATAGAAAATCACTTACAAAATGACAAACCTCTCTAAGCATAACAACACTAAATAGAGTCATCGTAGCTCTAATATTTCTCGACAATAATACAAAAAGATGAAATATCAAATTCGAATATAATCAACTGATATAAAGAGGTTAAAGGTAAAGTTATCTCAAGTTATCTAACAGAATAAACATATAAATTTAGCTATTTATCAGGAACATTGAGGAAACAACAAAATTTAATAACCATATACCATCTTTGCCAGTTCATTCCATTTATCCTATTGATGGTTCTCACTACCGAGTGACTATTTCTGGAACTCTTCAAAAATGACAACGGGTATGTACTGAATTCTCCAAAAGTAATGTATTTTTGAAGAATTCGACACGGATGTGTTAATGTAAGTGAAGAGTCCGCACAACTTAGCCAAGTGACACTATATACTACAATTTTCAAATGAGGAAGATATATTTTTCTACTGGACAATATAAGCACATTGAAGAAAATGAGGAAACACGCAAATCTAAGTCACATTATATTTCAATCAATATTAATTCAAAAGTCAGGGGACAGAACCAAATCTTAACTGTAGGTAGTTAAGAAGACTCACTTTTTGTTGTTTTTGATGCTATGAATGGTTCGAGTTTCAGACCTGCGCTAAGATTGGAACACAACAACTTTTGCTTTCATTTCTTCCATGAGTAACAGCTTGTCGAGTTCCTCTAGCAAATCTTGTCTATCCCTCACCAGCATCAACATGTTCTGACATTGCATCATTTGATTTCTTGAATCTTAACCATCCTATAAAATTGTTTTCATATATCTTCACTTTGTCATCTCTATCATATAGTATCTAGAAATATTTGGAGTTTTGTATTTGAATGTGTATAATGTATTTTGAATATTTATTTGATTATAACTTTAAGTTTTACTGTCAATCAATGCTTCGAGAAGAACATGTATAGGTCCTTTTTTATCCAGTTCCTCCCATCCTTAAAAAAGATCATTTAACATATCAAGATTCACATTAATTAAGAAAAACTAAGAAAAATTAGTGGTGTGTGTCATAAAGAAGAGAGGGCAAAACAAATAAAATCTAAAGTTAAATATGAATGAGTAAATAAAACCCAATTAGAAACATAAAATTAAAAAATTCTACAATAAACTATTTAAAAAGCAGAAAATGCACAATAAAAAAAGCAGAAAAAAAAATACCCAACACATTGTGGCTATCAAAAATGTAAACTTGTGAAGGGAAAAAAAATATAGAATGAGAATAATAATAAAGGGAACAAAACCAATTTTCAAGCATCTCTGAGTATGAATCAAACCAAATTAGAAACATCATGAACAAAATCATAGAAAAATCGGAAAAATATAATAAATACCACTGAAGAACTGAAAACAAATATTCATTTTAGATTGATTGATAAAAGTAGGTATATTTATAATCATCACAAACAATAAACATAAACCATTGAAGAGGAAAAACAGATGCAAGAAAAAATGTTAAAAAGACTTAAAAATTTCAGGGCTCAGAAGAGAAAGTAATGGAAGATTCCATACCGGAATGGTCTGGTGGACCCTTATACTTGTATAAATTTGTATTCTTAACCATTCTACTTAACTATTTATCAACTGAGCCCTTACACTCAACGAATGTCAGTATTTTAATTCCCCTTGGCGTTGTCTGAGCTTCAAACGCTAAACAAAAGTGACACATCGTCATGCACATCTGATTTAAAATGACACATCATTAATTTTTTATTTTTAAGAATTTTTTTCTCTTCTTTCCTCTTTCATTCTTCTTTAACCATGTCTCCATTTTTTACATTAGAGGTCACCATCACAATCATCATCTTCACCATTAGCACCATTTTGTTATATCACAAAAATAACCATTAATTTTTATGTTTTAATCATTCATAAATTTCAGTTATAATAATTATTAAAACTTTGTTCATCACTTGAAACTTCATAAACCTCTTTTCTCCATTAATGCAAATTTTGTCACCATTAAAATATCTCAATATATCCAAATATTGATTTAACAATTATTTTTACCCATCAAAATTTTTAAATTTATTACCTCACAAATTTGTAGAATGAGAATAAAAAACTAAGTGAAGGACAACATATTAGAAACTAAAGCGAAAAAAATATTTTTAAGGTGTCGCCGCCACACCACCCGATCTGGCCGTCGCCTCCATACAATCACGAAACTACCGCCATCGACGCCATACCACCATATCTAGACAAGATCTCTTCAATGTTGTAACTAGATCCTCCAACCTAGCCATCGCCGCCGCACTTTCTTCGACGAGAACCACTACTATCGACCTCTCCCTTTAGAGGTGAATCAACGGAGTCAAGAAGGTTTCAATGTCAAGATCTGATGACAAGAGTATAGAAAGATAAACAAAGAATTGGGCACGGAGATGGTTGTTGTTGAAGGTGGAATATGGTGAAGAAGATGTGGTCTTCTTAATTATTTTTTAATTTTTGTATTATTTTATATTTTTATTAACATTTTTTAAATTGAAATATAGTACTCACTCGCCTTAAGGAGTGTGAAATCACACACTTTTGCCAACTCATCCATCTTAAAGCCACATAAGTGTGGTCAATGGTCAGAAGGGTCCGATAAATTGTGTTTTATGGAGTCTAAGGATCCAGATGACAAATACATAAGTAGAAGGTTTCAAAATACAAACCGATACAAGTACAAAGGTCCAGCAGACCATTTCACCAATTAGAAAATCAAACTATCAAAGGAAAGAGATGGTTTTTTGTTTCTTACACGTGGATATAAAAGGATTATGGAAAATAAAATTAGGCTATTTGGAGCAGGAAATTAAAGCATTCACCGTACAATTTAGACTGTTTTTTGTACTATTATATGATGCCATGTTCGTCCTCTCTAACTCGCTTATATATAAGGGTAATATCAACAAATTATGATTTTATGGATCATCCATTATAAAAGAATTTTACTCTATAAGGATATGTGAAAGTATGCTATTATGATCAAAGAAATATGTAGTTTTTAATTCATTGAGATTAGTGGCGGAGTTAGAATTTTGATTAGGGGGTTTAAAATCTGAGAAGCAGACCCGCGAATTAGTAAAAGGGGGTCCAAGATCTGTTATACATATTTAAAAAAAATAATTTAATCATTTATAAATAATAATATTTTCCATCGAAGAGGGTTCGGTTGAACCCTAAGTATGCTACTCCTGTGCTTAAAAGGACCTTATCTGATGCCACCTCCTTTGTTCTCATCTTTCAGACTTGTTCATCTAAAATATGAACTGGAATTTGTTCATAGGATAATCTATCATTATTCCCATCATTTTCAGTTGGTAAGATCAATGAAGGATCACCCATGCACTTTTTCAACATGGAGAACCAGTGCTAAAACTTGAGGTAGCTCTAATTCGTAAGCTACATCGCCAACTCTCTTTGATATTTATAAGACCACTGTATCGGGGACTAACATTCCCCTTATTAACAAACCTCATAATACCCTTCATGGGTTAAACATTCAGATATACCCAATCGTCCACTTCAAACTCCTACGGTCTTCTCCTAGCATCTTTGTAGAACTTTTGGCGACTCCGTGCCGCTTTCAATCTCTCTTGAATCACCTTTACCTTATCCATGGCTTGGTGAACTATATTTGATCGTATCACCGTGGTTTACCAACTTCGAACAACCTAAGAAGAGATCTGCGTCTTCTCCCCTAAATATCTTCAAATAAAGCCATATGGATACTCGAATGGTTGTTATTATCAGCGAACTCAATGAGAGATAAGTGATCATCCCAATTCACCTTGAAAAATCACACAATCCCTAAAAATATCTTCTAAGGTATGGATAGTACGCTCTTTTTGCCCATATGTCTGATGATGGAAAGCAGTTCTTAAGTTTACCTTTGAACCCATACCTTTTTGAAAGACTTCCACAACTTATATGTAAATTTTGCATCTCTATATAAAATTATCGACACTAGGACTACAGAATTCTCACAACCTCCTGAATGTATAATTTCACATAATCTTCTGCCAAATGAGTGATTTTTAGGGGCAAGAATTGGGTAGATTTTTGTCATTCTATCGAGAATCATCCAAATTAAATCATTCTGAATGCGAAACCTTGGAAAGCCTTTGATGAAGTCCATAGTATTCATATCCCACTTCCATTCTAGAATTTCCATATCCTGAGCCAACACTACATGCGTTGGTGTTTTACTTTCACTTGTTTGCAATTTAGGCACTTGGCAACAAACTCAACAATGTCTTTCTTCATACCTTCACACCAATAAACCTCTATCAAATCTCGGTATATCTTGGTGGAACCCGGATTAATTGATTATCTGCAGTTATGATCCTCCTCAACGATCCTCTCTTGGAGTTCATCTACCCTAGGTACAAACAATCTACCCTGATACTTTTACACACCATCTTCCCCTTGTTAAAAAACCAATACTCTTTGATTATGAACATCGGGTCTTTGTCTTTCTTCTCTTTCACTTCTGACACTAATGATGACTCAACCCCATTGGTCACCACTATCCCACCTTCTGTGGAATCCTTAAGTCGTACTCACGGCATGCAAGTATTTGTACCTCTTTGGTTGACTCCCTCTTTTCTTCCTCAACATGGGCGGTACTTCCTACTTATAACCTACTTGAAACATCAAGAACCACATTAGCTATACATGGGTGGTATTTCCCATATCTAACTTCCTTAAAACATTAACAACCACATTAGCGTTAACTAGGTGGTAAAGAATACTCATGTCATAATCCTTGAGTAACGCTAACTACCTCCTATGTATGAGATTTAACTCCTTCTAGGTAAACACATATCATAGGATCTTATGATAAGTGAATATGTCAACATGAACACCATACAAATAGTGACGCCATATATTGAAGGATAAAACTACAACAACCAACTCTAAGTCATGGGTTGGATTAGTCTTCTCATGAACCTAATATCCTTGTAATTTTTCATTAACACGCAACCCAAACCGACTCTATATAAATCACAGTGCACTAAAAAATCTTCAGTACCTTCTGGTAAGGTCAACACTGGGGTAGTAGCCAACCTCTTTTTCAACTATTGAAATATTTTCTCACAAGCTTCAAACCATTGAAACTTAACTGGCTTCTGAGTCAACTTCATCAAAGGAGAAAAAATAGACGAAAAACCCTCAACAAACCTTCTATATTAGCCATCCAAACACAAGAAACTCCTTATATTAGTTGGAGACATGGATCTAGATAACTCTTAATTGCTTGTATCATTCAGGTGTAAACACTAATCCCATCACCGGAAACTATGTGGACCAAAGACTTAATCCAAAACTCACACTTGGAAACATGGCATACAGCTCTTTATCATTCAATCTCTGAAGGACTATCCTGAGATGACTAGCTTGATCTTCTTCATTCTTTAAATTGATTAGTATTTTATCATTGAAGATTATAACAAATATATCTAAATAAGGCTTGAAGACTGTGTTAATAAGATCTATGAAAGTTGTTGGTGCATTGGTCAAACCAAAAGACATAACCAAAAATAATAATGCATTTATCTAGTTCTAAAGGATTTATTTGTAATTTCACATTCCCTAACCCTTAACTGATGTTAGCAGATGTGAGATCAATTTTCGAGAAACAGGTGGCACCCTAAAGCTAATAGAAAAAATCATCTATCCTTGGGAAAGGATACTTATTCCTGATTGTAACCTTATTCAATTGGCGATAGTCTATACACATCCTAAGGGAACCATCTTTCTTTCTTTCAAACAGGACTGGAGCACCCCATGTTGAGACACTTGATCAAAAACAACCTTTATCTAACAGATCTTTAATCTATTCTTTCAACTCTTTTAAATCTGCTAGTGCAATTCCATATGGTTAAATAGACTTACGACGAGTATTTGGAATGATTTCTTTGCCGAAGTCATTTCTCTCTCAAGAGGGACTCAAGGTAGATCATCAGGAAATACTTCTCGAAACTCCTTTACTATAGAAACTGACTTAACGGAAGGTACCTCAACACTTGAGTAATTAACTCGAATAAAGTGATAGATGCACCCCTTTGATACTAACTATCTCACCTTGAGGTACAAAATGAAACGATTCTTAGGATTTACTAATTTACTACTCCACTCTATGAATCGATTGTTAAGAATCTAAAAGTCGACAACCTAAGTTCTACAATCTATTGGTGTATAATAGGAACGAAGCATGTCCGTACTAGAATGACATAAAAATCTACCATGTCAAACTCTATTAGTTAATCCATGGTGTTGCTATGAAATAGAAATAGGACAATCACAATAGAATCTTTTCGCTAGAATAGAGTCTCCAACAGGGGTAGAAACATAGAAAGGTTCACAAAGTTTCGTAGAAAGAATCTTAAACTTATTAGCAACATAAGGAGTTACAGAAGATAAACTTGTTCATTGGTATAGCAAAGAATAAACACCAAATGTAATGACTTTGATCATACTCGTGACAAAATCTGGAGAGTTATCTTGCTCTTGGCGGCTAGTGATTGCATATAGGCAGTTTGCCCCTCCGCTAGTACCAGAAGTGGCTTCTCTAGGTGCAGCCTTGTCTGGTGCAGCAATTGATGAAGATTGTGATTTGTTGTCCAGGTATCCACTACCTTCCCTATTCTTTGGGCACTCTCTCATAAAATAACCCTCTTTACCACACTTGAAGCAACCTGTCTATCCCTCACGACATTTACCTGGGTTGTTTCTACCACACTTAGCACATACACTAACCCAACGATCTCCTTGTACCACACTACCTTGAGACTGTGCTGGTCCAACTATGAATTTCTGCGAGTTCTGGCCATGATGCTCACCATTGTTTCTTGGTTTATGAGCACTAGCAGATGATGATGCATGCCACTTGTTCTTCTTAAATTGTGGCCTATTAGAAGTACCCTTCAGCTTCCCAAACTTATTCCAAGATAGACCACCATTAAAGTACCTTAGAAGTACCCTTGCTACACATAGACCATCACCTATAGTGCTTGAACAAGTGAAGCTGGAAGGATTCATTCTCAAGAACTCACGAATTCTTTACGTGTCAGCCTCTTCTTGTCGATCCCCTCTTTGTTGCCCGACATTGTTAGTCACCGGTTAGCTTTACAACTTGATAGCTTCAAGGAAATCAACATTAGTGACTTTTCCTGGAGGTGCACGTTTGGTGCATTAAGTACCTCTAGTTCCTCAACATTCATTTTGGCTAGACGTCATCTTGCTACTCTTCGTGGAGCCATGATGATCTGAATCACCCGCAAGCACGAATTAGAGAGAATTTTTTTAGATAAACTCTAATTCATGAAAAGGTATATGATACAAGTGAGAAATTCCTAAATGTTGTAGCATCCTAATCATAGATGTGACGCGCTTCACACCGATTACTAGGACTCTACAGACACACCTTCATAGACTCCCTAGGACTCTTGAACTTTTTTCTCAGATACAAGGTTTATCACGACCCGAGGCTACACCCTAGATGTGGCCAACACCTAATATACATTGTTGTCTTTGAGCATACCCTTATCCATTCTTACTTAACTCAGCAGAAGACTTAACTTAATGTAAAACGAGAAACATTCTCATAAAATAAGTTAAATAAATGTCTCAACCAAAATGACACTTAAGTCTGAAAATAGAATATCTGAAATTCTAGATAATAAGAGACTTAAAACTGAGTTATCGGACTGACTATCTGTCTATTAAGAAAATATAATACTAGAACGAATATTGGGACAAACCCCACAACATTCTGCAAACAAAAAAACTAAAAATCAATAAAAGAATGATCTGTAATGCAAGGAGTCTCACCACTAACTCTAAATCCTCAAACATAATCAATGAGGCGTTGGATGCTGATCCAGGTTACTTGCATCTGGATCATAAGACGAGGCAGGCAAACAGGCATCAGTACATTAAATGTACGAGTACATTAGTTGGAATGCTAAATAATAACTTAAGCATAAGAATAATAAGAAGAAACACTTACCTTGGCTCTGCTAAACTTGCGAAATATTTAACTTAATATAAAGAAAAAAAGACTCATTAATGTATGTGTGTGTGTGTATAAATCTTGTATATTCGTACAAATAACTCAGTTCATTAAAAAAATACAATAACAAACTCAAATTTATTTATATATAAAAGTAATATATTTTTTGTATGAGATTCTCTAACGACATCCACCACTATGAGACTAAGTGGTGATACAACAACTCGCCCATTTTGCAGAAGTGTTCTATACTTTGCCGTCACGTAGAAATCCTCAACTTAGTGGATCCACTATCTTAACTTAACTCATAATCCAAAAATTATGACCCGTTAATACTCATGATGGCTACACGATTACATGGATACTTGTGTTAATATGAACTCTTATCCCAGCATAGGTGCTCAAGACTACACCCAAAATACACTTTAGCACATGCTTTTAAAATAACTTCGTTTCTTTGGGTTGAGATAATTTTCTCAACATTTTAGATTTACAAATCTCTTTTGGGATCAATGTCCCCTTTTTCTTGTTCAAAACTCTTTGGCCAAAATCATTATGCTCACCATTGAAGGTGTTAGTATACCTTAGAAAGATTAAAAGGGATAACGTACGAAAATTTGGCCAAAATCTCCAATCCAGGTGCGTTTAGGGCAATCCGTGCCCCCCTCTAATGAATGAGGCAAATTTGTAGCGCACTGTGACATGCCACACTAGGCCTCAGTGTCAGAGGTCAAATTTGGGTGTAGTGTAGGCGTGACGCGCCTTGCCTTGCACTGGTGTATCTAGTGGATTTGTCAACTCTTTTAATCTCCAAACCTCCCTAGTACTTTCAAACGTATGGGACTATTGGTAAACTCAATAAAAACTTGATGAACCTTTGAATAAACCCGAAGAAACAAGAATAAACCAACAATAGGAAGCCAACAATTCAATCAATGACAATTTGACACTTTTCTTCACGAACTTGAACTTTTAGCATGTAAACAACTCATAAATTGCTGAATTGAAATAAATTTGTGTATGGGTGGACTAACCAAACACGAAAAATCCTCACATACATTAATATTGATCACCCCCGACGAATTCCACTTGAAATATTTTGGCGTTCTAGACGAAACCTTAATCTTCATCCGTTCTCCTTCTTCTCTTCTCTTTTCTCACAAGCCCTAAGCGTGAATTATTTTTAAAAATTGACTTAAGAATTATTTTTATCCCAATTAAACCCTTAAAACGAATTAGAAAATAATTGGGTGAAAAGACTAGTTTCCCTTACTTAAATCCGGAATTTCACTTTCCTAACTTTGACAACCCAACTTCTGATAGACATATCTCCATCATACGATATCAAAAATGCAGAAACTCGGAGGAGTTGGAAATATATCTTCAATTGATTTCCAACCATATCAAAAACCGCCTCTAACTCTTCCTGAGCAACAAGTTATGGCCGTTTGAAAATGACCAAAACTCACTTCTTAAACTTACTTCCCCTTTCTTTCGAGAAGTGATTGTTTTTAATTTCTTAGATTATTCTTAGTTAAGAATAGTTACAAGATCTTACAGGTTAATGCATATCATGTATTCATAAAAACACAATTAGGTAGGATTTAGTTTTAAAAATATTTGTACGTAGTATAAATTTCTACTAAATATAATTTCTTCCATAATTGGAAAAAATATTAATGTAATTCTATAAGAATCATATTTATAATAAGTTTCTGACCATGTATTGTGGATACTACTTATTCAAACTTAAATAATATTAATTCTTTTCCTTATAGTAAAGGATTAACTAAAAATATTTGGTTAGTATTAGACCAGATCTAAAAATAACATAAAATTCAATATAATATAGTATCATTTAACTTCATTCCAAGATAATTATTGTTTATATTAAGAAATTTTATAATTCAAACTACACGCACATTAAAGATTTCAAAATTTTCATATACAACTACAAGACCAATAACAACGACATTCTTGAACAAATACATAAATCCTCATATACCTCATCTTTAGTCATGCCTAGAAAAAATGAATATTTTCTTTGATTGAAAATGAAGCTGAAAGAAAAGTGTCATACAAGAAAAGAAACATAGGGTCGTTGAAAAAGGCAGAAGAACTTGAAATGACTCTCATCATATATAGTCCTTATAGTGATGAACCTAAGGTGTTTCGGAATCTTGCTGCAGCAGTCAACGCCTTTCAAAATATTAAAGCACTGGAAATATTGGAGAGATAAAAAAATATGATTACAAAGGAAGAATTCACCAAGAAAAGAATTAAGGGTAAGAAAGTAAAATAGGGTCAAGGAAATTACGAATGAGATGCATGAAGTGTTAAATGGAAAAAAGTATTTTTGTTGAAATGAATCTTTTCTATCTCAAAGATCTAAGTGACGTTATTTACTAAGAACCTTCAATTAATACGTGAAACATTGAAAAAGAACGATGCTGACGAGCAGTCAATACCTAGTATTCCTCAATCCAATCCTTCAATAACAATGACATCTATGATGCCTTCCCCAATTATATATCCTCTATTTACTCCCGTGACACCACCAAATGCATCCTTCATATGAGATCCCCTCAATAGGTCCATCAATTCAAATGAATAACTGTCAGATCTACTCTTTTGACATTCCACGAAGTCCATCATTGATTGAATTACTAAACTTGAATGTTGATAATTTCATGACTTTTGGATGATGTTTAACTAAACAATATTAATGATCAATATTTAAATCCCCTCAATAATAAATAAAGTCTTTGGATTAGTATATGTACCTTCTTATTAGTACTGTTTTATGTGCTCATGTTGTCCCCCAGAAAATTCGTCTTTTAGGTTTTGCATGTTTAAGTGTGTCATAGGATTCTCCACAACAATTTTATTTTGTCAATATATTGAGTTTTGTATGTATGTCATGTTCAATGAATTATTTTTCAAAATTTATTATTTCACTCACTTATTAAATATATGAAAATTTACATGTTTACTAGATTGTGATTTATTTAATTATTCATTTGTGTTTTTATTGTTGTTAATAAAATGTATTTGTTTGCACGGTTTTACAAGAAACCCTCTTGCACTTTAAAAGTTAAAATAAATTTATTCATATATTTATATAATTTCACTCGCAGCTTTTTAGGGTGAAAAACCCATACATCTTAAATTGAATATGAACTTTAACATTAAAGAAAATTATCAAGAAGACCTATAAAATCTACATTTTGAAATAATAAGGTGAAGTCAAATATTAATCATTTTTTTGGATTTATTTAGTTAAAAAATTATATGTCTTCTAGTTTAATTTAATTATTTATACTTTTTATAATCCAACAATTTTTAATTGTATCAGGACGTATGTTCATTGGTTAAATTTTACTCATTTTGTTGTTCTCCCTTTGTTATGCCAAGAAATTTTTTCCACACATAACTCTATTGGAAATAATTATCATATTGAAAAATATATTTTCTTGTTTGATATAAACATTCAAAAAAGACTATGGGTCTAGTAACAGGTTAGGGCATATCAAATTTGTGTTTTTTGGGATGTGCATTTCACATTTGGCCCCAATAATATAGAAAATTTCTACAAGCATAATTGTAAAGACCTAGCGGTACCCCGTAGATGTAACATGACACATAGAACCCAAAGAATTCCATACAAAACATTTAGCTCTCATTCCATGAGAAATAGAACATAAGAGTTAAACAAGATTTCAAAGTCCAAAGATTATATTAATGAAAAACGCAACCCTAGAAATCGTGTCTCATCACAACCATCCAATCAAATAGAATAAAATTGGGCCTAGCCCATACATCAGGTCCCAAAGGAAAATTCATGAAATAAAATTAATACAATGAAACTTTGTGCTCCAAGACTTATAACTCACAAAAGTTTAGAAATCTTAAAAATTCATCAATTATCTACGAAAATGATTACCATGATGGTCAGGGAGATTCGGGGAATATGAAGGAAAAATTATGCGTTAGTACTAAACAATGTTACCAACTATGATATTCGTGCATAAACCCACTTATAGATGCTAAAAAGGAAATTTCATGTAATTACATGCAATTGAGCAAACTAAAACATAATATAAGAGTGTTTGAATACACATTTCATTAAACATGGCCACTAAAATGTCACATCATCTTTAAAATCATTAAACACATGTGTGATACATCATGAAGTAACATTAGTTCATCATTAATGTGGGAAATTATCCTTAACCGATACTGCAATGATCCATTTTGTCGTTTTGAGAATTAGAGCTTTGTATCACATAAAATACTTTCTCATAGATTCTAAATGGATATTGTGAATGATTGTGTACTTGCTCATATTACTCAATGTATAGGATTGACATAAAAATTATCAAACACAAAGCTATATTCAAGTTGTTAATCTTGAGGTCTATAGACATATCAAGTCTTTTGTTTCTTATATTCAAGCCTAAGGTTAAGCCTTTATTTCTCTTAATAACATACTATACTTAATAACTATGTCAATTTGTTTAACCTTAGATTAAGTTGTGATGTTCAAAAGAATAAAACTTAAAACAGAGAATAGGTTTCGAACTAATGCATACCGAAATATCAATTCGATGGACAAACATTCACTATTATAGAACGTCATAATTCTCTACTCATCATTACACTATCATTAATTAATCATTGTACCTTAATTATGTCAAGACAAGCAACCTCTAACCAATTTTTATCCTTTTTTCAAATTAACAGTATAATATAATATTAATATATGTATCCCTTTGTTTTCATGATTCCGGCAGCCTTATGATAATAATATAACCTTATATATCCATGAGTATCAATGTTTAAGCAAGTTAAGAGTTTTAACCAGATGCAAATTGGGTTGTCCTCGTGTTGTCACAGAATAATTTAAGGTCAAGAGGCTACTATTTATCTTCTTTCTTCTACAGTTTATTGTTACCCTAATTGTTATATATGAGTAGTTATAAAAGTGTGAAACTGACCCACTATAAGCTATAATGGGTCCCCATATGTTAACTGGATATTGTGAATGATTGTGTACTGGATTCCGTCGTCACTTGTTCATGTTGTTCGATGCTAGCTACCGGTTAAGTGTCATAGGTTATTTTGTACTATTATTTATTGTATGTTAGTTTCTATTTGGTTTTACCAATGATACCTACTGATTAAATGTTGCCCCGTACTGAGCCCTACTTGTATTTTCCTTAGTTTTTCTTTTATGGAGTGCCATAAGTTTACCAACAACTTCGACTCGCCTTCAGTTCTAACCAGTCTCAAGTGTATCAGGTTTCACGTTGAGCTACTCATTTAATCTCGTGTGGTATTATCTCGTTCATCACATTATATCATTTGTTTTCGGACAGACACTATTTTATTTATTTATTGTGGCGTCTTTAATACTCTTAGACTTAATATTTGACAATTAGATGTCCTTATTGTGATGACTTTCATGATTTAGGAATGACATATAGTAGATTATAATTGATTTTAGTTTCTTGGATTAATGAGATTTATGTTTGCTCATTATGAATAGTAATTTGTAATGTGAATGATTAATACATGTTGGGGATGAATTCTTTTGTTAACCCACCTAGGAGGTCAAGTGTTAGTGCCACTGACGACTAGATTTGGATCGTGACAAACTTGGTATCAGAGTATTAGGTTTGGTGATCTCATCACATAAGGACAAGTCTAGTAGAGTTTTGTGAAACGGTATGGGGACACCTTTACTTTTCTTGGAGAGGCTATTGGACATCAGGAAAATTTTACTCCTTCTTTCTTTCGTGCTACTACTTGAATACAATTGGTATCTGGGTGATACAAATTCGTATCTAAACTTCTTTAGTTTATTTCACATATGGTTAATTATAGAGTATTAGATGTTGAAATAGCATCACCAAAAAGAAAAAAAATATATGTCCTTAAAAATAGGTATATTTTTCGATTGACTACAAGGCATATAATGACATGTGATGGACGTGATATTTATATTTAGTTCATAAAGCGGAAAGCCTTGTTCTTCATAGGTACTAATTATGACAATGTTTATGCTTTCATTGTTTCTTGTTTTGAGTTGCTTCATAAAATGAATATAGTCAAGAGACTTAGTATTGAGTTTATGATATACTAGTTTCAGGGAGACGCAAAATATGGTGATAGTCTCATGTTGATTGTCGATTATTAAAGGCACTACATACGACTTAAGACATTTTCTAACTTTCGCATCCTATTAGATATCCCAAATGTTGAGCGATAGGGCGAGAGATGGTTTTTTGAATATAGAGAAGGAAGGTATGTGTTGTAGCCTATGAGGTCAAAATTTATACTTTACATAGATATCTGACAACATGCAACAAGTTTTGTAAGGAAAAACTAGAAAATGAACTTCATTACGTTAGAAAATACAATTGGTTATAATTTTTATCACATGTATGGTTTGTTTAGTTATGATGAAATTAGGTTGCGCCAATTGGAGTTAGAATCTTTACTATGATTCCATGGATCGATTGTATATGAAATAACATCATGATACGACTACTATAATAGTACGAATATTTACTTCGTTAAATGTATGAAATGTGTTCCTTTTGTTATCGACACGATCTAAGAAAGAATGCAAATTTGCTTGGGCTATGGACAACATATTTTGGTAATGTGTTGCAGTTATTCAAAATGTAGAAATGTGTGGGCTATTTTTGTATAATCTTATAGATAGGTATGATGTGTTCTAGTGACGGATATAAAAAACTTTCATGGTTTGGTACTAGTGTTATGTGGAAATGAATATGTAGATTGTCAATTCTGAATACTAACTACTTAAGGAGTGGTCAGTTATATCACATGTTCAGTTAAAGGGATTTAGTGTTGCATTTGAATTTGAGAAATCAACTAATTTTTTACTACCGATGCTTGAGTTAAGCATTATGTTTAAGAATGATTTTATTGGTCGATATTTTGTAGGATCGTAGAGCATATAGGTTGGAAATTGTTTCTTGAGGATTTTAAATGAGGCCAGATGATTTTATCTTAAGCTTCAAAGGAGTGGATTGTTAGTGGAAGGACAAGCTTATGAATAAAGAAAGTCCCATTTTAAGCATACATGGGTGAAGGAAATTGAAGATTTCACTAAGAATGTGCGTATAAAATTAGGTTTGTCCCTTGAATTTTTTTGGTATAATTGAGTTTAAGGTGTCATGTAAAGGAAAAGATTCACTTCGTGGTGATGATAAGGGCTTGTTGAGTATGATGGTATACGAGTTAGTGATGGATTATTATTGAGATGTAACTACATTATACAAATCGTTGGCTAATTAAATTTTGTATGATAAGAATGACTTGAAAGTATGTAAGGTTGTGATTTCCTATTATTCAGTGAGTAACGTGGTTGTATGAAAAGTTTTGATAGATGTTCGGGTACCGCTCGAATAGAATTTAAAGGACATAGAGTCATAATTAAAGAAGATAAAATTTGTGGAATGTGTAGCTTTCAGAAATAAGTGAGAGCTGGAATATTTTATTTGCTTGCAAGGACTTAAAAAATATCTTAGAAGGGGTTGAAATTGGGTTTAGGGACACGTGGTTTTATGTATATTATTTTTCTACAGTTATAATGTCATAGGGTCGTTAGATTGGTTAAAATCTATTCGATAAAACTTAAGAAATGAGTATACATTCGTTCAACTTGAGTGGGATGATAAGTTCTGTTGTAGTGTTGAATTTAGTAATGAGTGTGGTTGGATTTTTGGTGAAGGATATGGTAAGGTTTATGGAGAGGTTATCAAGGATAAGCTAAGGTACAAAAATTCATGAAAGATCTTCAAGGTATAAGAAAATATAGATAGATAAGGGTGTTGAGTCATACAGTTTGATTTATAATTAAAAAATTTCATTATAGGACTGCTTTCCTGGTGATATGTGTTGTCAAGGTATGAATTTGTAAGGTAATAAATGATTGATTGTATCAGGTAACGATCATTTCGAAGGACTTACACATCATTGGACTCGTAAATTTTGTTACTTTTTATTGTTAAAGAATATAAGATAGGGCTTCCCTCAGAGTTTTGATTTAGAGTGTGCAGTAAAATGTCATGGATTGTAGGTAAAAAGTTTAAAACGTGCCTGAGAAACAAGAGTATAATATGTTGAAGGGTCCAGATAATTAGAATTTTGCATCATGGGAAGAATTTGAGAAAACTGAAGGAATAAAACCTTTTGTATAAATCCTTGGGGTGTAGTCGAAGGTTGTATTGATTTTCCCTATTATTTTAGATATGTCTACAAGATATGAACCATTTCGGAACAGAATTACAAAGAGTTAATCATCAACTTTTATAAAGATTGATTTTTGCTTTACGTAACAAATAATGAGGTATGTGATGGTTTAGAATGGTGGCTAAAGCATGGTATGTGGAAGTAGTGTGAAGTTGTATTTAGGTGTAATTTAATAGTTTCATCTCGATGGAAAGGTACTATAAAATTTTAAATATTATTATAAGTCATGTATGGGACTCGTAATTGTCATATGATGATTAAATAGAAAAGGAGATAGCCAAAGTTTGAACATACATTTTCTAAGAATATTGATACTAATAATGGTTTGAGTGCAATGTGGATGATCAATGTGGTTATGATGTTTTATAAGTATTAATATTGTTTACTTTAGTGGATATGGGGTTCGATAAATCAAGTATGTGTGCAATTATAATAGGGACTAAATTGGTGATTGTGGATAGCTAGAAAATCTAAGATATATAGTCAGATTTATGAAAAATGTTTGATATAAGAACTATGGAAGGACTATCTACAGTTATTAAGACCTTGGTTATGTACATTTATATGTGACCAACTACTTCATTTTAGTCATGATTTAGAGTATGATTCACTTTCTCCGTCCGTGTGTGTTTTTGATTCTATGGATGAGCCCCTATTAGAGGATTGAGTGTACCAATTCTGTGATTGTCCTCCTAGTAGGGTCACTTCCTTGATTAGACTGTTCATTTCAGTCATGGAAGATTTAGTGTTGTTTGGTATAATTGAAGCATACTAGTTATTCTACAAACAATAATTTGGTTATGAGAATTTATCGGAGAGCTACTCTGAATATTTACAGTTGTACGATAGACTTAAGATTTATCTCATCATCGGTATAATGTTTTGTCTATATGTGATTGAATTTTACAACAATTTTGTCTAGTTTTGTCATTCTTAAGATTTATCTATAATAGCTACTAATTGAACATATCGACAATGTTGTTAGAGGTTCTGTTTGCTTGGACGTATCACTTGATGGTGGGTACTTGATCATTTTATCCTTTGTATAGGATGAATTTAGTTTTCGTTGATGATTAATTGATGTCTAAATATCATATTTTTATAGCTTAAGATCGATGATTTATTATGTTGTGAAGATGTAATTTCGAACATATCTCAGATGGTTTGTTCAGTTTCACTCTAGATTGTAACCAATCTTGATTTGGTATTTTAGCATGGTTAAGTTAGAAAACATTTGTCCTTATGGTTTTGTCAAGGTCTAGTGGTAGAATTTGTTAGTTCAAGAGTTCACTTGAGGATAGTTCTGTTGTTAGGTGATCTTGTATAGAACAATAATTCTCATCAGAGTATTGAGATGTTCCTATTTTAGGCATTTTATAGGAGGAGGTGTAGATCTCAAGTTGGTTAGTTTGATAAGTTTGAGATGAGACATTGAGTACAATTATTTTGAATGAACCACTGAGACATGAGGCACCCTTTCTGACCCTCACCTTCTTTTGATCGTTCGACGACGAACGATGGGTAAATTGGTATCGAATGTAAAGATCCATTTTGTCATTTTTAGTATTAGAACTTTGTATTTCATAAAATACTTTCCGATAGATTCTAAATGAATAGTTTAGACTATTCATACCTTTAATTATACAATTAATGGGTAATTTTAATAAAATATTTAGTTGGTGGTTAAAGAAATAACATTATAATTTATAGTGGTTCACTTTCACACTTTTATAATTACTCATATATAAAAATTAGGGTAATAATAACCTGTAGAAGAAAGAATATAAAAAAGTAGCCGCTTGACCCTAATTTTTTTGGTGAAAATACGAGGATTACCCAATTTGCATTGGGTAAAAACCTTTAACCTTTCTTGAACATTGTTACTCATGGATATATAAGGTTATATTATTATAAGAAGTGTGCCTCAATCGTGATAACAAAGAGATACACATTAATATTATATTATACTAGAATTAATTTTCAAGTATTTTCATGAGGAAGGTGATCATCCTCTTGATCCAACTATATTTTGACAATTAGTTGGCAGTTAAAATTACCTTACGATTACTCGACTTGATATCTCTTTTGCAGTTCAACAAGTTAGTCAATATATGGAAGCTCCCCTGACAACTTGGTAGTTGTTCATCACATTATTCAGTGCATTCTAGGAGCATTTACTCGTGGATTGTTATTTCAAAGTGGTTCTCCTATTCGTCTTAATATTTTTAGTTATTCTGATTCTGCGAGATATCCTGATACTCGTTGTTCAGTCTCAGGTTGGTTCATGTTTCTTGAAAAGTCATTGATATCTTGAAAGAGTAAAAAGAAAGATCGTGTGTAAAAATCTTCAACAGAGATTGAATATTTATCCATGTCTATTCCTTGCTCCCAGGTTGTACGTTTCATGGATTACTTAATGGGATTGGATTTCCTCGATCTGATTGTAGTCCTCTCCACCATGAAAATGCAAGTTTTGTTCAGATTGCTATGAATATAGCTTTTTATGAGAGGACCGAACACATCAAATAGGATTTTCATCATAAACAAGAAACTATAGATAAAGGAGTCATTATTCTTCAACAGTTGTCCAGTGATCTTCATATAGATGATTCATTTACAAAATCCATGGAACGGCAACACTATTAGTTTCTGTTAGGCAAATTTATGCTTCTTAATCCACCAACGTTAATTTATGAGGGATGTTAGCATGATGGACAACTAAATGATTGTATATATTAAAGTAATTATATAATGATATATATTAGCATGATCATATATATTTGTTGTAGAATCAAAGGAATATCTATTGTGATATAACAACTTATTTGGAGGGATAGCACCATATATTTAGAGGAATTCAATAGAAGATTTGTAGAGATAGAATAGTTGGTCATTAGGGATAGGACTGGTGTATCTTTAGGTATGTGTAATCTTTTTTTCCTCCAAAATATTAAAGTTTGTTTGTTGTGAATAGGAGGTTTTGTTGTGTCTATGATGGCTAGATTTGAGCTTCTCCATATGACTGATGCAAACAAAAAATTTCACCGGGATGCAAGCTTAAATCTTGAGAAATTTATTAGTCTTAAAATGGTTTATTCTTCCTTGGGAGATTGTAAAAAAAAACTCATTAAGTTAAGTTTGTATCATTGAAGGTTTTCCATGCGTTAATGTGAAGTCTCTTGAACATATGAATCTTGAGGGTTCCCAAAGAATAGAGAAATCTCCAGAAAACCTTGGAAGAATGAAGTCGGAGTTAGAGGTAAAGTTGAAAGGCATTGTCAAAATGGAAACACCGTCATTTATTATTCAACACCGAGCTCATCTTACAGAGCTAGATTTTTCAGTCATGAAAAAACTTGTAGCTCTTTCAAATGTTGGCTATGTAGAAATAGATAAAGGGAAATGGATTAAAGATTAAAAGAGAGGAACTTGAAATATTAAAAACTTGAAGACTTTGGAACTCGAAAAATCCTCTTACGATTTTGTAACGACCTGTTTAGTCATTTTGAGCAGCAGATTTTATTTCTGGAAAAACTGTCTTGGTCGACGGATCCCACGACGGACCATCATGGGCACGACGGACCGTCGAGGGGGTCTCATTCCGAAACACTTAGAATTCTGAAATTTGGGTACTGAAATCGACTCTCTGAACTTCGCGACGAAGTGGCAGGACGGACCGTCTCATGCATGACGGGACGTCACAGACCTTTTACTGAAATCTGGCCTCTGAATTCTGTGACGGAAGCAGCAGGACGGACCGTCGCAGGCACGACGGCCCGCCACAGACTGCGTAATCCCAGGCTGGGTCGGATTTCTGTTAAATATTTTAAGGGGCGTTTTGGACTATTCCTGCTTATAATTATAAAGTGAGTGGGTTTAATGTTTATAATTTAATTACTTGGGGTTAAAAGGGAGAACCTTGAAACAAGTAGTGGGGTATTTTATCATCTTTTATACTTAATTATATGATTATTAGGGTAAAAGAAAAAGGGTTTTGAATAAGAAAAATAGAAAGAACAGAGAGAGAGAGGGAGAAACGAACGAGAGAAAGAGAAGAACGAAGAGGAAAGCAAAGACTTTGAAGATTAGCTTGCTTGATCACGAATTCTTCGGTGGAGGTAGGTTATGGTTTATGCTATTCATAGTAAACTCTTAATAGCGAATGATATGTATTGGGTAGTATTGTAAAGTCTTCTATATACTTAATTGTATGCTTGTATGAATGTGATTACGTAATTGTGATAAAATAAGCATGATGAAGCTATTGAATCCTAAATCTTGAAAAACCCTAATCTGC
The DNA here is from genome assembly GCA_027704765.1 of Solanum habrochaites. Classification (NCBI taxonomy): domain Eukaryota; kingdom Viridiplantae; phylum Streptophyta; class Magnoliopsida; order Solanales; family Solanaceae; genus Solanum; species Solanum habrochaites. The sequence continues at coordinate 9,357,133 of JAKWJA010002498.1, read as the reverse complement.
CTTGTTAATGAGATTGATGATGCCTTGGTATAAAAGAAGGCTTGATGAACTAAAGTGATGAGAGTAGTGGAACGGGTGTCACGAATCAACACGTAGAATTAGGGGATCGGGTGTCACGAACCAACACGTAGAATTAGCGGATCGGGTGTCACAAACCGACACGTAGAATTAGGGGATCGGGTGTCACGAACCGACACGTAGAATTAGGGGATCGGGTGTCACGAACCGACACGTAGAATTAGGGGAACGGGTGTCACGAACCGACAAGTAGAATTAGGGGATCGGGTGTCACGAACCGACACGTAGTATATGGAGCGGAGTGTCACGTACCGACACGAGAAAAATAAACATAATGAATCTTGAAAGAAGTTAATATACTCAATCTAATGAACCTAATTCCCAAAAGGGTATGGCATTGAAGCTTTAGTCCTCATGGGTGAACTTGGCGGTGCTTATTAATGATTATAGAACTTGTTGTTGCTACATGTTGAGTATTGTAGTTGATTTATGATATTATTTGATATATACTGTTTTCTATTTTGAGTTGGCCGATGATACCTACTCAGTACTCGTGTTTTGTACTGACCCCTACTTGTAATTGTTTTTCTTTGTTATTTGTGGAGTGCAGCAAATGCACCATCGTCTTCAACTCAACCACAACTCTAGCCAGTCTTCATCACGTCGGATTTCAGGGTGAGCTAATGCTTCTAGCTTGAACTGGATCATCTTCTTCATGTCTTGATGCCTTGAAGTTCCGGCATGGACTAGCTTTTTACTTATTTTAGCTTCTTAGATACTCTTAGATTAGTAATTTGAGGATAGATGTTCTTGTGGTGATGACTTCCAGGTTTTGGAAATAAATAGTATTGAGTTTTTATAAGTTATTTAATCGATTTTCATTAATGAATCTTAAGTCTTCCGCATTATATTTTGTTATTTATGGTTGAAACGTTGGGAATTGGATGGGTTGGTTCGCTCACATAGTAGGATAAGTGTGGGTACCAGTCGCGGCCCATTTTGGGTCGTGACAAACTTGGTATCAGAGCATTAGGTTCGTTAATCTCATCACACAAGAACGAGTCTAGTAGAATCTTAAGGAACGGTAGGGGGACGCCTTTACTTTTCTTTGAGAGGCTATAGGACTTTAGGAAAATTCCATTCTTTCTTCTTTCGTGCTATTACTTGGATCCAATTGGTATCTAGGTGATACAAATTGGTATCTGACCATCTTCACTCTATTTCGCAGATGGTTAGAACTAGAGCAACAACGACTGCGCCAACACCAACATCGGCAAGACAAGAAGCGTCTGAGCCAACCACTGGGGCTGTAGCTCGAAGAGGAGTAGTGACAAGAGGCCGTGGAAGAGGTCGTGGGAGGACGTCTTCTAGAGGAAGAGGACGAGCACCTAGCCCATCTGGTACTAGGGCGGTGACTCCTCCACCAACTGAGGAAGTGGTAAGAGAGGGTGAGGATGGGGAGAATGAACAAGTGCAGAACGAGGAATTGCCACCCCAACCTACCCCAGAGATGATCAATCAGGTTCTTGATTATCTTAGCGGGTTATCTGATCAAGGCCAGACGCCTCTACTGTTATCTGCACCAACACCTCCGGTTCCGGAGGTACAACATGCAGCTACTATGGCTCCCCGCATGGATGCCTCATTGGAAATAGGCACGTTTCCTCGTCTGACCACAGGGCCTATAATGACACATGATCAGCATGAACTTTTCAGTAAGTTCTTGAAATTGAAACCTCCAGTCTTCAAGGGTGCTGAATCTGAGGATGCCTACGATTTTCTGGTTGACTATCATGAGCTACTACACAAGATGGGAGTCTTCGGATGTGCATAGATTATCGGCAACTAAATAAAGTAACTGTTAAGAACAGGTATCCTCTTCCTCGCATTGATGATTTTTTCGATCAGTTACAAGGTGCTTGTGTCTTCTCTAAGATTGACTTGAGGTCTAGTTATCATCAATTGAAAATACGGGCAGCAGATGTGCCAAAGATTGCTTTTCGAACCAGGTATGGGCATTATGAATTCTTGGTAATGTCCTTTAGACTAACGAATGCCCCTGCTGCTTTCATGAGCTTGATGAACGAGATTTTTAAACCATATCTGGATCTCTTTGTGATCGTATTTATTGATGATATACTGATATACCCCAAGAGTAAGAAAGAACATGAGGAGCATTTGAGGATTGTGTTGGAAATGTTGAGAGAGAAAAAGTTTTATGCCAAATTCTCCAAGTGTGAGTTTTTGCTAGATTCAGTGTCCTTCTTGGGGAACGTGGTTTCTAAGGATGGAGTGATGGTGGATCCTTCTAAGATTGAAGTAGTGAAGAATTGGGTAAGACCTACTAATGTGTCAGAAATAAGAAGCTTTGTTGGTTTAGCCAGTTACTACCGTCGATTTATCAAGGGATTCTCTTCTATTGCTTCCCAATTGACGAACTTGACTAAGCAGAATGTTCCATTTGTATGGTCGGATGAATGTGGGGAAAGCTTTCAAAAACTCAAGACCTTGCTAACTACCGCACCTATCCTTACCTTGCCAGTAGAGGGTAAGAACTTCGTTGTGTATTGAGATGCATCCTATTCTGGTTTGGGTGCAGTGCTAATGCAAGAGAAGAACGTAATTGCTTATGCTTCGAGGCAATTAAAGGTGCATGAACGTAATTATCCGACCCACGATTTGGAGTTGGCTGCGGTGGTGTTTGCATTAAAGCAATGGAGACACTATCTATATGGGGTTAAGTGTGAAGTCTATACGGATCATCGTAGCCTACAGTATGTCTTTACTCAGAAAGATTTGAATTTGAGACAGAGGAGATGGATGGAACTACTGAAGGACTACGATATTACCATCTTGTATCACCCAGGAAAAGCTAATGTTGTGGCAGATGCCTTAAGTAGAAAAGCAGGGAGCATGGGTAGTTTAGCTCACTTGCAAGCCTCTAGACGCCCATTGGCTAGAGAGGTTCAGACTCTGGCTAATGACCTTATGAGGTTGGAAGTAAATGATATGGGGGGATTTTTGGCCAGTGTGGAGGCAAGATCTTCCTTTCTTGACAAAATTAAGGGAAAGCAGTTTACTGATGAGAAACTGATTCGGATCCAAGATAAGGTGTTGCGAGGGGAGGCTAAAGAAGCAATAATGGATGAGGAAGGTGTTTTGAGAATTAAGGGAAGGGTATGTGTGCCCCGTGTTGATGATTTGATCCACACAATTCTTATAGAGGCTCATAGTTCCGGATATTCTATACATCCTGGTGCAACCAAGATGTATCGTGACCTAAAGCAACATTTTTGGTCGAGTAGAATGAAGCACGACATTGCTGATTTTGTTGCCAAGTGCCCGAATTGTCAGCACGTAAAGTATGAACACCAGAGGCCCGGAGGAACACTTCAGAGAATGCCCATTCCTGAATGGAAGTGGGAGAGAATTGCAATGGACTTCGTGGTTGGTATTCCAAAGACATTGGGCAAGTTTGATTCTATTTGGGTAATTGTGGACAGATTAACTAAGTCTGCTCATTTCATTCCGATTAAGGTGACTTACAATGCAGAGAAGTTAGCCAGACTCTACATCTCAGAAATTGTTTGGTTGCATGGAGTTCCACTTTCCATCATATCAGATAGAGGTACGCAGTTTACTTCTATGTTTTGGAGAACAATGCATGCTGAATTAGGTACTAGGTTGGACCTTAGTACTGCATTTCACCCTCAGACCGATGGGCAGTCTGAGCGAACAATTCAGGTGTTGGAAGATATGCTTCGTGCATGTGTGATAGAATTCAGTGGTCATTGGGATAACTTCTTACCCTTAGCAGAGTTTTCATACAATAATAGCTATCACTCAAGTATTGATATGGCTCCTTTCGAAGCATTGTATGGGAGGAGATGTAGGTCTCCCATTGGTTGGTTTGATGCATTCAAGGTTAGACCTTGGGGTACTTACCTTTTGAGGGATTCATTAGAGAAGGTTAAATCTATTCAAGAAAAGCTTTTAGCGGCTCAAAGTAGGAAAAAGGAGTATGCAGATCGAAAGGTTACGAACTTGGAGTTCATGGAGGGTGAGCAAGTTTTGCTGAAGGTTTCGCCTATGAAAGGGGTGATGCGGTTTGGTAAAAGAGGTAAGCTAAGCCCAAGGTATATTGGACCATTTGAAGTACTTAAGCGAGTAGGGGAGGTGGCTTATGAATTAGCCTTTCCCCCAGGGCTGTCAGGAGTGCATCCGGTATTTCATGTGTCTATGCTGAAAAGATACCATGGGGATGGACACTACATCATTCGTTGGGATTCAGTTCTGCTTGATGAGAATTTGTCTTATGAGGAGGAGCCTGTTGCTATTTTAGATAGAGAAGTCCGCAAGCTGAGGTCAAGGGAGATTGCATCCATCAAAGTTCAATGGAAGAATCGACCAGTTGAAGAAGCCACTTGGGAGAAGGAGGCAGATATGCAAGAAAGATACCCACACCTGTTTACAGATTCAGGTACTCCTTTTCGCCCTTGTTTTTCTTCTAATGATCGTTCGAGGACGAACGATGGGTAAATTGGTATCTATTGTAACGACCTGTTTAGTCGTTTTGAGAAGCAGATTTTATTTCTGGAAAAACTGTCTTGGTCGACGGATCCCACGACGGACCGTCATGGGCACGACAGACCGTCGAGGGGGTCTCGTTCCGAAACACTTAGAATTCTGAAATTTGGGTACTGAAATCGACTCTCTGAACTTCGCGACGAAGTGGCAGGACGGACCGTCTCATGCATGACGGGCCGTCACAGACCTTTACTGAAATCTGGCCTCTGAATTTTGTGACGGAAGCAGCAGGACGGACCGTCGCAGGCACGACGGCCCGTCACAGACTGCGTAATCCCAGGCTGGGTCGAATTTCTATTAAATTTTTTAAGGGGCGTTTTGGACTATTCCTGCTTATAATTATAAAGTGAGTGGTTTAATGTTTATAATTTAATTACTTGGGGGTTAAAATAGAGAACCTTGAAACAAGTAGTGGGGTATTTTATCATCTTTTATACTTAATTGTATGATTATTAGGGTAAAAGAAAAAGGGTTTTGAATAAGAAAAATAGAAAGAACAGAGAGAGAGAGGGAGAAACGAACGAGAGAAAGAGAAGAACGAAGAGGAAAGCAAAGACTTTGAAGATTAGCTTGCTTGATCACGAATTCTTCGGTGGAGGTAGGTTATGGTTTATGCTACTTCATAGTAAACTCTTAATAGCGAATGATATGTATTGGGTAGTATTGTAAAGTCTTCTATATGCTTAATTGTATGCTTGTATGAATGTGATTACGTAATTGTGATAAAATAAGCATGATGAAGCTATTGAATCCTAAATCTTGAAAAACCCTAATCTGCCTTGTTAATGAGATTGATGATTCCTTGGTATAAAAGAAGGCTTGATGAACTAAAGTGATGAGAGTAGTGGAACGGATGTCACGAACCGACACGTAGAATTAGGGGATCGGGTGTCACGAACTGACACGTAGAATTAGGGGATCGGGTGTCACTAACCGACACGTAGAATTAGGGGAACGGGTGTCACGAACTGACACGTAGAATTAGGGGATCGGGTGTCACGAACCAACACGTAGTATATGGAGCGGAGTGTCACGGACCGACACGAGAGAAATAAACATTATGAATCTTGAAAGAAGTTAATATACTCAATCTAATGAACCTAATTCCCAAATGGGTATGGCATTGAGGCTTGAGTCCTCATGGGTGAACTTGGCGGTGCTTATTAATGATTATAGAACTTGTTGTTGCTACATGTTGAGTATTGTAGTTGATTTATGATATTATTTGATATATACTGTTTTCTATTTTGAGTTGGCCGATGATACCTACTCAGTACTCGTGTTTTGTACTGACCCCTACTTGTAATTATTTTTCTTTGTTATTGGTGGAGTGCAGCAAACGCACCATCGTCTTCAACTCAACTGCAACTCTAGCCAGTCTTCATCACGTCGGATTTCAGGGTGAGCTAATGCTTCTAACTTGGACTGGATCATCTTCTTCATGTCTTGATGCCTTGAGTTCCGGCATGAACTAGCTTTTTACTTATTTTAGCTTCTTAGATACTCTTAGATTAGTAATTTGAGGATAGATGTTCTTGTGGTGATGACTTCCAGGTTTTGGGAATAAATAGTATTGAGTTTTTATACGTTATTTAATCGATTTTCATTAATGAATCTTAAGTCTTCCGCATTATATTTTTTTATTTATGGTTGAAACGTTGGGAATTGGATGGGTTGGTTCGCTCATATAGTAGGATAAGTGTGGGTGCCAGTCGCGGTCCATTTTGGGTCGTGATAGATTTAGTGAAAAGATATTTGAACCACATCGTGGTTGAAAGAAGAATATGAGTGTTTAAATATTGAAACACTCCTATTAATTGTTAAAAGGGTTTGAAAGAGGGACCCCCCTCGCACCATTGTCGTCGTCGCTCACTCAGCTTGGCTTTGTCTTAGTCTTTAGAAAATGATCGAGAGATTACTTTTTGTACAAAGTTTGTTTTAATTAATTAGTTAATTATTTATTTAACTAAACAAATCAAATTAAATAGCCTAAAAAATTTCAATTAATTAGTTAATTAACTGAAACATTTTAATTAATTAGTTAATTGTCCGACCAGACTCGGATCCGCGTGTGAACAAATTTATTTACTGTTTTATTTGAATTTTCCGCTATTGGAAGTGGTTGTTAGGAAAGGGGGCAAATTTCAGGAAAATCCATGAACGTTTGAAAGATTTCAAATTTCATGAATTGTCGTGTCAACTCTCAAAAGGGTTGCAAACTTTCAGAACCAGTTCCTCTTGTGTATAAATAGACTAGTTAAATTACCTGTGCTTCACACGAGATTGAACATTTTTTTTATGTTTACATATGATCATTTGGTAATATTCATATTCTCAATACATACATAACATTTCAAGAACATTTTATCGTAAGGCAACATTCCTCTGAAATCTTGAAGTGCTATTTTTTTAATTTTAATTTTTGTTATACAAAAATTACGAGTCATAGATAGATTTTAAGTATGCATAAGAAGTACATAGATTTTAAGTATGCATAATAAGTGTAAGAATATCTCCTTGTAAATAGTTGGTCAAATGCAATAAAAAAAATTAAATTTAAAAAAGTTATAAAGAACAATATCAGAGGTCCCTAAAAAGACCAAAAAAGAATGTGGAACAATAACAATCCCAAGTAAAGTGGAACAACACGTTCATATAAGATCATAAATAACTAAATTCAAATGGACGACGTTGGACTCCAATCTTATGAGCCTCCATCAATTTCTTTTTTATTATTTTATGACATATTTTGTTATGAACAATTTATGAGTCACATATAGATTTTAAGTATAAAAAGAAGAGTAAGAAAATCTCAGTGAAAATAGTTGGTTAGACGTAATGAATTTTTTTAAATATCAAGAAGTTATAAAGAACAACATCAGATGTTATTAACAAGTGACTAGAAAACGTCAAATAACAAAACTCCTAAGTAAAGTACAACATTACGTCCCTACAAGATCATAATTAACTAAATTAAAATGGACAACCTTGGACTCATTTCTTTGGAACCTCCATCAATCTATTTTTTATTATTGTATGACATATTAAGTATATGCTAAAAATAACACTAAAACTGTTATTATCATAATTTTTTTTGGTCATTGCCTAAAAAATAGTCATTACTAATTTTAAGGTTTCATATCAGTAGCCCAAACTTATTTGGATTAAACCATAGTTATGGTTATGATTATAATATGGAATTACAAAAAATTATTGCATTTATCAACCAAGCAATAGGTGACATCTGAATGTTCACAATGAGATGTACTAAACAAAAATTTTGACATATAACATTTAAAATCTCACAACATAAATTTGTGAGCTCTTGAACTCACAAATATTAAAAAATATTAATAAAGACGTCTTTACTTTTCTAACAATCCAGACGAAAAATACTTGTTACTTAATATATTTTTCAAAAAGATAGTCTTTCATGTTGTTTTCAAATTTATAGTTCATGAATTTAATTGAAAGAAGACAAAGAAAGTGTTGTTACTTCTTTATAAAAAAAATTAAAAACTTTATCAAAGGGGAATGAGTTATAATTACAAAAAATTGATCTTTAATGATAATTAATAGTTTAATTATCGATAAATATGTATTTTCTGAGGCAATTGGTACTCTGTATAAATGTCCCTGAAGTCTACAACAATATTGAATAAAATAATAGTTTATTAATGTCGGTAAAGGCTATAATACTCTCGGTCGACGTGCATATTTATTGACAATAAAAACATTTTTATTGTGTATTTTGGACATTTGTTATTTTCACAAAAACTTGATCGCTTGTCTGCCGAAGAAGAAGTGAACAAGAAATATGACAAATTAGTTAACTTGCAATAAAAGATGTGGACTAATTGTCTCTATACAAATATTCTAGGAATAGTGCAACGGCATACAAAATGTTTGTACCTAATAAAAAACAATTAGAATAATATACTAACTGTGGCAAGCAAGAGAGAAATCATTTTAGTTCTTTTAACAAACCACATCATTAGTTCACATTAGTTATCAAATATTTGTTGTTGTGTGCTATCAAATACAGCACAACCCACAAGAAATTTTCTCAAAAAATATAAATTTTCGATCATCCTCACTGATCTTTTAAATATAATTTAAAAAGGTCACCAAAATATCAATCACAATGATTTATAATAAAAAAAATTTGATTTATAATAAAAAAATTAAGCTTAATGAAATAGGATGAAGAAAACTTTGACAAAGAAACATACTTTATAAGAAATTTAATTAATATATATGAATTTAAAAAAAAACATAGTAACAACAATGGAAGAAATAAAAGTTTTTTTACTAAATAATCAAATGTAATGAATTCAACCATAAACCATTTCAGCAGGGTATTACATTGCAATTGATATCAATTTTATTTGCTTATATGAAGAAACTTTAGAAAGGGACAAAAGAGAAGATCAATTTTCAATCATCCTTGCTGGAACTTAATAGAGTTTTAAAAATGTCACCAAAATAACGAAAAAAATTGCCACAGTTCAATCAATGACTTGACTTATAGTTAAGATTATGCTCAATGAAAACTTTTAAGAATGAAGGTAACTTCACAAAAATTTAATTAAAGTATTTGACTTTGACTACCCTATACAAAGAAAAAACTCTACAAATTATAGTTGTAAAAAATTCCTCTATTTATAGAAAACATGAGATAGTGTGAACAAATGATTATTGTGCCTTATCAAAAAGGTTACAACTCTTTGGAAAAGTTAGAATCCTTCATAAAGGTCAAAACATATCGTAAAAGTTATAATTTTTCATAAAAGTCGCAACTCTTCATAAATTTCATACATTTTTATATAAGTCACAACTTTTCTAAAATGTCATTTTCATAAAACTTGAAACTTATCGTGAAAAGTGAGGGCTAGTTTTGGAAATAAATAAATTTAAAAGGGAATATTGGTTTATGGTTGTGCCACGAACGTCTTTTATATCAATATATGATTTTTTAATTTTTTAAAAAGGATAAAAATTGGTTGCAGGTTTCTTGTCTAGATATAATTAAGGTACAATGATTAATTAATGATAGTGTATTGATGAGTACAGAATTGTGATGTGCTAGAATAGTTAATGGTTGGCCAACAAATTGATATTTCAGTATGCATTAGTTCGAAAACTATACTCTATATTATATTTTATTCTTTTTATAATCACAACATAATCTTAGGTTAAAAAAAAGAGATAGTTAATTAAATATTAAGTGTAGTATATTATTAACAGAAATAAAGACTTAGCCTTAGGCTTGAATATAAGAAACAAGATACTTGACGTGCTCCTGGACCACAAGATTAGAAACTTGAGTATGGATTTTTGTTTGATGATTCTTTGGTCTAGTCTATACATACAGTAATTTGAGTATTTATAGACTCTTTGAATTACAAATTATACAAATTGAATAAATTGCAAGTGTTGAAGACATTGAGAAAGGGAAAATAATTGAAGAAATAGCTTGCTTTACTTCGGTTCTTCGGTGGAGGTAGGTTATGTTTATTTCTATTTGATAAATAGATTCTCAATAGCGATTGATGTGTATTGAGTGATATTGTAAGTTTCCTATGTACTTGATTGTGTGGTTGTATAGCTTGGTTGGTTGGTTTGGGGTTGGTCTAAAATTCTGAGGCCGTTGAATTTATGATCTTGAATCCTCTCTATCGAAGTTATGCCGTGAATAAAGAAGGTTTGATAAACTATTGTTAATGTATTGAAAGTGGTGATAATAATGAATAAATTAATGATATTGTTGGATCAGAGTAACACGTTCCGACATTGTAGTGTTGGATCGGAGTATCACGTTCCGACACGATATTATTTGACCGGAGTTTCACGTTCAGACACGGTATTCTTGGATCAGAGTGTCACGTTCTGACAAAGTATAACAAGAGCAGAGTGTCACGTTTCGACACATGGACATTATAGAAAAAACTTATTGAATTAACTTAACATACTCAATCTCAAAGAACCCACTTCCCAAATGAGTGTGGTGTGGAGGCATGAGACCCCACATGTGTCTAGGATATTGTGAGTGATTATGTACTGGCTTTTGTTGCCACTTGTTCATGTATTCTGTTGCTTATTACTGGTTAAGTGTCATAGTTGATTTGATACTATCATTCATTGTATATTAGTTTCTTTTTTAGGTTGGCCAATGATATCTACTCATTACATGTTGCCCCGTACTAAGTCCTACTTGTGTATTCCTTTACTAGTTCTCGGAATGTGCATCGCACGTTTGTCCCCTAATTGATATTAGAAAATTTTAATTTATATAGCTTAGTCCAAATCTAAGTCCTTTCTTATGTAAGTTTAACATAAGAATACAACTCTGCATAAAATATAACATGAAAATCTTATGTTAGATGTTGGAGGTTTGATATATTAAATTTCATGAAAAATAAACATTTTATTTTATTAGAGGAATTAATATATTTTAATTACTAAACATAAGTTTTATTAAACAAAAAAGAAACTGTCTATAAAAAAGATACGTATAAAGAAAAATATTAAAAAATATTTGGGCGGTATACAATCAAATTTATAGAAAAAATTACAATTTCAAACGAAAAAAAAAAGAAGTAAATAAAGACATGACATCCATAATAAAAGACATCATATTAAAATATATAGAAAAAAATAGATATTTTCATACTAATTAAATTACATTTTGTTAAAAGTAGACTTACTCTAGACAAAACATAACTTACTCTAGACGAAACATATCATATGTATAAAAAACTATAATCATATAACAATAATATATAAGACAAACAGAAAAGAAGGCATGAATATGTTATATTTCTTGAAGTATATATTAAAGTGTATATATATATATATATGTATATATATATATATATATATATATATATAATGGAAAATCTAAAACAATATAATTTAATGTATCATTTAGTCATTTTTTTTCTATACATTATTTTTAATTTTATTTTTACTTTTGCACTTATTTTGTACCTCTCTATAATAGTTAAGTACATGAATTTAACATGTTTACCCTCAAAATAATTAATGATAAATACAAAATGTGATTAGCTTTACTATATATATCCTAAAAATAGAAGAAAGATTGAATACAAAAATACAGTAATCAATTACGAAGTTATATTTAAAAACTCAAAACGATGGAGATATGAAAAATAAATATTTACTTACAACATCATATTGGAGTATATTCATCTTGTAACTATCATAATTTACATATTTCTCAACAAAAATAAGATGAATATACATGAAATTTTAAAGAATACAAATAAATAAAATAGTAAGAATTCTTAAAATTACAAATTGGTAATGAAAATTTTACAAGGTATGTAGACTAACCTACTGTAGAATGCAAGATGATTACAAACTTGAATAACACAAGAAATATAAATAATGTGGTGTGAGTATGTTTGATGGACTTTTCATTACCCCCACTTATCTTACAAATTAAAATTGCAAGGTTATTAGACTCTTCATTATCTACATTTAATTAGTACATGAATATATGATGCATTAAGATCTTATTTGATGTATGAATTTAAATATAACTTTTACTTAATATTTAATTAATTAAATAGATATTAATATTAATTTATTTTAGAGGTAAAATAAGGATAAAATGGTAATTTAACTTTGAGTTTAGGATCTTCCCACTTATAATAATATATGATTTTCTTTTTATGGAGTACAATGAGTGTACCAGCGAACTCGACTCGCCTTCATCTATAGTCAGTCTCAAATATATCAGTTTCAAGGTTGAGCTACTCATTCAAGCTCGTGTTGGATTCTCTTGGTCATGACATAATGTCATTAGTTTTCGGACATAAACCATTTTATTTAATTATTTTGGTGTCTTTAATACTCTTAGACTTAGTATTGGAAATTAGATTTTCTTAATGTGATGGCTTTGATGTTTTGGGAATGACATATAGTAGATTATAATGGATTTGTGTTTCTTACACTAATGAGATTTAAGCATCTACGTTATGATTTGTACTTCGTAAGGTGAATAATTAATATATGTCGGGCTTGAATCTTTGATTTGCCCACCTAGGAGGTTAAGTGTGGGTGCCACTCAGGACTGGATTTAAGTTATGACTGACATAGAGACAATGTGAGCTATAACACGATACTATGGTGTATCCTATACACAAAAGGGTTGTCCTACTTGCCCAAGTAGAACAATGGATTTATAGCTTAAGTGGATTCAGCAAATAATAGATATATGAGCGCACATAACTAAGGGATAAGGATATTTCTAATTGAAACATGTTCTCTACTCAAAGATCATTCATCTCAAGAGATTAATTTGAGAAACCCAGACTTTATTTCATGGGAGCTTCAATCTTTCATTAATATCCACTCGTTACTAATAATAAAACCCACTGAATATTTATTAAGTCTCGACTTACCTTATTATGGAGTAGATCCTTATACCATGCCTGAGAAAACCTTCACCATCCATGATGTATTGATAATAGTTTTTAGCCTCGAATTCAATTAGGTTAGAATAACTTTCAACCTAAGAACCCTTATTATGTAAGGAAACCTTTGACATCATGCTAGTTTGTGTTTATGAGAATATCCTTTGAATAACACAATAACAACATCATCATTGGTACTTTACTCTTAGAGCCCCTTAAATCAATGGCATAGACATCGTAAGAACATGCAACAATCCATAATTTATCAGCCTCTGTAGATCAAAGCTAGTTTCAATCATAATTACTTAGAAAGCGTAGTTTAAATATGAATTTCATCATAACTTCATGTAGATCTAGCCATATATGCATAATTTAATAGAACTCTCCTTTTTCATTAAAAATCTAACACCACAAGATTCATAACTCGAAAACATGGATGTTTAAATTGTTTTATGGGGACATAATCATAAAATCAGAGTAATTCATTAATTCATACTTAAATCTAAAATAATCAATCGTTTAATTAAATTTTGCAGAGCACCCATTATAATTGAAGAAAATCCTATCAAATTGGGAATTTCGACCTCTTCAGATTGGAGAATTTGAGAACTCTATGGATGAAAACTATCATAGCTTACTAGCAAGCCCAAATAAATTGAAGTATGGAAACTTCTTTTTTGAACCCTCTATTGAATCTTCATCTTCTTCTTCTCCATCTTCAATATTCCAGAGAGAGAATTATTTTGAGAGTATGAACTTTTGGGGATTTGTTTTGGGTTTACCAAGGTCTAGTAGGCAATGTGATTCTATTTGGGTGATTCTTGATAGAATGACAAAATTAACTCACTTTTTGCAGTTTTTGTCACCATTATTTCAGACAAAGATTAGAAATTTACTACACCATTTTTGAAATCATTCATAAAAGGTTTTGGTTCAAAATTTAACTTAAGTACTTCCTTTAATCCTCATACAAATGATCAAGAAGCGCGCACTATTAAGACCTTATAGGATATGTTGATGGATTGTGTGATTTATTTCAAAGGTAATTGGGATGATAACCTACATCATATTGAATTTGCTTACAAAAATAGTTACCACTCTAGCATACAAATGAATCCTTATGAAACTCTTTATGGTTGAATATATAGATCTCACATTAGATGTTTTGAAGTTTGAAGCAGGGTCGATAGGGTAACATTTAGATCATCAAGATATGGATATGGTTAAAGTGATTCAAGAGAGGTTGAAAATTGCACAGAGTCGTAAGAAATCCTACAACTATGTTAGAAAAATGGAGTTAGAATTTTAAGAAATTGATTGGATATACTTAATTGTTTCGTCCATGAAAGGTGTTGTAAGATTTTTTTTAAGAATAAGCTTAATCTACAGTATATCGTCCTTTAAATAATATAAAAAAATTATAGGTAATATATCTTATGAGTTTGAGCTACCACAAGATTTAATGGTAGTTCATACGGTATTTCACATCTCCATGTTGAAGAAGTTTATTGGTGATCGTTCATTAATCAAACCAACTAAATATATTGGGATCAGTGATAATTTATCTTATGAGGAGATTCTTGTCCAGATTCTAGATCGAAGTTTTCATGTTGAGGACTAAGGAAGTAGCATTTTTCAAAGTTCATTGCAGAAACGAGTTTGTTGAGAAAGCCACTTAGGGAGCAGAGGAAGATATAAAAAGATATATCCATATCTCTTTGAAACCAGTGAAGTTCTAGTTCAAGGTATTAATTTTTTTTTTAGTAATCTATAGTTTATATACTTGACGTGTTAGATTTTCTTGTTGGGTGTTTGAACCGAATTATTTATGTTATACACTTAGATAATAAGAGTAATCTCATTCGGGGATGAATAATCTAAAGGTGTAGTACTGTAACATCTTGCAAATTGAAATAACTAGGAAGAAGTTAAGAAATACAAATAGCCATTTTTGGAAAGTATATAGAAATCTGAAAAATTTGTTAAGTATGTTAAATTGAGTTTTTCGTTAAATTCAAAGGACAATAATTCCTAGCTCAGAATTATTTAGATGAGTTTCCAAATATCTTGAAATAAATTTTCCAACACCACCGAGTTTGTGCAATTTGGAGTTCATATGAGTGAGATACGCCTATTTGAAGTTTGGATATTCAAATAATTAAAGTCTAATCGGGATTTTTAAAGGGTATTTAAGTATATTCCTTACCCAATTATTTTATTTCATTTTTATGAATTTAATTAGGGTCAAATAAGATTTTAGACGTTTTAGAAAAGTTTATGTTCATGCTAGGAGAAAAGACTAAATACGAGAACCAAGAAAAAAAACTTAAGACAAGAACGTTCGAGTTTGTATAGTGGATTCTCTAAGGACTCAATTCTACAAGGTATGTGAGATCACATTGCATTGGTTTGGTTCACCCGTGCGCCAATCATGATTCAATTCACTAAAGTATAAGATTTGATATTTAATGTTTTGAGTTCTTGATTAAATTCTTTTGAATTATTGTGGGTTGTATCCTTGATTTTTTATTCATATTTGATTCATGTTTTGAGTGAAATTTTGAGTTGAATCTAGTATATATTGAGCGTATAACTCAATCCAAGCTTTTAGGGAAGGAATCATTTGAAATTAGAGTCTTTGAGTTGAAAAATAGCAAAGCAAAGTTGGGGAGCACCAAGGGAGTCATCTCTCTTAGATTCCTAAAAAAGGGTCTCTGAATTAGGGGCTCTGGGGATACGCACAATCCATAGCACCCCAATGCTGTCTTTGAATTTCAAGGGTTTGCCTCTTGCACCTCTCAGAGTGCAAGGTACGACAATTCTTATTTTTCTTATTCCATCTTTTTATACTAGTTCCATAGTATCATGCCTATGTTTTCTAATAGATTCCAACTTTCTAGGGTACATGTTAACATGTTTAAATCATGCATAAAAATGATATCATGAACCTTAAATCTATAATTCAATTCAAGTAAATTTAAGAGCTATGTCTAAAAGTTAAGAAGTAAATCAAGTGAAGTTCATAATTTTTTTAAAATATATTCCCAAAAGTTAGAAATGTTTTAACCTTTGAACAAGAAAGGAAACAACGATTCCAAGAGTGATTTTAAGCTATGTTTCAAGTAATAATGTCAGACCAAAGAAATAAGATTATTTTAAAAACATTTGAGCTAAGTACACTTTGGGAGTAGTATTGAGCAAGGATATGGGGATGCGAGTTGATAATAAATCAAGACTCCATAAACCATGTAACCATCAGGGGTAGTAAATGATCATATTATTTAGATGATTCCTTTGTGATTTTTAACATAAACTAGTGGATCTACTTAGTTAAGGTGTCCAATATGACACAAATGTATACGACAATTTCGAAAGTGTGGGCAAGACGTTGTATCAACACTTAGGCTAATACTGGTTGTTATCGGTTGGAGAAAGTCCCATAGAAACTATATTACTTTTTTACATGAGTTAATTTGAGTATGTTATTGCATTTCTTAAATAACTGAATTTCTTTCTCCTATAATTAAAGTTTTCTATACATTGCATATGTTTTATTGCTTTTTACTGAGTTATGTTTTTCACAAATAGAGTAAAGTCAAGGTAAATGTTTCTTTCAGATTCCATTCAAGTTTATGTTATTTTAGAAGTCCCCTCACATAATTGTACATTCAGTGAACTGATGTCATTTAGTCTGCATCGTTTATTGATGCAGACACAGATAATTAGGATAAACATCCAAGGTCGCGTTGATCTATATAAGAAACCTGATTCGGTTGGTTCCTTAATTTCTTGAGGAATCCTCTTATAATTTCTTTTAGTTTTTGATTTGTTAAGATGATTGGAGGTCTTGTCACGACAATCCTTTTGCTTAGAGTCTTGATAGACCATTAGTTATAGTTCGTCAGTCTTTTAATTTTCACTTTTGTATGTGGAGACTTGAGTCTATCTTTGATAAGTTAAGTCTTCCTCTGAGAAAGTATGTCAGGACAAGGGTTCCCATGGGGTCAATAATGGTTCTCGAGTGACAATCCCGCCCAGGGTGTATAATCAGGGTGTCACAACTCTAAAATTATTTGGTTGTAGAGGTTGCTATTGGAACTCTGCATCGAAATGAAAGGATCAACCACATTGTATGGCGACAACACTAGTGCAATTAGAATAGCAACAAACCTCGTCCATCATGAAAGCACCATGAACATAGATGTTATATTAGAGAAATTGTTGAAGATTTGAGTATTAGCCTAAATTATATATCCTCTAAAGATCAACTGGCTGATTTATTCACAAATGCCATGTCAAGAAGTAGACATAATTATTTGTTGGCAAAACTCATGTTTCTTGAGAGACAACGTTAGTTTGAGGGAGGCTGTTGAATATACCTTATTTATCAAAACCAAATTAGGAATTTCTCGATATGGATAAAGGTCATTATCTTGAAAGCAATAGATAATTAGGATTCCAATAACTTGTATAAATACCTTGTAAATCCTGTTGTTTTATAATTAATTAAAGAGATCAAAATTCTTTTATCCCTAATTGTTTTGGGTCTCTATCGTTATTCAACTTTGTAGAGATTTCTTATCTAAATATAGGAGTGGAAAAGGATGTTTACTACTTGACAATATATCAACAACTCACCTTAGTAAAAGAGGTATCAAGGGATTTGGTAAAATGTTGAAAGTGGTCTATTGATGATTAACTGTACAACAATAACCTTGATTCCAAAGGTTAAAAATCCAATTGATGTCAAGGAATATAGGCCTATTGGTTCCTGAACAACCCTGTGAAAACTACTTATAAACGACTAGATTCAAGAAAGTGGTTCAAAAATTGGTTGGAGAATCTCATGCATGCTTCATTTCTTATAGTAGTATACTCGACAATGTCATAGTAGCACATGAATTGTTTAAAGGTTATTACGAAGAAGGATTCTCCCCTACATGCCTTATTAAGATTGATATCTAGGAATCCTATGAATCACTCAAGTGGAATTTATTTAAAATTGCATTGCTCGAGTTTGGTTTCCCGATCAAATTAGTTAATTTCTAAATGGAGTGTGTTACGACTATAAACTACTATTTATTGATGAATGAAAGTCTAACTCAAAAATTACAAGGAACTAATGATCAAAAGCAAGGTGACTTCCAGTCCCCGTACTTATTTTTATGAGCAGTAGATTATACGTTAATAGATTCCTGAAACAACTCCAATTGAACCCAAACTTTAATTTCCATCCTAACTACATCAAAGTCAATTTTGTAAATATTTGTTTTTCTTATTATCTTATAATATTCAATAGAGCTGATAAAACCTCTTTACAACTACTACTACTACAAGCTTTCTATCAATTTTTGGAGGTTTTGGTGTTGAGGACAATCTATACAAATGCTCAATATATATTATTTAAGTATTCGAATAATTGAAAAATCAATTGTTATATGAAATGCACTTTAGACTTGGAGAAATTTCTTTAAAATAGCTTGAGTTCCTGTAACATCCGGGAATAACCCCTAGATGTAACTAGTGTCATCGTCCTCTTTGAGGAATAAGACTAGCCTCTTAGCATACATCATTACATTAGTAGGTCAAATTTAGCGGAAATTTAAAAACTTTTTCATTGCATCTACTCGGAGGTTTACATAGACCTCTACATACACATAGTATATATATATCGAGTTTGCATAGACCCTTCGTATAGGAAGTTTACTTAGTCTTCTAATTTTATTACACGTAGATATTTATACTCAAAAGATAATATACTTATAATAGTCATCTCGTCTCATAACTATCTAGTGTAATCATTTGGGAATAACCCATACATCAAAGTAAGAATGCCTCACATGGGCTATACAACATTTGGAAGGTCTTTTCACATACCTCCGACCAATCAAACTTCTTACTCTTTTGGGTCAAAGTATACAAGGGAGATGCAATGGACGTAAAACCATCGACAAACCTCCGGCAATAACCCGCTAGACCCAAGAAACTCTTAATGTCGGTTGGATTTAATGGTTTTGGCAAATTCCTGACCGCCTCAGTTTTTGTTGGAACAACCACAAATCCCTCACTAGAGATGATATGACCAATAAATACCACCGACCTCAACAAAAACTCATATTTGCTATACTTGGAAAATAATTGGTTCTCGTTAAGCACTTGTAACATCATGCTCAAATGGTTCATATGATCACTCTCATTTTTTGAATATACCCAGACATCGTTAATGAAGACAATGACAAATGAATCTAGGCAACTTCGAAACACTCTATTCATAGAATCCATAAGCGTCGTCGAGGTATTTGTGAGACCAAAGGACATTTCTATGAACTCATAGTGACCATATCTAGTCCGAAATGTTGTCTTTGGTATATCCTCACCTCTCACCCTAAGTTCGTAATACCACGATCTCAAGTCAGTCTTAGAAAAGTAGCTATCCCCTTGGAGTCGATCAAATAATTCGTCAATTTGAAAGACAGGATACTTATTCTTTATAGTGACTTTATTGAGTTTGCGATAAACAATGCACATTCGAAGGGACCCATCCTTCTTCTTCACAAAAAAAAAAACAAGAGCACCCCATGAAGAAATAATAGGTCTTATAAAGCCCTTGTCTAGTAAATACTTGAGTTGAACCTTCAAATCTTTCAATTCAGATGGAGCCATCCAATACAGAGGAATTGTAATGGGATTCGTATCCGATAACAAGTCCATACCAAAATAAATTTCCCATTCGGGAGGAATACCGGGAAGATCATTAGGAAAGACCTCTGAAAATTCCCTCACTACAGGGTACGACTCAATGGGACGAATTTCGGAGTCTATATCTTTGACTCTTACTATATGATATAAACTCCCTTTAGAGATCATTTTACAAGATTTCAAACAAGAGATGATACGACCTCTTTGAATAGAATTTCCCCCCTTCACTCTAAAACTGGCTCATTTGGAAAGTTAAACTTAACCACCCTTGTTCTACAATCTATAGATACAAAACAAGCATGCAACCAATCCATACCCAATATGACATCAAAATCAAACATATAAAGTTCTACTAGTTATATATAAGAAACTCTATTGGGCAACATTATTGGAAAATTTCTATACAACCTTTTTGCAATAACCGACTCACCCACCGGTGTAGACACTATAAATGGTTCATACAAAATATCGGGCAGAATGTCTAACTTTTTAGATACTAGAGGAGTAACAAATGAAAAAGTAGCACCGGGATCAAGTAAGGCATATAAATCAATGAGAAGACTTTCATTATATCAGTCACAACATCAGGAGAAGTCTTTTTTCTTAGCCCTAGAGCGGAGAGCATAGAAGCGATTCTTCTTTGGAGCCTCATTATAACCACTAGCTTGAGCTTGATCACTACCCTTTTATTGACCCTTCACATTAGAGAAATCCCTAACCTTGTGTCTACTCTTTCCACAAGCAAAGCATATTCTCGTGACATTCACCAAAATGACCCTTTCAACACTTTGCATAAGTAGGCTTCTTGGTTGGTGAACTAGTACCCTTTCTCTTTGTAAGCTTAGGGTTAGACACCATACAATCAGGAGCCTTAGGTAACTTTGAAGGAACTTGATTTGACACCCGATTTTTGAACCTAGGTATGTCATCTCAAGCCTACTTTTTGAAGAAACACCATCAAAGGATCTTTCCCTCTTGGGATCTACTCCACCTTTTAGACCTTATCTCTTCCACTTGTCGAGCATGAACCATGAGACGATAAATAGTCATATTATCATGTATCATAGCCGAATGAAACTCTTCTTGCAAGTCATCCGACACTCCCATCATAAAACGGTTTTTTTCATCTATCGGGTCAGAAACCAAAGAAGGAGCATATTTTGACTATTCAACTAATTTAAAAGAGTATACAAGAAAACTTATACCTCCTTGGCGAAGGTCGATGAACTCCACCACCTTGTCTTCCCTCTTCTCACTAGGAAAGAACCTATCAAGACATGTCTTTTTTAACACTTTCCAAGTCACCGGTCCACCCCTTAACAACCTATTGTCCCTCCATTGGACGTACAGAGTTTGGGCCATATCTTTGAGTTTGTAAGTCGATAACTCGGCCTTTTCACTAGTAGACAACCGCATAGGATAGAGAATCTTTTAGATCTATTCAATAAACTTATAGGGGTCTTCTTATACCTTGGACTCATAGATAGTAGGAGGATTCATCCAACTGAAGTCCTATCACGACAGAAATCTAGACCCCTGATGAGACCGGTGTCGTAGACCTCTTAGAGGTGGCAAACAAGCCTACATACATAATTCTTACTTTACATAGGTTAGTTTTTCATGGAAAATTTGAAACTATTTGTTTCTTAACATACTTATAAAAACATTCTCATTAATACGTAATTGTTCACCATCAACCATCTAATATTAAGAGATAAGCAAATGAAAGAAATAGTTCATTCTTATTAAGTGTATAATTGCCAAAATGGCACCAATACATAGTCTTAATAAAAACAGGAAAGAAACGCTAGTGGAAAATGCTCCACTAGCTCAACTCTAAAACTAAGAGCGAATATAAAATAGTAGCGTCCTCGAAAGCATGAGGACCTACCAAAGATGGATGAATGTTGAACATCCGGATAACTTCAGTAAAGATCTTGTAGCTTTATCGTCCACCTGTGCCTGCACCTAAAATAGTATAGTTGTATAGGTTTAGTACACACTTGTACTAAGTA
The DNA here is from genome assembly GCA_027704765.1 of Solanum habrochaites. Lineage (NCBI taxonomy): Eukaryota > Viridiplantae > Streptophyta > Magnoliopsida > Solanales > Solanaceae > Solanum > Solanum habrochaites. The sequence continues at coordinate 9,335,373 of JAKWJA010002498.1, read as the reverse complement.
TGGGTATATGCAAGAACACACCAAGGACATGCATGAGAAAGAATAGCTCTTTCCTAACAACATGATTTTTGGAAGTCAAGTCAGTGAGCTTTCCAGATATGGAATAGGAAAGTTATGTCATGAGAATAACATAAATCATCATACTTTTCACATTTTCACACAATATATAACATCTGCACATAACACATGTCATATAACATACAACAAATTTTGCATGTAGCACATAACTTCTTTAATATTATTCATGTATATGCCATGAGACCTTCGAATCATGGACTTAACATAAAGACATACTAGAAATGAGGTCTTAACAGATGGGACCGCAACTAGGGAGTCTTCATTAGCAACACATAGAGTCTGCTTCATTCATTTATACGTACTCTATTTCATTTCATTCATAGGCCAGTGTAAACACTAGCTATACATAGGATTTAGTTTAAGAACTTCATTAGGTTCGTTGTGCAATGACCAAGAATTACCTAATGTTATTAATTGAATCTAACTCAGCTTTTGATTATCCTATTCTTACACCTTTGGTATCGTTCATTTCATTATATGCATCATTTGAGGCTGGCCTCATTCGTTCATTGGGAACTTTAACTTTAACCAACATTGATCATGTGAGCATTATGAAATCCAGTGTCTCCCCCACACCGAAAAGCGGTGGAATCATCGGCCAAAGTGACCCATAACATACTAGCGTACATGGGAATTTAACCCCGGAAATTACCTACATTGGTTGTATAGGTTCGTAGACTATGAGATGTAAGGAGACACATATCCTGCAAGCCGAACAGTCTCATCTCATGAGAGTTACGTGAACCTCCGCCCTTTCCAAAATAAGGCATCACCACTCATAGCTAGCCTGTCGGCGCTTAGTATAAAGTTCAATTTCATTCATCTCATACGTCATGGAAGTTAGCTTCTAGTATGAGGACATCATAGCTCATTAAATAATATCTCATCATTAGTATTAAGAGTGTTAAGCTCAATACTTTCATTAGAGTGTTTATAGAGACTGGTCTCCTCATTATATTACACTCTCATAGGTGAGTACGTTTTGGTAACATTTACATGGGCTCATTTGAGATTGGTCTCATCATTTACATTAGCCTCATATCATTTTGTCAAAACATTCCTTATCATTAGAACCTTTTTCTTTCATAGTTACCCACATTTTATTACGTGAATGTTCATTTCATCATATGCCAATGCACTTGGCCATTTAGTGTGTTTCACGCCCTTACTTAACCCTTCTGGGGTTTCATGATTTCATTGTTCATTTCCTTATTTCATTGTTCATATAATATTATGCCAATGCACTTGGCCATTGAGTGTATCATACACGCATACTTAACCCTTCTAGGGTTTATCATTTCATTACATACATCTTAGGTTCAATTACTTTTGAACGTATGGTAGACTTATGAGTCTATACGTACAAGCCACGGAGCTTCATTAATAGTTCGTTAATTTATTCATACATTCCTAAGATTATGTAGTACATGACTTATATATCTTGTATATATGCCAAGATCTTGTTTTCGATCTAAATAGGTTGCATTATTCTCGGATATTTTGTTCACGAATGACTTATGTATCAATAAGGAAGTAAGGGCAAGGAAACCCAAATTCGAATCACTTGGATAACATTTACATTTTTTCATTGATTATATTTTTAATTTCCATAATATTGGAACTCTAAATCGAAATCCAACATTAACATTATACCTTAAATTTTTTACTTGATTTCCACTTAAATTGGCCAAAGGGTTGTGGGTTTGAACCCCCACAACCTCTTCCATTTTATTCGTTAATTTAATTAATATTTTTTTTGCCAGGGCATTGGGAGGTTGTGGGTTCGAACACCCACAACCTCTTTATTTTTGTTTTTAATTTCGCTATAGCATTGGGAGGTTGTGTGTTCGAACCCCCACAGCCCTATTATTCTAATTTTTAATTAAAACTCACTAGTCTAGGTGTTAGGCTGTGAGGATGAGGGATCGAGCCCCCACAACCTCACATTATTATTTTTCTTATTTAGATGTCCTTCTCCCTTCCAGCCTTGAGGTTGTGGGTTCGATTCCCACGCCTCACATTTTCCTTTCTTTATTTTTCTCTTCTTTCACTCGCTACCTGGAGGTTGTGGGTTCGATTCCCACGCCTCACATTTTTTATTTTAATATTTATTCTCTTCTTACTAACCCAACAGACCCCATTTGGATTCCCCCAGCCCCCTTTTCCTTTTTTTTTCTTGCTCGGAAATTCCAGTAGCTAAAGGGTGAGGTCACAGATTCGAATCCTGGTGGCCTCACCTCTATTAAATGTATTAAATTTCAAGATTTTAACCCCCTTCTTCAACAAAATTTGAAGTACACAAAGCTGGAATATTTTTTTAAAATTTTTAGCTTCCTTTTATCAACCTTTTCATGTTAGTTTCTTAGGGCATTTCACCAAGCATTTAGTGCATTGTTAGGTGTAATTTAGTAGTTACATTAGTCAAGCGTTTTCACTCAAAAAATTTAACTTCACACACTATATGAACATCACATTGTGCACAACTTTAATACATATAATACAAGAATTTACATGCTTTTATGCGTCCCAAAATAGTGACTACTTCACTGTCACACATTGCACGGACACATCAACTTTTTCACATGATTTCGCACAACATAATCATTAGTCACACAATTTCGAACATGCATAATTAAACATAAACATAACGGAAACATATGTCATCCCTACTTTGTACCACCAAAAATACCCAAGCTAATGTTCAATGGAGCTAGTGAAAGGGACATGCAAAGGGGGAACAATCCTAGTTTTCGGAATGAATATCTTGAATCTTAAGGGGTCTCTTTGTAAAGGAACCATGAGAAAACAAACCAATACCTTAATTGATGTTCAAACAATGAATTTTCTGCACAAAACCCTTTCCAAAATCAGTCCAAGCTACGTCAACGTTCACCCCACTCAACGAACAACTTTTCTTTGCCTTAACGTTTTTTGTTGCTTTGTTTTTCTTAAAATTTCATGTGAGTTGTTCAAGTGTTAAGAACTCTTGATAGTACTTCTGTTATTTGTTTTTTTGGCAGAACCAACATGAGGGAGAGAAGGATGAAATGTGAGAGAGATTGTGAGAGAGAGTAGTAAAATAATAGGAGTTTTAGTTTGGGAATTAGTCAAACTAGGACTCCTTATTAATTTAAATAAAAACCTGATTTAATTAACTTAGTGAAAGGACCATTATGCCCTTAAAATTTCAGATTTTAAATAATAAATAGATCACCTTAAGTATTTATCCTATTCATTTTTAGGGTTGTTACAAGTCCCTTAGACGAGAGGCCATAGTAGCAACTTGTTCATTTTCCTTTGGTAAAACCTCCGGATTAGATTGGGACATCATGGCTTAATCCATTTGGAGAATAGCAGCCCATATATTCTCATTCGTCAAAGAAAGAGGAGTTGCCGGAGCTTGGTCATCATTTACATCTTCCTCAAGAAGAGGAACTTGATCACCACTTGGAGGAACTCCCACATTGGCAATCTCTTGTTCAACTCTTCGTGTCGCATTCCTTCGAGTATTCATTTCACTATAATTACAATGATAGGATTATATTCAAAAGCACATAGAGCTAATCACTCAGAAGGCATGATAATGGACTTCCAAGAAAGTGAGAGTTTCCTAAGCATCATGTAGGTTCATATCCATAAGTGTGGCATGCTTCACAATTATGAATACGAACTTACAAAGATTTGGTTGTGGGAGACATAGACTAAGAGTGTGTTTGGTATAACGGAAAACATTTTCTGAAAAATGTTTTCCAAATCAACTCATTTTCCTCAAAATTAGGAAAAAATGACATCCCTTAAGAAATTAAGGAAAACATTTTCCACAACTCTCCTCCAATTTGAAATTAATTTTTTTTTTGGGAATAAAATCAATTTAAAAAAATATTTTAAATTTCAAAATTCTTATTTTTTCACCTGATCCTTGACCTTCCCCCCACCAGCTAGCACCCCCCCCCCCCACCTCCCCAAAAAATTAAGTTTGCTTTTTTAAATTATTTTCAACTTCAAATTTTTATTTTAAACTACTACCCCCTCCTCCGGCCAGCCCCCACCCATCCCAGCCCCCAAAAAATTAATTTGTTTTTAAAAATACTATCAACTTCAATTTTGTATTTTTCACTCCTACCCTTCCCCTCCCCCACCACTACCCCCACCACCCCCAAAAAAATAATAATTTGATTTTAAAAAATATTTTCAATGTCATAAATTATTTTTTAGTCTCGTAAAAAATAAAAGATGTCTCTGAAAAACATTTTTTATTCATAAATCAAACACTAAAAATTATTTCCGAAAAATATTTTCTACTCATCAACCAAACATGAGAAAATACGTCCAAAATCAACTTGTTTTCGAGGAAAACATTTTGTAGGAAAATATTTTCCATGGAAAACATTTTCCTCCATACCAAACACACCCTAAAAGATAATTCAACTGTATGCTCTCATACCAATTTTTTCAAATTTGGGATAGCCCCTATACGTAACCGGCGTTGTCGTCCTCTTTGAGACTAAAACTAGCCTCTCAGATTACATCATTGTATTCATAAGTCAAATTTAGCAGAAATTTAAAAACTTTTTCATTTCATCTACTTAGAGGTTTACATAGATCTCTACATACACATAGTATATATACCTTCGTATAGGAAGATTACTTAGTCTTCTACTTTTATTTCACTTAGATATTTATCTATAAAACATAATATAGTAACAATAGTCGTCTCATCTCATAACCATCTAATAAGAGTGTAAGAACTTAGGCATAACCCATACATCAAAGTAAGAATGCCTCACATGGACTATATTATGTTTCATACTAAATCAAAAGGAAAGAAGATAATAGTCTTTAATACTAGAACAATATCAGAACTCGATAGTGGCATCGCCCTTGGAAAGTGAGGACTTAACATACTTAGATGAATAAGAGATCAAGCCTTCTCCAATTTCCTCTTCAAAGCACTTCAACAAGTGAAACCTAAAATGTTGGGGAAAAGGGAGAAATGGGGCTAGTACACCACTTGTACTAAGTATGAGACCATATGCACACATACTATGATAACATGTTAAGAAAAGGGACATTTCATAAAGTATGCTCTTTTCATTTAAAACCTTTTTGCACATTCGACAAAACCATACCAACCAATATTACATGTTCATTGAGTCATAGGCATGTACATACAGAACCACCAACATCAAGTCTAGTCAAGTCAACATGCATAGCATATAGTTGGATACCTATTCAAGTAACTTTATCATCAAGTCATATTGGCAACTAGCATGTATACAAGTACATTTCAACCTAACCAAAGCAATAAAATTACCCATGAACCCATATGAAGTCAACAAGTTAAATGACCAAGCAAAGCCCCATAACCTTACTCAAGTAAGTAACCCAACAAGAATCATGACTAACTTCTTACTTCTCATGGAATAACATTTAGGATTACTTACCCTCATACTTTAACAATGTAGATCAACACATATTCCTAAGTGACAACAATCACATATAGCATCAACAATGTGCAAGTTCATCATATAAATAGCATGTATCATTATAAGCATATTCATACATAGTAATAACCTCCTTAAGTTCCCTTCGAAGCAAACTAGTGCAAGTCATAGGTAGAGTCCCACACCCATACCTAGCCTAAGTGAACCTCTCAAGTCACCTTAGTTAGTTTATACTTCATTACTTCATTTTATTTCAGGTAACACTTGCCTTATCCGACATAGACCAGAAGAGATAAGTGTGGAATCTGGTGCTAAACTAAGTCCCTTTTCAAATGTCTTTAATGTCCTTTATTAATCATCATAGCTTATTGTATGTCATAGGGTTTAATCCTTATATAGAAATCATAATCATCATCATTGCTTAATAAGAATTGCATGAGTATAATCCTATCATTACAGTTCACATAGGTGAGGTTAGCACATTAACATTCTTTTATCAAATAAGGCACATTGGTAAATCATTCACCATCCTTATAAAATTTACATATTATGCTAACACCTCAAAAACCATACTCAAGACATTTCAATTAAACATCATACCATCCTATCAATCCTAATACAAGGAATAATCTAATACAACATCATAACTTAATCACAATTAACCATAATTTGAGGTAAAAGATAGGGATCATAAGACTTACCAAGTCTCATTCATAATTCATTATCAATGTCTTACCATAACCATCAATTCAACCCAATTTGGGTATACATCATCGTATTTGAATAACCAACATAATAAAAAGGCTAGAATAATCACTACATCATTATTCAATAGTAGATCAAAGCTTAAGACAAGACACTTAGGTCAATTAGCAACATACTTCACAACCTAGATCATCTTCTCAAGAACTATCATAAAACGCTACATTTTTTAAATAAGTGTCACATTTTTTTTTGCTCGAGACAAAAGCATGACTTTATTTATCAATGCTACTTGTGTGATCTAGACTCTCATTAAGTTTTGTTCAATATAGTTAATACTAGATAAACATTGCCCTTTTGATTTTTTTATTTACAATTTCTCATATTTCAGTTTAAGACTAAGAAAGGTTCATATTACTTCTTATAACGCCAATTTAAGTTTCTATTAGTATAATTTTTATTATTTATGTCATATTTAATTTTACAACATATAAACTTTCATTAATGAATTTATATTTGGGTAGGTATTTGTATTTAAATAAAATATGTCAAAGATGTATTATCAAGTTAGCAAGATCATCTAACTTCAAATTATATATTATTTCAAAATTTTCAGAGTTATTTTTTCAAAACATCTGGTTAACTGACAAGAAAAATACAAAATTAATATTGTGTGTACAGTAATATTAGTGAAAAGCGACTTATTACATTATTGAACTTCATCAAATTGAAACAAATTTATACATTATTGAATTTAACTAATAAAATTTTGCATTGACCATCCTCATAGGCGATGCACCTACTTTGCATTCAAATTATTTCTTCTTGGCTTTAAAAGGTTGGGCCTTGGATGTTCATTTTCCCCTTATTTTTATTCAACTTCGGCCAGATATAGGTGGTGTACTTTACCCAATTACATGATCAAATGAGTCTTAGTAGAGGATGCACCTACTTGTTCCTTTGGGTGGTCGATCAATAAGGCAAAGTAGGTGATGCACCTCCTTGTCACCTACTAGCTTACTAAATTCAAGCAAGCAACTCAATATTTTATTGCATTTATAGACCATACTAATTTTAAATTAACTCAAAAATTATAGAAATTATGTAAATTTCAAATCTAGATTAAAATATCACCTTATGATTTCATGTTTAAATACTTCAATCGACATCAACTTAATCGTCTCACATCAAAATCTATGGGCAGTTCACATTAAACATATTCTATTGTCATTAGTCTCATAGGAAATCGTGTTCATAAGCATACTACAATGAAATATATAATCGTCGTATAAATAGAACAGGTATACGTAGAATACACCCTGTTACATCCTCCCCCTTATGATCACTCGTCCTCGACTAATGGTTGAAGCTGATAGTTTGGTTCACCTTGGAATTTCGTTTCGAGATTTGCTAGGGTTCCCATTATAAATAAGACTTGTCTAAAATCCATCGACTAACCTAAGCATGTATAGACGAGTCTAGCATGAAGTCTCAATACATATGGTTCATAAAATAATAATATGACAAATTAAACCCCTTTATTGATAGTGTAATTCACAGAATATGCACAATTATAATTCATATAAATAAGGACTCTAATATACCTAAAAACAAGACATGAAGATGAAATATCAAATGAAAAAATTCTAGTAGAACATATGATCATATAAGGGGACCACATGATCTAGACCCTTATGTTGATGTTTAGGAGGAGAGGAATATTTAGGATCTCTAACATCTTTATTCCAAGTATCTTATGTTACATAAAAGGCGGAACCCATCCCTGGCCCCTTTAAGTAGATACCAACTTTTAATTTACACTTCAACTAAGCTTCATTCATTTCAGACACCTTATGTCATATCCCGCTATGTCATTTTGACAGTTTTTGCTGACATGTCATAGAGAGTGTAATAAACTCATCGCGAAGCGTGAAAACATTTGTTAAATCATTTTTATTTTATTTTTTTCACGTTCTTCCTCATTTTTCAGTGATCATCACCCAAAACTTAAACTCCTTTTGTGGAGAAATAAATTTTATAATGCTTCAGATAAAAAAATTAATTTGAACACATTTGATTCATAATATAATGATATAATAAAAATTAAAAGAAGAAATGTGAAAACCCCTGCTACATTGAAGAAGAAGAAAAATGGAAAGTCACAAATTCATGAATAATCTCTAAATAGATTTGAGTAGGGATATATGCTGGTTTGTTATTCTAATTGAGAAGATGATGTAGGGTTTAGGGTGTGTAAAGGCAAAGAAGATGTTGGGTGAGTGGGAGGAGAGTGGAGAAAACACAAGGGTTGGGGTTGGTGGGGTGGAGAAGATGATTTCAGTGTGTTTGGGTTATTTCATTTTTAAATTTTTGTAGGCGAAAATTCCACATTTTAATCACTCATTGGTCACTTCTTTTTTGTTCTAAAAAATCATTATTTGATAATGATTTTCTTACATATATTCCACGTGTCTTCATTTAATTCGTCATTTTGACACATCATCCACGAGTGTATTACAAACGCTGTATATATTTTATTGATAATTCTAAAAGTGTCAAAATGAAACAATGGACCATGACATGGGGTGTCTAATGTGAACAAACCCCACTTAAGGTGGTGTATAAATGAAATTTGGTGCAAACTTTAAGGGGCTACCAATGGATTCCACCTACATTGTATTCCTCCCACAATACTTCAATGGAGGTTACACATTTTTAACTTAACTTCCCAGCCTTAACAATCAAGAATAACCATATTATCTCCCAAAATCATTTTATATGGAATCGAAAAAAAATCATAAGCCTAACAAATCGGGGCACTACTTTCCCTTTTCTTTTATATCCTAATGCTTTTCAGAGGCAAGTCTTATAAGAACGCATAGTTGTTAATATAAAGTCTAAAGTGTTATGTTGCACCTTCTAATAAGGCATTATGATAAGTTATTGATCTATTATTGTGATAAAAGTTACATATATGCCCAACCTTCACGTCAAAGACATCACTACATCATGATACGAGGAAACATTTTTCCAAAATTTTAAAAACTCAAGTCAATAAGCACATTATGGCATAGAGTAAGCATAAATAAGTCACATTGAGTATGACATACTAGCAGACTAGCAAATAGGGAGCACATAATACACTGACATTAAGTTATAGAAATATGTGATGTACACACGATGCATGTGATGCATGAGTACTAAAGCTGTGAAATATAATATGTAAGCAAGTAGACTATAAGACATGTGTCTACATAAAAGAAAATGAACTACAAACACAAATCACATTTAGCAAGTGTGTTATAATGCATGGATAGGTGGACTAATATGCAATGAGTACACATATGAAATATGAGCAAGTGAGCACATTACACATGGGAAGAAAAGCTATAAGGCATGTAATGCTCAAGCAAGTAGGCTATGAGGCATTTAAAACATATAGAGGTGGTTGTATGATCCTATGAAAACATATAACATTAAACAAGGATACTCTAAAGTGAAACACTTACATGGAAATATTCTATGACATTATGTAACCTGTAAGAAGATAATACACAAAGGTAAAACATCATACAATTAAATTATAGAAAATTCATAATGTATAACTCTATTACAAAGCATCTTTAGAAACTAGGAGATATTCTATAGAACTACGCTACCATAATAAGCGTAAACAGACTCTCATAAGAGTTAAGTCATGGGTGGGATACTTTTGCTCATATTCCTTACTCACCTTAAAACACATACAATTGATTTCCCCATATTCTTTATTCAATATCCTAAGTATCCTTATAGGTTTTCTGCTATTGGGACTTTGCTTCCATCTTGGTTATTATAAATACTATAGTTAAGATAGAATATAATCGTCAATAGTTCATCCTTTGGATTAGGAGGCCGAGGTCTACTTTGCCTTCATTACAATGTTTTCCCATATCACACTCAATGTCTACTGTCTTTTGAAGGTCATAATAGTAAATAGTGAAGCTTTAACGTACCATGAAACATGAAATACACATAATAAAGAATCGGCAAAGCCTAGAATCAACCTGGAGCTCGCCAGTAACCATCACGTATAAGGTGCTTCTATTGGGGAGATCTACTAGTTGAATACATGTACCTGGAGCATCAAATGCAACTTCAACCATATGTAAAATGAGAGCTATGTTAAACCAAATACCAATATATAAGGGCTAGAGACCACCTTTTCTTGTACTTGTGGAATCATGCATGTTACATTCTTTTCTTTACTTTTTTGTACATATAACCATATAAGACATATAAGACAAATGACTAGTTGATCAGCAGCAAAAGAGGATGACCCATTCTAGGAATTGTTGATGTCCTCATCTTTCCTCAAATTGGGATCCGCCCATGCTAGGCTTTCTCCCCTGAGCAGCCAGTTATAATTATACAGATTGTTTCACTTAGATTTTTTATATTTGAGATTGTTTTTTTGACGTTCATAACTCTTTTGAGATTGTTCTTTTGATGTTCATAACTCGTTTGTGATTGTTCTTTTGATCTTCATAACTAGTTTGTGAATGATATTTTTTTGTCATAATCCTTGTTTAGATTTGGAACTATGTACTAATAGTAAAAGACATATGAATATGGACTTACGACAATAACAATGAAATGGGAACCAAATGTGACATGAACTTGTAATACTTAGTAGCTTATATGACTCAGTAAGCATTTTGACATCTCATATTGAAGAACATACAAGTGAAGACATTTAAAAATTATCCAAGAGTTTTGAACTTTATATGGTAACACAATACTCACTAACTAATATGAAATACAAGGTAAACATTAAAGTTGAACCAATGAAGAACGTGGACATATTCCACTTAAGGATGGATACATATTCCAAGTACAGATAAATGTACAATAGAGCAAGTAGTAATCATGTGAGGTAACATTATAGTATAACACAATGGGAGTAATAACCAAGGAAAGAAATATATGAACATGTGACAAGATGACATATCTATAAACAAATAAAGCAAGTTGGCATTATATTGGCAGATTGTATGACGTGTAATATAGGATCATATTCATTTATATAAGGGAAAATCCGTGTATGGCGTACTTTCACAATGAAAAAATATGAAACACATGCTTGGTAAAGTAAGCATGTATATGTAGTAACAAACTCATATTACAGTACCCACTTCTATGCTCTACGGAGTAGGAACTGCAAGTATGGATCAATCACTACAAAGGACACTTAGAAAGATTACATTCTGTAATGCAAGTGTTGGGTTAATTCCAAAGAAATAGGAAATTGAATAGTCTTACATGCCTCAATTCCGATTCGTATAGCTTACAAAGTGTCAACCTGTCATTTAACGTCATTGTCTTCATCTACAACAACCGATCATTAAGGCTATTAATATAAACTTACCAACCAACTCGGGATATTTTATCTCATCAACACAGTAGCCATACCTTAATCTTTCTAATTGATTGTTTCCTTGCACAAATTTTAACAACCCTAAAAATGAATAAGATCAAGACTTAGGGTGTCAATAATGTTGCGAATTAAAACCAAGGTGCACCACGGAGTGATCTGCGTAGACACCAGGACCTTAGACACCCGTATATAATCAGGTAATAACCTGTGGAGTTAGATGGGCTTGTCAAAGGTGGAACCAACCAAGTAGACTCGCAAAAACAAACGAAGATTGAATGGAAGGAGTCTTTACGAGACTTAAAAGAGAAAAATTTATGTTTATACGGTTCAGGGTTACAATGGCATTCAGGCCAAGGGTAAATTTGTAAATTACTGAGATTTCAATAAATTAATTTGATTAAAAGAGCTTTTAAAATTGGGGCGGATCAGAGTGATCATTTGCACATGGGTTGCAACTCGTGTTCGCGAGACCCACTATGAGAAAGGAAATGATGAGTTAATCAGCTAATTAAAAAATCCATTCATTAAGGGTAAATGGTACTTTAAAAGTATTATTACACTAAACAGATTTTTTCTTAAAGTTAATTAAACTACTTTGACGAAGTCTTGAGGTTAGTCTCCTAATCATTAATAACTCTCTCTCCCTCACGTTTCTAAACTCCTCTCACCGTTCGCAATTGGTCTCTCTCATGTTATTACTTCCAAACACAAGAAAAACCAAGGAAGAAAAAATACATCAAGAGTTCTTCACACTTGAGAATCAAAAGAATTTTTAAGTAAAAGACAAAAGGAATCAAAGTCAAGGCGTAGAGAGGTTCGTCGAGTGGGGTGTGAGTTTGAAGTGAAGTATGGCGTGGTTGGAGGAGTTTCGGGCAGCCGATTCAACAATGAACAACATCAAAAAAGGGAATGGGTTGATCTCCGGAATTCTTTCTCCAAGAGTACATTAACCCTTCGAACGTGTCTCAAGCTCTTGGATTAAACTAAGGTTGTTTCCCCTTTGCTATGTCCTTGTGTCCTAGCTGACAAATGAATTCTGTGAAGGTGGGTATGTTGGTGCTGCTACCACATAGGCAGATTGACGTATTATATTAAGTGTGAATAGGTTTTATGTGAGCGGAAAATTACGAAAACGTATATTCGAAGTGTAACCAAAAATTGTGTGGGTGGGTGCATCGTGGGCAATGGCTTTAGCCACTATTGGGGGTCGCATTATTCAGTGTTTTTGGTGTATTTTATGGGTGCAATGGGTGTGCAATCTGGGTTCATTATAATGCAAATGTTGGGTGAAGAACACTCTTAGCTAAGTAAATCATGAAGAAGGGGACCTAAAAATGACGTGAAGCTGCTAAGAAAATAATTTCCAGATTGCATGTCTCTCCACATATGGTTAAATTAGGGGTTTTTAAAAAGGGAAATAAATAAGTGAGGTCACTGGAATTGAACCATACACTTTAAATGTTGAGCAGGCTGAAAAATAAGAGAAAAGCGTGAAGGAGTAAGGGAGTCGCCCCCTTCGCACTGGGTTTTTTGAGCAAAAGAAAAAAGAAAAAGGAAATGGGGGCTGGGGGGATTCGATCCTAAGATCATGTTTTCGCGAAGAAAAAATAAGTGAAATAGGGCTGTAGGGGAATTTAATCGCGACCTATGGGGAGAGAAGGAGAAAAATTAAGTAAAACAAGTCAAATGGGAGGCGTGGATTCGAACCACGGAATCCTCCCATACGCCGTGAAGGGCAGAGGAAAATAATGAAAAAAGAACAGACCAGGCGTTTCTTGGGGTAGAAACCCACCATGACCATCAGCGCTGAAATGGAGAGTTGATAAATTAAACATGGAAACAAAGTGAGGTTGTGGATCGATCCCTCACCTCATGCCACTCGCTATTTAAATTAAAATAAAGACTAGAGGGAGTGGGGGTTGAACCCACCACGCACAGCCTCCTCAGCCAAAATTTAAAAAAAAAAAAGGGCGGGGTGGTGGGTCGGAATCCAACAAATCTCTATTGTACCGAATATTTAACTCTTAAAATATAAGGGGTGGTGGGGGATCGAAACCCTAACCATCGGTTATCTAAGAGAGAAAGCTTAAAAGAAGAACACTGAATGCCTCAAGTAAATGTTGAGATTACTTTATAGTCTAATGTTATGAAATAGAAATAAATAATTGAAAAATATAAATGATATCCAAGGATCCAAGATTTGGGTCCCTTGCCCAAATCTCTGCATTGATGCATAAGTCATACGTGTGTAAAATATCCAAGAAAAAGGACACATTTTACTTTAGATGATAATAAGATTTGGCATGATACTATACAAGATGATAAAGTCTTGTTACTACATAATGTAGAAAGTAATTATACTTAGCAAAAACTACGAATGAAGCCCTAGTGTGGTATGTATTAGCACCTAAGTCTAAAAGACGTTAAAAATAAGTGACCCTAAGGAAGTATGTAATGAAATGATGAACTCTAGGAGGTTAAGGTGTGAGGTAGATTAACACGAGTGGCCAGTGCATTGGCATATGATGAGCTAGAATTATGAAATTAGTAAATAAGTAGTCCACGATATAACGAGGTGAGTAACTATGAAAAGCACAGGTGTGCTAATATAAGGAATGTGGTGACAAAGGGCCCATGAGGCGAATAAATATGATGAGAGCAATCTCAAGTGAGCCAAGTATCCATACGTATCCCACGGAGAGTTGAGTGCATCATTATTGAGAGAACAGTCCTTAGGAAATTCTAATGAAGGCATTGAGAATATTACAATAACCTAATGATGAGATGAGTATCATCAATGATGCTATATGATCCCTCCATTAAGAGTAAAATTCCAAGATGATGAGTTGGAACGTAATGGACGTTTTATAATGAGAACGATCGGCTCGGCTATGGCAGGTGATGACTCTTTTTTGGAAGGGCAAAGTTCACTAACTCTCATGAAGATGAGACTGTTCGGCTTGCGGGTATGGAGATCCATACATCTCCTCGTCTTTCAAACCTATACTGCCAAATATAGGATTATGGAGGGATAAATTTCCCATGGACGATAGGCATGTTTATGGGTAACTGTTGGCCCAGTGATTCCACCTCTTGTCGTGTGGGGAGGACACTGGATTATATGAATGCTCAACATGATCTATGTCGGTAAAGTGAAAGGTTGCCCAATGGAATGAATGAGGCCCGCTTTAAATGAAGCACATTAAGTGGAAATGAATAATACAAAGGTGTAGGATAGGATAATCAAGAGGGTAAACCTATACGGGTAATGACATAAGCAATCTTTCCCGATCCATTCCACAGCAACCGATCGGACGTCCTTAAACTACATGTAGGCTCTAGTGGTGTAACAACTTGCCTATATATTAAAAATGAAGTACGTTAGAAGTGATGAAGCGGACTCTGTCGTTGTTAATGAAGAATCCCTAGTTGAGGTCCCATATTGTTGGGCCTCATTTTGGAAAGGGTTTAATGTAAAGTCCAGGATTTCCAAAGTCTCATGCATATGAATGAAGAATAAGAAAAGAAGCAAGTGATATATTTTATGGTTATGATATGTGTTATATGCAGATGTTATATGGTGTGTATGGTGATTTTTATTTGACCTGTACAGCATCGATGTGAAATTTTGTAGTGTCAGTCGGGGGACGAATGTTCCTAAGGGGGATAATGTAATAAGCTACAAATGGAATAGATGAAAGACATCGGTCGTCAAGGAATGCTTGTGATGTAAACCACGGTTCACACCGGATTGAACGCGCTTAAACAGACTTTAAGAACCTTTAACTACGATCGCCGTCAACTAACTTGGGGAGTTAGTTTGGCTTGGAAAGGTGGAAACAACCAAGTTGCTTGCAAAAATGGAGGATTTCAGCGAAGGAGTCTTTACCGGACTGACACAGAAGAAATTTTGTTTTGAGGCGTCCAGAAGGGGGTATTGTATTTAATGGTCATTTCCAGGGACAAGGGTAATATTGTAATTACCCTGAGGAATTAAATTAATTAAAAAATTAATTTAATTAAGAAGATCGTTTCCAAATGTGGGGACGACTCAGAGTGATTCATTTCTGCAAAGGCGTTGCCAATCTGTGTTCGAGGCCCCACTAGGGCCAAGGAATTGAAAGGTTTAATCATAATTAAAAGATTTCATAAGGCTGGAAAAATGGTCACATTTCATGTATGTAATTAAAATAAATCAGATTTGTATTAGCTTAATTAAATCCGATGTGGAGAGAGTCTTGAATGAGTTGCCAAGTTCTAATAACTTCTCTCTTCCCTCACGTTTATTCCATACTCCGCTCTCTACGGTGAGCAGAGTGCGCTCTCGCACCAGGAGGGCGGCCAAGACACAACAAAAAATAGAAAAAATATATCAAGAGTTCTTCACACTTGAAGAAAATCAAAAGATATTTTTAATTAAAAGACAAAAGGTAATCAAAATGTCATCAAGGGAAGAGAGGTTTGTTGAGTGGGGTGTAGTTGAAGTTATGTGGGCTTTGATTGAGGCAGTTTCCGGGAAGCCAGCTGCTTCACACGTGACAACATCCAAAAAGGTATGAGGTTCTATCGTAGAAGTTATCCAAGAATGTATCCTTCAAACGTTTTCTCAAGCTCTTGAAAACTAACGGTTGTTCCAGTTTGTTATGTCCTTGTCCTTAGCTCCAACGACATTTTTAGATGGGTATGTGGTACTTTTAGACTTAAGGCATCATCGACGTATTTATATTAAGTGTGAACATGTTTTATATGAGGGAATTATGAAACGATATTCGGAAGGTAAACAAAAATTGGTTGGTTGGGTGCATCGTGGACAGTGCTTTAGCCACTATTGGGGTCGAATATTATGTGTTTTTGGTTTATTTTATGTGTGTAATTGGTGTCATTATAAGAATAAATGTGGGTTGAATATAACAATTCTTTAGCTAAGTAAAGGGTTGTTTTAAACTCATGGAAGAGTGGTGACTAAAAATGAGGGAAGAATGATAGAAAACAATTTAAGGATGGCATACTCTCCCATTAAGGTTAAATTATGGGTTTTTAAAAAAGGGCAATAAATAATGCGTCAATGGGAATTGAACCCAAGACCTTACATGTTGAAAAGGTGAAAAACAATGAGAGAAAAATGAAGGATCTAAGGGGGAATCAAACCCTCGCTACTGGTTTGTGAGGCAAGAAAAAAGGAAACATGGGGGCTGGGAGAATTCGATCCTGAGCTCGGTATTTGCGAAAAAAAAAACAATAATGGAATTGTGGCTAGGGGGAATGAACTCGCTCCTATGGGAAGAACCGAGCAAAAATAAGTAAAACCAAGCAAATGGGGGCGTGGGTTGTAACCCATGACCTCCTCAGTACCGCGCGAGGAAGAAAGATGAAGAATGAAAAAAAAATGCGAGGCGTGGGGATCTCAAACCCACGACCTTAGCGCTAAGGGAGAGAGGTAAATAACAGGAAAAAAGGGAGGCTGTGGGGATTCGATAACACAATCTCACTGCCACTCGCCCATTTTTTAAATCAAATAAGAAAAGAGGGGATGTGGGGTGGGTGCTGAACCCACCACCTCACAGCCTCTCAGCAAAATTTAAATACAAAATAAGGGAGGGTTGTGGCGGGTTCGAACCAAAACCTCCCTATGTGTAGCGAATTTAACTATAAGGGGGGGTGGCGTGGGCTCGAACTCCTAACCATTCGGTTATCTAAGAGTGAAGTTAAAATAGAAAATTAATCCTTCACTTTAAATGTTGAGATTTAATTTATTGTCTAATGTTATGATATAAATGATATCCAAGTGATCTAAGATTTGGGTTCCCTTGCCCATATTTCCCTATTAATGTATAAGTCATACGTGAGTAAAATATCCAAGAATAATTCTATCTACTTAGATCAAAAATTAAGATCTTGGCATATATAGACAAGAGACATTAGTTCCGTACTATATAATCTTAGGAAAGTAATAATCACTTAGCACACTATGAATGACGCCCCATGGCTTGTATATATCGAAGATAAAGTCCAAACATACGTTCAAATAGTGGACCTAACGATGTATGTCCAATGAAACGATCAACCTGGAGGGTTAGGATGAGTTGAAGATATAATAATAATATAATAATAATAATAATAAATAATAATTAATAATAATAATAATATAATAATAGTAATAATAATAATAATAAAGTGAAAACATCAAGGAGGAATAACTAAATTTCATAGAAAGAAAGAAAAATTGACAAGAAATAATGTGTAAAAATATATTAGAATTATTAAATAAAAAATCATTAGTGAAATACTACCAAATAAAAAAAAACAAGGAAGTATGGAGGAATATAATTTAAAAATCCTTGAAAAACAAAAAGGAAAAGAAAAATACATAGAAAATGAAAATGATTTAGAAATAAATCATAACGATAATCCAGTAAAAGAAATTGATTCAAAATCAAATGAACAAAATAATGATGAGTGAACTAGATGATTAGTTTATGCTTTAGAAGACCTTAGTCTTTCTGAAGAAAAGAAAGTATACATGAATAGAGGAGAAACAGAAGGACCTCAAGGAAAATTTGAAGCATCAACTTCGATGAAAAATGAATGGCAAGAGACAGAAAATGAAAATAAAAATTTTACCAATAAAACTAAAAAGAATATGAATTTTTGAAAAAAATTCATGATAATGATAAAACAAGATTTATGCCTAATAGATACCAACAGTGGGACAGATCGTTAGCAATACAATTCTAGATTTCGAATGTAAAAGATTCAGAAAATAGCCTAGACCTTTGGTCTCAAAAATATGTAATGTATTTCCTATTCGGCCAAAGGAAATTATATCGATGAAGAAAAATACTTCATATGATAAATACCTTTACGGAAAGGGAAATGATGGTTTTAAGGATTTAACCGAAGATGCTGAAAAACATAATTAAAAATGAGACCTTTAGCAGATTAAAAATTATTTACAAGAAGGTATAAATACTTAGCAAATATTATAAGAATCTTTGGAGGACAAGGAAATGAAAAAGAAAACAAAGAAAGAAAGAATAAAAAAAAATTAGCAAAAGGAAAAAATTTAGAAAAATTCCAGATATGTAAAATGAGTATATGCGAGGGAATAACTTGTGATCGAAGACTATTACTATAAGATATTTGATAGTGGGAATAAAGAATAAGGTCACCTTATTGGAAAACTACTATCAAAATTACCCCAAGGCTTTGGGCCAAATATTGAGAGAAGAATATGAAAAAAGAAAACATGAAAGGAGACACTCTTGGTCAAAGAATAAGTTTCCTAAATAATATGATTAGGGAAATTATGTATGTCACATAATATGCAAAGCAAAGGATTAAGGTTAAAAGAATTAATATCACAAATCTGATGTAAATATACACAAGCATTCTACACAATGGGGATGTGATGATAGACCCTTAAAGGAAAAAAAACAACTCAAGAAAGGATTAGTCAACAAAGGAAAAACAATTTACTAAACAAAAATACATACCAAGAAAGGTATTATAAAGAAAAGCACCTTGTAAAAACTAAAAATAAATGTAATGTTATAATTGGGCGAAGAAGGACACCAAAAAGTTATGAAGTGTAACAAGGAAAAGAGTAAATCTCAAAAAATTGAGAGATTAGAAATAGATTAAGATTTAGAGTCTATAAAATCTATCTATAGAAGGATTGATTCTTGAAGAAAGAAATTTATGAAGAATATTCAACTCAGTTCAGAAGAGTTGAGGAATTGAATAAAGAAATTACAGAAAAAAAGAAGATCATTTGTACAAATATTAGATACGAAGAAGGATCCCCTGTATGACGTAAAGCAAATGTCGATGTGTGATGAAAACATTATAAAAATACAAGGATTAAAATTAATCTGAAAATAGGAGATAATCTATTAAGCAGGATGCAAAGAATATTCACTGCGAGATGAAAATATCGTATCATGAATACCCAAGAAAGTGGAAAAAAGGTAATAGAAATAACCCAAAGCCACAGGAAAAATAAGTTAAATTTATACACAAAGGCAAGGATAAATACAATTCTAAGAAAAATTCCTGAAAGAAAAGAAAGAACAGTGATATTACGTTCTTTAGGAGGAATTCAAATATTGGGCAAATCAACCTTTAAGGAAGGAATAAATTGTCCAATAGTAATAAAGTTATAGACGAAGATATATTGAACGAAGAGAAGGAAATCTGCGGAATCGTAGAGGGAAATTTAGCTTACACTCAGCTCTAGTCACTTATTATCCAGATATTGTATATCACTAAACGACGCTGACTTTATGATGCATTAGTCACATTTCAGATCAAAAGAAATGATCTATTTCAACAGGAAGCTATTATGAGATAGATTACCAGGCATTCTACACAATATAATTAAAACTATGGCATGTGTAAAACATAAAGAATTATTGAAATAGTTCAAGAGATTGCTAGGAATTGCGTAGAATAGTGAAGACACAAAATTCAACAAGCACAAATCCAGAGTAGTATGAATTCGATTTGGAAAAAACACATAAATAGGACTTACTAGAATCCAGGCTTTTTCATTAGCATACGGAAGAAATACTAATTAGAAAACGTATATTAAGAGTATACTATAAAAAACGAAAACATTTCAAATATATCTGAAACTAAGAGGACAGCAGAACTTTCAATGGGTTAGAATGGACAAATCAGGAATATACTGAACAAAAGGAAGAGAAAATGTAATAACATTAAAGAAATCTTATGAAAGGATTAAAAGTTTACGAAGAGAACAATACATATCACAAAATCGTATGAATAGGTAATAATTTTTCGTTGTAAAAATAGGTAGACTTACCTATACAACTAGAACAATAAGAAAAATTAAAAAAAAACAGTTGCCCTGTTATATTATAAATCATGAAGTAATCAAGACATAAAGTTAGGAAAATTTATTCAAATGTTTAGAAACTGATATAACATCGGAAGGAATGGAATAGAAATTAATATATAAAATGAAACTTGTTTATTATCGAAAATATAAATGCCAGAACGAAAGAATAGAAACGATTGTTAAGGTTTCAGTTTTATGAAATAACAATAATGATACAACATTGACAACTTGTTGTCAAATAGATAATGGATCAGAGCAAGTCAGCAAAAATCTTTTTTGATAAAAAGATTGGCCTTAAATAAAAATACATCTCTTATGATAGAATCACAGGAGATAAAAGAAAAATTAACAAAGTCTAAAGAAAAAGTTAAAATGAATTTTAGATCAAAATGTTTTTAAACAAAATTTGTTGCTATGATAAAATGGAAACCGATTTGTATTGAGGAGGAAATGGTGTTTCTACCACAATTTCAGAAGTATCAAAAAAACATTAATTATGATAAATCTGAAAACACCTTGTGGACTACATAAAAGTCCCAAAGAATACAAAATGCTTCTAATCTAACCAAAAAACATAAAGAATACATATGACGACACTACTGTCGATAATTTAAGAAAAATACTTGTAAAATGTCCTTAATTAGAAAAATTAAAGAAAATTTACAGAAATCATATGGTGAAAGTCATTAGAAAAATGGAACAAAGCATGAAAAAGCAAGTTAATACTAAAGATCCAAAACATAATAATTAGGGAAAAACCTATGTTTATAACGAAGAAGAGAAGATTAAAGTGGAATCAAGGCCAAAAGAATGAGTTAAGCTAAAATTAAAAAATCATAAGAATGAATAAAAGTCCTCATAGTTAGTCAGGATTCTTAGTAAGAAAATCATGCTGAATTTAAACAGAGGACAAAGCTAAGAATGGTAATTTACACAAAAAAAACTATAAAGAATTACATAAAAATGTTCTATTTGATGGATATTATTACCAAATAAAAAAAATTTAATTAAACTTGCAAAAGGACAAAAAACCTATTTTCCAAATTGGACTATAAAAGTGGATTTGGCAAATATAAAAAGTAGGGGAAAAACTAGGTTATTTAACGGCATTTAGTACTCCTAATGGACATTAAGATTGGTTAGTAATGTCTTTGGATTAAAAAAAAGCACAACAAAATATTCCAAAGGAAGAATGGAGAAAAGTCTCTATCAGAAGAGAACATTTGGATTAGTTTTACATTGATGATAAGATTAATATGTTCTTATAAAACATATGAAGACCATTTAAAACATTGATAAAAATTCAGAAAAAGTTTAAAAAAAACTGGAATAATCTTAAGTCAAAAAAAAGGTCTTGAGATAAATAAAAATGAAATAGAGTTTAGGAATGATAATAGCAAAAAGGGAATAGAAACGAAGCCAATATTGCTAAAAATCATGAATTTCGCTAAACTCACAACAAAACAAGAAATTCAAACTTCTAGGTGTTTAAAAACTATGCAGGAGAATTCTATACCAGATTTAAGCAACCAAGAGAAAAAATTTCCTTCAAAGTTAATAAGACAATCCAACAGGACTTGGTTGGAGGAAGAACACACAAGATGTGTAAAAAAATTTAAAAGGGTGAAGTGCAAAAATGCCTAAGGTAGACTACTGATATGAAAATGATCAATCTAATATACAAAAACAGACGCACCAAATCAGATATATTGGGGTGCATTTTGCAAACGATCTGGATGTAAATCTGCAGTAACAAGCGGTACATCAATACGCAGACACAAGAATTCCACTAACGAACCGGAATTATAGCCATCGTTTGAAAAGGGAATAGAAAGTTTCTAAATTTTCTTTTACCAAAGACAATTTATTATTAGAATGATAACAACTCAAGTTGCAGACTAATAAATAACGGATTGCTTCTGAACCACAATGACAGAAGACTTCATAGATGGCAAGTTTTATTGTCCATTTTACACCTTTTCTATAGAAACATAAAAGGAACAGACCAATTCGGGCAAAGCTTTCTATGCAAGAAACCATCCATATGGACATATCAAGACGAAAATCCTAGTTATAGGATATATGAAAGCTATGAAAAAGGGCTGAATCCATCGCAAACAGGAAAAAATTGTTTCAAAATAAAAGAGATGTGAACTTCAAAAACTATCAGAACAATCTCGTGCAATGCTTTTGCAATTTCGAATATAAAATCAAACGTGGCATGATCAAGCAGAAAAAAGAAAATATGAGAGAATTTACTTATCTATGAACACTTGGACACAGTCAACTCAGAATTCAAATCGAAAGAGAATTCCTAATTATCAACAACGGTGGCAGGAGATGTCCCACCAGCACTAGTGCAAAAAAACATCGCGACGGTCAAGCAAGGATATGCCACTCTTCGTACAAAAGGATGTGTAAGAGAAAGCCGAGCAATGAAGCTTCAAGCCATCATCATCAGTTTAAGACTGAAAAAATATCTGGAAAACCCAGAAATAAGACTAACCCAGAATCTCTGGAACGAAAGTTTTTTCTTTTTGCAGGGAAAAAACAATATAAAGGAAGAAGAGTTATTTAAAATGACTAAATACATTTACAATCTCCCGGAAACAAGCGGCGAAATAGAAACTTATTGGAGTTTTGGAAATACCCAGTTTATTTCTTAGAATTTTATATTCCCAAAGGAATTCCGAGCTTTACAGCTCACTTATTTGAGTTCGGATGTTTGGATAGATTTTACACAAGTCAGACCTCAAAGAATTTTCACAATACCACTCCAGATGTTCATACACTCAAGAATTACAGCCAAGGCGATGGAGGAGTATTACTGTAGATTCTATAGTATAGCAATGGAATGTCAAGACTCTAAGCATATTATCAACTCTAACTACATATCTGTTTGAGAATAACCGATTCAAGTTTAAGGATTCGGGGACGGAGTTGAGTAAAAACTTCTTTTCTATAAAAGGGATGACAAACGAAGAGACGTTTAGGGATAAAAAGCCATGTATGCTATTCTAAGCAGATTTACCGATCTAATTATCAAGGTAAATTGATAAGGATTATGCTGGTTTTCATCACTAACGGAAATTCAAGTCAGAAATACTGAAGGAAAGAGAGAGAATTTTTGACTCAGAAGATGTCAATATGGAATCTTTAAAGGAGGAACTGAAAGATAAATAATTGTAAATAAGTCCTCTGAAGATCTTATAAGAAAGGGGAAAAAAAATTATTGTAATCAGGTAGGTCAGTTGGAGTGAGTTTTTAGAGTGAGAAAAATAGTGGGAGAAATATTTTATATGTGAGTAAGTTCTCCCGCTTAGGGAAAAGTTTTTTTATTAAAGGTTTTTTACAAGATAAATACTTATTTATGTCTGTAAGTTTTAATATATGAAAGAAAAAGTTTTTGTGTATATATCATTTCTCAAACTTGATAAAAAGTCAGAAGTGAAAGTTGCGATTTTCCAGCCTTAGGAGGGAAATAAGCGAGAAAAAGTAGCCGTATAGTTGAGTAAAGAAGGCGAAAAATGCTTATTCATAGCCGAAGAGGAGAAAGTGAGGCATGATTTAGGACTATTATTCAACAAGAGAAGGAAGGTATAAAAACTATCTTTTATTAGTATCTTATCAATCTATATAACATGTTATAAGGTTATCTGCATTAAACATTGATAAAAAATATTAACTAGTACCTGTAGGAATAAATCCTAGTATGATTCAACAACCATTATTTTGCATAACATATCATGTTGTTGCATAAAAATATAAAATGCGAAATTTTATACAATCCACTTACATAAGGTAAGAAAAGAGCATGGAAGCATAAAATAGCTTTACATCATATAAAAGACGCAATTCCCAAATGGAAAAAGTATAGGAACTTACTAATTATAGATATGAAACTTAATTGTTTCAATGTATGAAATGGAATGTATTAAATACAGAAAATATGAGTATAGCATGTTTACTTATATTAAAAAATCATATGCTTTATACTGCATCATTAAATGAGTGCATTGCAACATTAAGTGTTTTTACAATAATTGCTTGCATTTCAATTAACAGAGAGGGTGGATGGCCACGCGGCTACCGCCCGCCTGTAGATCCTGTTTATTGGGTATCAGAGCCAGATATTCTATACGAACATGTAAACAAGATCTGCATGAAGCGAAGCAGGATATGAAAATTTTATCAAATTATGAATTTTGGTGATCATAGTATAAAGCTCAGATTAGAAAGAGGTAGATATACCTCCAAATCTTGATTTGTAAACAAATGGACTATCCAAGGGGATAATATAAAATTGATTTATGATTATGGTGGTTTTTTGTACAAATTGGAGTTATAAGCAGGTAATTAAACTACTGAGCAATCTCTTGCTCTGAATTCTGATGAACAGGTTGTTCAACTTACTGCAAACAAAAGAAGATTTGATATTTATAAATCTAGAATATAACGGGATGCATATTGGTATGGTTGCAGATTGCTTTTAAACCCTTAAACTAAAGGGTACATGAAACATTTTAGAGCTCTCGAGATGCTAGAAATAAGATTTCAGAAAATCTATTATGGGTTCGATTGAATTACTGTGGCCTATGGACAGTTTTATTTCAATACGCAGCCCAAATATGCAATTATCTCTGACAGATAAAAAAATTTCTTGATGCTCTTACATTAAATGTTTAAAACCCCTGGCTATATATGCTGTAGGTTCGTGAAGATTATTTGTTTATCTAAGAATTATTATAAAATTATTAAACAACTTTAAATGCCTAGATGTAGAATTATCTGATTCGTTCTAATGAGAAAATTCTTGTTGACAAACTAATTTTATTAAATCTAAAATTACGACTAGAAGGCAATATAAAGGGGATTGAAATTAATTTTCCTCACCACATGCACAGATAAATGGATTGAAAAATAATTTTGTGTGTCTCAAAGACAGGTTGATGAAGAAGTCATAGTATAGTGACATTCTCTATTACTCCAAAATCTGATGGTAAGTTTTTGTATTGAATTAGCCTGAAATTGGCTTTTTATAATTCTCCTGTTATAGTAGGAGATCTTTCTCATGGTTACAGAAGGTGACCATAAATTCAGCAGATTCTCCAATAAAGTCATGAAGGTCCAGTTATGGAACTGCAAGACGAAGACCTTTGTTCTCTTTCACACTTTAAGTGATACTATGAGTGAAGGATTGGTTGAAGGGTAAGGATAGGCCCCTAAAACAAATATTGTTAAGAACAGATAAGTTGTCGATTTGGATCCACTCAATAAGAATGGATTTCAGTGTGATTGATAAATCAACAGATCTCAATGATGTTAAATTATTATAAAATCGATCATTGATTTAGCCAGGCTCCCTGGCAAGAAAACATATGTCAAAAAGAATTTATAATAAAAAAATGGAGGAACCAGTTTAGAACTTGGTTTTTTTGAAACTTATAGTTGTGAAATGATTTAAATAATATTCTCAAGATGTTTATGAGGTATGTATTTTACTATACACAATCATCTATTTTGGTTCCTTGTGTTTATAGCAACATATTTCCTTATAATTAGTTATAGAAAGACTTTTAATGAATTGATGACACTATCATTTAAAGCATCTACCCTCCCAAGCTCCTTTTATTTAACCAAAATAAAGACGGGGTTAACTGTTTCAGCTTTTCAAAGTTTATTCCAAACAAGATGTTGCCTAGAAATGTTTCAAGAGGTTAATAACCTTATTTCTCAAAATAATTATTTGAGTCTTTATGTTAAAGTTCTTGGAGAACATATTAGTTCTTTAGACAAAAAATTAGACGATTTAATTATTTTGGTTAAAGAATTTCAAAAATATCCGAAAGAAGATAAAGCTTCTACTTCAAAAATTACTTCTAAAAACCCTTTAGATGTTCCTACACATCTTCAACGCCCTATTGATACTTCTGGTTTTAAATTTAAATTTTTTAATTCACTAGAAGATCTTCTTGATAAAAAATTGTCTGGTTTAGGTTCAAAACCTATTACAAATGATTTTTCCGAGTCGAATATTGATAATATTGAGAATCAACTCCTTGGTATCCATGATCCGAATCAAGATGTTTCGGAAGTAAACGCTAGAATATTTAAAACTGGTTACAATCAAAAGCAAATAGAGAGAGGAAAAGGGGGGGTATGCAAACCCTCCTTCAATGATGACCTATTATTATCCCACCCTACCCCAAGATGTACTAGTGAAGAAAGAGCTTGAATCAAAACTAACACACATACGTGGTAATGAGGTGTATGAATGAATTGGGTGCCTACTGGAAGTCAGTTCCATATTGTAATCGGAGTTGATGTACTCATACAAGTTGTCGGTCATACGAATCAAAGGAGTGATCCTGCTATAGTTAAAATGATTATTAGCAGGTTTACCGGTCAACTCGAGGTTGGTGGGATAATTTTCCTAACTGAAGAAAAGTATGCCAATTATGAAATGCCGACAACGAAGAGAAATTAAAGAGACGCTGGTACTGATGAACACGGACAACCAGCAGCAAGAAAGAATTACACTAATAAGCTTGACGATGCCGTGTATCACTCGTCCTTCCTTATTTTGAACCTTTAATGGAAGATTTTCCAACCAAAATGAGGACTATTCGGAACTTACTAAATGGACTCAAATGTAACCATTTGGGCCAGTTTCGATGGTATAAGGAATACCTTTCATGAGTAGCGTTCTGGATTCTTACCTGAACCGTCCCTCAACACTATTGGGAAGAACAGACTTTATTGCTGGGCTTCCTTCGTTATTCTCTGAAAGAGTCAAAAAGGTCTTAAGAGGAGATAGACCAGAAATCCCTTATAACACATTAACCTATGGAAAGTTAATAGGGATTTGTACTCAAGAAGGATTAAATCTTTGCAATGAGCTTAAGCTGGCTCAGCAAATAAAAAGAACTCAAAAGTCTAAAAGATCTCAATTGGGAGATTTCTGTACACAGTTTGGTATAGAAGGACCATCTAGTTCTAAATCAAAGACTGGTCAAATAGAAGAAAGACGTCATCGTTCAAAACGATACAAAGAAAAGAAAGAAGAAAAGAAATCTCATAGGAAGGAAACAAGGTTTGCCAGGAATTTCTCTAAGAGAGATCTGAAAAACATTAAATGTTACAAGTGTGGACAATTTGGTCATCTTGCGACAAATTGCAAGGCAGATAAGTTCAAAGCTTTGAAATTGGATGAACCAACTCAAGATAAACTCTATGAGTTACTTTATGAATCTGATTCAGATTCCAACTCCTCAGATAAATCTTCAGGTTATAGTACTGATAATAATGTTGATATTGTTACTAATAAATGTGCTAATTGTCCAAATGGTAATTGTTCTTGTGGACAAGATGAATTTTATAAATTGCAATCTCAGATGGATGATTCTTATTTAAATAATTTACAAAAAAGTTTTGAAGAATTAACTTTTAAAATGATTTCTTCAGAAAATGTTATTGAACTTTTAAAAGATGTTTCAGATGAAAATCTTAGAAACAAGATTTTAGAAATGGCTTCTTCAAAACCATCTTCTTCAAAAAAAATTGAAAAACCAAAGAAGAATGAAGAAAAAACTTTTGAAAATTTCAATTACAATACTAATCCTTATTCTCTTCAAGAAGTTTTCTCCAGACTTGAAAAGAAGGGAACAAGTGTTGTAAGAGATACTTCTTTGGATGATTTAAAACAAGAAGTTGAAAATCTTAAAAGAGAGATTAAATCTTTAAAACAAAATCAGTTGATTAATAATCACCGTATTTCTCAATTAGAAAATAATATTTCAGAGAATGACTTCCCGGTTTCTGAAAAAGGAAAAGCTGTGGATGACGAGATTAATGAATCTCATACTCCAAAATTTTTGGAATGATGCAAATTGTTACTGCTCATCGTTGGTATATAAATTGCACCATTCTAATTAATAATGATTTTAAAGTTTCAAGTATCGCTATGATTGATAGTGGTGCTGATGTCAGTTGTATTCAGGAAGGATTAATTCCTTCAAGGTATTTTGAAAAAACTACCCATGTTGTTAAATCTGCATCTAATCATGCTTTAGACATAAAATATAAGCTGTCTAATACTTGCATTTGCCAGAGTAAAGTTTGTATTCCTCACTTTTTCTTCCTGGTTAAAAATCAATTATATCCGCCAATTATACTTGGCACTCCTTTTATAAATGCTATTTATCCTTTTTCAAAATTGAATGCAAAAGGTTTTACAGCAAATCCATAATGGTAATACAGATTAATTGGTCGCGTTTCATAAACTAAGAACCAGTTACTAGAGATATTAAAATCTGGATCCATTTAAAACAAAAGTCATATAGCGTCTTTACAAATGGAAATTTACAAGTATGAATATTTCAGAGTCTTTACAATGCTTCCAAAGTCAAGAAAAATCAAATTTTGTCTGGAAAAATTGCAAGGAGGTATTTGTGCAGATCATCCAGACTGATTTTTGGACAGGAAAAAGCATAGTGTGACTTTGCCTTATGAAGATTCTTTGATGAATCAAATATTCCACTAAATTCTTGCCCCTTTGTAAATGAATTGAATTGTGATTTATGCAAAAAAGAATTGATAATTTATTATCAAAGGGAGTAATAAAACCCTCTAACCTCCTCGGTTGGTACCTGCATTTTATGTTAATAAAGTTGTAGAAACAAGAAAGAGGGTTGTTCCAGGTTGGGTAATAAATTACAAACTTTGAACAAAAAAGTTTTTTTTAAATGGATTAAGGGATATCATTCCTAATAAAAAAAGATTCATTATTTCCTGTTATATGGATGCCAATATCTTTTCAAATTTGATTTAAAATCAGGGATAGGGGCAGATCCAAATTTTTAAAAGAGACATACTTATAAAACTGCGTTTGAGGTTCTTCAGTCAATAGAATGGAATGTGATGCCATTTGGTTTCAATTTTTAAAAACACACACCTTCTAAGTTTCAAAAAATATGAATGATATTTTTAAATCCCTATATGGAGTTCTTTATTGTATACATGGATAGTATTCTGTTTATTCTAAAAATTAAATATCAATTAAGTATCTTGATTTTTCAAGAATATTGTTATTCACAAAATGGTTTGGTTATATCTAAAACCAAATGAGTCTTTTTCAAACAAGAGGTGAGTTTGGGTCATCAACTTTGCCAAGGGAGAATATACTGCAATTCAAAGATCATAGATTTTGCATCAAATTTCCTGATTAAATCATTGATAAAATATGCTCAAAGTTTTTTGGGGCAGTTTCATTAAAGTATATTTCCCCTTTTTATAAATTTATCTACAGATCTTGCTCCTTTGACTGACATAGGGTGAAGAAGTAGAATGGTACTTGGAATGAAGAATCTACAATTTGGTTTAAACCATTAGCAAAGAGTTAAATATTGACCTTGTCTACTCTTGCTAATCCAAATTGGAAGTAGAGTAGTGAGAATGGATGCGTCGACTATTGGTTTTTGTATGTGTTGGATGGAGCTTAAAGCAAATAATTCCCATGCAAAAGTTGACTATCTTGTTCGATTTCATTCAGGGCAAAACTACGGTTCTGATTGTTCCCAGCGTAAATATGCGACTGTGGAGCATGAAATGCTTTGTGTTTGTTAAATGTGGGTTAAATTTCCAGGATTGATTCTATTAATCAAAAAAATTTATTATTTAAGAACTGATGCTCAGTCGTTAAATATAGTTTGATAAAAGATTTTAAGCATGATATCTCAAAATTAAGTGTGCCACGGTGCAAGCACATTAGCACCTTTGATTTGAGATTCCTTCAAAAGGGATTGATAACTCTCTCCCTGATTTTATCAAGAGAATCTTAATCTTTAGATATGCACTTCTTATATCAATATTTTCTTGGTGACCAACACTTTATTAAATATTAAAAATTTTACCTTAAATAAGATTAAAAGAAGAAATCTTAGATGAAAATCATTGATGATCTTCTATGAATACTTTCTTAAGGATCCACAATTTGGCTGATCTTCCCAGCTGATGAGACTTTGGGATGTAGATATTGAAGGATACTTGATGATTATTTAATCTATTGTTATATTTTGCAGTAGGGCAGGAAATGAGACTCCGCCATGGTAATGTACGTGGTCTGGAGAAAGAAGTCTGAGGAAGGGGGAGATCATCCTATTAACAGTCTACACAGGTCGTCATACGACTCCTCTTTTCCAGTTACTACAGCATGAAACAAAAAACCTGATAAACAAAGGTTGGAGAAGAAGCTCCCAAAGCTTATATTCAATAATCTTAAGGATATTCCTAAATATAGTTCATTATAGACAAATCAAGGCATATCTTGCAAACAAACGAGCAAAGTTTATACTTTTGCTTCGCTAGCCAAGAAAAACGACCCGTCCATCCCAGAAGAAAACGCCAAAAAAAGAGAAAATTATATTTTCTCTTAGAAAATTATGATTTCAGAGGAAAAACTGAACTTGTGGAAGATACTCCCAAAGGTATCTTAACAAAAGGGTTATCTTTCCCCGGCGAGACATATAAAGTCTCGAACCGATTATGAATCTATTTCTGAGTCATACGGCAGTGCAGAATTCCAAACACTTCTACCGGTTTGATAACCTGTGTCACTCCCAAAATAACAATCAAGCAGATTATATCAATTGGAGATTGGGGAATCTCCACTATGCAGGAGAGGCGAGTTTAGTAAAAGGTGTAAATATGAATTTCACCTATAGGGATTATATCCAAGCTTTCCACAAAGTTTTTTATTATAATAACAACAAACAAAAGCACACGTGGTTTGTAAAAATATGTGCTAAAGTTTTTGCAAAAAATTTACCAAATTGGTTTCTAAATTGGTGGTCTTGCCTGTGGGACAACGGTAAGATTTTGCCTGATAAATTTTTTCATTAGATATAAAAGAAGGGCAAAAAAGTTTCCCTTTATAACAAATTATTTTACAAGATCATGGTCTCATGTCTTGACAAAATTGATCAAATGTTATTTTATAGGGAATTTTTAGTTCCATGGTTAAAAATGGCCCTCTGAAAGTGGGCTTATACCTCGACGAAACATAATCCCTTGTTTATACAGAAATATTTTACAAATTTTTGGGATAAATTAACAGTAAAGATCCATCAACGGTAGTTATGGACCAAGAACTACTGGAATCGAATCACAGCCCTATAAAGATTTATCAGGACTTTCCTAAAAGGATATCTTCTTCAGAGGTGCAGTGAAAAAATATCGCCGGGAGGGAATTTCCAGTCAAGAGGAAAATAAGGAGAATTGCTAACAAATACCTGGGACGAAAAATTATAAAGAATTTCTTAACATACATTGCAGAATTTGATAAATCAGACACTTCTATGAGAAGTGAACAAAGTGATACGGGTGAGGGCAGAAGTCAGTAGATCAAAATTTGGAGTATCAGAAGGGACAATTAAAAAGGGCGATGGAGATTTCTAGCATCAATGAAAGAGAAAATAGCACAATAAAGAAGAACCTGAAGCAAGGGATAAGATTTAAAATCTTATCCGCAAACCTTAAAAATTAAGAACGAAAATTTATCAGAAATCTTATCTTGAAAAAGTAGTGTTTAAACAGTAGTAGGAGCAAATGAGGACCCACTTTGTTTTTATTTGCTATATAAAGAGCTCATCAGAGGCATAACCATAAGTTTAGATACTAGTTTCTGAGTGTTCTCTCTCTCTCTGTAAATCCCTCTTGTGAGTTAATAAAAATAATAAGCTTTGGTTTGAAGATTTCTCTTTCAAGGTACTGTTATTTGATTTCTTTATATTATCGTTTCATGTTTTGCCGCCTCTATGGCCGGTAAGTTATTTTCATATCTATGCTAGGTTCATAATCTGTATTGATATTCTGTTTAATATCTGGATCTACTAGTTATAATGTATTCTATTATAGTCTTTCTTCGTTTATCACAAGTAGACTGGTTTAAGGTGGGGAAAATTGTCAAATATCAATGATAGAGAGATGTGATTTGTAGTCCACGTTAAGATGATGTTAGGGGCAGCCTGGAAAACCCTTGTTAGAACTGCTATCAGTGTTTACGATGAACTCCCATGCGAGTAAAAGTTCTAACATACAGTCGAAACTTAGGATTAAAACTTTAACATAACTATAATACGTTTGCATAGATAAACATGGTGTACAAAGTCAGAGATCTGATGGCACGCGCAGACTACCGCCAGCCTTTTGTAGATACTGTTATGATTTCAAATGTAAAATATAAATGATAGCGAGATGTGGTATTGTAGTCCCACGTTAAGATGATGTTAGGGGCAGGCTGAAAAACCCTGTTAGAACTGCTATCAATGATTGGTGTTAGATGAAACGTCCCCTGCTTGAGTAAAAAGTTTTACCATACAGTCGAAACACTAGGATAAAAACTGTAAACATAACTATAATAAGTTGCATAGTAATACCTGGTGTACAAAGCTAGATCGGAGGCTGCGCGTGACTACCGCCAGCTTTTGTAGAGATTCCTGGTTATGATATCAGAGCCAGATAGTTAATGAGAACATGTAAAGATTGAATGAATGTGAAGCCCATGGGATATGAAAATTTTATCAAATTTAGAATTTGGTGATAATGTATTAAAAGCTCTAGATTCTAGATTAGAAGAGGTAGATATACTCAAAATCTTGATGTGTTAACAAATGGACTATCCTAAGGTGAGATACAAGATTGATTATGATTATGGTTGGTTTGACAAAATTATCTACTAAGCAGGAAATTAAAACTACTGAGCAAATCTCTTGCTCTGAAATTTGGATGAACAGGTTGTCAACTCTGAACAAAGAGATAGTGATATTTATAAATCTAGATATAACTGGTGCATATTGGTGTATGTTTGCAGATTGCCTTAAACCTTTAACTCTTAAAGGGTTACTTGAAACATTTTAGCAGCTCTACGAGATGCTAGAATTTAGAGTTCAGCCAATCTCTTATAGGGGTCGATTGAATCTACCTGTGGGCCTATGGACCAGTGTATGTCAATACGCAAGGCCCACCCCCCAATCTGCAATTATCTCTGACTGATAAAAATATTCTGAGGCTTCGGACATTAAATGTTAAAACCCGTGGCGTATTAATTATGCTGCAGGTTATAAGCGTATTGTTCTATCTGATAAATTTATATTAAATTATTAGTAACAATTAGATCCTAGATGTAAATGAATGATTGTAATGAGACAATCTTGTGAAACTAATTTTATTAATCTAAAAATTACGACTAGAAGGCTATTAAATGGGATGAATAATCTTTCATGATAAAATGAGACTTTTAAATAATGTGTTTGTGTGCAAGTAGGTTGCTGAAAGAAGTCAGTCCTAATAGTGACTATTTCATATTACTCTCAAAATCGTTGATGGTAAGGTTTGTATGAATTTGTGATAATTTTCTGTTTATAATTATCCTGTTTTAGTAGAGATCTTTCTGCTAGTTACAGAAGGTACCAGAATTCAGCATATCTCCAGAATTCTGAGGTTCCTAGTTGAGGGAACTGCAAGGCGGACGGACCTTTGTCTCTTTCACACTTTGAGTGATACTATGAGTGAAGGATTGGTTGAAAGGGTAAGGATAGACCCTAAAACAAATATTGTTCAAGCAACAGATAAGTTGTCAG
Source organism: Solanum habrochaites (assembly GCA_027704765.1). NCBI lineage: Eukaryota > Viridiplantae > Streptophyta > Magnoliopsida > Solanales > Solanaceae > Solanum > Solanum habrochaites. The sequence goes on along the minus strand of JAKWJA010002498.1, from coordinate 9,301,236 downwards.
ATTTGGATCCAACTCAGTCAGAAATGGATTTCAGTGTTGATAAATCAACAGATCTCAATGATGTTTAATTATGATAAATCGACTCATTGATTTTAGTCCAGGATCCCTGGCACGAAAACATATTCAAAAAGAATTTTATAATAAAAAATGGAACCAGTTTAGAACTTGGTTTTTTGAAACTTATAGTGAAAATGATTTAAATAATATTTCTCAAGATTTTTATGATGTATGTATTTTACATAACAAAATCATCTATTTTGTTCCTTGGTTTATAGCCACATATTTACCTTTATATATTAATGTTATAGAAAGGACTTTTAAAGAAGTTGATGGCACTATCACTAAAGCCATCTACCCTCCCCAAGCTCCTTGCTTTTTACCACCTATACTGGTTACACTTTTTCGCTTTTCAACCCGTTTATTCCACAGATGTTGCCTAGCTCACACTGTTCACGAGGTTCCCACCTTACTTGCTCCCAATAATTATTTGGCGTCTTCTGTTCCCGTTCTTGAGCACAGTGTCTTTTAGCCAACACTTAGCCGATTAATTCTTTGGTAACAAAATTTCAAACATATCCGAACACGCCGCTCAGCGTTTGCTACTTCACCCACCTTACTTCAACACCTTTAGATGTCCTACACATCTTCAACGCCCTTTGCTACTTCTGGGTTTTAAAGTAACTCCTTTTAATTTCACTAGAAGTATTCTGCTCCCCACTTGTCTGGTGTCGGTTCCAAACCTATCCACTGCTTTTTCTGCGTCGCCCTTGCTCCTCGGTGCCTTAAGCTCTTGGTCTCCAGGCCTCGCCTCAGATGTTTCGCCAGTACCGCCCGCAGCTTTCCCCCTGGTTTCCCATTACCCGCCCAGCCTTCTGAGGCACCGGGGGTTCTGCCCCCCCCTTCCTGAGGCCCTATTAATTCTCCTCGCCCTCTCCTCCACGATTGTCACTAGTGCGCCGGAGCTTGGCATCCCACACCCCATCCTCCCGTGGTCTGAGGTGTTGCATGGCCTGTTGGATGCCTTACCTGCCCGGCCCGTTTCCATCAGGTCATCGTCTGTTGTTGTACCTCATCATTTGTCGTTCATACGCAATCCAAATAGTGCTCCTGTATATGTACCTGCTTATCGCAGGTTTTTCCGCGGTAGCTCCGAGGTGGTGGGATATTTCACCACTCCGCAGCCCCGTAGCACTATGATGCCTACCCCGCCGAAATTCCCCGCGCAGTGGTCCTGTGCCCCCGGCCCCCCCGCAGCAAGAATTACACTAATCAGATTGAAGATTTGCAGTTTATACACTGTCCTTACTCGTTTGGACCCTTTCAATGGAACGCTTTTCCCCCCACCTGCGACTCTTCGGCCCTTCCTCCTGGATCACCCTGTCACCTTTGGGACATTTGCGATGGTCTAAGGTATTTCCTGGTCGAGTTTATGGCTTCTTTTCTGCCTTGACCAGTAAATGCCCCTATTGGCGAATAGCTTGTTGCTGGGGCTTCCTTGTATTCTCTGACCGAGTCACCCTGGTTTTACGAGGAGATGCCCAGAACTCCCTTACACACAGTCACCTCTGGCCTTTCCTCGAGCTTTTCTCGCCGGGATCCTCTTGCCCGTGCGCTTTCCGGGGCCCGCCACTACCACGACCTCCCCAGTTCTCAACGCTTCACTGGGGCGATTTCTGTCCCCGTTTGGATAGCAGGACCTCTAGTTCTCCTCCACAGCACTGTCACATCGCAGAAAGCACATCATCCCCGCCGTCCTCGTTCCACCCGCCCCACGCCCCGGACGCCGCCCCGAAAGCTCCTCGGAAGGCCCCCCAGGTTTGCCAGGCCTTCTTCAGCGCATCTGATCCCCCCCTTACCTTTACCAGGTGGACATTTGTCATTGACCCACTTACAAGGCAGATAAGTCAAGCTTGCCCTTCGGGGATGAACCAATCAGATCAAACTCTAGAGTTACTGCTGAATTGATGCACGATTCCAACTCTCAGCGAACTCTTCAGGTTATAGTCTGATAATAAGTTGATTTGGTACTCACTAATGTGCTAATTGTCCATAGGAACTTGGTCTTGTGGACAGATGAATTTTATCAATGGCAATTACGGATGATGTGATTACTAATGGACAAAACGTTTGAAGAATTAATTTTGAAAATGAGTAGTATTAGATGATTATTTAGTATTCTCGTATTTATAGTATTATTATATATTGTAGACTAAGGATGTACTAGTACTAGTACTATTAACCTATTACTATTACTATTACTATTACATACGATTGACTCTATTATTATCTTATGATATTATTATTATTATTATTATTATTATTAGTCTTATGAATGTACTATGAGGAGGAGTGAGAGTAGGAGACATTAGGACGACTACTAGTCTTATAGGGTAATTATGATTATTACTACTACTCTTATATATGATTATGATTATTATTATTATTTTATATTCTTATACTAGTATATTATATTATTATTACTATGATTATACGATTATGTCTATTAGTCTATTACTCATATTAGTATATATTTATTTATGACTGATGATTATTATGATTATTTATTATTATATATCTTCTTATATTATTATATTACATATTTTATATTCTTATTATTATTATATTATTCTTATTACATATCACCCACTATTATATTTTATTTTATTTGGGTAACTATCTTCATAAATACCCGACAATTTACAATGACAAAGCAGTAACACGCATGCTTGATCAAAATTACACCAAAATAACACCAACACATCACTATACTATATCTTCCTATGACAAATGAAATTGTACTAGTACTAGACGATCTAACATATGTTACATTCGGCTATCTCTTGAATACCTCATCTATCACACATTCTTGTCTTCAAATATTCTCTGTTTCTCTCATTCCATATCGGAGACAATTTTCAGCAGAAGATCTCGACACAATTGAGATTTGTATAGTCTTTACTTTCCCATTTTTTTACTCCAGTTCTAAACTGGTCCAATTTTTGGTCTTGTTGTTGAACTACACGCCCTGCCAAAACTCTCTCCCCAAAACTTCTTCTGCATATTGGACACTCACGAACATTATGATCATGCTTCTCAGCAGTTTACACATTACACAGGTTGTGATATGTACCCTCCCCAGGCAAGCTGCTAATTGTCCACTGTTGCAGCTTTCTATTCAACGAGCACCCATAATGTGAAGAAGTTTTTGGCCTTGCTGAATTCTTAAACAGTAAAAAAAAAAAGCATTATTTTTGTTTCCATTCAGCGTAGTGCTCACATCTAGGGTAATCATAGATATGTATTAACCCATCCCTTTTCCTTCGTTTAATTGAATTGATCTACTATATGTTGAGTCTTGCATTATTTTACTAACATCGCTAGATGTTCCTCTTTCTGCCATGGACTTGCCTTTTGGAAGTAGTAAGTATGTATCCACCTTATCCAGAGCGTGTCTCCTGTTTGCCTAAATCACAGGCAAAGCTTGGTTATAGTGCTCTATTTCCAGATGGCATATTTATCACTCCCAACCCCCTTCATTTATAGGCCTAATATCTCTTCAGCTATTAAAAGCTTTCTAGGAATTTCCCTGATCCGACCAAAGATAATTCTACACAAGCCTTCTTCGTTTAAGATTTGGCTGGGAAAAGGAATATGTGCCATTACGGCTTCGGACCCCCAACAAAACACAGTCTGAACAAGATGAGACTCTGAGCTCTATCCGTCATAGGATAGTTTCCTAGCTTTCCATGAGTTTAATTCTTGCCATAATTTTCTCTATGAGAGGATACCATTGCATAATTGACATCTTCTTGGAAGACAATGCACACCTAAGTACTTGAAGGAAGCCTCCTCCATCTTGTATCCGCATGCTGTTGAACAATTGTTGCTTCACTTCTGCTTCACCCCTCCACAGTATATGGAACTCTTGCTTAGGTTTGCTTGTAATCCAGATGCTTGAGAAAATTGAGAAAAACACAGTTGAATAGGCTTTAATGATTCCAGATCTCCTCTAGCAAACAATAGTAGATCATCTGCAAAACATAGATGAGTGATATCAAGTTTAGACAACACTTAGGATGATACTTGACTTTTTTATTTCCTCTTTAATCCCCTTAGAAGTCTACTCAGGTACTCCTTGCTATGGCAAACAAGAAGGGTGACATTGGATCCCCTTGTCTCAGGCCTTTGCTGCTTCAAAACTCTGAGAAGTCTGTCCATTCACTACTATAGAATAGTTCACTGTTACACACTTCATTGTCCCTGCACAAAACATCTCTGGGAAGCCTAGTCCAAACATTACTTGCTCCAAATAATCCCATTCCACTGAATCATCAGCTTTCTGCAAATCAATCTTCAGCATGCTTCTAGGAGAAATATGCTTCCTAGTATAAGACTTAACTAACTCATGAGCAAGCACTATATTATCAGCTATCTTCTCTTCTAATAAATCCCTTTGACTGTCAAAATAACATTTTGGATCCCACCATGCAGCCTGTTGGTTAGTACTTTGGAGATGATCTTATCAGCACAGTACAACAAGCTATAGGCCTACTCTTTCACAGTTTTGTGGATTCTGACCTTTTGTATGAGAGACACTAGAGTACAATTGAAGTCTTTATGAAGCTTGCGTTGTAACAAAACTCAACCCCCAATAATGTCATCTTTAATGATCTTCCAAGTGTGCTTAAAGAAAAAGGCATTGTATCCATCTACCCCTGGAGCTTTATCATTCCCTATGGATTGTAGCCCATCATAGATCTCTATCGATCTGTTACTGCAGTACACAACTGAAGTCTCTGCTGCTTGTAATGTAGGCCCTCTTTTCATCACTTGTACATTGATGGCTGGAAGTTTTACTGCTGAGGTTCCCATAAGTCCCTTATAGACACATCACAAACCCTCTTGGATACCTTGTTGATCATACAACATTTCTCCTTGCAATGACATAATGCTTCTTATTGCTTCTTTTGATTCCTCTCTTTAATCACTGAACTGAAGTACTTAGTATTTGCATCCCCTAACTTATATCCAGTTTATCCTTGATTTCTGTCTCAGGGCACTTTCTTCAATCAAAGACCACTTTTCAAATTAATCAACATCTCTTTCTCCTGCATTATCAGTTCATCAGTAACTTAACATTAAGCCTGATTTTGGATACTTGCTACCTCCATTCTAGCCATCTCAATCTGATTCCAAGATANGCCGAGGTAAATGGTGTTCCAACCAAAAACGGCCGGGTAACGGTAACTGGAGTCAGTACAGGCACAACATGTAGCGGGGCAAAAACGGGCAGACAGGGATAGCCCATTATTACGCGTTCCTCCCTGGGCGGTCTGAAGCGGAGGCATCGGATGCTGTTACACAGGTAATTTTTTCGTTTGTGATTGTATGGGCCTTCGGTACTCTTTGACCCTGGCTCTAAATTGTCATACTTGTAATCTGCTCATTTGAACTGGTCCTTAATTTTACATTGGTTAATTGCTTGACATATGCCTCTTCGTGTTTCCTACTCCGGGTTATCCTGTGGATAGTGAAAAGATATAGAAGTCTTGTCTGGTGAATTTTGTGGGGAGCAATACTCCATGTAGACTTGTTATCTTAGAAATGGTTGATTTCGATGGTATCTTTGGTATGACTTGTCTTCTATGCTCCAAATTTGACCCAAATCTTGGATTGTAAGGCTAAAACTGCGACGGTTAGCCAGCCTGGACAATATCCGTTAGTGGTGGAGGGTGAACTACACTTCCACCGGTATAGATATTGACTCTGCATCGATCTTGAACCAATACTACTCCTCTCCCTCCCTCCACCCATTTCTATACCCTTATATAGGCTTCCCGCTGAGTTATAGAGTTAAAGGCCCACTTCCCAACTAAGAGTTGTGAGCAAAGGTTTCATTAGACCAAGTGCATCCCCTTGGGGTGCTCCTGTTTGCCGTTTGTGAAGAAGAAAGATGGGAGTCTTCGGATGTACATAGGAATTACCAGCAACTAAATAAAAGTACTGTTAAGGAACAGGTATCCTGTTCCTCGCATGTTTGTTCGATCAGTACAAGGTGCTTGTGTTCTTATCTAAGATTGACTTGAAGGTCTGGTTATCTCAATTGAAATACGGGCAGCAGATGGGCCAAAGACTGGCCTTTTTTCGAAACCAGGTATGGGCATTATGAATTCTTGGTAATGTCCTTGGACTAACGAATGCCCATGCTTGCTTTCATGAGCTTGATGAATGGGATTTTTAAGCCAGTATCTGGATCTCTTTGTGATCGTATTTATTGATGATTATACTGAAATACTCCCCCAACGCGTAAGAAGGAACATGAGGAGCATTTGAGAATTGTGTTGGAATGTGAGGGATAAAAAAAGCTTTATGCCATTATTCTTAAGTGTGAGTTTCGGCTAGATTCAGTGTCTTCTCTGGGGCACGTGGTTTTAAGGAGGATGATGAGTGGATATTCTAAAATCGCAAGTAGATGAAGAATTGGGTAAGACCCGTACATGTGTCAGAAATAAGAAGCTTTATGTTGGTTTAGCCAGTTACTACCGTCGATTTGTCAAGGATTCTCTTCTATTGCTTCCCAATAGACGAACTTGACTAAGCAGAATGTTCCATGTGTATGGTGATGAATGTGAGGAAAGATTTCAGAAACTCAAGACCGCTGGACTACCGCACCTATCCTTACCTTGCAGTAGCGGGTAAGAAACTTCATTGTTTATTGTGCATGAATCATATATATGGTCTTGGGGCAGTGCTAATGCACTTCCCCCCCCCCCCCCCCCCCCCCCCAGAGTCAAGAAGGTGATTGCTTATGATTCGAGGGCCAAAAAAGGTGCCCTGAAGTAAATTATCGACCACGATGTAGAGTTGGCCTGCGGTGGTGTTTGGCATTTAAAAGCAATGGAGAACATTATATGGGGTTAAGTGTGAAGTCTTACGGATCATCGTAGCCTACAGTATGTCTCCCGTTACTCAGAGAGATTTGAATTGAGACAGAGGAGGTGGATGGAATACTGAAGGGATTATATGTACCCATCTTGTATCATCCGCGGAAAGGCTAATGTGGTGGCAGACGCTTAAGTAGAAAAGAAGGGAGAATGGGTAGTTAGGCCACTACAAGTTTCTAGACGCCCATTGGCTAGAGAGGTTCAGCTAGGGCTATGACTTTGAGGTTAGAAGTAAACTGAGGAAGGGGGATGTTGGGCCAGTGTGGAGGCGGAAGATCTTCTTTTCTTGACAAGAGAAAGGGGAAACAGTTTCGATGACGAGAAACTAAGCCGAATCCGAGATAAGGTGTGCGAGGGAAGAGGCTAAAAGAAGCATAATGGATGAGGAATGTGTTTTGGAGAATCTAAGGGGAGGGTAGGTTGTACCCCGTGTTGATGATTGATCCAACACTATCTTACAGAGGCTCATAGTTCCGGATATTATACATCCTGGTGCAAACAGGATTGTTACCGTGCCTATAGGCAAAACCACTTGTTGGTGGAGTAGAATGAAGCGCGACATTGTGGAGTTTGTTGCCAAAGTCCAAATTGTCAACCAAGTAAAAGTATGAACACCAGAGGCCGGAGGAAACATCAGAGAATGCCCATTCCTGAATGGAAGGGGGAGAGAATTGCAATGGACCCCCTTGGTGGTTGGTCTTCAAAAGACATTGCGCAAGTTTGATCTATTTGGGTAAGTGGACAGATTAACCTAAGTTGCTCATTCATTCCGGTTAACCGGTGATTACATGCAGAGAAGTCAGCCAGACTCCTACATCTCGGAAATTTTTCGGTGCATGGAGTTCCACTTTCCATCATATCAGATAGAGGGACGACAGTTACTTATAAGGTCTGGAGAAAATTGCACGCAGAATAGGGTACTCAGTTGGAACTTTTAGTACTGCATTTTCACCACCTCAGACCGATGGACACGTTATAGCGAACTGATTCAAGTATTGGAAGATATGCTTCGACGCATGTGTGATAGAATTCGGTGGGCCATTGGGATAACTTCTTACCCGTCAGTGGAGTTATACCAATAATAGCTATCACTAAAGTATTGATATGGCTCCTTTCGAAGCATTGCTAGGGAGGAGATGTAGGTCTCTCATTGGTTGGTTTGATGATTCGAGGTTAAGACCTTGGCATAGGTACTGACTTTGGATGCGGCTTTGGCTAAAAGCAGGTAAGCTAAGCCGAGGTATATTGTCCATTGCATACGTAAGAGAGTGGGGAGGTGATTATGAATTAGCCTTTGCCCTCCAGGCGGTCAGGAGTGCAATCCGGTATTTCATGTTTTATATGCTGAAAAGATACCATGGGGATGGAAAACTACATCATTCGTTGGGATTACGTTCTGCTTGATGAGAACTTATCTTAGAGGCGGAGCCTGTTGCATTTTAGATAGAGACAGTCCAAGTTGAGGTCGAGGGAGATGAATCCTTAGGTGCACTGGGACGACAGCGACCAGTTGAAGAACCACTTGAGGAGAAGGAGGCTGATATGCAAGAAAAGATACACACACATGTTTACGATTCAGGTACTCCTTTTCACGCTCTGTTGTCTTTCATCTCGTCAATCGTTCGAAGACAGAACGATGGGTAAATTGGTACTCCTATTGTACGACTGTTTAGTCGTTTTGAGCACCGCGAGGGGGTCCGTTCCAAAACACTTAGAAATTAGAAATTTGGGTACTGAGGCGACTCGCTGGAACGTCACGACGGATGGCATGCCGGACCGTCGTGTCCAACGACGGGACCGTCACAGATCTTCACTAGATCAAGGTCTGTATCGTGTGACGGGGGGACAGAGACGGACCGTCGCAGGAACGACGTGGACCCGCACAGGCGCTCTTAATACCCAGGCGGGGTCGGATTTGTTATATTTAATTTAAGGGAATTTTGGACTATTTCCTTCTTTAATTTTAAGTGGTGGGTTCAATGTTAATAGTCTAAGTACTTGGGGGTTTAAAAAGAGTAACTTAAGTTAATTAGTGGGTTATTATTGCAATCTTGTATACTTAATTATATTGCTAATTAGGGTAAAAGAAAGAGGGTTTCCATAAGAAAGAAAAAGAACAGAAAAAGAGAGGGAGAACGAGATAGAGAGAGAGAGAAACGAACGAGGATGGCAAGGATTTTAGGAAGTAGCTTGTTGATGCAATTCTTCGGTGGAGGTAGGTTATGGCTTTATACTTTCGTAGTAAACTCTTAATAGCGAATGATATGGGTTGGCGGTTGTATGTAAAGTCTTCTATTGTGCAATGTATGCTGTATGAATGTGATATACAATTGTGATAAAATAAGCAAGATGAAAACTATGGAATCCCAAATCTTGAGAACCCCGTGTTAATGATGATGCACTTGGTATAAAAGACAGGCTTAATGAAAACTAGAGTAATGAGATTGCTGATGCCTTGGATAAGGAAGGCTTGATGACTAAAGAATGGGGTTGATGATGCTTGGTCTAAACGAAGGATTGAGGAATAATAAGAATGAGATTAGTGGAGCGGGTGTCACGAACCGAACGTCGAAATAAGGGGATCGGGTGTCACGAACGACCGTAGCATTAGGGATCGGGTGGTCACGAACCGACACGTAGAATTAGGGGATCGGGTGTCACGAACCGACACGTAGAATTAGGGGCACGGGTGTCACGAACGACACGTAGAATGAGGGGATCGGGGTCACGAACCGACACGTAGAATAGTGGATCGGGTGTCACGAACAGACACTAGCGAATTAGGGGATCGGGTTGTCACGAACTGACCGTAGAATTAGGGGATCGGAGTGTCACGTACCGACCACATAGTAGTAGGGGAGCGGCGTGTCAAGGACCGACACAAGAGGAATAAAGATAATGAACTTTTGCAAAGACGTTAATATACTCAATCACTCGAACCTAATCCCAAATGAGTATATATTGAGCTTGAGTCCTCATGTGTGCACTGGCGGTACTTATAAATGAAATTATAGAACGTTGTGCTCAAGTTTGAGTATTATAGGTTGATTTATGATATTATCTGATAATATACTATTTCCTATTTGAGTTGGCGATGCTACTACAGTACTCGTGTATGTTCTGACCCTACTTGTATGTTACGGAGTTGGGGAGAGGGCAGGAGAAGGTACGCCCCCACGTAGCTCCTCAACCGCGCTACCCCTTCTCAACTAGACGACTACACTCCTCCACCCCTTGGTAGAAACTAGGCCCAGTTTGCCCTATTTAAGTAAAGGGTAGAAATTCGAACGAGATGGCGAGTGAAAAGGTTGTTAGCCGACTCTACGCGCTATTGTCGTAAGAGGAATGGTGGGTAATCGGGGGGTTGAAGGTTGGAGGCCGGCATGTATGGAAGGAAGGGGGAATACAAAGGGAGGGAAGGACGCGCATGGAACTGGGTCCCACACAACATACCAAGCGCCAAAATCGAGTTTCGCATCGGCGAATTCACGCCAACACCCAAAAGCATCCCTTATTAATATCTCGAGCGATGGAATATTTCATCAGTGGCATTCATGGGACTATATTACTAAAACCACTAGTCCCATCCTACTACTTGGTGACCGTTACGGTGGTGGGTTCCGTAATGAAAATGCCACGTAATAATTTCATATTAGAATTTGGTGGAGACCTGGCTCTTAAGGCATAGGTTGGGGGTGACGGATATAAGGACGGACGACTGGCGGGTATCGAGAATGAAAAGGCGAAGGCGGATAGGCAAGCGAGGGAGACGGAATTGTCTCATAGTACCTCCTGCTCACCCCTCCACAATTTTCAATGCCCCCCCCCTCTCCCTCGCACCACATGCCCCATCACTCCAGTCCCCCCACTCACGCACCCTCATACAACTCCAGTTAGAACACATGAGCAAACGTACCATCGTATCAACTCAACGCAACTTCTAGCCAGTCTTATCCTCGGGATCTCAGGGTGAGCTAATGCTTATAGCTTGGACTGTGGACATCTTCCGCATGTCTTGATGCCTTGAAGTTCCGCATGGACTAGCTTTTGTTATTTGCTTCTTGAATACTCTTTGTTTAGTAATTTGATCATAGATGTTCCTTGTTGGTGATGACTTCCAATTTGGGGAAAATAGATGTTGAATTTAGAAGTTATTGAATTGGTTTTATTAAGAGTTGATCTTAGCATTACTTTCTGTTGATATTATATTGAAAGGTCAGGGTTTAGATTGTGGTTCGCTCACATAGGAGGGTAAGTGTGGGTGCCAGTCGCGGCTCGGTTTTGGGTCGTGACAATTTATCATCGAATTTCCAATTACACACTTACACTTTACGCGGGTCCTATTACCCTCTAAAATATTTAAATATAAAATTATTACCTCTCTAAAAAGTTACTACCACATTTATGTTGATTTGTGAAATTCATGCCACGTGTAATTTTATATATTTTTTAAACGAAAAAGGGCCTAAAATATCCTTAAAGTATCAGAAAGGGACAAAAATTACCCTCCATCCCACTATTGCCCAAAATACCCTTCATCCACATATGGCTAAACTACCCTTACATCCACCTTTTGGCTCAAAATTAACCACTTATTTAACGATTTTAAAGTGACACTAATTTAAATATGTTATATCACGGTGCTAAATATTTGTTATAATTTGACTTATTAAAAATTTGTACCATCTATACCCCAACCATACGAATTAGACCATACTCAATAATAAATTCCCCCATTATTAATATACACAGGAAAAATTACATCAATGAATGTTTCTAAAACTTTAAGGCGAAAATGTCGATAAAAGATATTTCATATATTCAAGTCTCAATCAACACATAATAGAATTCAAATGTCAAATAAAATTACCGATAACACATAAAAGTTACTATATTTAGCTAATTATCGTCGCCTCATTATGTGATGTTATTGATAGCTAATTTTTTTTTAAATAATATATTAAAGTTTAATATTTCAAAACAAATAATAAAATAGTTATAAACTGTATATTTTAAAAAGTGCATACATTAATTCTAGAGGTGCTTCTTCTTTACCTTTAATCATAAATTTTGCATTCAAGCTTGAAAACATAATCCTATTGGAAGTGTACTCCTAAATAACGCGGTCAAATAAATTAATTGGGGATTACTTCGGACTCAATAATTTTTATGTCATCTTATGAATCGGTAATCGTCAGACTTTAGTAATGTTAAGGAGATTTATGAATATTAAAAATGGTATTTCATTGGGTAGAGCTTGATTAGTAATGGTGGGTAGTGGGGTTGATTTATCCATGATTTAATAATTTAAAATTATATCAAATAATTGGAGCGCCAAAATTTTTAAAAAAAATTAAGTAGTTTCAAAATTTGAAACGTTAAGTAAATGGTCAATCTTTGAACACAAGGTGGATGACAAGGGTAATTTTACCAATAGTTGGGTTGAAAGGGTTAATTTGGAAGCCCAAGGTGGGATGGAGGGTAGTTTGTACATTTCCAATACTTCGAGGGTATTTTCAGCCCTTTTCAGTTTTTTTTTTTAAAAAAAAAAATTTGTTTTATTTTGTGGTTTATCTTTTTTACTGACCTTTCTTTCATTTTTTCATTTCCCTTCTCTTACTCTTTTTCTTTAATACCTGAAACTCTCACAAATGCCATTTTTTCTTTTTATTACATTATTAAATTCTTTTTTTTTTCAATTAAATCTAAAATAATTCTTAAATTTATGGTTATGGAATAGGTGCATAAATGACTAGATTTAATGACAATTTAATTGACCTAAAAAATAAATCGTCCGTCAGGATCTTTTTCGATGAGGAAATTTTGAGAACATTTTTTTTAGATACTTTCATCATTATTAAGTTGTTTGAATTAATTTTGTTAAATGAAAAAATTTGTTGCAACAACTTCAAATGGTATTTCAATGGAATTTTAATGATTATTAGTTGATTTTAAAATCGGTGTAAAGTAATTTAGTTAATAGTTTTAATTGTGGAGAGTGGGAAGGAGATTTTTATCTATGATTTGTGGTGGTGCTTTTTCAATTGTGATGGTGAAATTTGATGGGTGACATGAATGCTCTACTAAGTTGCTACAAAGAAAAGAAATTAGAGATGAAATAGTTGTTTTGGATGAAATCTATCCAAACCTTTTGTGTTATTTGCATGGTAGATCTATGACGATGGGATTTATATAATTGACAGTTTCATAGGAGCTTCATGTTTGGTGTGATTGAGTAAGGCTTCAACTATGTACCTCGATTTTCCGGCATCAATGCGGCGGCATTAAATTGGAGCTCCAAGGAAGAAAGAATGCTTAGTTTACAAAATGGTATGCAGCTTTTTTATCCTTTGAATTTGTTTGTTTTGATTTTTCAATTAGTTTGGGTGTTTTAATTTGACTTCCTTTTTATTTTTTATTTTTTTTTATAAAAGAAACAGATTAAGGGGAAAACAAAACCAATATTAAAAAAAGTTTTAATATTTATTTTTGTCTTCACTCTCTCAAAGAGAGTGAAATACACTCACTTTGTCATATATGCATTTAGGGAGATAATAATTTCACTCTCTCAAAGAAAGTGAAATACACTCAATTTTTACTAGTTCAAGAGTAATATAATTCCCGTAAAATACAAATGTGTAATTGAAAATTCGATAATAGATTAGGAACTTATTTAGCCATTTTCTCTAATTTTTAAGTTGAATTGAATTGTTATATGCCCTAACCATGTAGCAACCATATCTATAATTAGGATATTTTAAATTTAACTGATATGATAAAGTTCATTAAAAATATTTTATTAGGAACAAACACATTTGATTTATTCAAACAATTAAAAAAGAGAGATCAATACAAAACAATTTAGCGTAAACAAATTTTAAAATTGTTCTTAATTTATTTTTTAAATGTTTTGTTTATTAAATTGTTATTTATTATTTAATATATCTACATATTTTGTGGTGCTAGCTGAGTGGTACTTGTAATTTATCCTATTATATATGAATATAATTAATATTATTTAGTAATATATTTTTTTTAATTTAAAATGTTGTGTAACTAACATAGAATTAAATAAATTGGTATAATTATAATATTGGCACGTGTCAATATGTCTTTAAATAATTATTTATTATTCGTTATTTAAAATTAAAAATTTTAAAAAATTGTGGTATTGACATTGTCATTTTTCCTTTCTCCTATATATAATTTTTTTCATTTATACTTATTAAATTTCTTTTTTTAAAAAAAAATAAATACTATTTGAATGATTTTTTCAGATTAATTTGTGTTCATATTTGATTTTATTTAGTAATAAAGAGCTAAAAAAAACTTAAATTTTCTTTTTTTTTTTGAAAAGGGTTGATTCACAACCATTTTTTAGTTTCTTTTTTTAATACCTTTCCAATTTATTATTTTCAAAAAAATATTATTTAAATGATTAAATATATCTGTTTTATTCTTAGTTTTTATGATAACTTATTCCTTAAAATTATCGAATGACGAACGTTGATTTTTTTTAATATTACCCTTAATTTTTACAATTTTTGTTTTTATGTAAATTTTGAAACAGTAAAAGTTAAAACGAAAGTAAAAGTGATGTTTTTTTAAAAAGCTGTATTAAAATGCTTTTAGTGAATTAATAATTATTCTTATTTTTTTATTTTTTAAAAATAAATAATATTTCTAATTTATTGTTTAATTCTTAATTAATAATTTATGATTATAGCTGTCAATATGAGATGGCCCATCCCATCTGGGCTAAATCATACAAACTTTTAAATTTGACGGGTAAGGTTGGGTTATCCCATTTTTTGTGTGAGCCAAAAAAATGAGGCTGGTACCAGATCACCAAAGTTATGGGCTTACGGACTACGGGTCAACACCACACTCTTTTCGTAAAAAATATATTTTTATAACCTATGCCTTTTAATTAAAACTCTATAAACCACCCCCCCCCCTATCCGACAAGATGATATACATGGTGTTAGTGTACTATTTCTCCCCTCTCCCCAAATCCACAGATAAAATTATCATTATAATATTTATTAAGTTTGATTTCAAGTAAAAGCATAAATAACTAAATAAAAATATAAACCGATTGTTTTCCAATGATCATAATAAAAGATAAAAACTATGACGATATTCTATAGGCTACGGCCTATGTAGTGATTCCTAAAAACTTTAGGAAACTTTTTTACGTAATACGTATTTTATAAACATAATATATATTTAAATTATAATACTTTAAACTTTAAGCTGATTTTGAGTTTGAACTCTTCTTATTTTTAATACTCAATTTTATTTTTATTTTTATTAATTTTTATTTAGGCCAACCCTAGTCATATTTCTCAAGCCCTATAAATCGGTAGACTTATTCAGGTTGGGCTAAAAATCCATTTTCTTAAATGAGCTCCAAAAATTATAGCCTAGCCCTATCAAATCCCGGGTTAGACCAGGCCGGCCCAACGAGCCTAGCACATATTGAGGGCTCTATTTATAATTATATATATAAAAAAAACTATTTTTTATGGTGCTAACACGTGACACTTTTGCTTCTCCTATTATATATAGGTAGATTCTATTGTGTATGGTTTTTGGCTAACCTACCAATGTTTGGGGATGGAAGTTGAAATTGCGACCCCAAATTTTTTGGGTCATGACAACTAATAAATGTTAAAAATAAAATCCGTTAGAAATAATGTAGTAGGGAAAAAAAGGAGAATGGATAGTCATCACATAATAAAGAGGCCTACGCATGTTTGGTTTTATATGCAAAACTTGTTTTGAGGTTTTCACCTACATTCAAGGGCTTTGTTGGGCTCTAAAGCTGTAACGACCTGTTGAGTCTGTTTTGAGGCAACAGATTTTATTCTGGAAAACTGGGCAAGATGTGAACTGAGGCCGACACGGACCGTCAAGGCACGAGGACCGTCGTGGAGGTTTCGTTCAAAACACTTAGAAAATCTGAAATTGGTACTGAAAATCGACTCTCTGACACGCATGACTGAATGGCAGGACGACCGTCGCTAGGGCTTCGACGGCCGCTTCACACCAGGCCATCCACTTAAAAAAATAAGTCTCTTGACCTTGTGACGACAGCGGACGGACCGTCGCATTCGTCGACGGCCCTTCCACGGGCTACGTAATCCCAGTTCGGGACGGAGTTCTGTCTACGTTTTAAGGGGACGTTGTTGACTATTCCCCTGCTTTAATTCTAAAGTATATGTGTTAATTTTAATAATTCTAATTACTTGGGGGTTAAAAAGAGGTAACCACCATTAGTTAATAGTGGATTATTAGTAATGTCATCGTTCCAAACTTAATTAATAATAATTAGGGGTACAAGAAAGAGGGTTTGAATAAGAGAAATAGAAAGAAACATCAGAGCGAGATAAAAATCGTCAAAGAAAGAGAGACAAGAATATAGCAAAAAAAATTGTTGATTGGATATCAATTCTTCGGGTAGTTAGGTAGGTTTGGTTAGATATTCGTAGTTGAACTCTTAATAAGTTGAATAGTTATAAGTGTTTATAATATTGATAAAACCCTGCTATTGCTTTAAGTTGTATGCTTTCATGATTATGATTATAAAATTTTGATGAATTAACAAAGCATGATGAGCTATTGAATCCCAAATCTGAAACAACCCTAATTCCCTTGATATATTATATAATGAGAATGATGATTCCTTAGTATGAAGAGAGGCTTATAAATGATTTGAGATGAGATGCCTTAGTGTAAAAGGAAGGCTTGATGAGGAAATTAGGGGCTCGGGTGCCACGTTTTCCGGTACCAGGATAGAATGAATATAAGGATCGAGTGTCACTTCCGACATGGACCAGTATAAATATGTGATTCTGGTGCCATCTGTTCCGGTACCAGGATAGAATATTGAGGATCGGGTTGTCCAACGTTCCTACACCAGGATATAATAGGGATCGGGTTCCCCCACGTTCCTGTACAGGATATAATATGAGGATCGCGGAGTTGTCACGTTCCGACATCCCAGATAGCAAATATGGTGCGGTGGCCACGTCCGTACCTAGGATAGAAATATTAGATCGTAGTGTCACTTTCCGACATCCAGATAGATAAATGGGATCGTGGTGCCAGCGTTCCGGTACCCGGACAGGATAGAAATGGATCGGAGTGCCACTTTCCTAGCACAGAGAGAATAGAGGACGGAGGTGTACACGTAAACCGACAAATAAGGGAAAAGATAATGACGTCTTGAAAGATAATGAATTCTCAATCCTAATACTTAATTCCCAATGATTGATTTGGTATGAGGTCTTGAAGTCCTCATGGTAACTTCGGTTGTGTATGTATTGATGAATTCATGTTTTTTATTTGGCTACATGTTGAGTATTGTAGTTGATTTACATATTATTGATATATACTGTTCCCTATTTGAGTTGGCCGATGATATCATACTCAGTACGTGGTGGTGTACTGACCCCTCTACTTTCATGTTTTGCCTCTTTGTTATTTGTGTAATGCAAGGCAAAGTTTCGTCAACTTCAACTCAGCCATCATATCTATATGCCAGTCTTCACTTCAATCGGAATTTCAGGGTGAGCCTACTGCGTCTAGCGTGGCCTGGTCTTCTTCTTTCAGTCTTGATGCCTGAACTTCCCGAGCAGGACTAGGCTTTTTAGTTATTTTGTTCTTAAGACAGTCCTATTTAAGTATTTGAGATAATGTGTTCTTGTGAGAGACTTCCAGATTGGGGATAATAATAGATAGTCTTGAATGTTTTTTATTATGAGTTAATCGTCCGCATTTTTTCTGTTGATATATCTTGAAATGTTAAGGTCATTAATGGGTTGGTTCGCCTCCACATGAGGGTAAAATGTTAGGTGCCAGTCGCGTCCCTGATTTGGGTCGTGACAAAAGCAAACATATATGTCATCATAATCCAACTGCCTAAAGGATCTAAAATGGTCCAATGTATAGTTGTGGCTATGAAAATCCTACTCATAAGCCACATCTTCAACCGCTCAAAGGATCTCAAATGGCCTAATGGACCTGTGTCTAAGCTTGTCTCTCCTTGATAATCTTATCACGACCGTCGTTTACAATACTTAAAGGAACATACAATGGCCAAAACCAGAACTCAATAGACAATGCATATGATTACGATAACTATTCTACCTACTCTGATCTTCTATGACTTTGTCCTAATCACATGAACTTTAACCAATGTCTCCTAAAGAAACTTCTAACCACATGAAATAGGCTTCGAAACCTCAAACCTACCATGCAATGCCTTGAATAGGTCCATTTGAATACTCAAATGTTAACTATCATTATTGTCACGACTCGAGACCCCTCCCTGTAACGACCGTTTAGTCGTTTGAGGCAAGCAGATTTTATTTCTGGAACAACTGGCTTGAGTTCGACGGATCCGCACGACGCCGTCATATGCACGACGTAACCGTCGAGGGGTTCTTCGTTCCAGAACACTTAGAATCTGAAAATTTTGGTACTGAGATCGACTGCTCTGAACGTCACGACGGGATGGCCGGACGACCGTCTCGGCATGACGGGCCGTCACAGACTCTTTAATGAATTGGAGTCCTCTGAACTTTGTGACGAAAACATCCGATGACGGACCGTCTCAGGCACGACGGGTCGTCCACAGGCTGCGTGACCCGGACTGGGTCGGATTTTCTGTTAAAATATTTTAATGGCATTTTGGAACTATTCCTGCTTATAATTATAAAGTTACGGGTTTAAATGTTAATAATTTCATTACTCTTGGGGATTAAAAGAGATAACCTGGAAACAAGTAGTTGGGGTATTTTAATCATCTTTTTATTAATTATAATGCTATTAGTGTAAAAAGAAAAAGGGTTTGAATAAGAAAAATAGAAAGAACAAAGAGAGTGAGAAACGATCGATCGGAAGAGGAAGAACGCAGTCTTTGGAAAATGCTGTTGATCCGCTATTCTTCGGTGGAGGTAGGTTATGTTTATGCTATTTCAAGTTCAACTCTTAATAGTCGAATGATAGTAGTGGGTCGTATTTTAAACCCTTCTAATATGCTTGAATTGTGGTTGTATGCATGATTTTTTTTTTTATCTAATTGCGATGGAACTAGCAGGATAAGGCTATTGAATAGTTAACATCCTAACTATTTGTTTAATGTCTGATGGCCTTGGTATAGAAGGAAGGCTTGATAACTAAAGTAATGAGATTAAGAGGACATCGTGTGTCCACGTTCCGACACCAGGATAGTATATGATCGGAGTGTCACGTTCCGACACCAGGATGAGTATAGTGGATCGGGTGGTCACGTTCGGCACCATGATATATATGGATCGTAGTTGTCACTTTCGACACCCATGGATAGTAATGGATCGGGTGTCCACGTTCCGCAGCCAGGATAGTAGTAGTGGAGCGGAGTGTCACGCTACCGACACGAAGGGATTAAAGAATAATGATCCCCTGAATATGTTAATATACTCACTCCAAAGAACATTTTCCCAAAGAGCATGGCGCGGAGGCCACTGAGTCCTCATGGATTAGTATGGTGGATGTTATAAATGCTTTTTATACTTTGTTGCTATCACCGTGTTAAGAATATTAGTTGATTTTATGATATTATCTAAATATATTCTTTCCTATTTTGAGTTGGCCTGATGAACTACTCATACTCGTGTTTTGTACTGACCCCTAACTGTAATATATTTTTCTTTCTTGTTTCTTTGTGGAGTGCACAAACGTCCATCGTCTTCCCCTCACCGCAACTCTAGCCAGTCTTCATCACCGCGTCGTATCTCAGGGTGAGCTTAATGCGTCTAGCTTGGACAGGATCTTCTTCTTCATGTCTTGATTTGCCTGGAAGTTCCGGCGGCATGGACTAGCTTTTATTATTTTAGTTTCCTATATATTCTTAGATTTAGTAATTTGAAGATAGATGTTCTTGTGGTGATGACTTCCTCCCGATGTTGGGGGATGATAAGTTTATTAATTTTGAGAAGTTATTTACTTGATTCGTCAATGAGTTTAAGTCTTTCCGCATTATTATGTTATTTTATGGTTGACTGTCGGGGTTTAGATTGGTTGGTTCGCTCACATAGTAGGAAGTGTGGGTGCCACGCGCGACCCGTTTGGGTCGTGACACCCCCTTCTAGTCGCAACAAGGTGTACTTGACCCTAAGGGTCTCATACAAGCCTTTTAGCGTTCATTTCATTCGATAAACAAATAGCGTGGAATTAAAATTCATTTAGGTCTAAAAAAACAAATAAGAAAATTCCTTTAATAATAAAACTTGAAAGCTAGAGCAAGTCGTATCCTCACATGACCATCCAGACCCAAATCTTAAAGCATATAGTCACAACATCCTTTCCAAGAGAAATTCTACTAAATATTTGTATTACAATAAATTAAGGAAAACATAACGGTTTTGTTCCTCGAATCGATGAGACCATACCAAGTCTTGGAAAAAGCAGACACATTCAAACTAGCTAAAAGAATATCACTTGCCGGAACCTACACTTGTAAGTAAAACAATGAAGAATATGAGTTTAGTACACAACATTTACTAAGTAATTATGACCAGAATAAACACTTGTCTAAAAGGGACAATTTTGATTTGGGAATGATGCATGTGCCCTTTTGAAATATCTGACAAGAACAATAAAAATACTATAATCAGTATACACATCACATAAGTCGTACTTTCGCGATTTACAATAACCAAGGAACCATTACCTTTACCTGAACCTTCACTTCAGCAACCCTTGGCTATACCTGTGCATGTTATGGGATAACATCCCATACCACCATCCATACTAAGGCACCACACTAATATCACCAAAAGTGAACTTTCCTTCCAATCCTTTCTTTCGTTACACAACATATCACTTAAGAGACATAAACATTACATGAATCACATTATCGTATTAAGACCATCGTCATCTAAGACAAATCTAGGTCATACTTGTGCAATGTGCAAGTAGCATCCCATAATACTACTCACACTAAGTATTCCCTTGGAGCCACCATAGACTAGCCACATGGAATTCATTTAGTCACGATAAGGAAAGTAAGACATAAGTACAATACAAGTAAGCATGCATAATATCAATTAGACTTTAAGTCAACATTCTCCATTAGCTTGCATAGAAATTCATTCATTCATTAAGGACACATTCTTTCGTTAGTAATTAGAATTTAGAGATACTCACTATGACCCTCTCCAAGCCTACTCGTGCAATGCATAGATAGCATCCCATAATACTACCTACACTTGGTAGAACCTATCAAGAAATCATAGTGACATCTCTAAAAATGGGAATAAGAGTTTAACTGGCATAGAACATGAGAGTCGAACCATGGAATCCGATGTACTATCCCACATAGAAAGGGTTGGTATACTTGCCTAAGGTAAATCGGTAATCAGCTTAAGTGAATCCACTAGTTAGGCCTATGAGGGCTTATAGTTTATGGTATAAGGAGGATGTTACTATATACCCCACCTTAACTCACAAATGGGCACTCATCCCAAGAGATTACTACTAGATACCCCACCTCAACTCATAGAGGAGCATCCATCTCATACAATATACACTCAGTGCTTAGGCTACATTTCTATAAAGTATTTCAATCATTAGTGGAGAATAGATTGTTATTGGATACCCCACCTCAACTCATGGATAGTATATACTCTCCCTAAGTCTTCATTGGAATTGCCTCAATGGGGAGAATATTAGATTGCTACTACTGATATTCATCCCGCAACTCATATGGATGAGTATCCTTCTAAAGCCCTACCTCTCATTCATTTATTAAAGTTTAATCGAGAATAACCTTTCAATACACTCTACATTCATTAACACACTCTTAGAAACTTCATTCATGCTTCATTCATCAATACCATTTACTAACAGAACGTCAATTGTAACTCAATTCCATACTAGACACAATCATGACAGAACCATAGAAATATCAAACATATATTCACAATAGACACATTAAGTAAACACCTCCACTTTTAAAATGGATCAACATCAAGCTAGAAATTCTATATCAACAAGTAATTTCTCAAATCTTGCCTTCAAGGCCATAAATATCAAGTATCAATACACCAACAATTTCATATTAAATAAGCATAGGTAAATACATACTTCAACAATCTAAGGCCATTTAAACATTTTCTATTCATATGCATTCATTATCAAACAAACCCATTTCATAGAAGCATAAATTGAGAATAGAGAGAAATCATGGGTTCATGGAGTATTTTCACTTTAAATCACCAATTAACATCAATACAACCACAAATGTCATTAGAAACCTTTTAAAACCCTAGTTTTGATGAACTTGAAATCTTGAAAAGTTATTTTGAAATGGACTCTAGGGTGAAAGAAAACCCTAGATGAAGAGCCATCATACCTTAATCTTGAAGAATCCCACGAAAATGAAGAAGAATTGCCTTCGAATTTCTCAACCCTAGCTTGAACTTGACCTTGGACTCCAAGAGAGTATCGAGAGAGAACTTTTGAAAGAAAGGGTTTGATTTTGAAAGATGAAGTCTAAATGAAGGCTGATACGCTCAAACTTACTTTTCAAATAAGAAGTAAAGCGGTCGTGTCATAAATAACCCAACTAGTGCAATGGGATCATTCCCACAGGAAATAGTCTAGACTTAACTTCAACCTATTAGTACTATTGTTTGGTTAATGGACTTCCTTTGAAAGTAAAAACATAAAAAAGGGGTTTCCTATCTCTAAATAGTGAAAATACATACAAACTTGAAAGAGACACTAACACTTTGAAATGTTGGGTTTTAATCAATTATCAAGTAACTAGGGCTTTTACGTGTTCCCCCCAGGTTCATAACTTGATAATCTAACTATAACATTCTTTTCCTAGATCTTCTTGCAATGGCAAATTGATAAGTTTATGTAGTTCTAATTCTTGGTCCGCAATCTAGAAAATCTCACACTTCCGCACCTTGGGTTCGGTACGCTGTTGCTATCCAACCCTTATTCCTTACCGTCATATTAAGCATCGTATTCGAATATTTGAGATAGTTATTACCTCGGACCAATCCATACTAGCCTATTCGGATGTATACACTAAATCTATGTTAATAATTCTTTTCCTATTATCTACTCCTTGGTCCCGGCACAACTAGTATAAGCCGAGTTTCTAACGTTGGTCATCTCATCGTTAAAAAGACTTTAAAAGTAAAGCGAAGAATATTAATCATGTAGACACTAATCTAGAAGAGGTTATTTTAGTTTAGGGTTTAATTGTCGTTATTGGCCTATGGTTCCCACAACCCTAGTTATGGAGTTTAGTTACTCATCATCCATAACAAATATTCAAATATTTAATACGAATTCATGTACTTTACTTTCAATCAAAAGAATAAATCCAAGGTTACTTGATTATCTCAAAAAAATCCCTTGCAAGAATCTCAAATCCAACACTAAATACACAAGTCTAAAAATTTATGTCCTACGTCATCTTTCATAGATCTAACCTCAAAAATGATTTTTTTTGAACTCTTTATAAAAAAACAAAAACCTAATTAACCAAGGAGTCTAATTGCTGGAAATCTGCCAAAATGAGCGCTGGTCGACGGACCTCGCGACGGACCGTCGTGTCATGACTGGACCTCGGGACGTCCCGTTGCCCATACTTGTCAAATTTCTTTCTGATTCTAATTCTCTTCCCCTCGACGGCAATTATGACGGACTGTCATATCAAAACGGTCCCCGTCGAGGGGTTTTCGTCCTAAAACACTCAACTCTTGGAATCTGGTTATTGTGATCATTTCTCTGAACTTCACGACGACCCTGTCGGACCCCCCGCCGTCACAGACACGACGACGTCACTAAGCTTTTTGTAATCCCACACTGGTCAGACCTTCCTCCCCATCTTCCTATCCGCAGGGGGCTGCAGGCTACGCTGCCAGCCATACGGACCGTTACAAATCACGAAGGACGTCATAATCTCCTTAGGGGTCTCTTCTTGCATTGCTTTTCGCTCCAATTCCGCATTTCACTTTGGACAGATTTCCCTCCTGCAATAACAAAGAGAACCTATATAAAATTACACAAAAAAAGGATTTTACACCACTAACTTAAGGAAAAAGTATTAATATACCGTGAAACCATGAGATAATCAACACCTCACTTACAAAATTCATTGTTTGTCCAGCAGCACGCACTATGACTTCACTACACCATCTTTGTACAATAGTAATCCATGTTTTATCCTTTGCAATCATTTGCTATCATCCCCGCATTAATCTCATCACTCTATGCATTCTATCACTATTAAGGCTTGAATATGTGGGATCATAACATGGACCACGACTCACACCATGCACTTAACACCTTCCGCCTTCAAGTTCTCATCCGAGGTGCTAACAATTCTGGACTGGCAACTAGTGTCCTCACGTTAAAACAAATCCTCCTTTTTTCACACAGATTTCCAGTTTGAGTATAGGATTACTTTTCAACACTCACTCTCATAACAAAGTCACACTCATTCATATCCTTGTGCCAACATGCTTGCCCATATTTTCACGCCTTAGGTTCGCTATAAACAACCCTTAGATCACAATAGGACTTTTTAGCTAGTACATAGGCTCGGGGTCGGTAAGGTATATTTTTGGTAACTTTGATTGACTTTTTTGCCCTCCTTGACATATCGGCTAAACGTCCACTGATCTCTCATTTTATCCGCCTAGTTTCTCTCATATTCTTTCACCTTGCTCACCTTGCTATTTCTCATCTTTCTTCATGTTGGTGTAAGTGACTCTCTTCTTTTCTTGCTTGTATTTCTTGTGTTATTTTTCTTTTTCTTTACTTTTTCTTTTCATCAATTCTTGAGTCCTTTACTTTTGTTCTTTCTCGTCTCTTATGTCTTCAACCCCACTTTCCATAGCATTCCGTCATAGAGCCACCCTCAACTCATGGTCTTTGCCATGAGTCAAGTACAACACAACCAAATTGGGTCAGGGCCATAACGACTGTTGTTTATGCATTATCCACCCTCAACGTAGCTTTGTGGCATAAGCTTAGGTGCACATGTCAAGGAGGGACCGGGCCAGACACATTTGTTTCCCAGAAAAGATCAGTTGGGTGAAAAAGAAGGTCCTAAGTTTAAGCTCAGATTTAATTTTTTTTTGGATCAAAGAAGGATAAATTTCATTTGGTTTTCTTTTCATATAGCTAGAAAGGGCTATGATCATTTTCTAATTTCTATTACAGCTTACTTTTATCAGGACTAAGCCAGGTCAAATTCTATTCAGTACCAATAGTGGACTATTCAGTTTCCTCACCACTCACCTTGACATCTCTCAACTATATACCAAATTATCAGACACCTAGTTCGAATTTTTAAGAGCTTTTAGGGTAATGCAATTGTGTAACTCCTATTTCATGCTTAAGAGCCACCATCAATTATCATTTACTATGCCTAGTCTTGCAGTTATTTTTCCAGTTTATCAGGATATCCTTTTTAACCATCATGCCTTCACAGACTTAAATATGTACAAAGATATAAATATAATGCCGGTTCCACATAAAAAGTAATCAGTCCTTTTGGGGGAAACAGAACATAGGCAGACAACCTCAAAAGAGGTAGTGGAATTGGGCTCTCAACTTCACCCTACACTCACTATCCATTTACCCAATCCCCAACAAAAAAAACTGAAATTGGTTCCCCAATGCATAAAAATTACATATTAAGTGGTAGGTGAAAGCACACCTATGGCGGACAAGCGCCGTCGATCAACAAGCCTGGTGGGTCCGGTTCCTCGGCACCCAACGATCCTCTTTGCAATCTGGACAGCACCTCAGTGGTGTCCTCAACAACAACGTCAACCATTCAGTAGTTCCTCCTGCTATCTCCACAGTGCGGGAGCCTAGACGCCCCACCGCTAACTCAGATGGCTCTCATTCTGTGCGCCTCCTCCTCAGCAAGGGAGGCCTCCTCGCAGCTCTATGATCTCGCTCTCCTTCTTCCGTTCTCGCGCCTCGTTCCTGCTCACCCCTACGCCTCTTGTCACTCTCTCTTGCTGGGAGTGGTGGAATGTCATAAGTCAGTAAAAAAGGGCCGCCAACACGGTGTCCTCAGCAGGCCTCGACAGATGGGCCTCATACTAATTCGACAGCACCCTAGACCGCTAAGCCTCTAAGATCGTGTCGATGTCTTTCACGAAGACTGTCGACTGCAAGCCTGAAGAGTCGGACATATCTACCGTAGGGGGTGGTCGGCTAGCACTCCTCAACTCAATGCGTCAGGCGCTTGGTTAACCTCAGCGATCTTACCGCTCTGTAAAACTCATCATCTCTTCCTCTCGAGACGCCTTCGACTCGTAAATCGACTTTCCTGCATCCACGACTGGATCTGATGCAAAGAGTGGCCATTTGTGCCTCTATTTTTGGACCCTTTCAAGGCGGACCAGTGCCCGGTAGAGGGGCTGTGCGAGATGGAATTGGGGCTGTTGCTACTACCGCGGATAAGACTCGAACCGGGTAGTGTCAGTGGACGCCTGTCTAGATGTGCGTGTCTGTGGCTACCGTATCAGCATGATCATCAGCAATTGGGGGGGGGCAGCATCTGGACGGGGCCCCTGCGGGAGCCACTCATTGGCCTTTCCCTCTAATGAGTCCGTCGACGTCTACAGTGCCCTGGCCCTGCCCGGGGTCTTAAGCTAAATCTAACGTGGCCATATGGGCACACCCGCCTGCGGACCTTCAAAGGGCAAATGATCAGCACTGTAAATGTGTAGTTTGAGTAGTGAAAACCTTGTACTTCTTCTCGTCAGGACTGTCTGGGATCAGAAATGCAAAAGGTCCACCTCGAATCCCGGCTATCATCGCCGCCATCAACCGTCTCGATCCCAATAACGAGTTTCAGGGCAGCTGTGGGGGTAAAGCAGTGACGGCAAGCACACAAGACTTTGCTGTTAACGTGAGGTTGGCCTCTGATGTGCCCCTTCGGCTCAGGCAACCCATCGCACCCTCTCCATCTACTGAAGGTCCCGGGCCATCCACCTCTTGGTGTCTCATCTCAGTGCTGGCTTCGTCAGAACTTGGCTATCCTTTACTATTGCCGCGATTATCACAAAACTCGCAGTGAGGGGGGTCCGAGTAGCTATCAATACTCTGCCGTCTAGAAACCGCGGATCTGCAGTGAAATGTCAACCTGCACACCCCGGACTCTGACCTGGTCCAGTGTGCCTGTTTAGCGTGAGTTCATCCCGCCTATCGAGTCTGTGATCGGAGAGTCTCTCTACTAGGATGCATGAACCGAGACCAGTTCTTCGCTGTATCGTCCCCACTGACGTGCTGTCGCACTCCAGCGATCCTGTTGAAAGAAGAGGTTGTGGATCTCCGGTCATCATCGGGAGACTCCCTGTAAGTACCCCCGCCGCTCAAAGTGCGTGTCGCGTCATCACTCCCTTTATCAGTCAGGAACTTGCATTGGAGAAACTGAATTGTCCCGTGACAACAACCACCGGTTGTTGCTTTGTCATGGCTGGATGGGACCGAGCTGGTGAGTGCCGGATGTAGAGTCTGAACGGTCAGCCTCATCATCCTAGGACGACGCTGTAAACAAAAAGCGCAGTGTGCGGGTGGGGGCCTCAAAGCACACCAGAGGCTTCCCTCGCCATGAACTCCTAAGGAGCCAGAACCGCTCCCTCATTTGTGGGCTGACCCAGAGGGTGGTGCCTGTCAGTATGCGCTCCTCATCAGCCTAGGAGGCAGTACTATACGCCGACTCCACCCTTTTTGGTATATAGCTCTGGGAGCACGTGCAGCACGGAAGTTTTGGAATTGCTGGGGGCACTCTTTAGGAGTCCCGTTCTCTCAGAGCCGATGATCCTGTGCGTCAGACGTTGCGACATACTATTGATCGCCCGCGTGCGTAGATTCGGTCTTGCTTGGGTGCGCATAGTAGATCGTACCTAGCGAAGGATCAATATTAAGTACGAGGTAGTGGCAAAACAAAAGACAAGCGATACCATACGAATAAACATTGAAAATAGTATTCATTGCTGTAGACAGTGACACACGACTGCCTATGACGGCGTCTGTCGTGACTATGACGGACCCTCGTGAGGTCCGTCGTGTTTTTTGACTAGACTATGTATAATATAGATAACCTTAAGGAGATCTCTGACTAGCATGACGTTATGTGCAGGACGAAGACCGTCACAGGTACGACGATCCATCGTAGGAGACTTGAGAGAAAAAAAATGGAGAACCTTAGGAGAGGGGTCTCCTTACCAGTCCTGAACGATCATGCATGCTGGACCGTCGTTGGGTACGACTGTCCCGTCCACAGTGTGGTTCAGGTTGAAGTACACTTGGGGAAAAATGAGAGAACCCTTAGAAACAGTCTCTGACAACACCAGAACTGGTTGTTGTCAGACGGACAGTTTTGAACACTACGTCCCGTCACAATATGTCCGTTGGGGAACACTTGGAAAAAAGAGAGACCCTTAGAACAGGGTCTCTGACTAGCATGACGTTTGTGCAGACGGACGTCATGAGTACGATGATCCTTCACTGTGTCCGTTGGGGACAGGGGTGCTGGTATTTTGCGACGGACCCTACGACGGTCCCGTCATGGGTACGATGGTCCTCATCCGGGGTCTCGTTCTGAATAATAGTGACGAACTATGGTTACCCTAATCATCCTCCCTATTAACCCCCATTCAACCTTGTGGGTTTTTTGGACCTACATGTTGTCTAACCCAACTACCTAGAAACTAGCAATGCAAAAAGCACTATGTCTAGGGTGGTAACATGGCAATTTCGAACATTTGTAACCTAGGTTAAGAAAGAATCGTCTAAAGTAACAACATACGAAATGAATAGCATAATACTACTAGTAAACCAAAAGGCAAGATAAATGAGTATAAATTTTAGAACACAGACCTTAGAAATGGGAGAAAAACAAATGCACAAGTACTCGGTGGCAAGATAGACACTCACACAGCAGTTTTCCACTAGTAGATAAAACCCTTAGCTTTGGAGAATTGTGAGCGGGCATATGCATCGGTGTTGAATAGAGGATAGATTGTGGAAAGTTGAGAAGGAAAGAGTAATGTGAGAAATAATGAAGTACTGGTGGTGAAATGAGGGTTTTTGGGGAGTTTTAAACGTTTTGATTTTATAAAGGGTCCCAGCTGGGTGCGGTCGGGTATACCTCATAATCAACCGCGGACAGTTTCCCGACTACAGTCCCCGCGTCAGCTGTGACGACCCGTCGTTTGTTTCCTTCTTGTGTTCCCTAATTTCAAAAAATAGAAACAATGTACCTGTACACGGATGCATACGAGGCCGTCGCAGCGCAAGCGGCTCCTTCCCGTTTGTGGTCCGTACAGTGACTGCTGTGTCAGATTAATTGTTCTGCATAATTTTCCTGGTGATTGTTCCTGCCAATTTAAACCCATTAGTAGAAAAATGCTAACCATTACTAAAAAGATGATAAGTATTGGGTTGCCTCCAACAAGCGCCTGATTCATGTCGCTGCACGACTCGGGACACTTGCGTACTGTACTCCGGGTGACTTCACATCACGATGATAATGCCTCTATTACTTCATTTGCCGATTCCATGCCCAAAATAGATTTTTATTATCTCTGTCCATTTCACCTGACCGCACATCCCTCACTTAGTTTCCAACTCAATCTGCTCTATGAGGTAATAGTTTTGGGTAACAAGTTAGGACCAGTGCATTTGGACTTAGCTTGCCCCCCCCCCTGCCCGGACACAAAGCGCAACGCTGGAATTGAATAACAGCACCAAATCCCCGACCATAAACTCTCGCTTTTCAATTTTGTTTCATGGTACTTTTCATCTTTTGTTTGTATAGTGCTGAGCTTTCTAGGCTTTTAGGGAAAATTCATCGAGTTCATTTAACCCCATTTACCGGTGCCTCTGCAGCTTTCGCTCCAAGCCATTTTTAACTCATCATAGCCCACCATGGCTTTGTGCTCTAACTACCGAGATGACAAGCTTTTCCTCATCTACATTTGGTATGGAGACAATACCGTATGAGAGTCTTATATGCTGTCCTGTAGGCCCAAGGAGATATCAAGCCACAATCCTCCTTGACCAATCCGTTCTACTATCATTCACTGTTTTGGGGGTGAGGGGGGGAGGGGGGGGACAATATTTGTTTATTTCCTTCCCGATTAGACACTTCCAACTTCCCACTCTTTGAGGGTGGTAAGGGAGTGGCCCACATTATGGCGAACCCCGTATTTCTCATTAAATTCCTTGAACAATCTGTTGTAGAAGTGGGAGCCCTATCACTAATATGGCCCTTTGGGTGCCAAAACGTAGAATATATTCTTTGTTCAAAATGCAGTGACACTCTTGCTTCATTGTTTGCGAGGGCTATGGCTTCGACCCATTTAGATACAGTAATCGACTGCTACTAAATGTACTCATGCCATGATAAACTCACAAAAGGGCCCAGAAATCAATACCAACATCAATAATCAATCAAAGAAGGGGGTTTAGAGGGAGCTTCTTCTTTCTTGAAATATCCACCATCTCGTTGACATCTGGTCACAGCTTTATCAAACCCATGAGCATCTTGATGAAGAGTTGGCCAATAGTAACCACATTGTCAATCTTATGAGCGGTTCGGATACACCACTGTGATGTCCACCAACGGGTGAAGAATGGCATTGCCTCCAACACACTCAACATTTCACATTCCTGCGCAGTCCACCAACGCCGAATATCATCCGTCGGCATCAACTTCTATAACAAGTATGGTTCATCCGCAAAAGAACTTCTCACACACATCAACATGAACTTTTTCGTTTGATGAAAGGACAATTCTGATTGGACACTATCACTAGCCAGATATTCGCAAAATCTGCGAACCTATGAAATCAAGGTTCTTGTAAAGCAGCCAATACATGTTCATCGGGGAAAGTACATCATGTCAATCTTATCCCCTACCTCTCCATAGCTCATCCCCTAGACGAGACAATTGATCAGCAACTTGATTTTCATTTCCTTTCCTATCGCAGGCAACTTCAAAGTCAAATCTTGTGCAGTAATACCAACGAATCAGCCTAGGTTTTTCGCATCCTTCTTCGCTCATCAAATATCTCAATGCTGATGTCAGTATGCTCTATAACTCTAGTACTAAGCAAATAGGAGCGAATTTCTCAAAGCAAGACTACTCTGCAGATGAGTTTCTTGCTCTCACTGTGTAGTATCTTCTACAGCTGCATTTATGGCTTTACTAGCATAGTAAATGGGGTGAGATTTTGTTTTTTCTCTGTCCCAATACTACAACAAACACAACCAAGGCCAACCCCCCACTAGCATCGCACATTACCTACCTTCAAATGGACTGTTCCAATCGAATAAAATAATGATAGGCGCAGACACTACCTTTTCTTTAGCTCACCGAATGCTTTAAGACAGGATTTCATCACAACAAATTCCAATCTTCTCCAACAGTTGCACAATGGGGTGCAATCTTTGAAAAGGTCGTTGATGAATCCCCGGTAAAAACCTGCATGTCCAGAAGCTTCTCCACCTTTTACAGAGATCGGTGGGGGGAAGTCTCGTCTACTAAACCCTCTACTTTAGCTCGATCAACTTCCTATGCCCTAGATCTGAAATGCGATGACCCAACACAATAACCCTCTTCACACCATGACATTACACTTTTCCCACCGTTATTACTAAAATTGCAGTCTTCACCTCTCTTAGGACCGTCAGATAAATTGTTCCCCAACGACATCATACCGCTCGAATGAATCACCAACCACAGAAAAATCTCAATAAAAACTATCTATAGTATCCTTCCACCATGTCACAACTATTGAATCATACTCTCTGCAATGTTGCGGGTGGCATTGCACCACCCACAACCCAACGACATTCTTCTGAACGCAAAGGTCCCTCTGGACAGTGGGGCAAGTTGGGTTTTTTCTCTTGCATCCTTCTGGTGTAATAGCAATCTATTATACCCCGAATACCCATCAAGAACAATACCACCCTTCTTCCTGCAAGTCCTATCCACCTCTGATCCCTGAAGGGCCATAGTAAAATTGTCTTTTTTAGTCCAGGAGTTCAGTTTACGGTAATCCTACACACCTCTCCATCCAGTAACCAGTCTCATTGGAACAATTTATGTTTTTCGTTGGGGACCCAGTCCATTCCACCTTCTTAGGTACACACTGCACCGGGCATATCGAACTACTATCGGCTATTGGATAGATACTCCGCATCCAACCACTTAATGATTTTCCTTCTCACAACCTCGTGCTAGGAGGATTCAAGCGTCTCTGTTCTCATACTCGGCTTATTATCAGGCATAGTTGATTTTAAGAGCAAATAAATCAGGAGGGATTCCAATAAGTCCTCATATCCACCCAATAGATCTTTTTGGAACCTTTTTAGTACCTTTACTTAAACTCGGAACTTGTTGTTCACCAGGTTCTTATGCAATGATTACCGGAAAATTGTCACCATTTCCTAAGATTCATACCTATATGACGGGGGAGAACTTTTGGAACTCCTCTATAGATGGTTTTGCTAGGGGGACCCTCCGCGATTTTCATATCAAGCCAATTCTTTCTTTGGTTTAAAACCTAACACTCCTCGTGCACGAGCCTCGACTATAACTCATACTCTTCAATGCATCGCTATCAACGTTCATTATCACTGCCGCTAAGCTTCGACAGCCTAGACTTCTTCTATTTGTGTCTGCAGATGCCTCACCCATGTTGCTAGGATATAGAAAGATGCCGTATTGGAGCTCACCACGCCTGCCTCATGGACCCTACAAATATTAAGGTCAACTTCCTCATTGTCAAAAAAACCGAAATTTCATCTGCCCCTTTTCCTCCATGTCCTACTAAGTCCTCTACCTGTAGCTAGGAATGGCCTCCCAAAAAGTAATAGGCACTTCAAATCACCTCACAATCGATAATAAACAAAATCAGCCGTAAGAGAATGACTCCCACTTTTACTAGCACACATGAAGTAGCCTAAGGGCCGTTTAACTGTCGAGTCAGCCATCACGTAGCCAGCCGCAATCGCATTGGGCTTTGTGGTCACCCAAACCCAACTCTTGTAAATGAGAGGGCAGAGATTTTGCTTGCCCCCAGATCGCATAAGGTTTCGCAAAATTTAATAGCCCGTTGTACAAGGATAGTGAATGCAACCCGGATCTTTCTTTCTTGTTTTAGGACCATAGATCTTGTAGCATAGCACTACATCTGCATTCTATCATCATCCTCAAAATTAACCGATCTTTTATTATTTGTACCGACCAATCTTTCATAAACTTGGCGTAACTGGGCTTTGTTCTAAAGCTTCACCAAAGGTACATTGATAGAAAGTTGTTCATTTCAACATTGTTATAAATTGCCCGAAATTTTCATCCTGCCGGGTCCTTTTTCAATAATCTTTGAGGAAATGGGGGTGGTGGCCTAGTATACGGAGTTACCTTTTTAGGCCTACTTCGGCATCTTTTGTTTTTGGCAGTTTATCCATCCTCTAATCCATCCAGCCATCACGATTTACCAACTTTATCAGTATCTTTTGGTCACCCCTTATTCATCCATTAGATTGCATATAGGGGGTCATGGTGTTGCTTGCCACCCCCCATAGTTCGAGTAGTAAATTACATACAATTCCATCATTTCAATTTTGGACCTGTTTGCTAGGAAAAGTTTTCTGGTTTGCCAGATGTGTTCATCATTGTAGATAATTGTGCCAATTGTACCTCAAGTTGCTTATCGATATTGCATGTGTATCCACTTTTTTCAAATGCCCCATACCCGCTAATCATGCCTCAACTCTTTATTGGCGCATCACTAAAGCATCGAACCTCCTCATCAGTTATGCAACATATCCTCAACCTCACGACTACTACCTCCACCATCCCTAGTAGTACTTTTCACATTTTGAGGAGAACATAGGGTCCATTCCTGTGGTTTCTATACCATAGTTACCCTTGTTGTGAAGTTGTTTGTCGCGATTGTAGTTTCCATCTAGGACATAGTGACCCCAACGATGTAGTTAACCATAAGTTTCCTACCTTGGTTCCCTTGACCTTCGGCGCCAATTCTCCTGATTAGAGCCTTGGCAACTTGGTCGCCAAACCCCCTCTTCATTTACTGCATAGAATCCTCCTCATAATAACCGCATCGTTTTTGTGGCGGGTGGTTTCGCAGTATTTGACTGCTTTATCTTTTTCTTTTCTGTCACCCCTGGTGACATGTTTTATTACCAACCCAAGGACGCTCGGTTCTCATCGACCATTTCTTCCGAAATCTCATATTGGCTGGGTTGTGATAGACTGCATTGCGAAGGTGTTTCTCCCTCCCCTGTATAGACTTCCTTGTACTCCAACTTTGGTTATTCCAGGAGATTTTCTCTTAATTTTTCAGTCGATCCTCAGGCATAAGGCCTTCTCCTAATATCCACCTTCTATAGGTCCAACACCGCTTTTGTTGTTACTCCACCTTTCCCCGATAGAAGTATTCCTTCCGCAGTGACTCATCATCTATAATACTGATTTGTAACACTCTCTCCAAGAATGAGGTGAATCTATCCCAAGAACTACTACTGCTCTCCTGATAGTGCCAACAAGATTATTCACCTCTGTCCTTGTGGTTTATTTCTTGGAGACTCGGATAGTAGCTAAGGCCAAGAAACATCCTTAATTGGTTCCAAGTAAGATTTACGTTGTATAAGTTCAGTGAAACCATATAGCAAGTATAGCAGCCTCTCCCCCGTCATTGAGAGAG
Source organism: Solanum habrochaites (assembly GCA_027704765.1). Taxonomy (NCBI): domain Eukaryota; kingdom Viridiplantae; phylum Streptophyta; class Magnoliopsida; order Solanales; family Solanaceae; genus Solanum; species Solanum habrochaites. The sequence continues at coordinate 9,266,516 of JAKWJA010002498.1, read as the reverse complement.
GACACTCTGAGCCCTATTACAGCTATATCCGTTCAGGCCTCCCTACACAACTTTACACACTGCCCTTACCTTAGTTATATGGGCCTATGGTCTCAGAAGGTAGCCCTGAAAAACAAACCTCTGGCAGTGAGCATTTTGCATCAAGCTACTATTTACAAACAAAAGTGTGGGCCTGTGGGTAGAGGGGGCAAGACAAGTGGCCCACTGAGTCTGATAAATGTTATATCATAATACCCCTTAGTATGCTGGGCATGGAACGGGATTTTTGTCCTCTGTTTGAGTTCACCCGTAGCACAGGATAGCCTCTGACCATGAATATCACTTGGAGCTGGGATGTTCTGGTTCAGATCCTCATCATTTATTCCCAAGTTTGATTCATATTGCGCATGTAACGCTCTATACTCGGATCGTAGGAAACAATGGGTTCTCCTTCCTTTCCTCTTCGTGTATTGGCATACAAGGAGGATAGGTTTTTCTTACAAGAAATCAAAATAATAAAACAAAGTAAAATGCAATAAAATATCACTAAGATATGTAATAGGTTCAAGTTAACCTAAAAGCTGATAATCCCCGCACGGCGCCAAAATTTGATACGCTAAACTTCCTTCTCAATAGAAGTAAAAAAACGTTCGTGTTGAAGTAATAACCCAACTAGTGAGGTTGTGATCGTTCCACAGGAAAATAGTCTAGACTAACTTCAACCTATTATTATTATTGTTTTGGGTTAAATGACTTCCCTTGAAGTAAAACATATAAGGGGGGTTCTATCTCTAAATGAGTGGAAAATAATAACAAACTTGAAGAGACACTAACAGCTTTAAATGTTGGGTTTTTAATAAATCAATTAAACTCAAAGTAACTAGGGTTTACGTGATTCCCCACAGGTTCATACTTGATAACTCTAACAATACAATTCTTCCATATCTATATGCAAAGATATTATGTATTTTTATAAATCTTGGTTCGGCAATCTATAATCTCACTACAAACACGCCGCCAACACATGTGGGGTCTGGGGGGGGGTGGTCTATTTGTTTTTCTATCCTAGACCCTTAGCCTTACCTCATATTAAGCCCCCAAGCGTATCGATATTTGACGAGTAGGACCTCGTACCATCAAACTCGCCTATGAGATAGTATACACTAATCGATGTTAAATTCTGTGCCTATTATCGACCGCCGGGTCCCGGCAAGTAGGAAGGAAGCCGAGTTCGAACGTGGGCATACCGGGAAAAAGACTTGTAAGCAAAGAATGGAGGAAGACGGCAGACACTAAAGCTGAAGTGTGTAGTTGAGTGAGGGTGGAAGCCTCATGATGTGCCGATGGGTCCCACACCCCCAGTTAGTAGGTTAGTGAACCTCAGAGCCATCAACACAATGAGCAAATATAGTAAATAACGAAGTCAGGACTTCTTGGCAATGAGAAAGAATAAAAGTCAAAGTGGCTTGATTAATCTCCAAAAAGCACTGGCAAGAATCTCAAATCCAACACTAACTACACAAAGTCTATAATCTGATGTCGAAATCTAATAGAGTCGAACCTCAAAAGATGAGTTTTTCGAACTAAAAAACCAACAAAAACCGAATTAAACAATGATTCTAATTGGCAGGAAATCTGCCAAACGCGGCTAGGTCGACGGACCTCGCGACGGACCGTCCGTGGTCCATTACGGACCATCGTGACTCCGTCGTCCCATACTTTTGCAATTTCTCTTCTGCTGATCTCTTCATTCCCCCTCGACTGCAGTATGACGAAGGTCATAGGCACAACGTCCGTCGATGGTCCTTCGTTCAAACACTTCAAACTCTTTGGAATCTGTTTCTGGGATCACTTCTCTGAACTCACGACGACCCTCCCAGGACGACCGTACACCAGACCGACTGACCATCACAAGCTTCGAATCCCACACTTGTCAGACTACCCATCACTACGCTGCCACCTACTGGACCGCCAAGCACGACGGACCGTCAAAAAGCTCCGTAGGTGTCTCTTTCTGCATTTCTTCGCTCAAATCTCCCCGCATTCAGCTTTGGGGGGGGTGACAGATTCCTGGCAAAACAAAGAGAAACTTATTAAAAATTAGCACAGAAAAAGCTTTTGGACACACTAAACTTAATGAAAAAGTATTAATAATACCGTGAAACCACGGTATATCAAAGGCGTAAACGTTTTAACATTCTTAAAGTACCTAAAAAGACATAAACAAAATACACTTTAATAGACTAAATTCACCCCACCTTGGCCGAGCTTGCACCAATAAAGCAGTATCAAAACACGCCCCCAATTGACAGACCGTGAATTGGTCTACTGAACATGGATAGGTTTTATGGTTTAGGTCAGAGGCACCAAAATTGCATGTCTTTCAATCCTGATCCACGGGCCGTAGATGGATCTAGTGGACATGGTTTGGGGTCGTAGATCAGGCTGCCTTGACAGCTTCTTGGCCAATGATGACATCCTTCTCAAGGACCCCTTGGGTGGTCCTCGGGGAGTCGTACCTAGACTTTTAACCTCTAAACATTTCCTTTTAAGTATGAGAACCATTTATCTTGATTTCGACCTTCAAACGACACTCCAAGACTCCACTACAAGTCACTACAACACATTAGTCAAATGACTAGTCTCCGAACGTCATGGTCGTTCCTTGATGTTCGACTTCAAAACATTTTAAACTAAACTTTAAAAGCAATTTTCTCAAGATATAATGAAGTTATCAACTTCAAACACAAATATGAGTCGCTTGTTCTTTCTATTTCATTTTAAGGTCTTTACAATTATAATCAAACTTTGCCTTAAAATTGGTCCTACTGACCTCCAAAGTCAAATGCATAAGCTTGAAACATATCATCCAAAACCTGAGTAGTCTGGTTTGTCTGCATGTTGGTCTATTAGTGAAATGTTGTGCTACGATCTGTTTGAGTACCCAACTTGCCTAGAAGTTCATCAAAAACATAAAGTTAATTGTGAACCTCTATCAAATATAATAAACATTAATACCTAATAAAGATGAACCACCTATTAGATTTTGATAAAGGCTAATCTCTCAGAACTAGAAGAAGCCTAAATGGGTAAGAACCCGGTAATCTATGAAAATTTTACAATGAACTCCATATCGATAATGCTCCAGATCTTAAGCTCAAAAATTAGCGCCGCCAACCCCAAGTCATAAGTGGGTAATTACGCTCATGCGCCTTAAGCTTCCCCGAGCCATATCCCATAACACAACCCCTGTACATCGAACATAACCCAATCCAATACAAGATGTGTCATAATACACCGAGAATCCCTCATCCCCAACTAGAAGAGTTAGAATAGGATCTAAAGTGAGCAACTCCTTGAACGTCAAAAAGCTCACCTCACACTCGTTTGATCACTCAAAAGAACATCCTATTTATCCAGCCTAGTCAAAAATAATGCTACGAAGAAGAAAACTTCAACAAATAATCTATAGTAGCATGCCAACCCAATAGAATTCTAAATCTCTAAAACCAAAGTGGGCCTAGCCCAATCACGAATTGTCTTAATCTTTGTCGGGTCTGCTATAATATTTCCCTGGACGCCACGTGTGGCAAGAACACTAGACATGGTTGTTCACCTAAAGTTTTGATCAAAGGAAACTATCTAAACTATATGAGAACTTGAATAAAAATTCAGTAAAAATAGGAAAACTTGCAAAAAAAAAACCAAAAAAATTGCCCAGTAACCATTCGGTTATTTCTAAAGATATATTAATGATATAAATCGTGGAGATATGGAGAAAAAGGAAACTAAGATAGATGTTCATTATTATGAGAAAAAGGAAACTAAGATAGATGTTAATTATTATGCCTAACGATATAAACCTTGTCCACAATGGTATCCTATGAGTCACGGGGTCCATATATCCCTTGCCAAAAAAATTATTAATTCAACAACAATAATCATATATTTAACATGTGTGTGTGCGCGTGTGTGTGTGCGTGTGTGCGTGCGTACGTGCGTGTGTGCGTGCGTGCGTGCGTGCATGTGTGTGTGTGCGCGCGCGCGCGACATTGTTACCCCGTTCCACCCACCCAAATTTGTTCCCCGGTACTCATCATATCGCCAACCACCTATTTTCTTTTTTTCTTTTTTTTCTCTCTTCTAACTTAAATCAACCATGGAAGATTTAGATTCAAAATTAATAAAATGATGAGAGTAGAGTAATGTTCCATAGATCGAAATGGTAATTATAGAAATGGTGGGCGTTGTAACCTTGCTTTCTTTCATAAATACACAAAGATTAATTTAGTCCTAGATTTAAAGAAAAAAAAAACAACCAAGTCATTCTAAAACTGAAGAGAAAAAAAAACACGACCAAACATATAGATTTAAAGAAAAAAATAGTTGAGCGGCGACAGATGATGGTGGTAGCGACTTAAATAAGACGGAAGAAAAGAATGTAAGAAGAAAAAGGGTGTATTATGGCGGCGGCAACTGTGATTTCCGGAGAAAGTGACGGTAATCAGCTTAAGAAAGAAGAAAGAGATTTTTTAAAAAATAAAAAAATGTCTAAAGATATGTCTTCACACGCTCATTAGCCGTGAATCACACTCAAAGTGCTATGTAGGCAAAACGTGCTTAAGTGGTATCAATTCAGACTTCTAGTGGTGTTCAATAGGTACATGTCTCGATTCAGGTGTTCAAGTGAAATATATGCACAACTTTAGAGTGCTGCAGATGACTCAAGCTTATTTGAAATGATAACAATCTAGTAATACCTAATCAATCTTGAAGACTCATAATCATAAAAATAACTCCTTTAAAAATAATATGAATATGAAAGATTGTCAATTCATAAAAGTCACTTAATCGAAAGAATCTAAATCATAATAATCTTTCATAATAGGAATTATTTCTATCAAAAACATTCATAGAACCTGCTTGATACTTTATCTAAGAGCATCCTTGATACGTAAATATGTCAATTCCTAATGTATGCATATCTTCAAAACTTGATTTCATATCAAGTTCATTTATATAGCGCAAGTTCATGAAAATAACATTGAAAATCATGGATTATGATGAAATCATGCATGATCAGATCATATATAATGAGTATATAGACAAACCATGAAACCCTTGAAATTGGGTAACAATCATAAAAGAGATTTTGAGGTTTCTTTGAGACTGAATTGGTGAAGAGGAACCAATTTGATGAATCATCCACATATACCTTCATGAAACACTAGCTTGAAATCTGAAGAGGAGACTTGAACTTCAAGAACCCTAGAATTACCTTAAAGGAACCTTTGAGAAGAAAACTTGAGAGCTTAGAACTTTGATAGTGAATGGAGGAGGGTTTGAGCCTGGAACCAACTGTAGATCTTAGGAATAGGCTTAAAACGACGTAGTGTAAAAATTAAATGGGTAGGAAAAGGACCTATTAATCCTGACTAAACTACTGAATTCACTTCTAAGGACACAATCTATAGTCCATACTCATTTCCATTGGTTGTACTGGTAATCTGTGGATCCAACTAGTGAAAAACCAATTCCCTGATGCAGAAACACGAATCGTAGTCCATTGTATGACCCATAAACTGTCGTCTGTAAACCCAAGGTACTATGATTATTGGTTTTGAAACTCGAATCCACGAGAACCAATCATGGGTCATCTTCCCCTTTAGTGTACATTCAACTCATCCATACAACTCAATTTACTAACATCCTTACTTTAGTTAACGACCACGTGACTCGACTATGGTCGGTATACCCATCCACAATTGACTTGTAAAACAGGCATCTAACACTTGACATTTTCTTATTTTGAGAGACCTTGATATTTTTGTTGGGTTTAAATCACACTTTTATCACGTTTTAAAATTAAAAAATAAGGCTAAAAAAAGCTTGAAAAAAAGAACTGATTTTCTTAAAAAAGAGAATTAAACTGAAACTAAAAAGAGAAAACAAATAAATGTTGTTGCAAGAATTCAAACTGGGGGCATGCAACTTAATATTCAGGATACTTGCTATTGAGCCATCTATTTCTATTTATTTTTTAGGGGGTTCAAAATATATATATCTATAAAAATACAAAAAAAAATTACCTTATATATATCGTGTATAGTTATTTGTTGTCTACTTTACTTTACTTTTTATTTTATTATTATTAGTATTCGTATACGTTCATTGTGCGGATATTTATAAATTAAAAATAATTTATTAAATTTATTATTCACTTAACAATGTATTTTTTAAAGTAATTATATTAATACATTTACTACTATTTATATGATCAGAGTAACTGAATTTATACCTAACTTTATTTGATATAATCAAGTGCTTTTTTAGTTTACAATATATTTATTTTGAACTATTGGTAAAATCTTTATTTTTTTGAACTAAAAAAAATTAAGTTATAACTTTGCACATAAAATGTTTAATACATAAGAATAAAAAAGATTTAAATATTTTACATATATATAATTCAAAATCATAAGTTTTAAAAATATTTTTTTATTGACTTTAATTCGAGTTAAACTATTAATGGGCAATTTAATTGACTTACAACAATTAATAATTATTTAATATTAGTATTAACATAAAAAAATTTCATAACTAATAAATGCATTTTATATTTATTGTAATTAATTAAATACACATAGTGAAGCACTGACTTTTAACATATAAGTGATTATTCAATAAAACTTTCTGGTAGGTTATATTTTGTTTATGCACTATAAATAACTCAACAAACTATTCACAGTAAAACAAAAGAAATAGAGATATGTTACATAAAATTGTAATTTGTTTTTACAATAAAAGGTAGTTAAATGATGAGTAAATTTTCAAAACAATAATATTTTAGCATTTAATATGATCACTTGTCGAGACTTTCAATATTTATTTAAAAGGGAAAAAGCTTAAATATGTCATCGAACTATTAGAAAAGGTTCATTTTATTATCCGTTAAAAGTTTGACTTATTTATGTCATTATTGTTAAAGAAAAGACTCATTCATGCCATTTTTTTAACTCCGATTTTGCAAAATCATTTTTTACACACCAAACAAGGTTTATAACTTTTCTATGGGTTTTTTTGGATCAAATTTACACTTTTTGCTTCTACATCCCTAAGAACACCAAGAACACATAAGAACAGTAATAATTTTAAAATTTCAAACTTATTCAATTTTTCACGAATTGCCTCAAATTTGAAGAGTAGTTTCATTCCGAGCTAACTATCAAAACTCAATTTCTTTTGAGCTCGAATTAATCTAACTCAGCAAGATCCAATTGAAATTTCTTAAGAAATTCAAAACTTCAACATTGAAATTCAAAACTTCAACATTCTTTAATGGTAGATTCTCCACAACTTCAAATCATTTGAAATTTTAAACATAAACCCAAAAAACACTAGTCAACAAAGATATAATGTAAAAAAAACTACAAAAACAATAATCAAAGAAAATTTTAAAATTTTGGGACTGATTTTCATTTTTTGGAATATATTTTTAAATATGTGTGAGTTTTTTAAACTCTACTAATGATATTAGAATTTTAGTTTTTTAAAAAAGAAATTTAATGATGTAGCCGAAATTTGAGGTGATTTCGTGGAGAATTAAAGATATTAAAAATTTGAAAGTTGTGTATGTTCTTCATGCGTTCTTGGTGTTTTTAAAGAAAAACAAACTTAAAGTATGCAATTGATCCAAAAACACCAATAGAAAAGTGTTAAACCTTGTTTGGTGTGTAAAAATGATTTTGCATAAACGGAGTTTAAAAAAATGGCATGGATGAGCCTTACTTTAACAGCAATGGCATAAATAGCCAAACTTTTAACGAATGACATAAATGAGACTTTTCTAAAAGTTCGATGATATATTTGAGCATTTTTCCTATTTAAAATGACAATATTTTAATTTTTTTGTAATGTTGATTGTATTTATTTAATTCGAAAGAATACATATTTTTAACAGAATGAAAAGAATCATGGGAGAAAATATTTCAAAAAAGGTAAAAGTATTTCCCTTAGTTTTTGATCCTTACTTATTTGAACTTTTTAAATATAATTTTATTTAAAATGTATTCGGATGAACCTCTTTAAATACGATTTTGTGTATTTGGATTAACATAAATATGATTTTGTGTATTTGAAATTTCGGATGAACTTCTTTATACAAACTGGGCACGATAAATACTCATCTCAATTGAAAAGTTAGACTATACAATTCAAAACCTGATTGTATAACATTAGGACCAATACAAATTCAAATATAAATACCAACTAGTTGATATACAAAGTGATATTGAAAATACAAAATGAGTCAAACAAAATACAAAATATAATTTACTAAGCAATTGGTGTGAATGCTTATATAATGACTACGTAAATAAACTTTATTTTGATTTCAGAATTTAATGTGAATACACATCAAATCTATATATAAACAATCTGGTATAGAAAGTGATTTTAAAAATATAAAATGAGCAAAATAAAATACAAAATTTATTTTATTGATGCAATTAGGCGGATTACTTATATAACATAAATAAATTGTATTTTAGTTATTTAGAATTGAGAATGAATACAAATCAAATATAAATACAAAACTTGATGGTATACCATAATGATGAATACTAAATCGAATCTAAATACAAGCTATTTGGTATATAAAGTGGTATAGTAAATACAAAATAAGCAAAATAAATTAAAAAGTTTGTTTTACATATGCAATTAAGATGAATACCTAAATAATGAATACGTATTTTGGTTCTTTAGAATTGAGAATGATGGATAATTATGAACTTTGATTCGATAATTGATTCATCAAATTTCATGGATTCGAGAAGAGTCTTTTCGAAACCATCCATAGAGTGGTTGTGGAGATCGAGAACCCAACAAGAAAACCGCTCGAACCTAATTAATAAGCAGAGAAGTTGTGCTCATTATGAGCAGGTCTGACTCCTGATCAGGCATAAGAGAAAGCAGTCAAATATTTAGGAGATAGCAATGGTGAAAACAATGGAGAGATTTGGGATAAAAAAAATTAAAGAGAATATTAGAATGTGGGTCTTTTTTTTTTTTTAATTGATAGTAGAGTCAAACTAGGTAACTGATTTGAGAAATAAAAGGATAGTAAATCAATTATATCAAGGATACATTATATTTGTCCAAATAATGACATAATGACATTTTTTAATAATTATTTCATAATGTAGATGTTTTAGCTAATTATGTTAGGAACTTTGATTACTTTACTAATTTTCTCTTATTTTTATATCAAAAAACTTGTGGTACCACTTATTTCGTATACAAAAGTTTATGTTGATATAATCCAGGTTCGAAAATCAATTTACAACTAAGAAAATTACAGGAAAGGTATAAAATTTTAAAAAAAAATGGTGATAACCCAACTTCGCTTTCAATTTACAATCTTCATACCATACATAAGTCATCGATTCAACCATAGGTCATATGGCATAAACAAAAGATCAAACAAAGAACCATAAAAACATGAATTCTTTTTAGTGATGAAGAAATTAAATAGATAGGGCAAATGCATATTTAAGTTTTTAAATCAATCAGTTACCCCTTTTAGTAAGAAGGAGGCGCAAATGCATATTTAAGTTTTTAAATCAATCAGTTACCCCTTTTAGTAAGATGAGTCTTGAATCTCCTTTCCTACAAAGCGTTTTTATGTTGATTCAACATTGACAAATTTCTTTCATCTCTAACTTTAGAGGGTTGTGGCTAAAATCTGCTAGACAGAGTTGAAAATGAAGGCAAATGCTTAAAACATGTTGAATCAACAAGAAACACTTTTGTAAGAAAGACATGTTATTGCTGGAAAATTGCCAAGATTGTAATAGAACCTTCTTGTTGCTAATTTTTTTCACCATATCACTGCCTCCTAGTTTTGGTGCTAATTTTACATTCATATTCAATCATTTTCGAAAAAAGGAGCGAGTGTATATGTGGTTGGGGGGGGGGGGGGGGGGGGGGGGGGGTTATCCTGGTAGAGCGATCGCCTTGGAGCTGGTATTTGGGCGGGGTGAGCAGCCGGGTCCGATAATTGGGGAAAATGAATTCTGGGATGCGAAATTAAAGACAAAGGTCGAGAAGCGGGCGGGGCGAAGTGGTAAAAGTTCGGATGTGTGGGGAGGACTCGGGGGCAGAGTTAAAGCACGAGTGGGATTTTTTTTTTTTTTTTTTTTTCTTTTTTATATGGGGGGAGAATAAGAGGCAGGGGTTTGGGGTTTGGTATTTGTACCTTATTTTAGATGGTGTTAGAAAATATTTATTTTTCATACTCTTATTTTGGATGTATTAGAAAATAAAGTTTAATTTTATACATACTCTCCACTCTTGTTTTTCATGTGGTTGATCAGTGCATTTATACGTTACACTATAAGAAGAAAATATATTGATAAATCATAAATCTCCTTATGAATTTTTTTCATGGCATAAAATCCCTAAACTTACAGGAGTCCGGAGCTTAGAGGGCAAAAAAAGTTGACAAAATTTCAAAAAGGGTATATAAAAATAAAATTCTAACCAAAAAGTGATTGATTTTAACGATGTTAAGCAAAATCGTTGCTCTAGGAGCAATATTGTACATTTTTTTTTCAAATCGCTGTCTTGGTAGAGATTTTTTTCAAAAAAAAAATTTTAACTGAAAAAGTTTATCAAAAAAAATCGCGATTTTAGTATGTTTTTATTTTTTAATTGTGTATTTTTCAATCATATTGTCTTGCAAAAACAAAGCGGATTGTTCCTTGCTTTTTTTTTCCCCCAAGCCATATTGTCTCAAGATTCCGCGGTCTTCGCGGGGTGTTTTTGGTGGTCCTAGCTGTTGTTGGCTTTTCAACACGTTGATCTACCACTTTTTGTGATTTTTTTTTACCACAACTTGTGTCTCCTAACATCGCTCTTTCGCTACTTTTTCTTTACCCACAAACCTTTCTTTAATTTTGTAAACATTTTGTCAAATAGCGAGCAGTAATTTCTGTCAACTCGTTGATAACATTTTATAAATTTTTACTTAGTTCTATATACTATTTCAGCCAATTTGTTTTTTAAATGATATTATAATTTTTTATTTTATTTTTCTCTTCCATTTTTTTTAATGGTGAATGTTCACATGTCAAATTTTTTTAGAAAAAAACTCATATGCTGCCTAAAAATCATAGACGTCAGTCCACATGTAAACACGCAAAATTAATACCGAGCATACGACACACATCCTATATCAACGAATTGTCCCTTTATATTTAACAATTTTAAATACTGACGACTCGCGCCTGTCATGGCTGCTCTTTTCCTCTGTTTGATCCCCTTCCCTCTCCCTCCTCGCCACCTCCTCCGCCCGCCGCCTACTTCTCTCTTTTTCCGTTCCCGTTTCCACCTTCTTCTACTACATGCTCCTTGCACTTTGCCTTTTTATCCCTCATACTCTATGGCCAGGGAGTTATTACACCATATTTGATGGAATGCATATCTATATACAAAAAATAAAAAATAAATATTAACGTTAATATAAGTATCTAAATATGTAGTATATACCACAATAGTCAATCTAAGTATAAATTAAATAAATAAATTAAAAATAAAATAAATTCATCAACTCACCTTATAGAGAAAAGGACTTTTAAAAAAAGTTGGTTGCATGTTTTAAAAACAGTATACAAGAAAAACTTGGAAACAAATTATACTTTTCTTTGCATGCGACTTGCCTGCATTCTCGCCCATTTTCGTTGAAGGTGGCGCTCCAAGAAACAGATGCCCTTTCACACGCGCGAACTGGGCGAGACTGCAATAACTTTACCAGATGTTGAAAATTTTATATTTATTCGGAATTTAAATAAATGGTAGTCCTATAATTTTGAATGGTTTTCGGATGCTTTAGCTGATCTTGGGTAGAACAATAATGGATGTGTGAATTAACAGGATGTTACCCATACATGATTATTTTTCTGATGTAGTAGATTGTTACTATAAATTAATGGCATATAAATTATATTGGACCGTTCAACCCTTGGCTTCAAACTTTTTACTTTAAAGACCGCAACTGTTCATAATCACAAACCTACCCTTTTTAATATTAACTCTATAGCTTTTTAAATCAGAAAACCACTCATGACGTCCGACATGGCCCGAAATATACAACACGTGGACAAAAAGTGACATGTAGGATCGACATAGTGAAGGAACAGGTGTGTCTATTTGGTTCCACTTTAATTGTACAAGGTTTAAGGTCGTTACTATCTTGGTGGGCACACCCAAATTGTGACAGAGGGCATAATGTGATTCGAGAGTCAATTTAAACGTCATAATTATTGTAATATTGCATGCTATGCTTCCCCGTGTTCACAAGTGCATACCATACAGTGTGCCATCATTAGTATCGTATTTTTTGCTCACCTTAATGTTTGGATCCTATTAACTTGCTTCATTTTGGTGTTTATTCTTTACATAATATATTTTGGTTCGAATTCAAAAATTTCTTAAGTGGGCAGCTTCCTGTACTTTTAATTAAACGCTCCATATTAAGTTTAAGTATCACATTCTCAGTTGTTCTATAGTTGTCCGTTGACTAATCCTTGTGATCATTTTTTCCCTTTGGCATGCTGCAACTTTCTTCCGAGTCCTCTGTCACTTTTTATTATCTCCCCTTGGCATTTCTTTCTTGATTTGATTCACCTAAAGGGTCAAACTATTGAATTTATAATTTTCAAACTTAGATCGTCTAGTACTAGCATCTAAAACTGACATACAGGTTACATAGGACAGGCAATAATCATTGCTGGAAATCAATTTTTTAGCCTCTGAAAAGCTCAAAAAAGATGGATATATTATCTGTATACACTGATATACAGTCAAAATATATGATATACAGTTAAAAAAATGTTAAAGTACAGCCCAAATGCATGAGATATAAAATTTGACAAAATTCAGGTTTCAGAAGGTCCAAATTGATGGAATACAACCCTATATACTATGATATAAGCAAAATGTATTACATATATTTTTTAAAGGAAAAAATATGGCCAAAAGGCCCGACAATTTTTTAGCAGGCCCAACAGGTTAAACCATGGGCAAAACCCATTTTTGGCCATTTTATATTTTGGACAGGTTGCTAAGATTTGGGTCTTTGGTCCAAATTGGATATTTTTTTCCCTTCTTACTCATATTGTATTGTTTTCACTAACTTTGTTTATCCTATAGTTTTAATTTAATTAAATTTCCAAGGTTGTCATTTCTCTTATATTCTCAAAAAATATATATGATAAATATAATATTTATTTATTATAAGTCACTTAGCTTTATCCCTTTTTTCCTTAAAAATAATTAACTAGAAAATAATAGTAAGTACGTAAACAAATAAAAATTCGAATTTATTTTACTTAGTCAATATTTGAAAAATTAAAATAAAAGGTTAGTTTTAGTAAAATCGCCGGTCAACCGCGAGTTAGCAGGCATTTGAGGGCCTAACACCTTCTCGGAATGTACATTTGAATTTTGAACCCCTTTTTAACTGATTTTTATCTTTTTAAATCTTTTGAAAATAATTATAAGATTTTTTTATTAATTTTTACTAAAAAATCAAGTGGCGACTCTATTAATTTGGATATTGATTTCTGTTAAATCATAAGATTAATTGATTTTTCGAAACATGGTCATTTTTTCTTTTTCTTTTATTTTCAAGTAAAAAATCATTCATAGCTGCAGGAGACAATATTTTGATTTGTTGCATCCATTGCACAAACTTTATCTTCTGATGCTCAATAGCAGCCAACCACATTAATTTCTCGAGTTCACTATTTACAAATTTTTAATTAAAATTTGCTTTTACGTGTTGAACACAAAATTTATGGTATGTGTTGAAAAGACTCAACCAATCATAAGATTGAATACATTGCAAGATTCCTTGATGGCGGTCAGAAATGAGACCAATTCTTTGTCGTTCACAAACAACATGTGTCCATAATAACTTGAGAAACCATGACAAAGACTCAAAACTCTCGCGTACAACTAAAACATATGAAAGTGGAAAAATATTTTCATTCGCATCAATCCCAACCGCAATCAACAGTTTGATATCATACAAACCATAAAGATGTGTGCCATTGATAAAAATGACCGGCCTACAACTTTTGAAACCATCAATGCTCTGTTTAAAAGCCCCAAAAAATTTTAAAAATTTGATCACCTCGTATTGTTGAAGAATGATGCTCCCACTCAATAATAGTGCCTGAATTGAATAATTGTAGTGCAGCCATGTATCGGGGTAATGCCTTAAATAAGCTTTCAAAATCACAATAAATCATTCTAAATGCTTTTCTTTGACCTTTTTGCGTTTTTCTATAACTAGCAGTATAGTGATGCTTTCCTTTGATGATTTCATGGATAATCTTAATATTAATGTCTGGATTCTGCATAACATATGATATTAATGAAGTAACAATCATTTAATCATTCAAATTGAAATGATTCTCCTTATAATTATCTGTAAGAAAAATATGCGGTTCAATCATTTTTCCTACCTTCCACATACCACTTGAAATCTCTTTAAACCGAATCATCCAATCACACCCTAACTCATGACGCTTGCAAATAACTCTCCAACTTTTACTCTTCGATTGATCACAAAGAAATTCTTTTTTAGTAGCAAGACTATATTCTCTTACGTCAGATTTCATTTGTATCTTGTTCATAAATAACACACCTAGTTACATATATACAAATTAATTTAATTAATATAAAATAATAAATGAATAAACAACTACAAAACATTTAGTTTGCAACAATCGAACCTGACTGGATATATTTAGGATTGTTTGAATTCCAAAGTGTCTTTCAAATGGAACCATCATCTCTTGTATAGATAAAATCTTATGCATTTTTTTCAGTGTGATCTAAGTATGGAATCACTGTAGAATGATAATTAATAATTTGATCTTTAACGGATGCATTATCCATATCAATCATCTATCATTTATTACATTTGCCATCGATTGTTTGTTAATTATGGTCCAAGGCATTAATGCGCAAAACTCCCCACAACTCGTTCATCACACATAACATTAATTATTCACAATTTGGGAACACTAATTCACGGCACCTTTGGAATTTGATCCCATTACCTACAAAAAATATAATTAAATAATTGCATGGATAACGAAAAAAATAAATTTAAGAAGTTGAAAAAAACATTTACTTTATTTACCAATAGTGACTCCGATGGGAAAAATATTCAAATGCTTGTAATATGGCTAGACTATCTCATATTGTAATATGACACACTTCAATTCAAGTAATGATCATGAATATATAAGTCAATTTTTATTAATGATATCGCTGCATCAAAAGCGGTATTTAAAAAAAACTATAATAAAATCACTGCCTTAACAGCGATTTTTAACCAAAAAAAATTATTCTTACCATTAGATAATTGTGTCTAGTTGACAGAAATGTTACAAGAACAAAAAATTCCACCAAAATCTGATAAACCTCATTTAATAATTTTAAAACCATAAGAATATGGTATTTTCATTTTATATGTGTAGTTTTTTCATTATTTTAATATTCTAATTTATTTTTAAAAAAAAAAATACCCAAAAAAATTTCAAAACTTAATGCTGGCAAAGGGGAGTGTATTTTTTACAAAACAGATTAAGAAAAAATTGTTTATTTATATATATATATTATATAATATATATATATTTCCACAAAAAATTGATTGTCTTGGAAGCGATTTCATCTTTATTTTAAAAAATATATAATTTCTCCACACCAAACTCGCGCCAAGGGTAGCATGTTTATTCACTTTTTTTTTAAAAAAAAATCACTAAAATCGCTGTCTTGAGCGATTGATATTTTTTTTTAAAAAAAAAGTGAAAAAATACACTAAAATCGCTGTCAAGGCAGCGATTATATTTTATTTTAAAAAAATCACTAAAATAGCTGCTTCAGCAGCAATTTCATTTTTTTATAAAAAAAATCTACAAAGTGATTACGTTGTGACACCAGCGATTTTTTAAAATACAAATTAGGAAAAAACGCTTCGTTGGCAGCGATTTCCTGTAAAAAAAATTATTTTAATAAAAAACGCTGCTATAACAGCAATTTTAAACTTCTTTTAAAAAAAGATATCGCAAAAACGCTATAGGATAAGCGTTTTTTTAAAAACTTTTTTGGATAAAATCGCTAGTTCAGTAGCAATTTTGGTCAGTTAATGGAGTTAAAATAAATCGCTATTAACATAGCGATTTTGCCCTTTTTTTTAGAATATTTTTTTAATGTACCATTTTGATTTTTTCCCCATTTTTTTGCTCTTTAGAGTATGGACTCAAACTTAAAGTATGTTATTAAGGAAACCTTACATTAAAGTAATATTAATAACCTCTCTGACATAAGCTATTGATAGTTTTTATCCTAGAAAATATCGTCCTAACAGTGTGAAATACACTCGCCAGTAACGTAGAGATTTTATTCACTTGACATTTTTAGAAATAATTTTAAATTTTGGTTACATTCATGTTTTCATTTTAGGGAGAGGAGTATATCTATGGGGGGAGGGGGGTTAAGATGCATGTCTTCAGTTTTGAGTCAACTTTGACTTTATTCTTATTTTGTATGTCTTAGAAAATATATTTGTCTATTTCACTTTATTTCTTTATCGGGAATCGGTGCATTTATTATTTATACTAATAAGAAGAAAACATATTTTTTAATAACAAATCTTCATCATGATCTTTTCTGGGCAAAATTCCCTAAAATTAGTTGGGTTTTATTTCAACACCTTTAAAATTACCATTGGTTAATTTCATTGCCTCTCGAAATTTTACTATTTGATAGTCTTTACCCTAGAATATATTGTCGTAAGTGTGTAAAATATACTCGCCTATCACGTAAAGATGTTGTTTCAATTGGATTTTTAGAGAGCCAATTTAATATAAGAGCAATGTATATTATATAATATATATATTATATATATATATATACTACTATATAATATATATATATATACTCTTGCAAACCTATAATTTAAAACTAAAAGAAATTGTGGTTTAAGCTAAAAATAATTTAATAAGTTAGACCAAATATTGATGGTTTGTGGCTCGTTTGCTCGTCATTCAAGGTAGGTAATAGCTTACTATTCTTTAGAATTAGATTGTGTATAACCTTATCATGTAATGCATGTTAAAGGCGAGGAGAAATATCAGGTTGATATAATTGTTGTGATGTTGGTGTTGTGTTACATGATTCAGGCTTAATGATGATGAATGATTTGAGAATTGAAAGTATAACTTTGTACAAAAAATTTTGTTTTTTTTAAAAAAATTCGTTTTTTTTTTTTGGTGCACATTAATATAAGTTGCTTCAATTCAAAAATTAGAAGAAAAAGACAGAGAGAAGGATGGATTGGTTTCAAAGGATGGCAGCCCCGTCGTAGGGGTAGAATATTTGGTGGTTGGGTGGTTGGGTTGTATAGCGGTTACCTAATAATTAATTTTTAAACTTTAAAGTATCTTTTTTCTATTTTTAATAATATTTTTGACCCACATTACATATGTCATAATTTAATTCATTATTATGCCATGTCATCGCGAGTATATCTCACTCACTTAATATTTGGGGCTAATTATTAATAAAATGTCAAATAGGTATTAATTTGAAATATAAGAGAAGTTCAATAGGTACAAACCTTAGTTGAGGGTTTCAAGTGAAATATCCGGACAACTTTAAGTGGCCTACTATGACTTAAGCCTTTCAAATACTATGAATAAAAATATAGTTTTGATATGACTATGCATGTTTTTATGCTGGGAGTTTACTTAGCACTGAATCGACCTTGGGATATAGTCTTACCAATTAGTAGAGGTATGAAAATACTTAATTAGTAAACGTACCCTTGTCCCGAAACTATGTGCCACCATATGATGAGATGAGTCACCTGTCAATAAAATATTTACTCCTAAGTATATCACTATAAAACTAGAGGCTAGAAATTTGTTTGTTTTTTTAGGCAGTGGACACAACATAAGCTCAAAAAAAAAATTATGGTTCTTTACCTTGATTAATGTGGAGTCACTTTCTTGTCGTTTGGGGAGAGTACATTGAATTCCATGTAGCTCACTTGACTTATGTCAGTTAATAGTATATTTCATATATGGACTCAGACTTGATTTAGGACTTCACTAAGTTATAATTTTCAAAAATTATTGCATTGAACCTCTGTATGTTCTATTGACCAGTTTATTCAAATTATGTATTGTTTTAATTGGGGCCTTTAAAATTGTAATGTTTTCAGGACTGTAATGTATTATGTTTATACTCATGCATCTCTTCTCATATAATATACCTTTCCTGTTAGTGAACATATAATCTCTAGTTCTATATTTTTTCTTTAATATAGGATTTTGATTTTATCATCCAAAATTGGGTTAGACACATCTCCCCAATTGATTTTATCCAGATTAGTTGAGTCCTCATGCTTAAAGAACATGGTCATATTAGGAGTTCTTTTGTGTTCTTTCACTCTCTTTCTGTTTTCAGATTATTTTTTATGATGGGGCTTGTCCTAGCCATGCCTAGTTTGTAGAGGCTTATTTTAAACATCGTATTTTTTTTTTTATATTTATGGTCTTTTACTTAGATTCCTCTATATAGTTGATTGTCATTTTCAGAACTTCTTTTATGACTTTCAGATTATTTCAATTATGTTGTTATTTTAGTGTCTTGATGTCAAGTAGTTCAGTTAGAGTCTCTCGGAATTCTATTCATCATCTCATATATAAAAGGTTGTCACGATCGGGCGAGAGCCCCCCCCCCGGGGGGGGGCCCCCCCCCCCCCCCCAGAAAAGAATTAAACGGCGTAATCGAACCTCTTGGAGGGTTATATACAAAGCTCTTAGACATCTTCAATTGATAATGGTTTGATTTAAAAATAACGGAAATTTTAAAAAACTTTTCATAAGCACATTCATATAATATAGTACATGATTTTTTTAAAATTTAAATATATTTATATATATATATCTAATATGAATACCATACATACACTAATTCAACTCTAAGTGTTTTTGTCATCTTTAAGCACAACTCAATAGAAATAGAACAGGGGGACACGGTCCTAACAACATAATATATAATCCGAACTATTACATTATCTTAAAAAAACATCTTGGAAATAGGAAACCCTGAATCATAAGGGTTTCCTTTACTTGAAACTTTGGGATATCTTACCCAAGCTCTTTCAATTAGGAGGGACATACTCTAGCCAGCAACACACTACACTTTGTGTAAATAAAAAGATTTGAAGAAGAAATTTGATATTAGTACAAGAATGCACTAAGTATGGACAACCATGCAAAAAACATGCATTTAAAGAGAACCACATGAAACATTTGCAAATCAGCCACATGTAATTTTTATAACTTCATTAAACATGGCCCACATTTACGCACAATATAATTCACATTTGTTCACTAATATACATAAGATACTACTCATATAAAAACCAAATTAAAGTTATTTCTATGTTTGAGGAATATTCATTGCATATAATTTACATTACTTATATTTTTAACCTCAAACATCTTCTTAAGCAAACCCTTTCAAAGTGTACTTAGTACAAATTGATCACCCAGGTACCTACAATAGTCTTCCAATATTTTAAAATCTTGCTTCATAAAGCATATTCCACTATATTCACAAGTCATAAGAACTCATTAAATATAAGCCATACAAAGCACCACATCTAAGACACCCAAAGTCACACTTAGTGGCAATGTGTTGGTTAACATATCAACAATCTAACACTTTATTTAGGGACTAGACATAAGGACATATTAATAGCATCATCTTAAAGGACTTTTTCCTTTTACTACAACCTTAGTCATACACTCACGTAATTCATAAACAGAGGCAAACCACATCATAACTGCTTCACAGCTTACTTATGGAAAAGTTTACAATGGAGTTCCCATACCCCAAAAAATATACTGGAGTAAACATCATTTAAAATCCTAAGTGAAAATTCCAACCACATTCACATTAATTATGGTTGGAATAGCAAAGTCACTTAACATGCATTCAGATAACTCATAAATACATAACATAAGTCTTACTTTCATATATGTACTAATCTTATCCTTTCTTGAAGTTCACTTGTGCAATGCATGGGTAGGGGCCTAAATCCCACCTATACTAAATAATCTCCTCAAGGAGTAGTTATTAGAGTCCATAATCTTATCTTAATTCATTTATTACTTTGGGGGACTTAGCCATAACCGGCATAGACCATATGAGCTACATGAAATCCAGTGTTATCCTCCCACACTGAAAAGAGAGGGTTAACACTTTCCTAGGGTGTAACCAATCATACATATCTATCTAGGTGGAAATCACAAGCTATAACCTACGCGGGCACGTTGTTATGGAACATGGAGATTGCTTCTAGAAACCTTGACCTTTAAAGCGTGGAGGTTTTCCATTAATTGAGACAAATAATCTATGTTGGGATAACACGGACATTTGCAAAACGAAGGTTCTCGGTGGGAAGTCGGTTGTTGGACACACAATGTTTGACCCGCGTCGGCTATGAGGTAATTGGTTTTTATAAATATTTGCGAAATCAAGTAGATGTCTGGATTATATTAAATAATATGGTATATTACATAATGTATATGGATATGTGGTATTTAGGCCTTCCTTCCTCAAGCCCCACTTTCTTCCCAACCCAATTCCTTTAATCCAACATCCCCCAGGCCCCACTTCGTTCACTCTGCCCAGGCCAATTACCCATCAACCTGGACCCAACTAACAACAATTTTCAGCCCCACACCAAGTACCCCCTCGCCGGCCCAAATAAATCGGACCCACCCTCTTATTCTATTGACCCGGCCCCATTCCCAATGCCCTTTCTTCTTCCCTTTCCCTTCGTTTCCCAAAAAATTCCCAGGGAACCCCAAAATTCCACCAGAAAGGAAATCCCGAGGAGGAAAAAACAGAGTTGCCCAGCAGAAAAGAAAAGAGACGCGGAACCTCTTCCCCATCGTCTCTCACCACAGCTCTCCCAACTCTCTCATCTACCTTCCCATCTCTCAGCGGTTCTCACCACGCCGCTCTTTCCTTACCCTATCGAAAGAAACCCAGGAAAGGAAGCAAAAAGGAAACAAAGAAAAAAAAACAGAACCCGACCTTCTGGCAACCGCCAACAACTCCACGCTCTCTCTTTCTCCTTCCATTCTTCCTCTTCGAGTTGTGAAAGTGAAAACCAGGCAGAAGCGCAAGAGAACCATACGCTGTAAGAAGTAGTAGGTCTGCGAGCGTGTTCAATTCAATTCCTCTCCAACACGCGATGTCAAAATGGGGTTTGAATGAAAAATGGGATTAAGTTTCGAATTTCAAGAGGAAAAGAGGGGGCTTATTGCTTCTCTCGATAAAATACCCCTTTTCTTTCATCAGAAAAGGGGTAGAGATTTTGATCAGGAAAATTCGGAGAAAAAAAAAATAAAAAAAAATCTTGAAGAGTTTTGGGAATTAGAAAGTTGGTTGGACATTTTTCGAAAATTTGGTCCAAAGTTAAGGTTGCATCTTTGGTTGAAACTTTTGTTAGCATTTTAGATTGGAATTTTTGTTGGAGATTTTGGTCGAAAAAAATTCAGAGAGGCAGAATCGTTGGGTCAGGAGAGTTTTTTCGGAAAATCCTCTTAGAGTTTGCAGTGTATCTCGATCGAGTCAAGCGATACTGAGCTCTGTTCGTGTTCGTGGTGGAAGCAGTTCACACTTGCTCGTCCGTCTCATTTCGCTGTTCTCCGAAAGGTAATACTCACTTCGTTCGAAGCATAACTTATTCGGAATGTTTTGCTCGTTTGGCTCTCGACCGTGCGAGTCGTTTGTTGTTGTTCACGTACTGTTAGGCTGTAAGGCAATCCAGCCTGCCTATTAATCCACTTTGGCTTTGTATAATTTTCCCTTTTGCTTGGTTTCGAAATTGATCTCTTCTAGTGTTTTAGCAATTGTGCGCATTATTGCGGTAATGGGCATTGGAACGTGGGAATTGTTTGTGTGTTTCTATGTTTTTTTTTTAGAGTACAGTCTATTCTCGTTCCGCGTCACACTATTTTTCTCGTTTTTTTTTTCTGTCTCAAATGGCTTCTTCCGGTACTTAGGAGATGTTGAGTAAAATATCATGGCCTTGTTATCTGTATTTCATTTTTTTTGCTGTGTTGGCTCAAACTTGGTTCTAACCACGATCATTTGTCATTTAACTCGATTTTGTTGGTTACATCTTCGTTGTTTGATGTTTAGAAACTAAAAGAGCTTGAAGTATTTATGTAAGTTCATGTAAAATTAAATTGGTTTGGACTGCCTTCGAGGTGTTTGGTAGTAAGGTTTAAAATTAGGCATGTCATCTGTGGCATCTTGCTGCTTGAATCCCTTCTACTTAAACTTTGCTTGAATGTATGTTGGTGACCCTTTTCTTTGCTGTATTTAGCAGTCAGATAGGTCTGAAACATCAAGCGTGTTAGCTATGTGACCTCTATTCGATTTTCAAAACAGTGCATACTTGGACATCCTCCCATTTTTCCCAATGTGTTTTAAATTGGTTAGATGGCATGTCCCATCTTGTATTTGTAACGCAGGATGTATCCTCATGCACTTGGACAGATTTTATCACATATGTGTAATGCATTTGCTGCCTTATTATTATCCATTTTGTTTGTGAGATTATTTTCTTAGGATCATTGGTTGTTTGAAGTCATTTGGCCCCCTCTAATTATATCTCCAAGTAGTTAATCTTTTATCTCCGGTTTGTTCAAGGATACCTTCTTTTTAGTTTATCGCTTAAGTGCTAATTCATTTGTATGTTTTTATCGCATGTGAAACCATCCTAGAGTCCTATGGCTTTATTCCGTCCCACTGCACGTCCCTCAATCGAGCCCATAAAGGCGAAGATATCTTATTAGAGTCATTAGGGGGGGACCCTTCAAAGGGGACAGGTCGGAAGAAGAAGAAACAAGCAGATAAAAAATGCACTGCTGGGAGATTTGATTCTGGTCATCAGAAAACTTGGAAATTTTGCTTGGAAAAAATTACAGTCTGGCATATATTTGAGAAGCTTGTATACAAACCATATACCAACACGTTGATAACCATGATATACAGACCCCAAGGACGTACAGGGGACAAATTCGAAAAAACCTGGGTTGATGGAATGTAAAGTACGCTGCTTAAAAAGGAAAATGTTTTTTCAACTCTCCGAAAGTTAAAATAGGCTGATTATACAGCTGTATTACACTGCGATACAGATTTGTTTACTTATAAAAATATGTGTAAAAATGTAAATTGCCGGTTAACGTACAGGAAACGCCTATCTAAATTAAAATTCGCGAAATAGGCAAAAAAACATCGGAAGTAGAGGTGGAAGGCACCGATGAAATTAGTATACGTTATTGGGAGGACGATCATAACAATGTACAACAGGTTTTAAAAAAATGATACAGGGACAAAATACGCACAGGGAAATAAGGGGAAATTGGCGAAAATAGATTCAAAAATGCAGGTCTCAAAAAAAAAAAAATGGTTGTTGGAATATACGTCGTTATACAAGGCCAATTTATACCATCATTTGGTACTTTAATTTCTTTTCAGGGATGGGCTAGGGACAAGCAGATTTTATAGGCCCAAGTGGCCAAATATTTTTTTTTTGCATGGATTTTAAGGTTGTTAATGGGTAAAGGGCCCAAATCTAAAATTTTAGATAGGACAGGTGGGCAAAGCCCAATTAAATGAATTTGGGGCAATTAGACCAAGTTCAAGATTTCTGCTCTTGTTAATATTTGTGTTTGATTATTAGTATTTTGGTTATAATTTAAATAATCTCCTAAAGGGTTAGCCATGTTTTATTATTTTAAATTTTACGATTTTATTTACAATTTTATTCATTACTTTTATCACAATAGTTTTCTAAAAATAAATCTCTTTAAATATTCTCACTTTAGAAAATAAAAAAATAATAATAATAATAAAATGAAATAAAAAATAATTAAAATAAATTTTCTTCTTTAAGTTTTCTTTAGTCAAATACGGTCAACCGCTGAGTTAGGGGCATCCGAGGCCTTCCTCCTTACCACCTTCTCGGGATGTAAACATTGAACTTTAGACCTTTTTTTTTTTTTTTCAATTGATTTTAATATGTTTAAATCGTTGGAATTTTTTCGTGATTTTATCAAAAAAATTCAAAAGCAAGAGTGGCGACTCCAAAATTTGGAAAAAGTGATTTTTCTTAAATAATAAGATTAATTGATTTTTCGCCCTTAGTCAATTTCTCCCATTTTTTAAAACGAATGAGAGTATATTTTTTTTTAATAAAACAGAAATGCGACTCCGCTGGGGACATGGAGGGATTTCTAACCCTAGGGGGACTAATTATTTGACTAACTTGTAATTTGTGTTTGAATTGTTTAAATTGCTAGTTTTGAAAAAACATTGCATTCTCTAGGCATATTTCCGATTTGTACATAAGTATATTAAAGGACGGTTTTGCGGAGAACCGGCAGTCGGGACTTTTTTATACTCACCCTATTTCGAAAATTAGCCGGCAAGTATGATTGGTTCGTTCAGGGAGTCCAATGGTTTTTGTCGCGAGTTTCAGCCCAAATTGTCCGTTTGGGTTCCCGGTTCCTTTCAAAGCCACTCTTAGTCAAACTAGCGTAAGAAAGCCGAGCCCCACAAATCCCAACGTAAGAGCATTGAAGTAAGACGACCAACGCCCAAGGTGCGTTGGCCCATTGAAGCCCACTTGTGTCTATTTGGGCCCTAACTTGCCAAAAAAAAAACAAGACAATCCGCTTATGTGTTAATTGGAAAGGATGATGATGGCATTTAGGAAAGAAAACGATTTTATGTGTTCTACGGGGGTGGGGGTTGACTAAAAATTTTGTGCGCTATTTTTTGTAGATGAAATCCGACACACAAAACCTTGAAACAACAAAGGAATGGTTTACTGTCCCCGGACCCTCTTCCTCAAGTATGGTGGGAAGTCATGGTAGTTCATGAACCAACAAGATAAAGGGGATGTGCAGGAAACCACCATAGGTCATCTTCCGTCGTGTTAGAGATGAATGCGTGGCCTGTGACTTAATTTGGAACGATTGGTGTGAAATTCTGGGGGATGCGAGAATATGGTTTTCGATTCGGAAGGGTTTAGAGTTGACGCCGACTAAAAGAAATTTTATCAGTTGACAGGTGGTCTCCATGTGCCAACACAACAAGCGCGAGCCCGAAAACGACATCCAGATACAGGAATCTCCCTAAATCCTATCAATGGGGGATCCTCTGCCCACCAAATTACCCAAGAAGGAAGTGGTCATTGGTAAAGCCGAGTGGATGGGAAAAAAGCTTCCCTGCGCCCGAACCTTACCTTTCAAAAAGTTTATATTATCGATTTGGGCGGCAAGGCGGATGAGAAACATTGAAGATGAGTTCGTTCAAAAAAAAAATGGAAAGAGGGCGTCCCTTGCCATGCGATGGATGGTTGCTCGGCACGATGGTTTTTCACCAAGGGCCAAAATACACTAATCATCCTAGCGTATTTCTGGGTCACTATGCCATTTTTTATGGGGGGATTACAAAAAACATCAACAAAGTACTTACACTTTAGCGCCCCATATTCTGGCCGACATTACCGGGCTTTAGACAAGTGGCCAAGAACGGAGAACGCTTATTTCAAGGGTGTAATTTGATGATACACAACGTGGTGGATTTGATTTGCGTCATTTAATCAACACTTCAAAACCCAAAAGAACCTGATCCCTCAAGACGATCCGACGAGAACATGGTCATGATTGGTGGTTGTATCACAAGCGTTGTTGCAACAAGACGGAGGAGAGCGTTTTTTGGTATCCGAGGCTTCGAGGGCTGACGAGAGAAGAGTAAATGGTCATAGAGAGTTTGGTTGGTAATTGGTAACCAAGAATAGGTGGTATTCGAACGAAAAAGTCCCTTATTGGTATTAGCTGGACTTAAGAGGAACTAGACCTATGCTCCACGGTCGAGTTCTGAGGCAACTAGGAGGGAGAAAACAAGAGTTGCCCAGGATTGCAGATATGAGGAAATTCGAATGACCACGAAGAATGGGCGAGTTGCTGCATTTTCTGAAGAACATGGAGGATGTGAGATCTCGAAGAGTGTGGGTGAAGCCAATGACCAGATAGGTTCGTCAAGAATGTTCGAGCGGGAGTATAAAAGAATGGCTAAAAACGGAGTCTTGCTGGAACAATGAGCCTGGTCCAACAACGTTTTCTCACATTATGCCGGGATGTTGGAGCACCAAAACATCAAGTCCGACTTCACCGCCTTCAAGAGAAGTTGATAAGAGGAATTAGAGAATCAACGTCGTCACTCCGAAGATGCCAAAGTCATAGATGATTTGAAACAAGAACGCAAAGTGCCAGACAATGCATGACAGAGTTAGATAATAGCATGGAGCGACAGATTCAATCGAATAGAGGGGTTCAGTTCGTCAAGAAGGGGCTCGAGTGGCGAAAGATCATCTTTGGGCGGAATAGAATGCCATGTGGGAAGAGGTCAACATCGCCAAAAGGACCGACTGGCGAAGGATCAGAGGAGGCTGATTTTTACATCCCCTGAGTGGACTGTTTATTGTACTGTTTTGTAATTTATTGTCAGGCTATTTTTGTTTATCAGACAGTTTGGATCTATTTAATGAAATAGTGTGGGGATAATAAATCAAGTTTTTTTAAAAGCATATACATCCTTCAATTTGTTTAGGCCTACCTTGGACAAAAGGTGTCACATGCATGTTTAGGAACGCGATATTATGTTTCATGTTGTTTTATGTGTTATGTGCACATGAATGAGGATACTAATTAACTTCACTCCTATCCAGAAGGGCCAAAAAGATACAGAACACTATTATTAAATGTCCGACCAAATTCCCAAGGTCTCAAGTGCTCACTCAAAAATCCATCTCCCAGACCATAACTAGAAATACCGCTCTATCATCTCAGAAAGGCAAAATCACTGCAATGGACAAGGCAACAACGTCCAGACAGAGCCACTGAGGAGGATGCGAAGAAAGATCGAGGCGGTTCACTCGAGAGATTCAGAAGGTAAGGAGGAGGGACTTCTTCTAAAGTGGAACATGAACACGGCAATTTACAAAAGCTGACGTCACAACCTTGGATGCATGAAATCTGGCGTCGCAGAGATGAAAAGATAAGAAAGGAGGTTGAAGATGATGGAAACCGAAAAAGCGATAAGGAAAAGGTTGAACCTTGCTTCGTTTGGAGATACCCGACGGAAGGCGAAAGAGGCGAAGATTAGATATTCGAGACTGTCGTGTTGTCGGCCAGAAGTGCGGCACTCGATAGGAATTGGCGACCCATAGCAACTCAAAGGGCGGAAAAACATCCGCCCAGTGAAACCTGGAGCCAGACGACAGTGGTCCCGACCAAGAAATCAATTGAGGAGGAGATTGAAGAGGAACGTCTACAAGCCCTCCATTTACGACTGTCTGAGAGGAAAAGAATGACTCAGCTACAGACAAGAAAATCGCCCAAATGTGATCTTCTAGACATCTTCAATGTTGTTTTCAATTCTTGTCAAATCACAACGAAAGAAAGAATGATGAAAAATTTCATCCTAAAATCCGACTACGTTGGGGCGGAATTCTCCCCGTGAGATACGGTAGGCAGCCTTCCCGGCCCGCCCCTATAACAGAGATTTTCATTCTCCTCCATGTTTCGGAGATTACGAAGATAAGATCAACGGACATCGAAAAGCAGCTGCACGGAGACCATAGCTAACGGGGATTCGCCAGCCCCTTTCGAAGATAGCGTAAACAAAACAAATTCCTGTTTGTCAAATATATATTTCCCTCCATTCATTGCGTGGGTTGTTAAATATCATCAAACAAGCACTTGTGTTTATATGCCGTCTATTGCTTATGTATTTCTGTACTGTGAAGCGCACTAACAAATCTGCATTTGAGTTATTTTACCTTTAGGTCACATCTTACTGATCGTGTCGATAAAAACTGGAAAGATCACCACTAATTCACCAGATCAAAAGGGCCCGCAGATTCCTGCCGCCGACCAAAGCAAATAACAGCCATGGGAGACAACATGAGAAAAGTCAGCTTACAGATTTTTGTGGGTGGCTAAGCCCACCGCCGGCCAGAATCAAAATGAGTAATATGCAGCTGATACAACAGATTGCCCGAAAGAGGGTCGGAAAGCAAAGAATGCAGAGTTGTCTAATCGAGTGTATCCTTTCAACCCTCAGAGATGGATAGACCTCCACTCCACTAGCCTCCCTCCAGCACGGAAACAAGTTCAGAACTTCTCACGTCAACCCCATTCAAAATCTCCAACCATTGGACTTAACTACCCTCAATACCATCACGCCACCACATCGTGTCAAGAACCACATTCATTTCACAATACCAATCAATCTTCATCTCCCTCAAACCAAATACCGATCCTCAAAATTTCCCCCAAAATTTCAAGACATCAAAATAACCCAGAATCCCTCCATTATCCCACTCCTACTCAAAAAGACTAACTTTCCCCCCCCAATCCCAACTTCAAACGAACCTAATTGCCGATTGTTCCGAGCTTGATCAGGTGAAGAAAGGAGAGAGAGTTGGAGGTCAAAAGAAGAGGTACTCAAGGCGAAAGAAGAGATCAGAAAGCCTGAAGAGTTACACTATTTTTCCGAAGTCGATGAATTAAGCTATGAGGATGTATACATCCTCCGAATCTCGACCCTCCCAGAAGGGTGCAAGTGCCAAAGTTTGTCACTTTTAACGGGACAAGAAATCCTCTAACACATCTGAAGATTATGTGATCAACTCGGGGGAGTTGACAAAAACGAAGCAGTATTAATGGTTCTCTTCAGCGAAGTCTAAGGGAGAAGCTCTGGAATGCTTACATCACAGAAGTTGCAAACAATGGAAAAGTTGGAATGCACTTTCAAAGGATTTCACAGAAAGATTTGGACATAAAATAGAAGATGCCCAAAGATCGCTACTACTTGGAGCAAGATAGACAGAAGGATACGAAAATTATCGAGAGTACGCTTTTCGTTGGAGGAAAAGAGGCCGCAAGCGTTCAACCTCCAATGTTCCCCGAACGTGAGATCATGAAATGTTCATTCGTACTCAAGAGATGAGGGAGTACGATGAAGAATGTTGTTGTGTATGAGGGGACAAAAAGTTTATCGAGATTGTCAAAGGTGGGAGAGCTTTGGAAGATGGTTTCAAGAATGGGGAAGCTCACCAAACTTACCGCATTGCGATCTAATGGAAATCTAC
Source organism: Solanum habrochaites (assembly GCA_027704765.1). Lineage (NCBI taxonomy): Eukaryota > Viridiplantae > Streptophyta > Magnoliopsida > Solanales > Solanaceae > Solanum > Solanum habrochaites. Next base: position 9,237,205 of record JAKWJA010002498.1, on the reverse strand, counting down.
CAGACGTAATGATGTGGATAGATCAACGGAAAAGTGGAGGAGGTAAAGTACATCACGGATACTCATATGAGGTCTAGGGCTTTCAAAAGAAATATCAAAACCCTAATGTCAGTCGGAAAAAAATTTCCTGCCCAAATTCAGGAAGGCTCCTAAGGTTATTTACCCCATTAGGGAGTCCAACTTCAACTTTATGAAAGTTGAAGCCAGGGGTATGTGTATCCTAATAGGAAGGAGACCAGCCAAAATCCTTTGGGGAAATGTACAAGCTGACCACAGATGGGCTTATCATTCAGGAAGCGTTGGAACATGGGACACAGCGAGAGACTTGTTCAACTCTGAAGCACAAGATACAAAACATGATCAACAACGACTGACATATTGAGGAAGAAACACCTGAATGGATGACATATGGATGCTCAAGAGGAGTACAAGACAGTTCGGCACTGATCATTTGGAGATATTCATGCGAGAAGGAAAATGCCCAACATTGGCCAAATTTGCGTATGAAAGTTTATACCTTTCCTTTGAAAATGTAGTCGCACATTTCTAACGAATACGTCTGACCTGAATTTCGAGAACGAGATACGTGGCGGGCCTTATGTCGGCCTTCGGTCACCACATTACCCCCTTTATCATTTTTTTGAACATTTGAACTACGTTAGACCTGAATTCTCACGAGAGTGCGATACGTAGGGGCCTTTGGGCCTCGGTCGGGTTTTTGAAATTTTATTCTTGTTAACCTTAAGGGAACTACGTTTGACCTAGATGCCTGCCTCATCAAACGGGATACGGTAGCGCCACAAGGGCTCGGTCTATATCTCGTCAAATTTCTATTTACCTTTCTACAATAGAAAATGGGACATTTAATTTTGAGAGGGACTCAAAAATTCTCCATAAGGGAAACCTTTTCTTAAGCGGATCAAAACTAAGGACATTTCCGAACTTGCGACTGGAGACAGAATTTTTGAGAAAGATAGAAGATCTCAAAAATTCGTGATCTTTCGGTTACAATGGAAAAGATGAGCAAGATACTAAAACTGGGATAGGACATTTCGGAGGACGGCCTCAAAAGTTAGTCATGGGTCTTCCCTACAAGTCCGGAATGCATCTGAAATTATTCAACAAGAGTCGGATCAAAAAGAGCTCGTTAAGCCTGACATGAATGACTTGGACAGTGACTTTTTCGAGATACTATTTTTTTAAAAAATTTTTCTCTTAAAAATTTCCCTTTTAATTTCATAGTTTTGGGCATAAGAATTTTCGTATCATCAGAGTTGGGAATCGGGAAATCAACCGGAGACATTCAAGACAAGGAGCAAACAACGAAGGGATCGGACACAGATCAGTATGTTTAAAACTGACAAATTTTTCTGTTGGATGCAGGTTTAGAGCTTCGCCTTCAAAATCGGCCGAATTCTTCGATTGATGAATACGGGAAGAAGGAGAAAACTAATCTCCCAAACCAGTGATTTTATTGAAAGCAGGAAATCGTTTGCGTAGGATGCTTATGAATGTGTTGTTGATTTCAAAAAATTCTCAACAATGGGAAAAACTTTACAGAAATATCCGGCCCCAGGGCCAGATTGCAAAGGGAGAATCAAACAGGAATCTCAGCAAAGATTTCACGATGTTATTAAAAGACGCATTTGCATTGCGTTATCAAAGAAGAAGATGATTACTGTCGATAAGACAATGCATTACCTCAGAAGAGACAGTTATGCCAATAGGATTTTATAATTATCGATCAGTCGATAATTATTTGGAGATCGTGTTGCCTGTTAATATCCAGGCGGGCCGATATAAATATTCATGCATTCGCGGAGGATCATTGCATCGCGGAAATCATGCCATCGCGAGTCAATAATTATTGCATGATCGAGAAGAGAATTTCATGCCTCGTCAAAATTATACATCGCGAAGAAGAATTTATGCCTCGCTGGCATTATTTGCATCGCGGACTAGCATCGCGGAAGGAAATCATTGCATCGCGAGTTAATAATATGCAGGCCACGAAGATTTCATGCCTCGTCAAAAAATTTATGCATTTCGCGAGGAGAAGAAATTTATGCCTCCTGGAATTTCATGCATCGAGGGGGAAATCATGCATCGCGAGTCAAATAATTATGATGACGAGAAGATTTCATGCCTCGTCAAAATTTATCATGCGCGAGAAGGAAGTTATGCCTCGCTGGAATTAGGCATTCGCGGAGGAATTATGCATAGAGGAATCATGCATCGCGGCGAATCATGCATAGAGGAATCTGCATCGCGGAAATCAGGCATCGCGAAGTCAAAATTATGCATGACGAGAGATTTCATTGTCTTCAAAAAGTGATTACATGCGAGAAGAATGAATTTATGCCTCGCTGGGGAATTCATGCATCGCGGAATCATGATCGGGAATCAGCATAGCCGAACCCGTTCAGTTAATAATTATGCATGACGAGAAGATTTCATGGGGCTCGTCAAATGTATACATCGAGAGAAGAGAGAAAGAATTTTATGCCTCGCTGGAATTCATGAATGGAGAGAGGGAAGAAGCGAAGAACTCACTTCTTCTTAAACCCCACACCCCTCGCCTACACCCAAGCCTTTCTAGCGGAGGAATCATGAAATCGCGGGAATCATGCAAGCGTAATCATTGCATCGCGGAATCAGCATCGCGGAAAATCATGCATCGAGAGTCAATAAATTATGCATGGACGAGAAGGAGTCAATTGCCTCGTCAACATTTATACATCGCGAGAAAAATTATGCCGCTTGATGCATGAAATTCATGCATCGCGGAATACATGCACGCGGCAGGGGGGAAATATGCATCCGAACCAGTTATAATTATGCATGACGAGAGATTTCATGCCTCGTCAAAATTATAAATCGCGAGAAGAATTTATCCTGCTGGAATTCATGCCATCGCGGAATCATGCATCACGGAAATCATGCATCGCGGTCAATAAGTATGCATGACGGAGAAAGATTCATGCCTCGTCAAAAATTATACATCGCGGAAGAATTTATGCCCGCTGGAGAGATGGAATTTATGCATCGCGAATCATGCATCGCGGAATCATGCATCGCGAGTCAATAATTATGCATGACGAGAACGAATTTCAGGCCTCGTCAAAATTTAAAATCGCGAGAAGAATTATGCCTCGCCTGGAATTCATGCATCGCGGGAATCATGTGTTGACACCATTTTGACCCAGGCCGCCCACTTCCTCTTTCGGCCCTTCCTCCTTCAACCCCCAAATAATACCCAATAGGTTGTATCCTAATTCCCAGCCCACCATTGACTAAACCCCCTCAACATGACCAATTAACAACAATTCTCAGGCCCAAAACCTCCCACCAACTAAAATCAAAACGGCACCACTGCCTTATTCTATACACCCAACCCAAATCCTTTCACCCGACCCCATCCCTTTCCCCTGCCTCTTCCCCCTTTTCCCTTCGTGATTTCCAGAACAGAAAAAAGACGCGAACATTCCCAGAAAAAAGAAATCCAGGAAAAAACAGCAATGAACATACCAAAAAAAGGAAAAATATCCCTCCCAGACGCGACCCTCTCACGCGCCTCCCTCACGCTCTTCCCTCCTCTCCTCTCTATGCAGGCTCCCCCCCCAACGCGATTCCAAGAGAAACAGAAACACCCCAGCCGCCGCGAAATCCCCAGGAAAGCAGCCGCGCAAACCACGCGACCCCTTGCCACGCTGCAAAAACAGGACGAAAGCGTTGTGCAGTGCTTTCGGTGAAGCATTGCCAGCTCTCATCTTGCACGCCAAGATGACTCCGCGTGGCTGCAAGTACATTCCCGTCAATCCAACCGTCAATTCTCCACGCTTCTTTCGGAATGGGTTTGAATTTCAGAAAAGGTGTTGCTCATTAGGAAAGGATTTTTGAATTTCAAATGGAAAAAAAAGGGGCCTGAACGAAATCCTCCCGCTCTCTCTTCTAATATGTTCTCTTATAGAAACCCCCCCCTCCACGAGGGGTTAGATTGGTGGGGAGAATTTCGGAGATTGTGAAGTGTCGAACAAAAAAAAAAAAAAAAAAGATTTGAGGAAGCTTTGATTCGTGTTCGCGGTGTTAGAAGAACCAGAGGATTTTTGTGTCTGAAGCTTAGTTGGGGATTTTTTTTTTTTTAAATAAAGTTTCTTTGGTGCTCTGTTACTGTCGAGAGATTTAGGAGAAGAGGTTCCTCCTTCGAACCGTTATGAAGAGATCCGAACATCAGGAATTTTCGTTCTACGCTCCATGTGCATCCCGTTTTGGCTCGTGTTTGGGATTGCTGTCGAGTTGCTTCTCGAATCAATTTCGAGGTGACATTCGTTTGAAGTCAGGCTCTGTTAGTGGTCGCGTGTGGTAGTCCGTCATGTCGCTCGCTTCCGTCCTATTCGCTGCACTCCAAACAGGACTACACATTTTACGAAATCCCCTTCTCTTTTGGGTTCGAGGGATGATCGAGGGCGAGAACTTGAGTTGTGTGTTTCTGGTTGGCTGACACCATTGAATCGATGTCATGTGTTGGCGTGTTGGATCTGTTTTGCTGTTTTTTCGTTTTATCATATAGAAATCATGTTCTTGTCTATTTCGTCTTGAGTTGAACTGTTATCTAGCGATCTTTTGGAAGGTCGTGATTCGACCAAAAGACGACATTCTGTATTTGCATTCATTGGGCACATTTCTTTGCTAACATAGTGAATCTGACTGAAGTTAGCAGTCGAGTTACCTCATCTTTAATTCACTTCAACCCCACGTTGGAAGATATGATTGAGCTGTCGAATTCGAGAAGTTGGCTATGGGGTTTGATTGTCGAAGTAATGGGTTGCCCCCATTTGTTTGTCGAACGATCTCGTGGTTTGGAGACGATTATGCAAACCGTTCTAGCGGACGCGTTATGATTTTAGGACAGTTCATGTCTTAGTCTGTTTCAGAAGGTTTCCCAGACCTTTAAGATCAATGTCACCTCTCTTCGGCGTTAACATCAATCTGCTTGCTAGAACATTGTATGTTAAAACATATATTCATGCTTTTGTTATTCTGGTTTGCTCCTGCTTTGTTTAAAGTCGGAGAATTGCTTAAATATATATCTCCTCTTTAGAACAGTTGACTAGTTTGACGGATAGAGCAAAATCGTAGTTTGTTTGTAATTAAGGTGCCTGTCTTTAGTTTGGTATAGGACATGATTAAAAGTGGCTGGATAATTCACAGACAACTAACTCCCTTTTCAAGCATGATATTATAGTCTCTGTTTTGTTTATATATCATGCTTCGTTTGTATTGTGCGCTGAGAATTGAGTCGAGATTTGATAATGGGGATACGATTCATTATTTGTGTCGCATGGTATCATAAGAAAAATAATGCCTCGGAATTTGTAATTTGTACATTGCCATGATGATATTATTTCGTCCAAAAAATGGAGCATGCGCAATGTATTTTATTTTGTTGATTTTGCATGATTTCATCGAGGTCTCATGACTCCCGTTTTCCCCTAGCTTAACCATGGAGCCATTGGGCTCCCGGACTCTCAATCGAGCAAATCCATCGAGTGCGGACGCGCACGGTTCTAAGTCCATGAAGATTGAAGAAGTGGATAGAAGGACCGTTGTTTTCTTTATGTTATGTGATTTTATGTGATGGCATAAGCCTTGTCCCTTTATTTCCCTGAATATGTTAAGGTTAGACTAAAAAAAAAAATGAATAAAAAACACACCAACCTAATACCAAAACAAACAACAAAAAAAAAACCCAAAACACAAAAAAACGACAAAACTCCTCCTCACTCCATCCACACCCCTCACCTCAAACCTCCCCCACCCCCCCCCCCAAAAAACATCTCCTCCCTCTTCCCTTAACCCCCTGATTCAAATCATCCCCCCACACATTTACCATTCCCCACTTCCCCCCTCCCTCCCCTACCCACCCCACCCAACCCCCTACTCCCCACAACACTCCGACCACACCCCTAACTCCCCCCACCCCCCCCATACCCCCCCAACCCTCTCATCCTTAACCTCCTCCCCCCCACCGCCAATACCTCCCACCCTCTTTCCCACCCACTCTCCCCGCCCAACGACATCCACCCTCCCCCCCCCCACTTTACTCCATTCCCTCCCCCCACTCTACTGACACCCCCCTCAATCTCTCATCATCCCTCGTGTACCCCATATATACTACCCCTTCACCTATACTTAGATTATCTTACGTCCAAAACACGAATCAAAAGAAAGTACATTTAAAATTGATAAAATACCCAAAAGCAGAGGCGTCCAACATCGGTCAGGCGAACAGATACCAAAAGTTGGACCCAAATCTCTCCCTCTCTCCTCTCTCACTTATTACTTGTTATGTGTTTGTTTAGATTGTCGTTGTTAGGATTGGAAAACTCCAAACCCCACGAAATGCCTCCCTATTTTATCAATCCTTTAAAACAAAATAAATCATTTAAACACTATAATATTTCCAAATTCGTAAGTTTGTCTAGATAAAAAATTTAAGAAGTTCCAATTTGGAATAATTCCAAACTTACAAGATAAATAAAAAAATATTTCAACTTGTTTAATTGGTTAAGTAAAATTTGGAAAATTCAAAACTTTCAATCGAAAAGTAAAAAAATAGTCAAATAAGTAATCCGCCCCGGAAAACCGTAGTAACCGGAGCGTCTGTAGGTGCTTCTTTGAACCTTCTAAGACGCTAATAGGAATCCCGACCCTAAAATGTTTCAAAAAGTTCTGTTTAAGTGTTTCGCAACAAAGTTTCTTGATTTTCTCAAAAATTAAGTGGCGACTCCTAAAAAAGTGAAATCCTTTAAAATAAACAAATTTTTTCGAATCAATATTTTTGATAACACATCATGCATAGCGGAAATATGCACTGCGATCAATAATTATGGCTGACGAGAAGATTCATGCCTAGTCAAAATTTATACATCGCGAGATAGAATTTATGCCTCGCCTGGAATTATGCATCGCGGCATCATGCATCGCGGAAACATGCATCGCGAGTCAATTAATATGCATGACGAAGACGATTTCAGCCTTGTCCCAAAATTATACATCGCGAGAAGAATTTAGCCTTTCCCTGGAAATCATGGCATCCGGAATCATTGCAGCGCGGATCATGCATCGCGAGTAATAATTATGCATGACGAGAAGTATTCATGCCCGATCAAAAAATTTATACATCGCGAGAAGAAATTATGCTCGCTGGAATCATGCATAGTGGAATCATGCATCAGCGGAAATCATGCATCGCGTAGTCAAATAATTATGCACGAGAGAAAGATTTAAGCCTCGTCAAAATTTAGTGCATCGCGAGAAGACTTAATACCTCGCGAGTTTCAATCATCGCGGAGAAGACTTTCATACCCGCTGGAATTTAGCATCACCAGAAGAATTCATGCTTCGTGAAAATCATGCATCGGAGTCATTAATATGACGACGCGAAGATTTCATGCCCCTCGTAAAATTTATTGCACGACGAGAAGAATTCATGCCTCGTCAAAACTTTGCCCATCGCGAGAAGATTTATTCCTCCGCTAAAAGTTATTGCATCGGACGAAGATTCATTCTCGCGGGAAATTTACGTACCGCGGGAAGATATTCATGCCCTGCAAAGACGTACTGATAAAGAAAGAGCAATGCTGTCATTGGCCTCAATGCTCTGGCTAGTTCTTATAAAAGTTAAACTCAAGGAGAGCAGCGAAGCTGCACCCAGGAAGCATCAATATCGCATCAACATTCTTACTATGTCACATCAAGTATAGAGTACATTGAAGATTGTATTGCAAAATGCCACGGTCTAAGCTTTATTTGCTAGACGTCAGACCGATCGAGTCGACGTCAAATATGGAGGAGAACAATGAAGTGTCGACACGGTAAAAGACACTGTCTCCCATCTTAATTCACTTTAAATGACGAGTTTATCTCAGTCTTGTCGAGAGCACCGAAGGATGAATTCTCCACACCCACAGGTGCGGACGACATCAAAAAGGGAGGCAGCACAACGTGGAACTTTTCTTAGCAGCGAACTGGGACATAGTCCGAAGAGAATGTCAAACTCTTAGGAAGGAGCAGAGGAAGACTTCCACCACGATCGAACACCACTCTCGAAGCATGAGTGTTTCATTAGTCTGTCAGTTTCTGTCTCGCATCCGGAAATTGTGTTCTATCGTGAGTAGGTTTCCAAATTCTGAGGACAATGCGACAAGGAACTTTGTGCAAATTGATGGTCCGTGTTTAAATTCTTACTAGGAATGAAGCGCTCCAATTCACCGGCTACAGAGTATTAACAAGTCTCCTTTCTTATACTCTGTTAATTGGTCACTTGTCCAAAACCAGAAGGTTATTCTAGCATAATAGATTCCTTTTCCACCGAGCGAGTCGAAAACACAAGGCCGGATTCCGAAGGTACGATAGTATGGCGGTTCAATGTTGAAAATCTCGGCTGTAGGTCCAACATTTTGCCTCTCGAATTAATCTCGAGCATTTCGATACCTTCATAATCCGGTTCGAAGTGGCTTTGATTTCTTTCAAAATTGTGCGATAAATCAACTACTTGAATTTACAAGTGGCCTGACTTCTCACATAGCCTGAGATATGTAGGAGACCCTTGACAAGGGCTCGGCCAAATTCTATTAAATACCCTGTGTCGAATATTTTCTTTAAAACGGTTGGGGTGATAAAATTGGTTGGTCAATTCATTTTCCTCGAGGGCTTGCCATCAAAAACCCAAGTAAACTGAGGGTCGACAGCGTTGACACCAATTTTGACCCGGTCGGTATGAGTTAATGGTTTTTATAAATCTGCGAAAATAAGATGCTGTATATATTTACATATAGTATATACATATATGTATATGTATATTGTGTATCTTAAGGCTTTCCTCCACCTGAGGGCCCACTTTATCCAACCCTAATACCTTTAATTCCCCAACATCCCCCCCAGGCCCAACTTCGTTCCTCTCCCCAGGCCATTACCCTCAACCTGAAACCAGACTAATCAACAATTTCAGCCCACAACAATTACCCCCTCCGTCCGGCCAACATAAATCGACCCAACCATTTATGTTATTGACCCGGGCCCCATCCCATTCCATTCTTCTTCCCTTCCCTGTCCCAAAATTCCAGAACCCCAATTAATTCCCCAGAAATTCATCGGAAAAAAGATGCCAGAAGAAAGAGACGCGACCTCTACCCCAGTAGCGTCTCTCCCCACGCTCTCACACTCTCTCCTATCCTTCCCTCTCTCCCACGTCTCCCCCACGCTCGCTCTTTCCTTCCCCTCTCGACAGAAACCCAGAAAAACAGACCGACTCCTGCAAACGCCAACAACTCCACGCTCATCTCCTTCCATCTTCCTCTTCGCGTGAACCAGACGGAAGCGCAGAGACCCATACGCTGTCAAGTAGGTCTGCGAGGTGTCAATTTCATCCTCTCCAACACGCGATTGCAATGGGATTTGACTGAAATGGGATTTAGTTTCGAATTCAAAAGGATAAAAGAGGGGGCTATTTCTTCTCCTCTATAAATACCCCTTTTCTTCATCAAAAAAGGGGTTAGAGATTTTGATCAGGAAAATTCGGAGAAAAAAAAATAAAAAAAATTTGAAGAGTTTTGGGAATTAGAAAGTTGGTTGGACATTTTTCGAAAATTTGGTCCAAAGTTAAGGTTGCATCTTTGGTTGAAACTTTTGTTAGCATTTTAGGTTGGAATTTTTGTTGGAGATTTTGGTCGAAAAAAATTCAGAGAGGCAGAATCCCACTCTGGGTCAGGAGAGGTTTTTCGAAAATCCTTCCTTCGAGTGTGCAGTTTGTTATCGATCGAGTCAGCGATACTAGTCTGGTGTGTTCGTTGGTGGAAGCAGATCACACTGCTAGTCTCGTCTAATTTCGCTGTTCTCGAAAAATGCGAATACTAACTTCGTCGAAGCAAACTTATTCGGAATGTTTTGCTCGTTTGGCTCTCGACCGTGCGAGTCGTTGGTGTTCCGTAAGGTAGCTGTAAGGCAATCCAGGCCGCTATTAATCACTTGGCTTTGTATAATTTTCTCTTTTGCTTGGTTTGGAAATTGATCTCTTCTAGTGTTTTAGCAATTGTGCGATATTGCCGGTCATGGAACTTGGATTGTTTGTGTGTTTCTATGTTTTTTTTTTAGAGTACAGTCTATTCTCGTTCCGCGTCACACTATTTTTCTCGTTTTTTTTCTGTTCTTCACATGGTTCTTCGGTTACTTAGGAGATGTTGAGTAAAATATCATGGCCTTGTTATCTGTATTTCATTTTTTTTGCTGGTGGTCAAACATGGTTCTGAACCACGACATTGATTTATCGATTTGTGGTACATCTTTGTTGTTTGATGTTTAGAAACTAAAAGAGCTTGAAGTATTTCTGTAAGTTCATGTAAATTTAATTGTTTTGACTGCCTCGAGTGTGTTGTAGTAAGGATTAAATAGCATTGTCATCTGTGGCATCTTGTTGCTTGAATCCCTTCTACTTAAACTTTGCTTGAATGTATGTTGGTGACCCTTTTCTTTGAGTATTAGCAGTCAATAGGTCGAAACACATCCAAGCGTGTTATGTATGGCCTTATCGATTCAACAGTGGCTAAGCATCTCCCATTTTTCCCCCACTGTGTGTTCAATATGGTGTAAGTATGGCATGTCCATCTGGATTTGCTAACAACAGTGGAGTCTCCTCATGCACTTGACAGATTATCAATATGTGTATCTGCATTGCTGCCTTCTACTACCATGTTTGTGGATTATTCTTAGTATCAGTTGATTTGTTTGAAGTCATTTGTCTCACCCTCTAATTCATATCTCCAAGTAGTTCATCTTTATCCCGTTTTGTTCAGATAACTCTCTTTTAGTTATAGCTGTAAGTTGCTAATCTTTTGTATGGTTTTATCGCATGTGAAACCCTCCTCGAGGTCCTTAATGGACTTTATCGTCCCGTCCCATGCACTTCCTCATCGAGCCATAAAGCGCTCAGAATATCTTCTTCGAGTCAGAGACCCTTCTCAAAAGGTGTACAGGTCGGAAGAACAGCAGGAACATGCACTGGCTGGAGAGTGAATTCTGGTTCATCAGAACTTGGAATTTGCTGGGGAAATTACAGTTGCATATATGTGAGAAGCTGCTTTATACCAACATATACACAGTTTTTTTTTTTTTTTTTTTTTTTTTTGTTTTTTTTTTTATACCGTGATATACAGACCAAAAGACGTACAGGGGATCAATTGAAACCTCGATGATGGCAGTACAGTACGATTCTTAAAAAGAATGTATCAAAATCTCGAAAGCTGAAACTAGGCTGAATACAGCCTGTGTAACACATGATATCCAGATGCGTTATACTATAAATATGTGTAAAAAATGTTGAATTACAGGTAACGGTACAGGAAAAGCCTGTTCCTAATTAAAATTCGGAATTAGGCAAACAATTCGGACGTAGGGTGAAAGCCCTATACAATAGTAACGGTTATTGGGCGAGATATACAATTGTAAAACAGGTTTTAAAAAAATGATACAGGACAAATACGCAGGGAATAACAGGGGAAAATGGCGAAAATCTGTATCAACGCAGGATCAAAAAAAATAAAACATAAAAAAAAAATGGTTGAATATACGTCGTATACAGCAGAATACCATATTGTATACTTAATTTCGTTTCAGGAGAGGCGGCCAGGACAGCAGATTTTAATGGCCAAGTGGCCAAATATTTTTTTTTTTGCAGGGAATTAATTGGTAAAAGGGGCCCAAATCTAAATTATTAGATTAGGAAGGTGGGCCAAAGCCAATTGAAGGGAATTGGGCAATTTACCAAGTTCAAATATTTTCTCTCTTTGTCAAATTTGTTTGAATTAATTAGTATTTTGGTATAATTGAAATAATCTCTAAAGGGTAGCCATGTTTTATATTTGTTAAATTTTATATTTATTACTTATTTTATTTATTTACTTTTATCAAAATTAGTTTTCTTAGAATAAATCTCGTTAAATATCACTTAGAAAAGAAAAATAATAATAATAATTAAATGAAATAAATAAATATAAAATAAAATTTTTTTTAAAAGTCATTTTAGTCAATCACCGGTCACAGCGAGTTAGCGGCAATCCCGAGGGCCCAACCACCTTCCGGATGTACATTGAATTCGAACCTGTTTTTTCAATGATTTTTAAATGTTTTTAAACTTGACATTTTCTGATTTTATCAAAAAATCAAGGGGCGATCCAAATTTGAAAAGTCGATTTTTCTTAAATAATAAGATAATGAGTTTTTTGGCAACTTTAGTCAATTTCTCCAATTTTTAAACGACATGGGATTGTATATGTTTTTTTTAATAAAACAGTCGGACTTACTAAAGTGAAGGCCCCCCACTCTCATTGCCGTGTTCATCAGTGCTAGGCTCTAAATCCCTTTTTGAATATTTAAGCCTTTAGTGTCATAGTTTCTAGGAAGGATGGAGGATCTTTACCATTCTACATCATATAGCTCAAAGGATTCTAAGATGAAAATGCCTTATCATGGACCCTACTTCAGTGAGAATGTCCTTAAAAGGTTCACAATATAGCCTCCTGTGTGTGCATACAATGTGAGATCTACTTCACATAAACACCTCTATCACACATGCGCATAACTTTATTAATCAAACTTTCACAGTAAGAAATAGGTAATGAGCATAGAGAAAAAATCCTTCCTGAATCATCATGAATTACCATATCATAGTCATGCATGAAGTATGTGTACATGGTCAACATACTCATAAGTGGGTATAAGATAACCTTGTAGGAAGCGCCCTCTAAAGATACAACACATTTATCAACATGTCCACGTCTCAAATATACACACATTATAGAATATTAAGGGACATAGACTACACACACTCACCATTAATCATAGGAGACAAGAACATATTCATAATTAGAATAGAAGACTCGAACATACTTTGATCACATATTTATATAGGTCGGGGTAATGCTACAAGGAATTATCATCATTATTCATCTAGATCACACCAAACCCTAAAAATGATCTCACATGTACTAACCTAATCCACACACATTAAAATGATGCAACTTTGTGGAAGACTATTTATCTCACATAAAAATCAATTAACTAGAATGACATTAGAATCAAGCTAATACTTAACTCTCCTAACAGGGAATTTCATCATATTCAATTCATCTGCATCTAATGCCTCAAGGCTATGATGGTAACACATAAAAAGTACGAAAATGTAAACACCTCACCATAGTGGGGCCATACCAATCATCACAATTTAATGTACATTCTAAGCTAATTAAAAGAAATAGGTCAACTTACCAAATATCCAAGCTGATGATCATCTTGATAAATTCCCAAAAAAATTCATAATCAATTGACATAAAGGAATATAGAATTAAGCAATTCATTATAATCTAAACAAAATCCAATCATCATATCATCAAGATCACAAGACCCACATTATGGAACAATTTGAGAAATTAGGAGGATCATGGGTTCATCATGACGTTGGATTGAAATGATCATAAATTTATCATAAACATGCTTTTGAATTCAATTTGAGAAAGAACCCATGGATAGATTGAAAGATAGCAATTTTGATCACGAAATTTTCTTTGAAAACCTTGGAAGGAACTCCTTAGCTGAATGGATAAATAAGGATAAAGGATCACCATACCTTATTTATTGAAGACCCATGAAATTGAACAAGAAATTGTTCAAAAAATCATTTTCTAGCTTGAGCTTGAGTTTTCCCTCCAATGGAGGTTTGACAGAATTTAGAAGAGGAGAGCACTTTTGGGATTTTTGATTTTCTTATTGGGTGTTGGGGTTTTGACTTGGGAAAGGGGTTAAATAGGTATTAGAAACAGTATAAATCTTCTTCAAAGTACCCAAACACACCGTAACTTATTTGGTTCCTTTACAAATGGTCAAATTTTAACTTCATTTTGAAATCTTCATTGGGGAACAAGTCCGCGGCCCAGAGCTGTTCCCACATGATTTTTGGAATTAATTCTTGGTTCAATAGATTCCACGTTGTGTTTGCAATGTGGAGCAACTTTTTATCATGGGAGACGCTAGTCCACAACGTGGTCCTATTTCATCAAGGAACAAAGTCTTGCTGCCTTTGGCAGCTTGTTGGCCCAAGGTTGGGTCCTCCTCAAGGACCCGTAGGGCGATCCTTGGGGGGTCGTTCCTAGATGTTTCAACCCTAAATACGATCATATACATGTTAGGGTTCTATCCTATCAATTTGAGCACTAAAAAACACATATAACATACCAAGACACACTAGAACACACTAGACGTTCTTGGACATTTGACCTCCAAACAACTTCAAATAAATCATGCACACTTTAAATAACTTAATTAACATGTTATTAAAATTTTTAGGCACAAGTGAAGCTCTAAAAACCTAAACCCATTTTAAGGGTCTTGATAATATCCCCCACTTGGGAACATTCGTCCTCGAATGACACTTAGAACCTTTTAAAACACACCCAAGGACTGAATGAACCATAGAGCAGCTCACAACATATAAAATGTTGGCATACAACAGTCAATGAACAAAACTTACAAGTAACACCAACTTCATTCTATCATGAAACTAAAGCAACATAATTAAACATGAATTATTCTTACATTTTCTTCCATGCTTACATGTTTTTTCCATACTCATTCCCATTTGGAAGAACTACCTTCTCCAACTTTTAGCATGCTTATTATTTCATCATAAAGTTAGGACTTCACTTTCACACATAGGCCAAATCCACACTTCAACTCATGAGAAATAAAGCAATTCACTTAGTTGCACAAAAATTATGAACAGTGTAGATCAACTACAATCTTATAGCTTAGACATAATACCATCAAGGTCATATATGACATTACCATGCTTAACTTTTGTTTAGGGAGGAATAACCTTCTTGTAGTTACAATATACACGTATGGCATCATAGAGTTTGCAATAAAAGCAATGCACAAAAGTCAATTCATTTTAAGGAGGATTTCTTTTCTCCATACCACATTATGCTCATGCTTTCTTCCTAATGAAGTCAAAATGGCCGTTCTTACCACACACATCACAATAATAGGAAGTCATTTCATATAATTTCAATTTCTAGCATGACATTAGCTTTCCTATACAACCATCATTCAGGGAAGTTGCTATAATTCTTAGGCACACATTGATGACATTGGCTAGATATACCATCACTTCTCAAGAGTGAGCTTACAACAATAGTTCCTAATTCATAAAAGTCACACATTTTTCAAGGGACTCATCATTTTTTTTATTTAAGGAAAACTTAACACTTCATTATTGGGAAGAAACACCCTCACATTAGAAGTGTTATCAAGCATGTTCATCTAGCCATCTATGAAGTTAAATGCACATTTTAGCATATCGAGAGGCACAACACATGAGAAACATGTAATTTGATCAAAATTCCTTTTTCATGGAATCATGACCTTTCATAATGTGCATAACATAGTGTCATCTATGACATGCATAACATATGGAGAACATGCAACTCATATTTATATGGAAGACTCCCATCATAAAAAAGCTACTAAGGAAGTCTTTGGTTTCAAGCTTGAGTAGGAATAGAAGGGAAAGATAGGGACATCTACAACCTTACTACTCACATCATCATCCCCCCACTTAGGGTAAACCCACTTAAGAGAAACTTATCTCATCCAAGAGGACTTGGACTTACCAATTCTTCTAGTCAAGCACACATCCTCTTTTTTGGTAATAAACTTATGCAAACCTTTCTTAACATCACCTCCTTCCAATTTACAAGAAGGAACCATTTCCCCCTTAGTTATTCACTCACACTCCAATAAATTAGGAATTCAAGAG
The DNA here is from genome assembly GCA_027704765.1 of Solanum habrochaites. Classification (NCBI taxonomy): domain Eukaryota; kingdom Viridiplantae; phylum Streptophyta; class Magnoliopsida; order Solanales; family Solanaceae; genus Solanum; species Solanum habrochaites. The sequence continues at coordinate 9,221,337 of JAKWJA010002498.1, read as the reverse complement.
ATCCCCAATAAGTAGATAACTTATTCCACTCTATGATCATCACTCCAAGTGATTCTGAACATAGGGAAGTTCAAGGGAAATCAAAGTAGGACCATTAAGGGAATTCATAACCTTACCATCTAGTCACATTATCCCCCACTTGGGGTAAGCCTAATCAATTATTTATCATCCCATACCCTTAAACATTAAGGTCAAGGCAAGTAAAGACCAAAACTACCTACTCCTCTCATAAGAAGGTTTGACATCCTCGAGGGTTTCAAATCCTAATCTCATCTCAAGGAGTTTACTAACTCAACCATCAAGAGGCATCCCTCAAGTACCATTTCTCCTCTAAGTTTTTCACCTAAAGGAACTCATAACAATCAAGTTAGGTGATACTACACAACCCCATGAGGCCTTAAATATACCATTAATACCAAGGGTAATTCCATATCTCATCACCTTCTACCACCAATCAACAAAGGTAGTAGTTTCGGATTCAAACCTACAAGGGTCATCACCTTTGGATGGAAACTTCCAACCAACTATGCCTAGGTACAACCTCAGCACTTCATCAAATGACCATACTTAAGATCAAACTTAAAAGTCAACTAACCACTTTAAAGTAGGTCAACATCAATTGTTCTACTTCCCTTTAAGAGTTAAGGGTACATACCACCGTCTAGGTCATTCTAGGGCAAAGGCATAATCCCAAATTATGGAATAAAACCCCTTCTCCCATTTCCACACTCTTATAGTAGGTTTATAAGGAACTATCAATATGCTAAGGGTTCTCTTATAGATACATACCTTTAAGCACCTTAAAGTTCAACAACCTTATCCCGTTATTAGGAGCAAATCTACACCAAAGACTCCAATCCACATAAGGGCAACTATGAGGCATTTCTGAAAGAACAAGGCTACATCATTCTTTCACTATTAACCACTTTTCTCTAAAACATTTCAAGCCTATTCCATATCATTACACTATCGTCATGCATAGTCATAATACAACCCATCATTCCAAAGGGGACTCCATTTAACGAAAACATCTCTTAACAAGATAGAACCATATCATATCATAACTTTTTAACATAATATCTCAATTCTCATAAATCACATATGACCATAAGTGGCATCACATCAACATACCAATTTTTCACTTTTACACATACTCCTTAAGTGATAAACCAAAGTAAGAAAAATCAAACTTACCTTTTTCTCCTCACACGACATATCTGTTTCCAAGAAATCACATTAAAAGGGACCACCGGGACAGAAAATAAGATGGAAAATATAGAGTTAAGTTCTATGGCACGACATAAATTAGGTAAAAGAAAGGGAAACTCTATCATCCTATAGCCCTCACTATAGATTGTTACGACACACCAACGCTGAACGAGAATCGAATAGGACCGTGCCATAATGGGACTTGGACCCAAAATCATTTTCGATAACTATGCTATGATACAAAGTTGTCCAATTGGGGAGCACCCCAGAAGTAACACAGTGTACTCGACCTAGCGGACCTCTATACAGCCCTTAGACCTATTTTATTGCATAATATTGATAAAAAATAACAAAAAATTTTAAAACATTTAATAATTACATCTTATGCAGACTCATCACTTTCTATATATATATATAGATATATTAATATATTGATATCAAATATAATTATATATATATCTATATATATATATATCATATATATCTATATATAAAAATATCATAAGTATTAATTGACTCTAGTCTCTTTGACATCTTCAGTCACAACTCAATAGAATAGAATAGAGACATGACCCTTAACAACATAAAATGTAATCTAACTATTACATCATCTTATAGAAACATCTTGACATAGGCAACCTTTGAATCATAAGTCTTCCTTTACTTGAAATTGAGAGATCTATCCAAGCTCTTCAATTAGGAGACATCCTCTAGCCATCAACACCTACACTCTGTGTAAAAAGATAAAGAAGAATGATAGTAGTACAAGAATGCACTAAGTATTACAACAATGCAAAAATATTCATTGAAAGAGGACATTTCATTTGAAATCATGCAACATGTCTTTTTAGTAAACTTCATGAACATGGCCACATTTAAGCACAATATAGTTCACATTCATCATATAGACATGGATACTACTCATAATAACACATAAAGTCATTTATAATGTTTTAGGCATATTCAATTCATATAATACATTACTTTTTTTTTACCTCAACATCTTTCCTTAAGCAACCCTCAAGTGTACTTATTACAATGTATCACCCTAAGGTCACCTTACCATAGTCTTTCATAGATATGCTTCATAAGCATACCCACATATATTCACAAGTCATAAGCACATAATAAATATAAGCTTCACATAAGAACCACCATCTAAGACAATCCCTAAGTCACACTAGTGCAATGAGTTGGTAGCATCCCATAATACTACTTCCATAAAGTGTACTTAAGAAGTCACCCTAGACTAGGCATAACATATCAACAAGTCATAACACTTTTATTTATGACTAGACATAAGGCACATAATTCATAGCATCATATAAGAACTCTTTCCTTTACTACAACCTTAGTCATAACTCACTTAATTCATAACATAGGTAAACCACCCTCATAACCACTTCACAAGCTTACTTGTGAAATGTACACATGTAGTCTCATACCCCCACATATACTAAATAAACTTATATATAAGCCATAAGTGCAATTCACACACATACACATAATTCATGTGTTGACATATCAAAGTCACTTAACATGCATTCATACAAATCATACATACATAACATAAATCTTACTTTCATACATGTATTAATTTTATCCTTTCTTAAAATTCACTAGTGCAATTCATGGTAGGGGACACAATCCAACCTATACTAAATAATCTCCTCAAGGAGTTGTGATTAGAGTCCATAATCCTATCTTAGTTTATTTCATACTTTGGGAGACTTAGCCATAACTTACATACACCATGGGAGCTACATGGAATCCGATTTTCTCCTCCCACAACTAAAAGAGAGGGTTAACACTTTACTAATGTGTGACCAATCATTCATAGCTATTTAGGTGGTGGTATAACATACACAGTCACATAGTTATGGAACATGGAAATTTCTTCTAGAAACCTTGACTTACTAGCGTTGAAGTTTCTATCTGGTGAGATAACATCTATGGTGGGAACCCAGACTTGCTAAACGTGAAGGTTCTCTTGTGGGAAGCCGGACTTACTACCACGAAGCCCACACTCTCATTTGTCATGTTCACTCGGTGCTAAGCTCAAACTCCCTTTTTTCGATATATTTAAGTCTTAGTGCATTAGTTTGTAAGGAAGGCTTTAAGATCTTGCTCCTTCATACATCATACAGCTCAAAGGATTCTAAAATGAGAATGTCCTTTCATTATAGACCCTACTTTAGTGAGAATGTCCTTTCACATGTTCATATAATCATACATCATGTGTGTGTGCATAAAATGTGAGATCTACCATTATATAAACACCTCTAATCACACATAAATAAACACACAAGTCACATAAGTCAGCAACAAATATGATGACCCAACATATTAACTTCATACTAGCGCATTATACCTTACACATGAAAAAGTAATTAAGGATACGCACCTGAGACATCACCAGAGGTGTCTTACCCTACCCCCCTAGACTTGAGTGCGAAGAATCGTTGCCTCCTTGGAGCCTCTTCACTTGAACCATTCAATTGAACTTTCTCCTTCCATTTTATGACCAAATTCTTGTCAAATTTTCTGATCATTTAGAACTTCTCAGTTTTAAAATGTGTTTGTACTGGATTAAAACATATTACAGAAAAACATACAAGTCCTAGGAATTTTGACCAAATAAAATTAAGGGTCATGCAACAAGCAGAGTTAATTCATTAATCCAGATTTATTAAAGAAGATAATTAATGTCTAGGGACAACTTCCACCATAAATTCCAAATTTTCCTTGCTCAGTAATAGTCTCTCTTGTCAGTGAAAATTAACATCCATGATAATTGTGAATGAGGGGCATAGCTACACAAAGAAATAACATTGGATTCTTTTTTATAACTATAAAATGGGAAACCTTGCAACTTTCTGCCAAATATTTTGCCTTGTCCCAAATTAGTTTCAACATTGAATGCCATAATTTTACTAATAATAGCAAGGAGTACAATTATATTGAAAATGGTTTATAGAGATGAAAATTGGGACAAAAAATAATTGTAAATGTAGAGGAGTTGCATTAAATTGGACATCGGCTACCTACTTCTATAGCTTCATTTGTTAATACATCTAATTAAGAATGGAGGTATATTATTTTATATTTATTCAACGGAAAATTATATTGTATAGTAAAATAAAAATATTTTTTTATGAATATATACATATCGTTGCAATCTCTTCAATTCTTTCTAAATTAATTCTTTATATTTTGGCATCCTTTTTGATAATTATGATTCTGCCATCGAGTGAAGATATCTTATCTTTTAAACTATTAGGGGTGTATATGACTAAGTTGGTTTGAATTTTTTAAATATTAAATCAATCTGTTCATGTAAAATTTTTAAATTTATAAATCAACCAAACTAATAAAATTTGGATTTTTTTTTTGATTTTTTAACCTCGGGTTGATTCGGATCTTTTAAATACAAAACCAAACCATTGTGTCGTATTTTTAAATTTATAAATAGAAAAAACTAAAAACTTATGATTTTTCCTGATTTTTGGATTTTTCGGTAAAGTTTGCATACATACATATAATTAACTTGTGCTACAAATATTTCTTTAGTCCAACCAAAGTACAATTATCTAAGATGTTTCTTAAAATAATAATAACACAAAGTATGAGATGAGTATTTATAAGGAAATCATCTTATAAAATAAATATTGTAAAGTCATAATGAAAATAATCATAGTTTAAAAGTACTAAATCATGCTAAAATAAGTTTAATAAGTATTAGTTACATTACTAAATGTATAAGGAAAGTCAAAATTAGATTATTTAATTATGTTTAATTGTCTAAACCAATGTAAAACTAACGAATAAATATTCTATATTATGTCATTCTTAGTGTTAAATTGATTTCTTTTTGCATTAGTATTAATTTGATTTTGATTTAAGTTCTATTATAATTATCAATACATATGAACTATAATCTTCATTGACCATTCCGAATTCTATGTTTTAAACTTGAAATAATATATTATCAGATAAAAACTATGAAATAGTACAAAAAAATATTTTAAAATGAAATTAAAGTGCATATTTATATGTATAAATAAAATTTTAAAATTACATATAGAATGTCGGGTTGATTTGATCTCGAATTTGGTTTTTAGTTAAATCCAAATCAACCCAAATATAGTCGGGTTTTTCCCCAATATCGAACCATGTCAAACCAAATCACTAGTTAATTCTTTTTCCGAGTTAACTCGATTTATGGTTTAGGTCAATTTTCGATTCAGTTTTGTACACCCCTACCTACTATAACTTTGATACTGAGATGGATAGTTGTTGTTTTGAATAAAGACTTCCTTTGTTCTGGTTTGTGTGTTAATATTTCTTCAATTAATGATATCAAATTTCAAAATTTGAAATAGTTAAATTAAGTATTTTTCTGTACTTTTAATAAGAATTTCTTATTAGGTAGATATTGTAGGTTAGAATAAAACTTTATGAAATTCAAACAATATGATATTATTTAAATTTATATGAAAAGAGTATAATCTAAATCACACAAATATTATAATATATTTATGACAAGAAGTTAAAAGAGATAGGAAGAGACATAAATCATGTTTTGAAACTCTGCCAGTACAATTTTTACATTCTAAATGGTGGTTAAAGATTTAAAAAGTTTAGTGATCCATGATGACTTTATAAGGGTATATAGCTTCGACATGGTATAATGATTGAATATTGAAAAATGTTTGTGATCCATGATGACTTTATAAGGGTCTATACGTTACATATATGGTCAATATTATTGATTTAGTATGATATTATTGGATCGAGTATAATATTGAAGAATTTTATTTGAAATTTAGATCCAATTAAGTATTTAAAAGGATCATGATTATAAAAAATAGCTATACAAATTGTGTCAATGTTTTGACACTCATCTATCTCCCGTAATCATTCTCAATTCTAGTATCTCATCTTTTCTTACTACATTCTAACTTAATATTTTTTCCTTTGTTACTGTTTTCATTGTATTGTTATTTGGATTCAAGGTTGAAATTAGAAAACAACACAATTTATAGGCACATTGTTATAAGCCATAGGGGGCTAAGCTCTATTAAAATGTAGTCCACGTCACTAATACATGTTTGAATTACTGACACTTTCATTTATTTTATATAATTTTTAATGGCTGAAATTTTAATTTAATTTAGTCTATCCTAAAGATAGATAATGAATTAAAATCAACCTCAAAAGTCTAAACTAAGAACTTAATGATGATAATCACTGCTAAGTGCATTAATAGTTCCATACTATGAGAGAAGCTAACAAGGTTGCCGATAAGCTAGTATTCTTGAGTCATGAGAGTGGAAATAGTTGTACCTATACTACCTATAGCTCCTTAGCTGAACAAATCATAGGCATAGCCTTGAGCCTACACCCTGGACGTGACCGACACCCAATTATCATTGCTGGTCTTGAGCGAACCGTTGACCTAACTTACTTAACTCACCGGAAGACTTAACTTAACTCAATTATGAAATAAGAGCATTCTTAATAGAAATACTTAAAACATAATAGTCTGGTAAAATGACACTTAAATTCTGATTGCAAAACATCTGCAATTCAAGGGAGAGACTCAAACTGACTATCTGACTGTCTACAATACTAAGATTCATGTTGGACAGACCCCACAACATCCTATGAATGAAATTCTTGAAAGAGAATAAAAGTGTCCTCCCAAAATGTAAAGAGGCTCAACACTGACTCCGCATGCTCAACTAGATCAACGAGGTGCTGGGTGCTGATCCTGGTTACATGTGTCTTCATCATAAGACGATACAGGCCTAACTGGCATCAGTACATTGAATGTAAGAGTAAGCGAGTTGGAATGCTAAATAAAAACTTAAGCTTGATAGGATTAAGAAAAACTGACTTTCCCAAATTCTCTCTTTCTCCATCCTCCAAAGTTCGGTGATCGGGTTCAGAAAGCGTCGACCACTTCTTCAGGGTGCATATCAATGTAGGCACATAACCGTAACACTCTTCACTACTTTAAGTTAATTCGATTTACCCTTACTTTGAATTCCCATTCTTAGTTTAATATAGGAAGTAGTGGGTCTTGACCTTGGGACTAAATTAATTAACTTGCATGCTAAAAGTCGTGTAGTTACTTCTTTTGGGATGATAGACAATTGTTTTATAGCAATTTAACTACCTAAAATGTTATGTGTTTATGTATTCATGTATGTTCCCACCTAGGGTTCCACTTTTTACTCATTTGGGTTAGATACTTGTTCGGAATAAGAACTATAGGAATGAAGAACTAACGTATAATGTTTTGAAAAACATGTTTAAACTTGATTGGGTTGAAATGGGTCACTAAAGAAACTCAGAAGTGGAACATGAAAGAGGCCTGAAATCTGTCACAGGCCTAAAGTAAGAGACCCATCTATGAACCATCTTTCAATCAACTGGCCGTCGTTTAATACACTCAAAAATTAAGTTTAAGTGTCAAACGACGGATGTGGACTACTTTCTGCCGATAGAATGATATGCAGTTTTCCACATCTGTCATTTCTATCAGAGAGCCTTTTTTCACCCATCCAAATGACAGACGGTTTTTACAAATAGTAGATCATTTTACAGACCGTTAATGGGTCTTGTCCACATAAACCTACTGTCAAGAGTTGTATTTTTTTATTTTTATGTTTTCTTCTTTTTCATTTTGTTTCAAGTGTGTCGTTAATATTCTATGATACTAACAATTTCTCCATAGGTACGCTGGCCCCAAAGATAAAATTACTCAACTCCAAGAAAGTCAAATCCAAGTCGTTTGCCCCATCTTATCGCTAGATCAATGAACACACCTATACAAAGCAGGACCCGACCTATGTTCCCGCTGGAATGCAAATACCACCATCATTATCCCAATCAACTAGAGGCAACCCCCAAAAGGGGACCCCGATGTTATCACTGCCTCCTACTCTGATGAGGAGAATACACTGATCAGTTCACCAACCAAGGCTGCTTCCAATTAAGAGGGTGGCTCAATATTCTGCTCTGAGTCCGCCAAAACTTCAGGTTCAAGGTTGGCTCAGTCTTCAGGGTCAAAGTCAGTCACTACCTCTGGTTCCAACTTTCAGGGAGCCACCAGAGGGGGTCAAGAACAAGAAGACTCGTGTGATAAGAGCACTAATTTGGATGTTTCACCTACACCCCCAAAAAATGACCCCACACCGGTTCCAGATGAACCAAATAGGTGGTGCGTGGAGAGGCAATGACAGGTAGATAGAGATGCCAAGATGCTCAGTGAGAAGGGGGTGATGACCCGACTTGTTAGTAAGGAGCGTCAAGTCCTCACAGAGAGTTTGCACACAGTTCCAGAGGTGCACACCCTTTAATCTCCATAAATACGACTAGATAGATTAGGACTTAGACCCATATAGCGAGGAGACTGTTCAGGAGTTTTATGCCTCTTATCTTGTTACCATCTGTGAGTCTATCCACAAGTGGACCAAACCCATAAAACAAGATCCTCTCACATACACCATGGTTCTAGGGTGGACATCTCACTGGCCACCATCCGTCGATTCCTATATGGTCCCACCTCTACTACAATATGGAGCCTGAACACTGGAGAGTCCGATTACTGGTGGGAGATAGTTTGGGGAGGCAATCTTCAAAGGAGAGCAGAGAAGAGGGAGGCGGTGAAACTGTATTTTTCTCGGTATATTACAACACATGGGAATAGGGGTGACTGGATTAGAGATCCTCGAGAGCTCATCAAGAAGACTACAGTCATTGTTGTAGCCAAATCTTTTAGGATGTTGGTCCGACTGAGTATCCCCTACAAAGGATGACAATGTACTTATATGGAATAGGGTGGAGATGGTGGCAGCACTGATAGCTGGGTTAGAGATAAACTTCGCACAAATGCTTTTAGCGGCTATACACGAGAGGGTGTTCAAGACCTCCACTACTTACCATTTTTTTATATTATCTTTTGGATGTGTAGGGACACTGGACTGCCAATTTGGCATTGTGATCCACTCCATCGACTAACCGAGACATAAGATATAGTCCCTATCAAAGATGAGGCTAATATAGAGGCACCCTGAAGAGGTCCCCATATCGAGGTTCCCCCATTGAGTGAAAATTTGGTAGAGAGAGTGGAGCTAGCCCAAGGGCCTGACACTTCTATACTAGAGCACCTCACCCACTTTGGCCTTCTCTTCTCATGAAGCTAGCAAGGCCTCCAACTCATCCAGATCCCCACCACAAACTGCAACAGTGATCCCTCTAGCTAGAGTGTAGAAGATGCAAGCACAGATGACCACCCTGCTCTATCATATTTAGCCACGGATGAAGAATTCCCTAGAAGAGGCGGAGGACCGCATAGAGAGGCGGGTGGCCAAGTAGGCGGAGCAATAAATTCAGGCGGTTCACCAATGCCTTAATGCATTCGAGCTACATGTTCTAGCACGACCAGTACCAGCCACTAACCTCACTGCCATCCAGACTGAGCTAGCCAGCCTGCGAGCCGATGTTGATACCTTTTTATAGATGTAGGGGGCTAAGCCAGAGATTGCTCCCATTAAGCTAACTAAGGAAATTGTGCTTGAAACCTTGTTCAAGGAACGTACTGAGATACAACCCAAGCCACATGTTCGTAGCAAGAGGCACCGCTACAGCCACACCACTGACGCTGGTGATGAGACCCGTGCAAGAAAGAAAGAGCAGACGGAGGTGGAGCAGGATAGAAGGGCCTCACTAGTATATGAGGAAATACGCCTAAGGAGGGAGAAAAATATTGTTATTGGGGCATCCAGTTCTATGGCTGAGAGTGAAGCAAGGAACAATATTGATGGTGTAGAGATAGAGGTTTTTGACACTACTGATGGTGCCATCCTTCGAGATGTGAGCACTACTAGGTGTTGCCTAATTGCTGATCCTATGGGCTCTGGGAAACCGGACCCACCTATTTTTTTAGAGATGTTCGGCGCTATGCACCATGTGTTTGCTTCACCTACCACCCTGTGTCTTTAATCTCTTATGCAATAGGGACTATTAAAAAAACATTTGTTAGGAGTGGGGTAAATGGATTGTGAGAGGTAGAACAAAGTGTTAGTAGCCCAACTCACGATCCTCTCTAGGGTTTCCTTGCCTTTCCTCTTTTCACCCAAGAGAATACTTAAATTATTGGTCAATCAACATGTATTAGTGAGTACAAGTATAGAACAATGAACGACAGAAGCATGATGTCTAATGAATAATGATATCGCGTGTATTGTAGTGCTTGCATATATAGCTTAAGATAACTTGAATGTGTTGGCTCTAAACATGACATAAAAATGCACTCACTACATAAACTTCAACTAAAACCTAAACTAGGAAATATGATAATATGATAGTGCAATGATTTACCAAGAGAGTATAAGGATATTTGAGACAACGTGCATGCAGTTAAGTGCAGCCTGCATCGACGGCCAGCCATCGACTCCCCTTAGGCCGATCGACGGGCCGTTGGTGGCCTCCATCGTGTTGTTCTGAGGCTTTCCTTTGGCTGAGCCTTCCCCAGGCTAAGTCCCAATTTATTCTTCACCCTCGACGGGGTGTTGGTGTACGGACGCAACATCCTTTGGATCCGTGGATTGATACTGCCAAGGCAGTGTCTCGACAACCTTTGGGTCCTCCTTGAGGGCCTTTTATGGGGCCTCTGGGGAGTCGTACCCGGATGTTTCCAATGTAAATATATAAATTAACATTTCAATGACCTTCATCATCAGTTTAACCCAAAATGAACACGTAAAACACATCCAAACAGACAAGGCACACTCAAGACATATATGCACGTCTTAAGGGCTAACTCTCGAACATCTTGGGTGTTTTTAAAAGTTTGACCTTCAAACTTCATGAAACTCAATATACTACCTATAAACATAATTATCAATTATACAAGGACTTAATAATACAATGACACACATGAAATCTCATAAAAACACGTAAGGCTTCTTTTTGTGCCTAATCGTCGAACGTCTTGGTCGTCCCTATACATTTTACTTCCAAAAGACTTCAAATCACCCATGCAAACTTTAGAAAACTTAATTAACATGTTAGAACAATTGTGTACACATGCAATATTCTATACACCCTAACTCATATTGGGGGTCTTACAATATCCCCCACTTGGGAACATTCATCCTCGAATGACACTTAGAACATTTTAATCACAACAAGGACTTCAATGAATCATTTATCAGCTCCCTACATTCATAAAATCACCTTAATAAATTTGATGCAAAAAACTTACAAGGAATACAACTTCAAATCATTTAGTACTCAATGCAACACAAGCAAAAAAAAGTTTTATTCACTAACACTTTAATGCATTAAACACATACGCTTTCTCATGTTCATAGGAGGAACATCCTTCTCTTACTCATAACATGGTCATTACACTTCCTTTTATTAGGAGCTGATCATGCAACCATATTTAAGTCTCACTTAGACAGTTTCGAAAACACTCACGAACAAGTAGGCACTCACACTTCAATGCACATAAGCTTGAGTAAGATAGGTTGACAATGGATTATTATAAGTTTGGCATAATGACATGGTACTATACTCAACCGTACCATGCTTATTTATGTTTTAGTTAGTTAGGCATACACCCTGTTCATTGGGCAACGACCCATTGTTTGGGAGTGTAGCGTCATACTTAGTGTGGGAAAGTTATCCCCCTTGTGGAAGAGCCTCTGACCCAAACCACAGACCTGCCAGTACGGTTCGTTAGTGGTTCAACGAGGCGTAGGTGGGCGTCCATTGATTGACACCTACAGATTATATTAAGTATTTTTGTAAGTTTATAACCCCAAGTCAAGTCATTATTCAAAATCAAAACCAAACCCCAAAGAAGAACTCTCTAGAACTCCATTGGAGCTTGAAGCAAGGTGGAACTTGGAGCTTGATTTATCCATCCATTCTCTTTAAATTTTGTGTCTAATCATGAATCAATGTATTATGTTTCTTCCTTGAATATTCTCTCTTCAAGAAGCCAAACTTTGAAGTGTTTTCTAAGACTTTTCAAAAGATGAATTCTCCTATTTTGATATCTAGCCATGGGTTATTGCATAAACATTTTGAATCAATGATTTATGATTGGATTTATGTTAATGTGATAAAAATAAATTCCTATTAACCCATGCAAATCATGATTTCCTTATTTTTGTTATATTATGGATGATTTGATCATGTCTCTATTGTATTTAATTCTTGTGTAGTTTGCTTTGGGCTATTGAATTATGTAAAAATTATGTTAGAATTGTGTGTAGGTTGTCCTAATTTGGTCAATTTCATATTGTATTATCTTGGATCATTGTATAGTTTGATTATTGGGTTATATTGGTGCTTATGGCTATTGGTAAGAGCCTTTGTGGATTGAATTGGTTGAATTAACTATGGATTGGAGCTGTTGTGGATGCAGTGGTGGTATGTTGACTTAACCTCTTCTATATTGTTTAGTATAGGTATTTCAATTGTGATGTTTGTTATGGTCCACTTATGGTGTCGGTGCTTATGTGACATATTTGTGATGGATGTTTCCTCATCGACATTATTTTAGGAATGGTGAAGGATGTGGCCTCGTCGGTATTAATTTATGAATTGTGAAGAATATGGCCTTGTTTGTATTACTTTATGAATTGTTAAGAATGTGGCCTTGTCGGCATTACCTTATAAATTATGATATTATCATGTAATAACTTGTATTTGTGAATATTGTGAGGGTCTATATGACTTATCTGTATGTGTAAAGTCAAATCATGTGTTCTTCTAAGTTGATGATAGGTGTTTATAGTAGACTATGTTGATGTCTTAATATGTTGCTTGATGTTGAAGTATGAATATTTGTATTTGATTATATGAGTCTTATGATGAGTTATTTAATGTTTCTTTTCGAGTGAATAGGGTCACTAGTAGCATACTTAGTTGACCCTATGTGCTACTTAAATGTAATTGTACATGTGATAAGATGAAGTATCTGTGTATTTTGTTGTGGTAGACCTATGTCCCTCTAGTCGATAAATGAAGAATGTGAATAGGACTCTTGACGAAGTAAGCTAAAACACCTTTTTCATGAATGTGTATGTATGATTGAAATATGATCTTGAACATAGTTAAGAGGGTCATTAATGTGGAACCTTCAACCTAGTTAGAAGGTTATGATATTCTTGAAGTTGAAAGTAGTAATGGTATCCTTATTGTGTGAATGATGGAATTAGGGATTGGTTGGCTGGAATGACATGAAATCATCCTTTGGAAAGTCATAAAGCTATCCTACTAACCATTGTGTGGCAGCCCTAGTGAACCCCCATTTGGTAAGGTGTATTATGATTTAGTTATGACTTCTATATGGTACCTCTTCATATTCCTTTGTGATTGAATTACTCTATGAGAACTAAGGCTAGCACTGAGAGAGGTTCTTGGGGAGTGACTCTACATAAGTTGAGACTAGAGTACAAAGAAACCCTTGATATTCCTTAACCATGTGTCTATATGCGATGCTTCCTAGTTCTACCCTTGGCAAGTAGAACACCCTCCATCGTAGTAGGGTAGACTCCGAATTCCATGCCTAGCTAGTATCGTCTATGTCGGTTATTGCCTATTCTCTTCACGTGGGATACATTCTAGAGTTGGATAAGTTCTACAACATTTAGTTAGTTGAATAGGATGCTATCTAGACATTGCACGAGTAGGCTTTGAAGATGCTAGTGTCTAGATTCTCTAGGTCTTCTCCAAGACCATGATATGAAATTCCTTAATTGTTGAATGTCTCTTAAATGACTTAATGAACATAGTGACTTAATTTAAGTGCATGTAAATGAAAAGTTACATATCTAAAGGAGCTTTAAGGACTGCTTAGGTAGCTGTGAAGAGTGTATGTTTTACATAGGTGAGTCTTAGAGTAACTTTAGGTAGGGGATTTAATTACATAAAGTGAATAATCTTATCTTAGGAATCCTTGAGGATCAGTTAGGTGGGTGTGAAGAGGTTGTATGGGTAGTTGATTCATGTCTCACTCGAGTGATCCTTTGGAGGACCTTTGATAGGAGAGTTGTATACTTATACGGTTTGAAGTGTTCATATTCTATATTGTGTAATTTTGTTTAAATGTGCTTGTGATGACTTGAAGTTGTTTGTTATACTTATATTATGAAGTTTTCTCAAAAAGAGCATGTTTTATACAAATGCCTTTTTAGCATGGTGTTAATTGAATGTCACCATACTTAGTGCATTCTAATGTACTAATTCCATATATTTTGTATTATTTCTAAAGGTCTAGGTGGAATTTGAGAGAAGTAATTGAAGTGAAGCTTGGATATTAGCATTCATTCACGAAAAGTTGTGGTATGTCCACATTTGATTTGAGGACATCACTATTTTTAGTTTTCTTATTAAAAACACTGTAAGCACTTGAGAGAGTCATTGAAGTGAATCTTGGATATTAGCATTCATTCAAGAACAACTGTGGTATGTCCATAATTGATTTGAGGACATCAATATGTTTAGTTTTCTTATTAAAAACAATGTAATAGACTTAGTTATTTCTATTTTGTTGACGTATGGTTCCTGACCTAGGATATTTGTGTGCCTAAGATGGCGAATTTGATACTTAGTATTTCCTATAATATTCTATGAAAGGTATTTTGAAGTATTATTCCTTTGTGTGAAATGTTTTAATTTCGCACTACTTTACATACATGTATGCAATGACTGATGTCAAAGAGATTGTACAAGAACTCCAAGAGGTCGAGTACGCCATTTCATGATTTGAGAATACCATTTATTCTTGGGTATACTCTCGGGTCGTGAAAAACTTTGTATCAGAATATAGGTTATGAAGTAGTCCTTAGGAATCTGAAGTCTCATTAAAGCCACTTCTAGTAGAGTCTTGTTCATCGGTGTGAGTCACGGCATATCTATGAGTGAGAGATTATAAGACAATAGATTTTAAATTTCTTCATTAGTTTTGTGTCGTGCCTATAGAGTTGAGGTTATCAGTGTCTATTCCTAATCTCTTCTCTTGTGATTTTAGGGTATGACAACAAGAAGAATGGCCGCAAGAAGGTTGGAAGAGGAAGGATTGCATGAGGGAGTTCCCCAAAGTCAATTGGATCCACAAGGATTTCAAGCTCCCCAAGCTGTACAAGTTCCTCCACAAAGTGATCAATTTCCTATTGAAGGTGAAAATTTTGAGGTTCGGTGGTTTCCCCGAACATGACTAATAGGGAGATTAGATAGGCTCTAATTTCTTTAGCCCGATCCATGACAACTCATGTGAATAGGGGTGTTGACCCTAGGGTGAATACTATAGAGAGTACTATGAACTTTAGTGTTAGGGACTTTATGAAGATGAATCCTCCTATTTTTCTTCGCTCTAAGGTAGGAGAAGACCCGAAGTGTTTCTTGATGGTGCGTACAAGGTGTTGAGTGTTATGGGCATGAATTCTAAGGAGAAGTCGAAATTGGATTCACACCAATTGAGGTAAGTTGCTCAAGTGTGGTACACGTAATGTAGAGACAATATGCCAGTTGATTTTGGTCCTATAAAGTGGGAGGAGTTTAAGGAGGCTTTTTAGGAATGTATTTTCCCCGTGAGAGGAGAGAGGTGAAGGTTGAGGAGTTCATTAACCGTAGGCAAGGGAACATGAGTGTTAAGGATTATATTTTAAGTTTACCTTGTTTTGTAGGTTTGGTCTATCTTAGAGTCTAACCCTAAGGATGAGATGAGTAAGTTTGTGAAGGTTGTTTCCGACCTTGCAAAAGAAGAGTGTCGTACATCCATGCTCCACAATGACATGAACTTGTCTAGACTAATGGTGTATACATAATTCATTGAGGATTTCAAAATTAGTAGGATTCAAGGAATTTGAAGAGGGGTAGATCCGATGAGCGAAACCTAACTAGGTTTAAGAAGAGGGCTCCAAACCAAGATGGATACAGTGCTCCTGAGGTCAAGATTGTGGCTGCTAGTGGTTCTCAAGGTTTTAAGCCTACTTGTACTAGGTGTGGGGAGAAGCATTTTGGGAAATGTCTAGCCAGTACCGGTGGTTGCTTTGGTTGTGGTAAGGATGGTCATAAGGTGAGGGATTTTCCTACTATTGCAGCTAGAGGAAGAGAGGCCAAGTAAGTTACTCCTAGTGCTTCGGAAGGGGATGCTCCAAAGAGGAATCACTTTTATATTCTTCAAGCTAAGGGAGCAAATTTGGGTGATGATACTGGTAAGTTGTAGTCTTTTCTCTTGTGTAGTAATGGGTTCCTTCTTAGTTGAAGAGTATGGTGAGTAGTGGAGCTGTGATTGTTGTCCCTTCTATTCTATTCAATTTAATCTTGAGAGATACAATGTCACAAGAGCATGTATCATTTTGCATTTTGTGTAGGAGTTTTGTTAAAAAGGAATTTTATTAATCTCTTTGCATTGTGCATGTAATGGAGTTATGTTTATGTTGTAAAATGAGTTTATATGGTTTTGTCTCGCATATTGTGATGTTGCCATCATAAATTTCTTGAGATTGCATTATTGAATGTTTGGGAATACTTTACTGTAAAGAGTTTGGAAATTTGACTAAATTGTTATTTCATTAAAAATGGTTGTAATGTTTTTAGAAATAATGTATTTAAGAATGAGAATATGTGGAGAAGTATTTCCTCCTATTTGAAATGAAGATGTGAGTCTTATTGCATGATGAGTTGTAGAAGTAGTTTCTATCTTCTTGTTATATTTTGAGTCACTTGATTATGTTAAATTGGTGTTTATCCTATCTATGTGTATTGTATATGGTGTGGTATGGTTATGTTCTGCTAGTATTGGCTTTTATCTCTTGGAAGTGTTTAAAATAAAGCAAGTGCCATTCGTGGACGAATGTTGTCCAAGTGGGACAGAATGTAACACCTCTAAAATGAATTGGGTGAAGCTAGAGCCTACCATGTGTTTGATGAGGTTTTAAAGTTCTAAAATGTTCTATAGTGTTTTGAGGCAGTTTTTAAAGTTTGCTAGTGTTTGGAGGTCAAACGTCTAAGACGTTCAAAAATTTTCTCTTGAGACGTGCTTGTATGTTTTAGTGTGCCTTTGCATATTTTACGTGCTCGTTTTTGTTGAAATTTATGTGAGAGGTTCCTAACATATATATGGGTGTATTTGGGTTGGAATTTTTTTTTGACGAATCCCCAAGGACCAACTTAAGAGTCCTTTTATGAGGACCCGACCTTGGGTTCAAGACTGCAAAAACAATATCCACCTACGTGGCCAGTCGACGCCTCATTCATTGGGCAACGACCCGTCGTTAAGGGGGTGTAGCCCCATACATAGTGTGGTAAGCTTATCCCCCTTGTGTAAGAGCCTCTTTCCCAAACCACAGACCTGCAGTACGGTCCATTGGTTGGTCGATGAGGCGTATGTAGGTAACCGTCGATTGACACCTGCAGATTTCTTGCAGGTGTCTCAGCCAAGGAGGCATGTTTTGGGGATTTCACCTAGTGTTCTAAAGATATTTTGGGCGGTTACATAAGGGATTTTTGGGTATTTTAATTAGTTTTATAAGTCTAGAATTCAAACTCAAGTCATTATTCAAAATCAAAACCCAAACCCCAAAGAAGAACTCTCTAGAACTCCATTGGAGATTGAAGCAAGTTGGAGTTTGGAGCTTGATTTATCAATAAATTCTCTTTAAATTTCGTGGCGAAAAAGGAATGGTGTTTCATCCTTAAATCTTCTTTCTTCAAGGAGCCAAACTTCAAAGTGTCTTCTAAGACTTTACAAAAGATAAATTCTCCTATTTTAATATCTAATCATGAATTGTTGCATAAATTTTTTTGAATAAATGATTTATGATTGAGTTGATGTAAGTGTTATGCTTTTAGATAAAAAATTCCTATGAATCCATGCAAATCATGATTTCCTTATTTTGGCTATATTATGTGTGATTTGATCATGTCTCAATTGTATTGGATTGTTGTGTAGGTTACTTTGGACTATTGAATTATGTAAGAAACATGTTAGAATTGTGTTTAGGCTATCCTAATTTAGTGAATTTCATATAGTATCATCTTTGATCATTGTATAGTTTAATTTGTGGATTCAATTGGTGATTATGGCTTTTGATAAAGAGCCTTTGTGGATTTAATTGGTTGAATTGGCTACAAATTGGAGCTGTTGTGGATGGACTGGTGGTATGTTGACCTAACCTCTTCAATTGTAATGTTTGATATGGTCCATCTATGGTGGAGGTGGTTATTTGATATATTTGTGAAGGATGTGACCTTGTCGACATTACTTTATGATTTGTGAAGCATGTAGCCTCATCGACATTACACTATGAATTGTAAAGAATGTGGTATCGCTGTCATAACTTTATGAATTGTGATGAATGTGGCCTTGTCAGCATTACCTTATGATTTATGATGTTATAATGTAGTAACTTGTATATGTGACCATTGTGAGGGTCCATATGACTTATGTTTATATGTGAAGTCAAAGAATGTGTTCTTCTAAGTTGATGATAGGTGTCAATATTAGACTTTGGTGATGTCTCAATACGTATTGCTTGATGTTGAAGTATGAATCTTTCTAGTTGACTATATGAGTCTTATGATGATTTATGTGATGTTTCTACAAGAGTGAATAGGGTGACTTGTAGTGTCCTTAGTTGACCCAGTGTGCTACTTGAATGCAATTATACATGTGATAAGATGAAGTATGTGTGTGTCTTGTTCTGGTAGACCTCTGTCCCTCTACTTGATACATAAAGAATGTGAATATGATTCTTAACTTAGCAGGCTAAAGCACCTTTGTCATGAATGTGTATGTATGATTGAATATGCTTTTGAACATAGCTAAGAGGGTCATTAATGTGGAACTTTCAACCTAGATAGAAGGTTTTGATATCCTTGAAGTTGAAAGCCGTAAGGGTATCCTTTTTGTGTGAATGATGGACTTAAAGGTTGGTTGGATGGAATCACATGAAATCATCCTTAGTAAAGTCATGAAGTTATCCTAGTAACCATTGTGTGGCAGCCTTAGTGGACCCCCTTTTGTACGGTAATTATGATTTGGTTATGACGTCTATATTGTACCTCTTCATATAACCTTGTAATCAAATTACTGTATAAGAACTAAGGATACACTGAGCGAGTACGCTTGGGGAGTGACTCTACATAGGCTGAGACTAGAGTACAAAGAAACCCTTGATATTCTGTAACCATGTGTCTACATGGTTTGTGTCCTAGTTCTACCCTTGGGAAGTTGAATACCCTCCATCGCAGTAGGGTAGACTCCGCATTCCATTCCTAGCTAGTATGGTCTATGTCCGTTATTCTATATTATCTTCATGTGGGATACATTCTAGGATGCAAAAGTTCTACAACGTTTAGATAGTAGAATTGGACGTTATCTAGACATTGCACGAGTAGGCTTTGAAGATGCTAGTGTGTAGGTTACTTAGGTCTTATCTAACACTATTATGTGAAATTCCTTAATTTTTGAATGTCTCTTAAATTTATTAATGAATATTGTGATTTATGTTTAATGCATGTAAATGTAAAGGTACTTATCTATAGTAGCTTTAAGGATTTCTTAGGTAGGTGTGAAGAGGGTGTATGGGCGGTGTCTTCATGTTTTACTTAGGTGATTCTTAGAGTAAATTTAGGTAAGGGATTTAATTAAATATAGTGAATAGTCTTATCTTAGGAATCCTTGAGGATCACTTACGTGTGTGTGAAGGGGAGTGGATGGGGACGTCGTGTTTAAAATTGTTTTGGTTGTCTCACCGAGTAAGCTAGGAGGGACCCATTTTGTCGGAGAGTTCAACGCTGGTACGGTTTTAAAAGTGATGATTATGCTATATTGTTAATGTGATAAATGTGCTTTTGGATGACTTGGAAAAGTGGTTTATTATTCGTATATTATGAAGTTTTCTAATAAGAGTCTGGTTATACAAAGCCTTTTGATACAGTTTTAAGTGGGCATGTTACCTACTAGTTTCACTCTAGGTGTACTAAATATATTTTGTATTATCTCTAAAGGGGGTCTAGGTTGGAATTTGTGAGGAGTCACTTTAAGTGTGCCATGGGGTCTTAGCATTCATTCAAGCAAAGGTTGTTGTATTGTCGATAATTGCTTCGAGTACCTCCTATGTTAGTTTTATAGTTCAAAAAAACAATTGTAATCGATTAGGATACTTTATATTTTGTTGCCGTCATGGGCCCTCTGACCAAAGATATTCGTTGTGTCTAAGATGACCCACTTTGAGACTAGTAGTCCTATGATTTTCTATGAAAGTATTTTCAAAGATTATTCGTTTTGTGTGAAAAGTTTTAATTCCCTACTACTTTTCATATTATGTATGCAATGACTGATGTCAAAGGGGTTTACAATTACTCCGAGAAGGTCCCCAAGTTTTACGTGCCACTATTTGGAGAATTACCATTTTCTAGGTTTCTCTCGGGTTCGACCAACTTTATCGCCCTAAGGTATGAAATTGAAAGGACTACTTAGGACATCTGAACTATATTTCACTCGATTGAACGGATTATTAGGAAATCTTGGAAACTTGGACAAAATCGAGTTTCTACCCAATATATTGTGCATAATAGGCAGGAAGGCAAGTCCCATACCTAGAATGACTAAAAATCTACCATGTCTAACTCCACGGTTAAGCCATGGTGTCTTGGTAATTGAAGAAAAATAGGACAATCCCGATAAACTCTTTCCATTAGAATTGGGTCTCCAAAACGGGTAGAAACACAGAAAGGTTTACAAAGTTTCTCGGGAAGAATCTCAAACTTATTTGCAACATAAAGGGTTACAAAAGATAAACTTTCTCCTAGGTCTATCAAAGCATAAACATCAAAAGCAAAGACTTTGATCATTCCTGTGACAACATCTGAAGAGTTCTCTTTCTCTTGGCGGCTAGTGATTGGGTAGAGATGGTTTGACCCTCCGCCAGTAATAGAAGTTGATCATCAAGGTGCAACCCTTCCTAATAACGATACTAATGAAGATTGGGTTCTGTTGCCCAAATTTCCACTTCCCTGCCTGTTCTTTAGGAACTCTCTCGGAAAGTGACCCTCTTAACCACACTTGAAGCAAACTGTTTGGCCCTAACGACATTTACTTGGATGGTTTCTACCACACTTATAACATACAAGAATCTAACTAACTTCTTGTGCCACACTACCTTGAGACTCTGCTGGTCTAGATCTGAAGTTCTGACCATGATGCTCACCAATGTTTCTAGGTGCAAGGGAACTAGTAGATGATGGTGCAGGTCCCTTTTATTTATAAAATTGTGGCCGATTTGAACCACCTTTTGTGACCACAACACGACCCTCATTAACGCCCACCAGTCTGAGCTTTCGTGCTACTATACTCTTATTTCCCTCAACAACTTCATCTTATTCACCCTGCTGCACAAGAACATCAAAACCTGAATGTCCATGGCCCATCTATCAGCATTGCAGCTCTGCGCTCTTTGCTTGAACATAACTCAAGAAAGCAACAAACAAGCTCATCCTACTTCTCATATCCATAACCATTTCAGGAACATAGCGGGATGACTGGGTGGATATCAACCCATAATCATGAATATACAAAATGTCCTTGTTCAGGGTAAGGAACCCTCGTACCTTTTATCTTTCAGTTCTCGGGGAAATAAATGCCCCAAGAAAGCTTCTTTAAAGTAAGCCCAACATAGAATGGTGCATCCTCATCTCTGCCCTCCTTCAACTGATCGAACCAAGTCCTAGCCACATTTTCCAATTCATATGCAACTACCTCAACCCTTTCAGCATCAACCATATTCATCACATCGAAGACCTTCTTTAGATCCCCTAAAAAATTCTTTAGATCCTAAATGGTGCTCGAACGGTGAAACTGGGAGAATTCATTCTCAGTAATTCACGAATCATAAAGGTTTCAACCTCTTCTTGTCGAGCCCCTCTTTTTTGTCCAACCTTGTTAATCACCACTTGGATTATCATTCGATATCCTCATGGAACTCGGCATTGGAGACTTCTCCTTGAGGTTGCACGTTTGATGCATTAGGTTACTTTGGTTCCTCTACATTCCTTTTGGCTGGACGACCTCTTGGCGCTCTTCATGGAGGCACGGTTATGTGAAACACGTGCAAGCACAAATTAGAAAGAGAATTTTAGAGATAAACTCCAACACACGAAAAGGAATATGAAACAAATGAGAAATTCATAAATATTGCAGCCTCCTAATCATAGATGTGGGGCGCTTCACACCGATGACTAGGACTCTATATCAGTGACTTCTTAGAGCTCCCTCAATTTCCTCCAGACCTTACATAATAACGCAGACCCCCCTACACCCGCTACCACAATACGGCACTCTTTCACATCTCATCTCACGCTCTCTACCACTCACAACCTACCCGTGAAAAAAGCCTAAAACCCGTTCCACTCCTTACACCCACCCCTCAGCAAAATCCGACTTTATTTACTTTGTATCCCCCCCAAAAGTAACTTGCCCACCGCAACTATGATCCCCCTCCCCCAAAACCCCATTTCTCTTCACCATACCATTTAATCCAAAGTAGATCCCCCTCACCGCAAAACAACACCCCCACCGACCCCCTTTACCTCCAATCCTTCTCGAATACCCTTCAGCCCAGACTTCCCCTCCAACACATATCAGCTATCCAAAGCAACACACCTTTACGCTCCGATTTAACTATTATACCCTCCATAATACCTGATGACATTCCCCCCACTCGCAATTATATTCGATTCCATTAACCTTGCAACCCCACATGACACCCTTTCTTTTTTCTTACACTTCCATTCCCCCCCCCCCCCTCAATTAATACTCCCCGAATGTAACCTCTTAAAACAAATCCTCCGACCTCTCACATCCCACCCACCCTCCCCCAAACAGCAACCCCTCCACTTGCCCCCACCCCGACACCCGCTTATCACGGTTAGCCCTCTCCCCACTAAACCCATCACGGTGTACTATTCCCTCCCATAACCACCAATGCGTCCACCCGCTGAACCCACATACTAGAGCCCCCATCATGTACCCCCCAACCTCCAACAAACATTTCCCTCCTCAACGCGACAACCAACCCACACCCCTTCTATCCCAAACACCAACCTCACCCCACTCTTAACCCCTCCTTCCAAGCTCTCTCTGCGTCCCCAGTATCTCACCGCCTACTTCCCCCTGCTCACTCTCCCTTCCTGGCAGTTACCAATCACGATTCCTCCCTTTGTACCATCTTCATTTAACACTCTCATCTTATCACACTCGTTCTCCTCTCAGCTCATTTTTGCTCACTCATGCACTCGCCCGCATTACTTGCACTCAGCAGCCATGTCAAGCTCTAATCCAACTGTACATCCCAGCTATACAAATTATAACCCTCGTTCCCTTCACTTTACTTACCCTTTACCACATCGTCGCTATCCTTACCCCAACCGCCCTCGAATCCTGTTACAATTCCCCTCTCTAAGACATATACCTTATATGCATCCTGCTCTAGACTTCCACTAGTCACTTTGTTTCCCAACTTGCCATGCAACCTCCACATCCTTCCCTACCAATGGCAACTCATCTCAAAACCTAACCATCAACTTTAAACTTTCGGCACGCCCTAACCTCCTAGCCTATTAATCACCATAGAACGTAATCATTGCGGGACCCCATTCCCCTACGCTCTTACCCCACTCCCTTTGACACCACCTTATCACCTACCCCCACTCCCCTATTTTTCACCCCATCGACATTCCTACTCTTTTTCTGCTTCCCCCCTCCCCATAAAGACCAACACCTTTGGTCTCCCACGAACCCACCAACACCCACCTACAAGCCCCACGCTCATAATCCCTTCAGACCAACAAAAGCCACCATCATATTAACCCCATATATGATCCGCTGCCAAATCCCCTCTCGCTCCCACTATCGACCCTTCCACCCCCCTCATACTAACACACGGGTGGAGGAGCTCAAAACCCGCAAGCTCACACCGCGCATTGGTGCCTATATTCGCCTATCCTCACTTACCAATTAACATGTTCTCTATGCTCGTGTCGAAACCCCGATCAGCCCACCCGATCATCATTTAGCCCACTCCTCCCCGAGCACAACCACGCCAATACCACCCACCCCGCCTTATCTAGCGTCTCACATTCCACCACACCTGTCTCAATACTAACCTTTCAACGAACACCCACCGAACCTCTCTTTAAACCCCACCCCAATCAATCTCCTCTCCCCCACACCAAGAATCCTAAAAATACTCGCTTATCCAAATTTAACCGCTCCTCCCTCACTTTAGCCCTCCCCATCACCACTCGAACCCCAGATCCCGTCTATCTCCCTTCAAATTCCTCGACCCCGCCCTCAACCCTACACCTCCACTACCACATCTGCGTAAAACCTACCCCTGCACTCTTTAAACTCACTCGCAACCACCCTCCCGTACTACCCAATCCATAACCAAGACTTCATCTCCCCACCCCTTAACCCACCTAGACCCACTCAATACCTCACACACCTTTTATCCTTAAGCCCCCTAAACCCGCTTCCTTGTTCCTCTGTGTACACCGACCTCCTTTCTAGTTCCCAACACCATATAAAACCCCCTTTCATTCTTATATTCAATCCCCTCCCACCTCCCCAAACCTACCACTACCCGGATTTTTTGAACTTTCTAATACCAAGTTTGTAACACCCCGAGCCTACACCCTAGAGGTGACCGACGCTCAATGATCACAACTGGTTTCGAGCGAACACTTGTCCTGATTTACTTAACTCAGCGAAAGATAATAATCATAACTTAATTGAAAATAATATCATAAGTGAGAATGTTTATAAAGCTGAAACATTCAAACTTATCCAAAAATTTGCAACTCAAGTCTTAACAAAAGGAAAACTACTAAAAATACTCAAATGACTACTATTAGACTGTCTATCTATGAAGCTTCTAAAATTGAAATGGATGTTGGGACAAACCCACAACATCCTAATAAAGAAAGTACTAGAAAGCAATAAATGTTTCCTCCAGAATGCAAGTAGGCTCACCGAGACCCCACAAACCATTAAACTAAAGGAAAAGTACAGAGAAGCAATAAATGTTCCTCGGAATGCAAGGGGAGGCTCACCCTATGAGTGCTCAAAAACCAGATCAACGGAGGAGCGGATGATTGATCCTAGTACAAGTATCAGAATCCTAGACGATCAGGACAAAAACCTGAATCAAATACATTAAAAATGTACGATATTGCGAGTTGGAATGCTAAAACAAACAATTTTAAAAACAGAAATAGGCTATATACGATATATAATATATCTAT
Organism: Solanum habrochaites; assembly: GCA_027704765.1. Taxonomy (NCBI): domain Eukaryota; kingdom Viridiplantae; phylum Streptophyta; class Magnoliopsida; order Solanales; family Solanaceae; genus Solanum; species Solanum habrochaites. The sequence goes on along the minus strand of JAKWJA010002498.1, from coordinate 9,195,789 downwards.
TAATATATATACTATATATTATATATATATATATGTATGTATGTATATAAAAACTTGTAATAGTGTAAGCAAACTTAGTTTGTTAAAAAAAAAGGCAATAACAAACTCAACTTTACTTATATATGAAAGTAATATAGTTTATGTGGGAGATTTTCTAATGGACAACCACCACTGTCAGCCTAAATTGTGTTACAACATCTCGCCCACGTTGCTAGAACTGTCATATACTTTGTCGTCACAAAGAATTCCTCAACTTAGTGTATCCACTAGCTTAACTTACGTGATCATCTAAAAAATTCTGAGTTGTTACTACCCATATTGGGTACATGGTTTACATTGAGACTTGAGTACTATGAATTCTATCACACATCAGTGTTAACTATAATACCAAAAAATATATATAGAATCATGCTCTAAAATAACGCTCCTTTCTTTAGGTTGTATAATTTATGAACACTTAGCTTTAAACAATCGCTCTTGGGAGCAAGTCCCCTTTTCTTTCCAAAATTTTTGGGAAATCTTGGTTTCTTCTTTAACTTAAATGTGAAACAGTATAGAATTTTAGGTAAATAACTTAGTCCCTTATAAATTTTTAAGAATAAAACTCAATTTGTTTACTTCTTGTTAATATTTAAAAACTTGGTCTTAATCGAATTCTTTTTACGGAATATTTACATCCTATATTTCTTTTGAAGAAAAGACTAAAAACTATTACTCTTTACTTTAACTGAACACTTGAGCCTTAAAACGAAAATTTACAAAGGTTTTGATAAGGACTTTCTTGGGAAACCTTAAAGACCATTGCATTGAATTTACTCCGTAAACTTTAAGATTGGTATCTTAAACTCTTAGACTTTGATTCTTAAATTTTCTTGATTGTATGATTGATTCAAGGGTTGTTGTTTGTGATTTTGATGGTTTTAGGTGTTTAAAATCATTTGAAGTTAATTGAATTCCATTGGGGAAGGTGTTAATATATATAGAAGGAACTTTCAAAGCGATAAACTACCAAAAATTAGGTAACAACAAAAACGTCGATCCATGAGTGGGTGTTCCTCCACCAGGCCTCAATTATGGGACCAATTTTGGTGCAACTAGTGGTCTCCACGTCAGGCTAAAGTGTCATAAGCAACAAGTTCTGTCGCGTTGGCAAGGCGCATCGTGCCTTGCCTGGCCAGGTGCGTGCTGACCGATTTTTCAAACTCGTTTTTAATCCCCAAACTCCCAGTTCTTTGCACCAAAACAACACTAGGATATTGGGTACCCTCAATAACCACTCGCTTTCCACTAGAAAACCATCGCAGAAATAAAGAATCAAACCACAATAGGCAGCCACAAATAAACAAACAAGGATTTTAACCGTTTCTTAAGGGAAAAATGTTCACCACAACCGCTCAAACTGTTAACATGTAAACAACTCATAATTTGATGAATTGAAACCAATTTGTGCGTGGATGGAATTAACCAACATGGGAAAGATGTCCACCAACACCTTAATAGGATCACCTCCAACAAAAGTCTACTCGGAATTCCTTGGCTTCTTGAACGAAAACCTTTATCTTTCTCTCTTCTCCTTCTTCCTCTTCTCTTTTCTCTCAAGCCCTAAAGAGTGAAATGATTTTCCAACAAATAGACTGAAGGTTTATTTTTACCCCCATTAAACCCTAAATGATTATTGAAATAATTGGTGAAACGGGATCGTTGGCCATTACTTTAATCCGATGGACTTGTGTCATCGAATAGGCCCTAACTTCGGAGTAGGCATATCCTCATTCATACGACATTAAAAATGCGGAAAATGGTGCCTTTGGGAAATATAATCTTCCAAGGGATTTTTTCTAACCAGATCAGGAAATACCTCTCATTCTCCTTAACTAGACAATTATGACCATGAAAATGACAAAAAAATACTTCTTAACAACTTTTGAAAAAAATTTCAAAAATTTTCCAGTCTTTACCAAAAGTGATTATTTTTAATTTCTAGCTATTTGGTTATTCGGTGATAACGATGTTACACACCACTAGGAATCCACCCACAAAAAGTGGAAGCATCTCAGGACAGAAGCAACAAATCATAATTTCAAAAATCATGTACGGAAACAAAGTAGGTGTATATCGGAATATATAGACCCAAGGGTGAAAGATCTAGAAAGTAGGTGTTCAATAAGAAATTTTATAGAAAACCCAAGGTCGAATAAACTAAAAACTTTCCTTGCCATAATTGGGCTCATATCAAAACATTATATGATCCAACGTCCATCTTCTTTATTTTTATCCACACAATTCAATTGTCTAGTCCTATTTCACGTTCACATACGCGAATCATTGTACCTCACATACTTGGTACATAACTTGACTAAATCCAAAACTCTAATACTAAACCAAATATTCATAAAACCCCGTCAAATTTCATTTACCATGTTTATTAGGAAAAGGGGAAAAAACAATAATTTGTTATAAGAGTTTAGATTTTTAGAGTCGCCATTAATGTTTAAGGAAAAATGTAAGGGGGAAACCTGTGTTATTCAACAAACAGGACTTAAAACATAAAAAAAAGGTTTGAAACTTTAAAGGGGTTTGAAGGATTCCTATTATATTTAGGAAGGTTTTAAGCACCTAAAATATTTTCCGTTAATTACAAGTTTTCCGAAAAACTCACTTAGTTGGTCTAAAGACTTAAAAGTGCGATAAAAAATATTTTCTAGAGTTGTTGGACAATAATGTCTAACTTTTACCTAAGGAAATACCGGAACCTTGATGAAATATTTGAAAAAAACTTAAACTTGATTTTACTTTTAAGGTTGTTAAAATCAAAAATGGTGTTTGGGATTGAAAAGTTTTAACTTAACTAACTAAACAAATAAAAAAAAAGTAAATGAACAAGAAATAAGAAAGAGGGAAACAGATTTGGGTCCACATCCGGGTTCTATTCTCCTTGACCGATTTTTTGACACACGTGTTTTGGTTTTTTTGACCCAATTTTCTTTGTATCTTTCCTAATTAAACACAATAATATATTATAATACAAAAATGACGAGGGCTTAGGCCCAAAAGAAGAAAATACAAGACTTAGTAAAAAATAAATTTGAACTTTTAGTTCAAGTCTTCAACTCTTTGGATTTTTGGATCTTTCTGACTTCGAGGTCTGTACGCGGTGTAGTGGCTTGATTAGAGGGAGGGAATGTGATTTTCTTTATGGGGCACTCTCGCAAAATTGCCAAGAGGAAAGATGAATGAGGGCTGTGGCGGAAACTCAAGTGGAATTTCACATGAAAGGGACAAATGAATAAAGTACATTAGCATAATCTATATATATATATAATATAATATATATATCTATATATATATATATACAATATACACACACAACAAACCAAAACACCACCAACCACACACACTTTTTGCAGGGAAAAGGACATTAATGGGGGCAAAAAGTCAAAGGATATTTGATATGCGTGCTTTTCAAAAACCAATAATCAAAGGAACCAAGGTGCCCAAATTTAATATTCCTAAACTACTAAAGTTAGTCACACTAGTTTAATTAAGAATTTCTTTTCTTTTATGAAAATAGAAGTGTGGCATAATCCAATGAAATAAACAAACACTGATCAAATCAGATTTAGCAAAACAAGCGAGATTAGGATCGATGCATTTTTTGTGCTTAACTTAATACCTTTACATGAGACGCAAAGATCCAAACCTAGATGCGACATTGTGATGCTAAATTAAAGAAGAATAAGCTAAATTTATAACCATAATCCTTACTTCATGTATTTAGATGCGCAAAATAAAATCTATTCATGGGACAATCATGAGCTAATGCAAATAAAAAAGTCAATTCCTAGGAAAACCAATTCATGCAGCGGTTATATCCACGAAAGGTGTTCTGAAAGAAGATAAATGAACCATAGGAAAGCAGCGAGTAACATCAAAATAAGTTTACCAAGCACAGCAAAGTAAATCAAATTAAGGGACCAAGGCCAAAGCAAACGGATTTACCACTCATGATAAGAATTACAAATTTATATGAAAACGAAAGGGTGATTTCTTTAAAAACTGATAAATCCCTTGGTCAACTCAATACCATTATAAGAAACGAAGCCTATGACAAATCACGAGTTAAAAAAACCAAAGAGAAATAGATATCACTCCGACTAAGAGATAAATATCAATTCCGAGAAGCTAAATCTAAGATAGAAAAAGGCTTTTGTGCTCACAATAAGCGTGATAAATAAACTATTGAAGGAAATAATTCCAAAAAAAAAATCGTGCAAACAAACTCCAACTATTTGAATATTAAGGTGGCTGCCATTACAAATGACATTTCCTATAATGCTTACGGCTTTGGAAGTTAGAACACAGTTGGTTGAAAGAGAAAATGACACAAAAACAAATAAATAATAAAAAAAAGCTGAAGTTCTAAAAAAACTTTGAGAGGGCAGAAAAGTAAAGGGAAGTGGGGCCTGTGCTTAAAAATATCAAGAGAAACATCTACGACTTTCATACATCATACAATACTAATAAAAAGAGAAAACATAGCTCAACAAATCCGTTCTGATGAACAAAAACTTTGCAGAGATAGAAGGGAGAGTTAAACAACTTTCAGCAATGGGTTAGATAAGATGAATAACAAGACACTCACACAAAAAGGCAAGGATCATCAACAATAGTATAAATCGGCTAAAATTTCGTACTCAATCTCTGACTAATTGAAAAAAACAAGAATATGCACCTCATACTAAAACAAGCATCGACCTAATTACAACTATCAAAAAACAACCACAGAATAGTGGATTCCAAAGTTTAACCGAACAAGAAAAAGAAAACAAAAAGAAATAAAGGGAAAAAATGGTTCGGAGGAAGTAGATTACCGTTTCTGGGCAGAGAAACTGGGGCAAGAGTGCATCGGGGAATTGGAATCCACAACACGAAACTCAAAAATACGAGGGAGAGTACGGGAATATGGACAGCGCTTGACCCGACAAAACCCAGTATGGATCTTTTCTTCGAGAGTATTGTTATGCAAAAAAGAGGAGAAAAAAAAATCTGCTCAAAACTATGGACTAATGAAGAAAACACCTACAAGTATACCACGATGTTTTTTTGAGTTCTTTTGCCAAACTTGAAATGTCTCTGTGTATTTTGATCCCAAAGAAACTTTTCAAATTTTTTTTTTGTTGTTCCTCCAATATCTTGGGCCAAAAAAAAACATTTCAGGAAATCAAAAGCCAACAAAAAAACAACACACCCTACTCTTTTTCTTTCCAAAAACCAAAGAGAGAAAAAAAAAACAAGACCTTCGAAAAAGGGACCCCCCTCGAAGATAAATCAAAAAAAGTATGTATATGAGGTAGATTAGGGTTTCAAGGTTTTTTTTTTTTTTTTGGGGGGGGGGGGAAGATGAAGAATCGGATCAAAAGCCCATTACGAGTTAGAAATTCAAAACTTTTTTTCCTTTTTTGAATGAACAAACTTTTCTCCGAATAAGAAAACTCAAACCGAAATGGGAAAGGGGATAGACAGGTTCGATCGATCCAATCGTCCTTGGGGAAGATGATCCATTCATATGAGTGCCACAAAACTCAGCATGTATTTGGTTCAATAGTTTGCAACCACCGGGAATCACAACATTGAGAAGACCCAAATCTGGAGTCCTTTCCTATAAAAGGATTTCCCCATATATAAAGATTGAGCGTTATACGGGTTATCGATTCTTCTGGTTTGATGTAGCACCTGTCAGGGATTAATTTCCGAACCAAAATACTTCTTTATATCCAAAATACCATGGCAAAACGTCAGTTTTTCTTCAACATGTGAAACAATGAAACTGGAGTTCTTAGAAATCTATATCTAGAGGATTCCAAATAATCAGTTTCGGATGTTTAATCAGTGAAGGATGGTGGCAACGAAAACAATCGGCCAAATCATTTTGTATGCTAGAGTATGTAATGAAACTCGATATTACAAACATCCTTATGCACAACTTCTGTAACAGAATGTACGTAAGGTATAATATTAGGGTTTTTCACGGGGCCCACTCGCTTAAAATGATGAATCAATAGATTCAGATTCTCCAATAAACCAATCGAGGCTCGTGGGGACATTCTTGTCAAATGGTTCATTATCAAAACAAGAATACAGCTTTCGTATTCGGACCATGTTGTTTGTTGGCAATTAAATCGAGGTTAGCCGACATGGGAATAGTGTGGACCAGACTCTTGACACTAAGGACTGCTCCAATACCTTTGACCCGTGATGATTTGCCGGTCAGCAAAAGAATAGTCTCCAAACCGGGGTATGTTTCAAAATGTATTCACCACATTCTTCATCGGAAAAAAAGTTTTAAAGCGGTTCGTAATCTTATCAATGGGATTTTCTGCAAGATGATAGCCAAGGCTTTTGCTTTTTGGTTATCCTCCTTCTAAGTCACATAGGGGCCAATATAAAAAAAATCACTCAACAAGGCATTTGCCACTTAGGCTAATTTTTGGTCGGCACGCATTCTTGAAGATATCTTCACCAGGTCCATTCGGAATGAGTATGTAGTAAAGAAGTAAAAATTAATTTCTCAACGTTCGGGCAAACACCATTCAAAGGCACAAACCAAGTTTCTCTCCAACAGATTGTAACGAGACTTATATGGAGTAACCTTCTTACTTATGTAATATATAGCGCTTTACTTCTTTCCGATCTCGTCGTGTTGACTGAGTACGCATCCAAATTCACTATCCGAGATGGAAAAATACAAAAACAAAGGACTCCCTTCTCGCGGAGGAAACAATACTGGCGGGTTGGACAAAAAGTTCTTGATAGAGTCGAAAGAAATATGACACTCTTCAGTCCACTTTGTTGGAGATTCTTTCTTCAACAGCTTGAAGATAAGTTCACACACCACGGTTGATTGAGTTATGAATCGACTGATATAGTTTAAAATCCCTAAGAAATACATCACCTCTTTTCTTATCTTCGGCGGTGGTAACTCTTGAATTTCTTTAATCGTAGAAGGATCAAGCTCAATACCCATTTGGCTGACTATAAATCCCAACAACTTGTCGGTTGGAACTCCAAAAGCACATTTGGCGGGATTTAGCTTCAATTTGTAATGACACAAATGATTGAAGAACTTCCTTAGATGTGTCAAATGATTCGAACTCTCGCGGGAATTGATTATGACATCGTCTACGTACACCTCCATCTTCTTATGAATCATATCATGAAAAATTAGTAGTCTAGACCTTCAATAGGTAACACCAACATTGTTGAGGCCCAAATTGGCATTGCTCTGTAATGATATACACCCAAGGGTTATAATAAAGTTTTCTTTTATGCAATTTTCTTACCATCACAATTTGTGATTAAAACCATGCGTTAAAACAATCCCACAAAATGACTGGCCATTTCTGTTAAGCACAGTATCATTCAAAAATATCAATATTGGCAACGGAAATTTTCTTTGGGGCTAGCATGTTGAGATCTCTGTAGTCGAAAAAACAAAATCTGATTTCCCGTCTTCTTGGTAATCAGCAAAATATTGGGCTAAACCAAGGGGTCGGGTATTGTGTCACTTCCACAATTGAGATTCGAAATTACTTGGTGATTCTTCTTAGATCTCTAAAACTTAGTGTAAGGATTGAAATTTGAATCCTTTTGCTTCACTAGACGAAACCCCGAATTAGTCGTCAGTTTTATTCAGATACAACATCGGCTAAATAACCCTTGCAATGTCACCGAATTCCCAGACGAACACATCCCAATATATTAAGCTACAAATGAATTAGGGACTTTTTCTAGACCCACGTTTTCATTAAGTGGAATGCTGATCTTACCCTCTTACTGCACTCCGAAATCCCCATATTTAATTGGTTTCAATCTCTATAATTTGGTTTTAGCTGGAATTTCAAACTGCCAAAATTCTACGGAAACATAGTCTGATACCTCACTTTATTCTTCGTAATCATCAACCTCGTCATCACCAGCCTCAATTTGTTCATTCAGCTAGTGAAATGACGTGACATTGGTAGGTTTAGAACTTACATTACTAAAACCATAAACAGACAAAGTTAGGAAAGCAAAGTATAACAGAGGAGTAGATAAAAGACGTTTTCATTGAAAATTGAAAAAAAAAGGTGCAAAGTTTGGCCATAGAACAGGTCCATGTTGCCCTTTTAAACATCATGATGGAAAATTAAAAATCCAAACAGTTAAAATAAATGCAAAATGGTGGGTCTCGGGCCTCTTCGGGACAGCGACCGATTTAAATATGCATAAAATGATGCCCTTCTACCAAGGAGTTCAGGGGATTAGAATGGGAGTGGAGGTCCAGTTCTGCATCATCTCTCCTGTCTTAGCATCACGAAATCCTGTCAACTCAACCCCTACTTCAATGATAGCATCGATCTCTTCAAAAAGGCCATAGATTCCTTCCCTAAGGTCCTCCTGCTCGGGATATTCATGGACTGGGAAGGATTGATATAGGTGAGGGATTGTCTTGGCAAATGCTTGATTCTTATTTTTCTTTGTCTTCTCGTCATCCTTGTGGGGGACGTTTACCCCAAATTCCATACCTTACCTTTGACGGGACGTGAAATTGGGTCACACTTCCTTGGGAATTTTTCCTGGCCTACAAATCCACTTTGTAGCAATCCAACCAGTGGGCTTATCATCTTGTACACGGCAGACATAGGAATCTGTGGGGCTAAGTCTTCACCGGTGGCATTTACCAGCTCCACAGTGTAGAAATTTGTACCTCGCGATATCAAATCAATGATCATTATTGATGCAAAGTAGAAGGGAAAGCTCTAGCCATATGGATGAAAGCTTCCCAAAAGAAGGTTATAGCTGGTGTCAATGTCAACGACTGGAAAAACATGCAACTGAATTCTTATGGACCCATTTTGATGATCGATCACGCTTCACAAAATGTATCTCTCAGTACTCCATCGAAGGCTTCTCATGTGAACTTGACTTTTTTCAAGTTTCTCCCAAGTCAAACCCTTAATGCTAAACATCGCAATGAGAAATATTCAGACCAGACCATCCATCCATTCCCAAACGAGATTTACCACCTATCGCGGGCAACTACAATGATATGCAATGCTTTATTGTGTGATCTCCCTTCAAAAGGTAACTCATCATCGCAGAAACTAATTTGATGCCCTCGAATACCTTTGTTACTCATATTAGACACATTATCGCTGCTTGTGACGACGGGCACATACGTATCATCAAGAGCCTTTATCAAAGTCTGCCTGTGCGATTGAGAACTCATATATAGGGCCCACATATAAAATCTGGGCTAGAGTCTTCTCCAAATGCTTGATAATAGAATAATCTTTCAGTTGCATTCTTCTCCAAAATTCCTCTGCCTCACCTACGCTTTGGGCCTTTATCTTGTACTTCTTGTGACCCCGAGAGCAGCTTCTAAGAGTAATAACACTTCCTAGATCGGGCCATTTACCCGTGTGCAGCAGGAAGTCTCAATCACAAATTTTGGCTGGTAAGGTTTTGCGGACTCCAAGGCAACAGCCTTTGCGGTGTACAGATAAACAAAACTCTTTCTTACTCTTTGATACTTCCAAAGACTACAACCCTTTTCCAACTATTCATGAACGATTGAAGTTATAATTTCATCCCACACGAATAATTGTTTGTTTCTATCATACTGACGTTGGCCTCCTCATGAGTTGGAAAAGATTGTATTGATATTAGGGACAAGCTGTTTGGAGGAGAAGAAAAACACTTCTGGTCGATTAAATCCTTAATATTGTGCTTGAGGTTGATACAGTGCTCAGTATCATTCCCAACATTAATGGAATTATAATCACACTTCTGATCTGGCCTATTGAATTTCAAATTGATATCCATGGGTTTGGGCCTCACTAGGTGAATATATCCAGTCGCTCGTACAGTTTTGTTTGTCTTTCTGCCAGCGTGGTGAAATTCCTCGAAGGTTTCTTCTTGAACCGAGGTCGAGGGGGATCATACCTTCCTTGTGAGGGAGGCATTTTTTGATAACCTCGATTGTTCAGACGGGGTGTTTGATTCCTGGGATATGAGTTTTTTTAGTGGTTTGTCATTGGAGCTTTGTACCTCGGGTGGGGATTTTGATATGATGAAGCTTGGACTTGATACGCAGGAGGGGGTGCTTGGTAGCTCGACTGCATGTTAGCACAGTTGGGAGCAACACCCTGGTATGGAGATGGAATTTTGTAGGGTGGAGGATGATTTGGATAAATGAGAGATAGATTTTTGTAATTAGGGTGGACTTTGGTATAGTGGAGCTTGGATGTTTGGATAAGTGGAGGTAGCATTCTGATAAATAGGAGGATTATCGGGATGACTAGATTGCGTGTAGAAAGCTTGGTAGGAATTTTAAGAAGGCCGAGAACGACTTTGGGAGTATGACGAGCTTCTGGGAGTTTTCCTTCCCCCATATGAAATAGCACTGATTTCTACTCTTTTCTTCTTCAACATGCCTGATGATGATACATCAACACGGGCTATCTTTCCCGTTTTCAACCCATCTTCGATAGTCTCACCAACTTTGATCTCAGCAAACTTTGCTCCTACGGGCAACAAAATTTGATCATAATACTCGGGCTCTTGCACCTGCACAAACACTTCTACAATTTCTTTTTCAGAGATGGGCGGTCTCACCCTCGCCGCTTCTTTTCTCCACCTATAGGCAAACTCCCTATAGCTCTCGGTTGATTTTTGTTTTATCTATTCCAAAGAGTATTGATCTGGAACAATTTCTACGTTTTAAGAGAATCAATCGATAAAATCTTTGGACAATGCATTCCAGCTGGTCCATTGCCTGGATTCATACGACGTGAACCATTCAAGAGCTTCTCCACACAGGCTTCGGCTGAAGAGCCGCATCAATAGAGCTTCATCCCTTCAAACTCCCACGAGCTGGTCACAGTAGGATCTCAAATGAGTGATAGGGTTGCCCACTTTTTCAAAAGTGTCAAACTTCGAGATCTTGAACCCTTCTGTAAGGTCCAAATTTTGATGAATACATAAGTATTCATAACTAAGACCGGCGACATTAGGGACGCATTGGAGCTCTTTCATGGCTTTCTTAGTCTCTTCTTTTATGCCGACATTTACCTCTTTCTTTGACCTCCACTCCTTTTCTTTTTCCTCATAATGGTCCAGCTCAGAACCGTGCACATCGTGCTCGGCAGGGATGGGAATTTGGAAAGTGGTTCTTTTAGGTAAGGGTGGAGCTACTGAGGGACTCTGGGCATTTTGAGCGGTTTGATAATTCTGTGGGTAAGTTTGTGGATTGGTATTCTAATTTAAGTGGTGGTGGGATGTTTGTGGATTAAAAGTATTTGGATTTTTGTTTTGATTTTGTGGTGGTGGAGCAGTTTGATGGTAGGTATTTTGAGGATGGGGTGGCATTTCAGGATAGTTGTTTTGAGGAGGAGGTGGAGTTTGGTAGGATTCGGAAGAATATTGGGAATTTTGGGAGTCAGATCTGTAACCGATGGATTCTGAGCAGGTGTAGATGGCTGGTTCTGGGTTGGATCCATATTTGAGGAAGGGAAGTAGATTGGAGGTCTCCCATCAGCAGCGTTAGCAGCAAAACCTGGCGGAGGAAGATCTTGTCTCCTTTGCATTTCTACCCTTATCTCTGCAATCTGTTGCATCATCAGCAAAATAAACTCATTCTGGTCCGCTACGGTGGGTTGAGCCACCAAAAAATCAGTAAGACTCACTTCTTCATTACTATCCCCCATAACTGTCTTTCCTTTGTCTGAGCTTTGTTTAGGGAAGGAATCTGCGGGACCTTTCTATCTGGTGAAATAGCGATGATCTGCCAGCTTTCAATTGACATAGATCAGTTTCAAATTACCTGAGAGGGAAAACAACTCAAAGGTGGATTTGTCAATGCAGATTCAAAATAAAAAATGCATAATATTTCACAGAACAAAAGTTGTTTTGTTTGATGATATCTTCAACTCACGAGTAAGGACGGAAACACATTTTTTAACAAGAAGGAGTTTGCTTGTTTTAGTTTTGACATTGTCTCAAAAAGGCTAAATCACGTTGACATAAGGTCCTCTTGCAGCTGCTCTTTGACATCTGTTGATTTGGCTTTCATATCTTCTCGTAACATGAAAGGGGAAAATGAAAATTTTTAAAGATAGGGGTCGGGACTAGAGAGGCTGCCTACGTATATCGTAAGGAGAATTCAGGTCCAACGTAGTTGGAGTACAAAATAAACATTTTCATTCATTCGTTAATTAAGATTACAAGGAAATTCAAAGGCAATAATAGAGCTTTTAAAAGGTAAAATGATGACGACACGATAGTTATTTCCCTTTTTGTTGCACCATTGTTCTCCTCCTGTCAGACGGCCTGGGAATGGAGTTTGTAGACAATTTCCTCGTCGTCGTCTTCCCCAATTGCATTAGGGTGAACGTTATTGAGATCACTATTTGTTCCTTATTCGTAAACGGGGCATTTTTCGCGCATTTTTTGAAGTTTATCAATCATGTTGCTATGGAAGGATTTGTTTTTCTTCCTCAGTGCGGCCATCCTTTTTCTCATGGAGGTGAATTCTTCCATTTCCAATGTCATCTCTTCATCAAGTGACATGCTTTTAGCTAACAGAGCAGCATTCTCCGATTCTATCCTCGCATCTCTTGGTTTTCTTTCTTGCACTTTAAACTGAAGCATGTCCAACTTCTCTCGCAAGTCCTCTGTCTCCATCTCAACATCTTTCTTTATCTTCATCTGACTTGCGAGATCCTCATCTAGCTTTATGATTTCAACTTTGTAAATTGCGGTGGCCATGTCAACTCTGAGCCGTTCCTCTTTGGCTTCTTGAATTTCCCGAGTTATCTGTTCGATCTTTCTTTGTAGTTCTTCTCCAGTGAGTTCCATCTGGATGTTCTTACCCTTGTGTATAGCAGTGATTCTTTGTCTTACTTGAGACGGTAGAATAGTGTTTTAGGATTTGTGGTATAGGAGGAGGTCTTTTGAGTGAGAAACTCAAGACTTGGAAATTTTGGTGGGACATTCTTTTGTAATAGTGACTTGTTTGAATATATTGGAAATTTATGGAAAAGAGTGGGTTTCCAATATTCTCATTCATAGCAACATAGCACATAAAAAGTTAAATACACATATCGCGTCCTAAAACATACCGGGGGACCCTTTTGTGCCAAGGGTAGGGCTAGCGCATTTGAATAATGTATGCGTGAATTTGAACCATACAAACAATTCCCCCCCCCCCCAAATAAATTTCACAAGTGAATAATAATGTTCACATAGGGGAAAATAAAGGATAAAACATTATAGATAGACCCACGTAAGGGCCATTTTAATTTATGAAAGTGCATAAAGGAAGGCCGGCGCAGGGATTAAATTGACAAATACATATAGAAAAACCCGCGCAGGGGAAAAATCCACTATGTCGCTCTAGATGGTCCTGCTCCGTCGCCGTCTCCCTAAGTCTTGTATTCTTGAAACATATAGCTTAGCATCAGCATGAATTCTTCACCCAGGCGTCCTTTGTCTTCCAAGCTTTCTTATCGCATCCTCTTGATTTTCTTCTTGATTCGGTATCGAAATCATCATAACCACGCCTTAGTCTTTCCACCTCTTGAGTCGCCTTTCCAAGAGTATCTTGATTCTCGACAAACTTAGTGTACACTTATTGGGATTCTTTCTTTACCTCTTGTAGCTCGGCCACTGCTTTGGATTCTCTGTCATTATGCTGCTAAAGTTGCGCGGGGTTTCAGAGGAAACGTTTTGTATGTCCTTCTTCAGCCATATTTGGAACCTTGAGATGCTCAGTATTTATTAGCGGCCAGGACGAGTTTTTCGCTCTAGAAAGAAGACTGCGAGAGAGGGACGTATGTTAGGGCCATCCATGCTGGCACTTCTTCCGCTATCCACCCCCCCGTGTCACTTGGGCACACCAGATTCGGGATGAGACAGAGACGCGTCGTGCACTCTAGCATGACCAATATTGTATACTTAAGCGCCATAGTACTCCTCTTAGGGTGCAATTTGTCTCCTCACGAACTGTCGCAAGACTCAAAAGGGTGCATAAGGGCAAATCCATCGAATACTTGGTAAAGGAAGAACAATCTATCTGCAGCTCTCCACGACGAATTCTTTAGAGATGAAACAGTTAAGCATACATTGGAGATCTTCTTCTATTAATTCAGAGAAATTTGAGTCCATCTCCCCCTTGTTCTCCGATTGTCCATATTCACCCAGTACAACATGTCATTCAAATCTTTAAGGGTGTTTTTGTTGCAAGAGTATGCAACTCCCGAGTCCCAGCACCCTTCGCTAAATGGATGAGGATCCACCACTGAAGTAGCAAGTTGCATCCTTGGAAATATCGATGCGCCTCTTTGCATTTTCCCAGGACTCGATACATATCGAACAGGATGACCGGAGCTATAGGATAGTATTTTGTTGTCCCTTGGTTCTCATACCCTTTGAACAAAGTATGCGCGAGTGTTATAACTCGGGTATTGATACTCAAACTTGGACCATGTGGGAATACCATTTTTCCCAATAACGCTACAGCAAATGCTAGAGCACGAATTTCATTTCATTCTCTGTAGGAGATCTTGAACTCTAGGTTGTAAGTGGCGTAGAAGCTTGCATATCCAAATTGGATATAAAGATCTCTAAATGTTACATGGGATTCTTGGCACCAGTAGGCAAAGTCTTTTTCCAACCCTAACTAGTCAATAATATTTTTTATAGAAGGTTTATTAGGGATAAAGATTTGTTCTTGTTTTCTTGCTTTCCTTTCTATCCCAGTACCTACTATGTCTATGCAGTCTCTGATCTCTTGCAAAGTCGGGGTATTTTTGGCGGTTCTGAAATGGAACACCATTGTTTTGGTATGCCAATATCATGTGAGGACCTCAACCAGCTCTGGCCAACCGTTAATGTTGATCAATTCTGTTAATGCACCCACATATTTGTTGAGGGTTCTTCTATGATCCCCATAGAGATTGTCATTCCACATTTTGAGTTAGGGTGGTGCCGCTATAACTATATAAAACTTTGGGAAATGGTCCATATCTACAAACAGAAGCTAATTAGTTTTACCCACCCCAAATTGGTTGTCATAAGTACATCATTCAAATGTCACATAAAATGATGTGTTGTGAGGTTGAAGATTTTAGACACGGTTTTGGCACCTTTCTACTAAATGGACTTAATACACCTTGGGTATTAAGTCTTCTTAGGCTAATTCTTAATTTTTGGTTTTGGTATCGCTATAGCCTAGGCTTATTAGAATAGGTTTCAAATTGACGATTACCCGAGTCGAACAAACATCGAGATAAATCTACCAAACAACGTTGGATGACCGCATTACAACTATTTGTTTGATACTTCCAAATGAATTTTTGTGTAATTCTGAAGAAAGCCATGGAAAGCCATATAACTTTCATTTTTCTAATGCATACTACCTGCGGTTTGGCGGGAGAGAATGCCATGAAAATGCAACAGTTTAAAACTAAGGTAAACTAAATAAGTAAACAATTTATCACAAATAGAAAAATAACGTTAGTTTTAAGGTTAGAATCCTCTAAACTCCCCAGCAGAGTCGCCATTTCTATTTTATTAGGAAAAGGAAAAAAATATTTGTTTATAAGAGTTTCCGACTTTTTAGAGTCTCCATTTAATTTTTAAAGAAAAAATTAAGAAAAACTTTATTTTCAAAAGACTTAAACATAAAAATTGTTTTGATAACTTTAAAGGGGTTCGAGGATTCCTATTTATATTTTAGGAAGGTGTTAAGCACCTAAAATATCCGTTAATACGGTTTCCCGACAACTAACTTAGTTTGTCTAAGACTTAAAATTGCGATAAAAAATATTTTCTAGAGTTGTTTGAAAATTAATGTCTAACTTTTACCTAAGTGAAATACCGGACTGACGAAATTATTTTGAAAACTATTTAAACTTGATTTACTTTTAAATTATTAAAATACATGCAGTTTGCGAGGAGAGGATTTGAAGTTTCTTTTAACTTAAAAACTAACTAAAAAAAAAAAAAAAAAAAAAAAAACCCCCAAATAAGAAAGTAAAATGAACAAAACTAAGAAAGATGGAAAGATATTTGGAGTCCACATACCGGGTTCTGCTCGCCTTGGACCAGTTTTTTGCACCCCACATGTTTTTGAGTTTTTTTGAACCATTTTCTTATCCTGTCCTAATTAAACATAATAATAAATGATAATACAAAAGTGACACGGGATTAGCCCAAAAAGAAAAAATACAAGACTAGTAAAAAAATAAATGAAATTTTAGCTCAAGTCTCAACTCTTTAGATTTTTTGATCTTTTCTACTCGAGGATGTTCGCGGTGTCGTGTTTGTTTCGATGAGACGGGAATATGAGTCGTTATGACTTCTCGAAATGCAAGAGGAAAGATGGTATGAGGGTGGCGAAAACTAAGGGGATTTCATATGCAAGACAATGAAGATAAAGTACATTATGAATATATATAGATATAATATAGTATATATTATATATTAATAATAGATATATAATATAAGTATATATATATATATATATATATATAGATATATGAAATATTAAGGATGACCACTACGGGTGAATAATGAAATAACATTTAGAACAATAATAAAGAAGGGAAAAATCCACTAAGACTTAATACAAACATATATATATATACACACACACACTTTTGCGGGGCAAAGGACATTAATGGGGGCAAAATGTCAAAAGATATTTAATATGCGTGCTTTTCAGAAACCAATAATCAAAGGAACCAAGGTGCCCAAATTTAATATTTCTAAACTACTAAAGTTAGGCATACTATTTTAATTAAGAATTTTTTTTTCTTTTATGAAAATAAAACAGTGGCATAATCCAATGAAATAAACAAACACCGATCAATTTAGATTTTGCAAAACAAGCGAGATTGGGATCGATGCATTTTTTGTGCTTAACTTAATACCTTTACTGAGACGCAAAGATCCAAACTAGATGGACATGTAATGATAAATTAAGAGGAATAAGCGTGAATTTGATAAACCATAGATCCTACTCACGCATTAGCAAAGCAAAATAGCAGATATGGGACAATCATGTGAGCTTAATTGCAAATAAAAAAAAGGTTAATCGTATCGAACCCAAAATTCATGCTAGCAGTTATACACCAAAGGTTTTCCAGAAATAGATAAACTGAACATAGGAATAAGCATGCGGGTAATAACATCAAATTAAAGAAAAAAAGCCATGCAACGATTTTAAACTCATGATGGAGATTAAAAATATATGAAAACAAAGGGGGATTTCTTAAAATGATTAAATCCTTGGATCAACTCAATAACCCAATAAGAACGAAGTTATACAATCACGAGTGAAAACTCAAAGAGAAACGATTTATCACTCCGACTAGCGATTAAAAATAATTTCGAGAAGAGAAGCTAATTAAGCTAAAAAAAGGCTTTCGTTCTCACAATAAAAGTGACAAATAAACCATTGGAGAAAATAATTCCAAAAAAAATATTCATGCAAACAAACTCCAACTATTCGAAAATTAAGGTGGCTGCGGTTACACATGAGAATAACTTCAATGCTTATGGATTTGGAAGTTACAACACAATTGGTTAAAAGAGAAAATGACACCAAAACAACAAAATAATAATAATAATAAAAAACAGAAGTTCTAAAAGGAAACCTTTGAGAGGGAAGAAAAGTAAAGTGAAGAGGGGCCTGTGCTTAAAAATATCCAGAGAAACATCTACGACTTCCATAAATCATACAATACTAATGAAAAGAGAAAACATATCCCAATAAATCCGTTTGGATGAACCACAATTTGGCAGATATAGAAGGGAGTTCAAAAACTTTCAGTAATGGGTTAGAGAAGAGGAATAACAAGATACTCACACAAAAAGGCAAGGAGCACCAACAGTAGTATAAATCGGCTAAAATTTCGTACTCAATATCTGACTAATTCAAAAAAAAATATGAACCTCATACTAAAACAAGCATCGACCTAATGACAACTATCAACAAACAACCAGAAAATAGTGGATTCCAAAGTTTAACAGAACACGAAAAAGAAAACAAAAAGAAGTAAAGGGAAAATTATCGGAGGAAGTGGATTACCTGTTTTTGGGCAGCAGAACTAGAGCAAGAGCGCATCGGAAGTGACTCCACAACCACGAAACTCGAATATGAGTGGAGATAGGAATCCGGATAGCAGCTTGACCCGAAAACCAAAATATGAACCTTTTCTTCCGAGATGTATTTGTTACGCAAAAGAGAGAAAAAAAATCTTCTCGAACTATGCTACTAAGTGAAGAACACCTACGAGTTTCACACGATTTTTTTTTGGAGTTCTTTTGACCAAACTTTGGAATGTCTTTGTGTTTTTTGATCCCAAAGAAAATTTCCAATTTTTTTTTGTTGTTCCTCCAATATCTTGGGCCTAAAAAAACATTCCAGGAAATCAAAAGCCAACCAAAAAAGACACTCCCTATTCTTTTTCTTTCCAAAAACAAAAGAGAGAGAAAAAAAACAAGACCTCCGAAAAAGGGACCCCCCTCAAAGATGAATGAAAGGAAGTATATATATGAGGTAGATTAGTGTTTCAAGATTTTTTTTTTGGAGGGGGGGGGGGGGGGGGGAGATAAATAATCGGACAAAAGCATATTATGAATTTGAAATTCAAAACTTTATTTTTCCTTTTTTGGATGAACGGATAGACGGGTTCGATCAATCCAATCGTCCTTGGGGGTGACGTAGATCGATCCCACAGCCCTGAGGAAGATTTCGCGTGATGTTACTGCTCTTGCTTTTGCAGACGACACCATTGCTGGGTCAGACGACAAAGGGGCAGAGGGATCGATCTTTTGCGGCCTCTCGTGACCTCGTTGTTGTTGCACACAGCTGGAAATTGCTTTTGTTGTGCGCGCGTGAGGAAGACAAGTGGAGTGGGGCATTGGAATTGTTGTGTATAGCCTGTTGGGGTCGAAGTTGTGTTGTGAATTAGAAGCTTTTGAACAAGCTGAAGACCTTCTAGGTATTCTTTTGGACTTTTCAAAGAAATGGGTCGAGTTGAAAATTGGTTTGGGTCTGGTATAAAAAT
This sequence comes from Solanum habrochaites, assembly GCA_027704765.1. Lineage (NCBI taxonomy): Eukaryota > Viridiplantae > Streptophyta > Magnoliopsida > Solanales > Solanaceae > Solanum > Solanum habrochaites. The sequence continues at coordinate 9,176,674 of JAKWJA010002498.1, read as the reverse complement.
GGTCAGGCTGCTAGAAAACGGGATTGGAGATATGGGATTCGAGCTTAGTGTAGGTCAATGAATAAAATGGGTGGGCTGAAAATTGGGTTCAAAATTTGGCTTTGCTGCAAAATTGGAAAAAGGGACGAGATTTGGTCTGACAGGGTTAAGATTTTCCAATAAGTTAAATGGTACTGAATTAAGATAAATTATTAATGATCTTCTTATGTGTGATCTTCTTAATCTTAAAAACAAAAATTAATTTATTTGAATTTAGAAATTAATTAACCTAAAAAAATATAATTTATATTTAAACACAAGGTAGTTGTCGAAATATTTTACTAGAACTAAAAATTACTTGAGATGATTGTGAATAATCGTAAAATTACTAAATTATATAAATTAATTATTTAATTAGATATATATCAATATATATATAGATATATATATATGTGTGTGTGTGTGAGGTGTGATGTGTGTGTGTGTGTGTGTAATATATTAATCTAAAAATTGTAAAAATGACAAAACCATTAAATAAACACAAACTTAATATTTGTTCTTAAAATTTTATGAACTAATTATTGTAACTTTGTTTGATAATTTAAGAGAAGCTCATGAATTAATTTTTATCTGGGAGAGTCAAATTGTGTGTCAACATACCATACTCTCATACCGTCAGTAGTACCAACACTTTCTTAATCAACACATTATCGCCTTCAAAATTTTCAAACTATGGTGCGCTCTCTTTCCAAACAAGCATTTTATGAAAGATATGGGTCCCGATCAAAGCTGATTAGTACTAATTTCAAATCTAAAAGTACTTTTCCATCAATATGAAGTTATTGAATTACCTACAATGTCGACTTCACGTAATCTTTCAAATATGAAATTTTAACTTATATTGAAAATCATCATATACCTCATAATAACATTTATGAAAATCTTGGTGCCTCCAATAATTCGATATACTATAAGCTCATAATTTCTACTCACCATCAAATATTTATTTAGCACATCATAACAATCTGTATCTTCCTATCAACAAAGTAGTCTAAATCAAATCAAAATCCTCATTAATAATGTAGAATTGTATGTCTATATTGTCGAACATCAATAAGTTATTTATCATAATTTGAAAAATCTAGTTTGACATAATGACATATAATTTTCACACATATGCTTGTTCACCCTAACAAAAAACTCAATATTAAGGAAAAAGTAGATGATCAATTCCTAGAAGTTTTGACCGAAAGTAGTTCACATCTGACATCATATCTAAACGCATAGGCAAAAAAGCTTGCAACTACAACACCAATGGCTTAACGACAATTTATCGTTAATTATTCGTAAATCTTTCAGACCAAAAAATTCTAAATTTCTTGAACTCTTCAATACATCAAACTATTTTACTCTGTTGTTCGCTCACCAATTCTTATTCTTAGCAACAACTCTTGACATTTTACCTCATTCCTCTAATAAGCGTTAAATAAACCCCTTCCTTAGGTTCATTTAAAACAAAAAATAACACAACGTATGACTTAAATCATGTACAAGTCCTTTGACATGTGGCGGTTCTATATCAATGTGATCGATCATTCTTACCTTTATGTATCCTACCTTGAAAAACTACTATCAACAAACATAAAATCACCAAAAAAAAGACTTGAATTTTTTAATCGAACCGTGTAATCCAATACCTTAATCTATTAATATTTGTTCATACCTAGAAGAATTTTATGAATTCATGTATCTTAGGTATCATTGATTTCCCTTTTATTGACGTTATCATATCCTTCGCTTAAAATCCAACCATTCTTAGCAACAAACTCAAAACCAAAAAAAGAACTTATCATTACACTCGAGTAGAACGTATGTAAACTCCTTTCTTAAATTTATCAAATAGTTCTTAATCAATATGGTGAATCTGTGACACTATTACCATAAGTAGAGCAAAATAAACTAAATTATGCATCTCTCAACTCAGTTTTCTACTATATGAAGGTATATTTTTTTGTTCTTACACTCAAAGTAAATATTTTTATCCTCAATCGCCTCTTTCTAAAGACCAAGCACGATTGCCTAATTCTTTCCATTTATGACTCTAGCTCTTTTAAGTTTTATTCAAGTGGTGTCTCAACACCTCCTATAACTTTCCATGCATTTAAGATTCTCACCAAATAGTATCAAACCACAACCTTATATACTCGCATGACGTCATTACAATACAGAATTCGTTTAACCAACAATTCTTATTATATAGTTGCAGCTCAATCACAATTCATTACGAACTCTTATTGTCATCATGCTCAACTAGTTATTGTTATCACCATGGAGTAAATCTTTTCATCAATATATGACACCTTAAATCCAGTTATACCAATAAAAATCAAAGGACTAACTTAATCTTATATGCATTCTCTTACCAAAGTCTTCAATTACCTTCACACGAGTATAATCTTGAGACTTCCTTTACCCATAAACTATGCATTCTGGTAGCTATTCATTCCCTTGGACCTTAAGATGAAATCTCTAGTCCTCATTTAGAACCCACGGAATACACGTCTTAACTCAACATATTAATGCCATATCAACAATCTACCACTAAAATATTCTTATACATGTTGCTTAATCTCAGACGTATGCAGTAACAACCTAGTTGGTTTCTCAAATGTTAATGCAAAATCAAATCTAATTATACAAGTATGTGATACAACTGATAAGTCTTTAAGTACTTAGTTTCACACTTAACAGTAAATGTATCCATTGTCGTATGCCACTAGTGTCATATTGCAAATTTTATGAGATATATCACTAGAACATATTATACCTACCAAGAAGATCATATCCAAATAGGTCACACATTTTTTCCCATTGAATAGTGGTAAAGTATTATAAAATGATTTTTGTATCTAGACCAAGCTATACATTCTTTCGTAGGTCAAGTCAATATAAAAAATAACACACTTAATAACTCTAACCAAGTAAGCATCGATACTATTGTAGTAGTTGTGTCATGACCTTCTTTGATATACACAATCTATAAAGTCGCAGTAGAAATGCTAACCTCAATTGGTGCATCATTATTCTCATCATTTTATAAGCATCCCATTCAGGTTGTGATACCTTTAATAAGTGTAGTTTCCCAAGTTACATGCCCATTTTATAGCCATCCATTTAATCATTCCACCTCCAATTGTTAAACCACTCCAAATATTGTATATACCACACAAGTGCTATTCACTTTACTAGAAAAACGAACCGTACATAACCCTTCAAATTTTGTAAAACATTCTAAATCTAACCACACATTCCAGAAACTCTCTGATTCCACCGTAATTACCCAAATCTCATTCTACAAACAATACATGACATCAAACTACTCACGGATGAAGAACCACATACGAGCTCATCACAATACGTGAGAGAGAATGGAATGAAGAGGATACAAATCAAGAGACATTTAATAATCATTGATATAGATTAAAAGTAATAATTCCTACCAATCATTTTAATATTTAGGCTTTGACCCATATTATAAAAAAAAACCAAATTATCCACAATAATTAACTATAGTTAAATGCTATTAAAAATTATCAAAAAATTACTTTCGGGTCCTTGGTCATTACAAAAAAGGAATTCAGTCTCCACTAGTAGAGAAATTTCAAAAAGGTACTAAAGAAAGGTTTAAAAATGCCCTTGACGTATTAGAAGTCGTTCAAAATTGTCTCCTTCCACAGGTTGGGTCAAACTTGTCTTTTCATCCACCTATTGGATCAAAAATGCTCTTAGTGTATTAGAAATGATTCAAAAATATTCTTAGTGTATTAGAGATGGTTAAAAATGCCTTCAATCCACCTATTATGTCAAAAATTCCTAATGGTGTATGAACCCCACTGTTAGTTAAATAGTTTTTACTGACTATGACCGCTTACTGATCTTCAAATTTGTTTTGAGGGTAATTGAATGTTATCAATGAAGACATATCAAGTGGTAACCACAAAATGGATATTGAGTTGACTAAAATGATTTAGAGCATATAGAAAAGGTTGATATAGAAGAACAAGCAGATGAGGGGGCAAATGAAAGGGCAAATGAATCCATTGATGAGGAAGAATGGTCAAATGAAGAAGAAAGGTCAGAAGAGTATCAAATTTACGTGGAAAACTTCTTCAAACTATAGAGTAAAAACCATAAAACAAAAGCCTCACTATAATCAACAAAAGTAACGAATTCATTTGCAAAAATGACTCCAAAGATGTGCCAAATAATGAGCAACAACAACTACAAGATAGCACCAAAAACTAGAGAAGAAAAATGTGTAAAATCACCAATTATGCAACGATTGTTCATGAGCTGAAAGCTGAAGCTACAACTTATTTGACCTATTTTTATTTTTAGTCCGTTTAAAAAAATGTCTCTTTCCATTTTCAACCACAGTTTTATTCCAAGTTTCTATATGATATGTTTAACATTACATGATTAAGGGTATTTTGATGAAGTTGATATATCTTTGTTTTAATACCATAAGTTTCAAATGCATTCTTTATTTTTTTAAACTTTGTGTCAAATCAAAATAGATTAAACAAATCGAAACGAAAGAAACAAAGAAAGTATGTGTTTTGTATTCTTATATTTGTTTTTTATTTGAACACCAAATCTGATTGATTGGGAATCTCAATTTCTTGCCTAAAGATCGAATGTATACTATACTAATAATAAAAGACACTTCACCTAAATATGTTATTTTCTCTGTCTTTCTAAGAAAGAAGAAGATTTCAAATACATATCTTATGTCACTTTAATTGTGTGCCCCATCTATGCAGTGATATATCTTGGATAGCTTTCTATTCATTACAATATTTACATTGTTTATTTAAATAGGTGTTGATGATATATTTTATTCATGGTTAGGTGTATGATTGAAGACAAAGCTTGTCAAGAAATGCAATTGCATGAGAAGCTTCTAAACCTTGAATTATTTCTTCTAGCCTACACAATCGTTTATATGCTGCGACACAAAAGTGAAATAAACTATATTATTGTTGTATAGAGGGAAAAAGTTTAAATATGTCATTGAATTTTTTTTTAAAAAAGATTTTTTTATGTCACCCGATAAATGTTTGGCTCATCCATTTTCGTTTGAGAAAAAGTTTATCCATGTCATTATTTGTGAACTCCATAAAAATAGTTTCGCTTTTGAAAGAACAATTTTTACATGTGGTTCATTATTATGATTGGCCATGTCATTATTTAATCATTTTAAAAAATGAAACATGCTCGTATATGCTATCGAACTTTGAGAAAAGGGTGATCCATTTCACCGTTAAAAGTTTGGCTCAACTACGTCATTTCAAGTGATGTCATGTATGAGTTTTTTCTCAAATATAAATTATATAAATGAGTTAAATTTTTAACGAATTTACATAAATAAATTTTTTTTCTACTAATTCAATGACACAGTTAAGGATTTTTCCTTGTATATAAGTTTTAAAAAATAAAGAATATACACTTGTTTTGAGATAATTACCTTCTAGCGCTTCTTCATCTGTAACGGTAGAAAACTCGATACGTCTCATGTCTTTTAGAAAGAAGCTAAGCTCAGGGCTGACACCAAGATACTCTAATCTACTTATACAAACAATATTTTAGTTATACACATTTATAGTGCACATCATTTTTATATTATTAACAAAGGTCAACATGATTCTCGATTTTTATAACAACGATTTCAAGTGTGATAGTAATTGAATTCTAAACTTAATATTTTATGTAAAATCAATAACTTTTTAATATCAATACATCATTTAAGTAGAAATTATGGTGTTAAAAGTAAAATCTACCCAACGCTTATAAAGTGTGGTACAATAAGTTGGCCCTCCTCGTCTTGTAATAGATAGCTCATGGCCTCATGGTACACCCCAACTTGATCCCAAGCCATAGTTGCCCAGTGTTGATCTGCACAAGATGAATATTTTAAATTTTTATAAATTTTCATAACAATATTATAAATGTCTAGACAAAATTTATTATATTTACGTGAATTCATAATCATTACCTGAAAAAAGATCGATCCCACCGACCTCAACTCCTATTATCCTAACATGTTCACCTTGTATAAATTCGTGAAACAATCCCAAAGCATTAGAGCCACTCCCAACACAAGCATGCCACCCCACTTCTCCATGGTTTGTTTCCTAGTCTCTTTTTCAATAATTGATTGAAATGCACGAACCATGGTTGGACATGGGTGAGGTCCTATGGTTGCACCTACTAAGAAGTAGGTTTTTATCCAAATTGTTAACCCAATATCTAATACCTTCTGACATAGCATCTTTGAAGCTTCCTTTGACTGATTTCACCTGTACATTAATTTTGTTTTTGTCATGGAAAAATCCCCAAAGGAAATAAGCAATTTTTCTATTTTAATTTATGTGAAACTTTTTGTTTTTCGAGAGCTAAACAATTTAAATTTGATTGACAATTTATGAAGTAGAATCTTTAAATTTTTGCAATGACATTAACTATATTTGTAAACTAAAAAGTACTAAAGTCATAATAATTGACAATTTAAAATATTAAAAAAATTAAAAAAAATCTACTATCGAAAATTGACTTGTTTAAATTTCAAAATTCTAAAATTATTAAATAAATTGATATGGGAGGAGCATTATTTATGTGATTTTGAAATAGTTTAAAAAGATAAATAAAAGAATTGCAAACAAGAAAAGATATAATCGTTTTTTAAATATCATTTTTTTCACTTTAGAAACAAACACAACTCATATTCATGGAAAAGCCCAACTGAAAATTTTAAATATCATTTGTTTACTTCGGAAATAAAAATTATATTTTTCAAATTTCACTATGAAACTTGACCAAACATCTATATTTTACATTTTTTAAAAACAATTCAACTTTAAATAATTTCACTATGAAATCTGACCAAACATCCATATTTTAAATTTTAAAAACAATTCAACTCTAAATTTCACATGAAACCCCGTAATAAGATGATTAATTACTGTGTATGTCTCAATTTAATTGAAACATTTATTTCTTCCGACAGTCAACCAGTTTAAATTTAATCGAGAATTTGTGCATGATTATTTTTTTTAGATCTTCCCTTTTAAGATATATATATGGCCCTGTCCCCTTATTAATTCTCTTGTAATAATCTGTGAGTTTTGGGCAAAGTGTAAAGGTGTTTCAAGACTTACATAGTCTCTGCTACTTCAAGCTCCATCAATATTCAAAATTCAAATAATTAAGTCTAATCATCACATCATACATAATACATAAATATGTCTTTTACTCATTATTATGTCCTCTACTTTTAAATGTACAAACAGACCCTTAAAGTATAATAGCATTGACCAAAATAAACACACAATTTATATGACAAATCTTATGTAGATATATGTGATTTGTTTAGTATAGTTATGTACATATATGTGATTTGTTTAGTATAGTTCAAAGTTTGTATACAATAGATTAATGAAACAAATTCACAAATGATTTTTATAAAGGGTCAGAATTTTGCTAGAAAATCTAAAAAGTGTAGAATATTTTTTTTATTTTAAAATAAACTGGTCTTTTCTATTTTTTTAGTTAAAAGGTAATAAAGTTAATTGGGTAAAAATGATCAAAAAGAAAAAAAAGTAAGATAACGTAGGTAAAACACTGGCCAAATTTTCTGGCCAAAAGGATTTTTGCTTTTATTTAATCACAAATTTTAAAGGAAGTATCTTTTTGGCCACAAAATTAGGCCAGAATTTGGCAAATGAGATTTTTCTATGTAATTTTACTTTTTTTAAAAATATGTTTATCCTTTAATCTTTAATATCTTTTACTAAAAATTGAGAAAAATCAATTTATTTTAAATTTTTTTTTTATAATTTTTAAAATTTTATAGCTAAATCTGCCAAATTTCTGGTCAATTTAGAAACATCTCAAATTTTAAATAAAATTGTTTTGTACGTGAAATGAACATCATTCAGAAAAAACATATACAAAGTATAGAAATTTTTGCCAACCTGAAAATTGAGGGTCATGCAGCCAGAGAAAGAGTTGAATTTCATAATCAACGCTTGGTAAAGAAGATATTAATGTCTCAGGGGCACAAACTTCCCAACATAAATTCCAAATTTTCCTTGCTCAATAATAGTCTCTCTTTTTCATGGAAAATTAACTTCCATGATAATTGTGGAACTTGAGTTTGGCCAATAGAAATAACATTGGCTCCTTTTTTATAACTATAAAATGGGAAACCTTGCAACTTTCTGCCAGATATTTTTCCTTGTCCAAAATTAGTTTCAACATTAAATGTCATAATTATACTAATAATAGCAAGGAGTACAATTATATCAAAAATAGTTTATAGAGATGAAAATTGGGACAAAAAATGATTGTAAATGTAAAGGAGTCTCATTATATTGGACATCGACTACCTACTTCTATAGCCTCATTTGTTAATACATCTAATTAAGAATGGAGGTATATTAAACCACATATACTTAAGAGGATGTCTATTTTATCTTCCTTTAACGGAAAATTATATTGTATAGTTAAATAAAAATAATTTTTCTGAATGTATACACATTGTTGCAATCTCTTGAATTCTTTCTAAATTAATTCTTTATATTTTGGCATCCTTTTTGATAATTATGATTCTGCCGTCGAGCGAAGATATCTTAACTATCCAACTATTAGGGGTGTATATGACCGAGTTGGTTTGGATTTTTTAAATATTAAATCAATTTGTTCGTGTAAAATTTTTAAATTTATAAATCAACCAAACTAATAAAATTCAGATTTTTTCGGGTTTTTCAACCTCGGGTTGATTCGGATGTTTTAATTACCGAACCAAATCATTGTGTCTAATTTTTAAATTTATAAATCAAACAAAACTAAAAACTTATGATTTTTCCAGATTTTTGGATTTTTTGGTAAAGTTTGCATACACACATATAATTAGCTTGTGTTACAAATATTTCTTTTGTCCAACCAAAGTACAATTATCTAAGATGTTTCTTAAAATAATAATAACACAAAATATGAGATGAGTATTGATGACAAAAAAATATTCAATAAAAAATAATAATGAAATCATCTTATAAAATAAATATTGTAAAGTCATAATGAAAATAATCATAACTTAAAAGTACTGAAATAATGCTAAATAAGTTAATAAGTCTTAGTTAAATACTAAATGTATAACGAAAGTTTTAAAAGAAATAATATTCATTAGGTGTGAGTTTTTAAAACCAATGTAAAAATAAAGAAAACAAATATTCTATTAGTGTCATTTCTTAGTGTTGAATTGATTTCTTTGCATCGTATTAATTGATTGTGTTATTATTAATTATCAATACCTATTGAACTATAATCTTCATTGACCATCCGAATCTAAGTTTTTAAACTTGGAAATAATATATTATCAGACAAAAAACATGAAATAGTATAAAACAATATTTTAAAAAGGAAATTAAAGGCATTATATGTTATAAAATAAATTTTAACAATTTACCATATATAATGCCGGGTTGGATTTGATCTCTAATTAATTTTTTTTAGTTAATCCCAAATCAACCCAAAATAGTAGTTTTTTCCAAAATCAAAACCATGTCAAACCAAAATCCACTATAGTTTGAGTCTTTTTCCGAGTTAGTTAACACGATTTACGATTTAATTCAATTTTTTCCTATCATTTTGTACACCCCTATTCTATATGACTTTGGATACGGAGAGGATAGTTGTTAGTTTGAATGAAAGGACTTCCTTGTTCTGGTTCCTGATAATCTTTTCTTTAATTAATGATATCAAATTTCAAAAATTTGAAAATAGTTAAATTAAATATTTTCTGTTTTTAAATAAGAATTTTCTTACTTAGGTAGGGTAGATTTTTGTGGTTCGGTTAGAATAAAACTTTACGATTCAAACAATATGATACCACATTAAACGTGATGATGAAAAGAGCCTAATAATTAAACCAATCACACAAATATTATAATATATTTGTGGACAAGAGTTAAAAGAAATAAGAAGAGGACATAAATCATAGTTTGAAACTCTGCCCGTACAATGTTTTACATTCTAAATGGTGGTTAAAGATTAAAAAGTGGAGTGATCCTGATGACTGGATAAGGGGATAGCGTAGATATGGTATAATGATGATATTGAAAAATGTGTGAATCCATGATGACTTTATAAGGGTTTGTACCTTAGATATATGGTGACTTATTGATTTAGTATGAATCTTGGGATCGAGGATAATATTAAGAATTTTACATTGAATTTAAATCCAATTAAGATTTAAAGGATCATGATTATAAAAATAGATACAAGTTGTGTCAATGTTTTGACACTTGTAGACACGTAATTTTGACCGAATTTAAGTTTTACGCCCTTTTTAGAGCTTAAATATTTTTTAAATATAAAGTAGATATTTTATTTAGTAAGTTTATTTTGAAGGATTTGAAATAAACAAAAATAGAGTTACACTTTAAGTTATATTTTATTTTTAATTTATTCAAAATTTAGCAAATAAATGTTTGATTAATATTTTCTTCATTAGATTTTGATTTAGCTAGTTCTAGAGTTGGGGTATGGCAAGGCCCAAAAGAACGAGGAAGTATGGTAGGGGATAGTTGAGGAACAAGAAAAATTTAATAAGAAGAACCGACCCATGGCCCCACTTAATCACTAATCCACTACCACATTCCCACATTACCATTACACTTACCCCACCTTCCAGGAAAATAATCCATAAAAACTACCCACAACCCCCCTCCCTATTATTATATAAACAAATTCTATACAAAAAAAAAGGCGAAGATTGTGTAACGACCTGTTTTAGTCGTTTTTTTTTCGGGCAATAGAATCATTTGGATAAAAATTGACTGGGTAGACGGATCACGCGCCGGACGTCATGACATGGAAGGACCGTGATGGCCCCTGTCATCCCACACAGTGTAATTTCATGTTTGCTCTCTCATTGCCCTCGACGGACAAGTAGACGGACCGTTCATAGGCAAAACGGCTCCGTCGAGGTCTTCGTGCCAAACCACTTCAATTCTGAACCTGGTCTGGAAGCGACTCTCTGAACTCCACAGACGGAATTGCAGCACGGACCATCGTGATTACGATGGACCGTCACAAACCCTTTAGAAAAGTTATTCTATGAATTTGTGACGGGACCTGCATGACGGATCGTCATAGACATGGCGGGCCGTTCACAGGTTGCGGTAACCTCGACTGGGTCGAAATTCTACTAGCGCTTTACAGGGCGTTTGGGACTATTCATGACAAACTTTATGAACGAGTGGGGTAAGTTTAATAAGTCATTACTTGGAGGTTTTAAAAGAGGTACCTTGGAAATATTATAGTGGGTTTGTTTTGTTCATCTTTTATAAATTGATTATTATGATAATTAGGGTAAAAGAAAAAGAATTTGGGCGGAAAATAAAAAGAACAGAAGAGGGGAGAAAGAGCAAGAAAGGGGAGAAGCGAAGAGGAAAGAAAAGGCATTGAGAGTAATTTGTTGATAGCAATTCTCGGTGGGCGGTAGGTTATGATTTATGCTATTAGTAGTAAACTCTTAATAGCGATTGATATGTATTGGGTGGTATTGTAAAGTCTTCTACATGCTTGGTGTGGGTTTGTATGTTGTAGTTGTGGAAATTAGTTGAAGGATTAGAATGTTGATACGGTTGAACACTTAATCTTGAACCTCTCTGTAAGATTGACGCATTGGCATAACGAAGACTTGATGAAATAAAAAATTAATGAGATTAGGTGGATACGTGGTGTCACGTGCCGACAGTAGTATTAGGGGATGGATGCACGCATTCCGGACACGTAAGTAAGTAGTAGGGACTCGGGGGTGTCAGGTAGTTTGTTTCAGACACGTAGTTTAGGGGGATCGAGTGTTCACGTTCCGACACGGTAGTATTAGGGGGGGGGGGATCGGGTGTTACGTTCGACCGTAGTTAGGGGATCGCGGGTTGTTCACGTTTCGAACGTAGAATTAGGGTAGGATCGGAGGATGTCAAGTTCCGACACGAAGAATAAAGAGAAGTAATCTTGAATCATGTTAATATACTCAGTTTTGAAGACATATGTCCCAAATTGAGTATGGTGTGGAGGACTTGAGTCCTCATAGGTGCGCTGATGTTGTTGCCCATGGTTTTAATTGTACTGTTGTTGCCATCTGTGAGTATTAGTTGATTTAATAATGTTATTGATATATATTCCTTTCTATTTTGAGGTTGACCATTGATTACTACTCAGTACGTGTTCCTTGTAACTGACCCCCTACTTTTATTTTCTTTTGTGATTCTGTAGAGTGCAGCAAATGCGCCAACAACTTCGACTCGTCCTCAACTCTAGCAGTTTGCAGCACATCAGACTTCAGGGTGAGCTATTACTACTAAGCTCGGACTGGATTCTCCCTTCAGTCTTGATGGTTAAGTTTGGACATGGGAGGCCCATATTTTTATTATTTTAGTTCTTCATACCCCTTAGATTGAGAAATTTGAGGATAGATGTTCTTGTGTGATGACTTCTTCCAGATTTTGGAGATGATAGTTGATAAAACTTTAGAAGTTTGATTATTGTTCTTTTATAAGACTTGAGTCTTCCGCTTTATTTTTTGTTCTATGGTTGAACTTTGCTAAATGGTTGGGTTTAGATTGTTGGTTTGCCACATCGTAGGATAAGTGTGGGGACACTCGCGGCTCGTTTTGGTCGTGACAACTTGGTATCAGAAGCTTAAGTTCGTGGTCTCATAACACAAGACGAGTCTAGTAGAGTCTTGAGGAACGGTAGGGGGATGCCCTTACTTTTGCTTTGAGAGGCTATAGGACTTTAGGAAAATTCCCTTTCTTTCTTCCTTTCGTTGCTATTACTTGGATCCAAATGTATCTAGGTGATACAAATTGGTATCTGACATCCTCACTATATTTCGCAGATGGTTTAGAACTAGAGCAACAACGGTGCCCAAACCAGCACCGGGGCAAGACAGGGATGAGTATGAGCCAGCCACTGGCGGGCTGTAGCTTGAAGAGGAGCAGTGGCAAGAGGGCCGTTGGTGTAGATGGTCGCGGGAGGACGTCCTTCTAAGGTAGAGGGCACGAACACCGGGTCCAAACTAGGATAGGGGCGGTGATCTCCACCGACTGATGAGGTGGTAGTGAGGAGGGTGAAGACGGGAAAATGAGCAGTGAAAGATGAGGAATTACCCACCCAAACCTACCCCAGAATGATTAATAAGGTTTTGCTTATCTACGGGTTAATCTGATCAAGGCCAGGACAACCTCCAGTGTTTTTTGCCCAAGCACCTCAGGTTTGTTCCGGGGGTACAACATGCAGCGGCTATGGCTCCCCGCATGGATGCCTAATTGGGAGTAGGAACGTTCCTAGATTGATGCGGGCTCCTATAATGACGACGTGCTTCGCATGAACTCTTCACTAAGTCTTGAAGTTGAACCCTCCAGTCTTCAAGGGTGCTGAACTGAGGAGGCCTATTGTATTCTGGTTGATTGTCACGAAATGCTACATAAGATGGACATAGTGGGAACGATTCGGTGTGAGTTTGTTGACCTATCAGTGTCGGGAATGCCAAAATGTGGTGGGCGGTCGTTTTATGTTGAGTGCAACCGCACAGGCACCACCTCTGACCTGGGGCATCATCTCTAGCCTATTTATGGAGAAATATATACCCCGGACGTTAAAGTGAGAGGAGGAGAGATGAGGTCCTGAGTTCTCGAGCATTGGGCAAGGCAGGACATATATGTTACTGTTATGAGCTAAATTTCCGTGCATATCAAGGTATGCCACCAGCTGTTGGTTTCATTTCCCAAGAACGGATTCGCCGTTTTGTGAAAGGGATTTGAGGTCAGAGTTGCAGGATCACAGCCTTACAGGTAGCGGCTTGCCCAGCAAAATCACTTTCAGGAAGGAAGTGGTAATTTGGTGATAGAGGTGGAGGGGCTGAAGCCAGAAAAACTTCACATGGAGTCGGACATTTCAAGAAGTTCGTAGGGCAGGTGAGTTTAGTGGTCTTACTCCAAAGGGCAGAGAGAGTTAGGAGGTTTACAAGCACGACGATTCAGTCTTCACTACCCGGCTGTAGTCTGGGGGTCAACGCAGACTGGTCAACATTTCTTTGAGTTTGGAGGTTAGCCTAGACGTCGCCGGTCCCAGCGGCCTATGCTTGCTCCAGAGAGTGTTTATGGATGTGGGAGAGACTGGAAAATATTAGGAGGTTTTGTCCAAAACAGAGTTACAGACCCCCAATGTTAGAGGTAGAGGTGGTCATGGAGAGGGCTCCGTTCTGGAGGGGTGGTGGCCAAGGTAATGGTGGTCACCAAATCAGCCGGGTGGCGGGCACGCTGGAAGGCTACTGCGGCCACAACATGGTGAGGGCAACGAGCAGACATGGGATAGGGGCCATTTTTTATGCGTCCCCGGGAGTCGGAAGTAGAGGGACTATGATTGTTGTTATCCAAGATTAATCTTTTGGTTTTGATTTCATGGAGTTGTATTATTGATCCTGCTTGGATCCATGTTTTCATACGTATCTTCCTCATTGCTCCTGTCTTGATTTAATTGTGATTGCTTGGACAGCCTATTCGTGTCTCTACTCTTGTGGTGAGTCTGTGATAGTTGAGAAGGTGTATAGGTCTTGTCTTGTGAAATTTGAGGGGAGAACACTCAGTGGATTGATGATCTAGAAATGGTTGATTTGATGGTTGTTAATTCTGGGTATGACTTGGCTTTACCCAAATTTTGCAAGCTCTTAGACTGAAATGCTAAACTGTGACATTGGCTTAGCATGGGACGATCGCTAGTGTGGGAGGGTGATTCACCTCCACCCCGGTCAGTTTAATTATCTCTTTTTTCTTCACGCTAGGAGGATGGTTAAGTAAAGGTTTGTTTATTCAGTTTTTGGCACACTCATAGGGATGATACTTCCAAAAGTAATTCGATTGAGTTGTTTGATAGTTCGCGCGTTTCTGGATGTGTCCTGCGACCTTCATGGTATTGCAACCGGAAAGTGATATTGATTTTTGCGTTGATCTAGAGCCGGGTACTCGCCCCCCAGTTTCGATACCCCCTTCTTAATAGAATGCTCAGGAGTTAAGGGGAGTTAAAGCCCCAACTTCAGGAGTGTTAGGTAAAAGGCGTTATTAGACCCAAGTGCATCCCCTTGGGGCGTTCCTGTTTTTATTTGTGAAAAGAAGGATGGAAGCCTTCGGCATGCATAGACCTACAGGCAGCTGAATAAGGTAACATTTAAGAACCAAATAGCTTATTCCTCGGAATTGATGATTGTTGATCATTTACAAGGGGCTTGTGTCTCTCAAAAATGATCGAGATCCGGTTATATCAATTGAAAATACGGGCAGCAAGATGTTGCCAAGACTGCTTTTCGAAACAGGTATGGGCATTACGAATTCTTAGTAATGTATTTGGGCTCACGAAGCCCCTTCTACTTCCATGGTATGATGAACGGGATATTTTTAAGCCCTATCTGGATCTCTGTGTTATTGTATTCATTGATGATATTTTTAAAAAAAAAACCTTTTTTTTTTTGATTATACTCAAAGAGCAGAGAAAAAAACATGAGGAGCATTTGAGAATGGTATTGGAGTGTTGGAGGGAACCAAGCTATATGCCAAATTTCCAAAGTGAGTTTGGGCTAGATTCAGTGTCCTCTTGGGGCACGTAGTTTTTAGGATGGAGGGATGGTGGATCCTTCTACGATGAAACAGTATGAAGAATTGGGAAAGAACCTACTAATGTTTTACAGAGGTAAGGACTTTGTTTGGTTTAGCTAGTACTACCGTTGATTTGTCAAAGGGATTGCCTCAATTGCTTCGCAGTAAACAAAATTGACTAAGCAGAATGCCCCTTTGTATGCGATTGAATGTGAAGAAAAGTTATCAGAAAAAACTCAAGACCTTGTTGACTCTGCCACATTCTTACTTTGCCAATGGAAGGTAAGAAATTCATTGTGTATTGTGATGCATCTATTCCGGGTTTGGGTGCAGTGCTACTGAAGGAGAAAAAGGAAAAAATTGTAAAATTCTTTGCTCGAGGCAACCTAAAGGTGCACGAACACAACTTATCGACCATGGAATTTTTTTGGGCGTGCTGCAGTAGTGTTTGCATTAAAGCAATGGGACATTATCTATATGGGGTGTTAAGTGTGAGAGTCTATACAGATCAATCGTAGTTTACCGTATGTCTTTAATCAAAAAAGATTTGAATTTGAGACAGCGGAGATGGATGGAACTACTGAAGGACTATGCTATTTTTTTAATATCTTGTATCACCCCGGAAAAAGCTAATGTTGTGGAGATGTTTAAGTAGAAAGGCCGGAGTAGGGAGCATGGGAGAGTCTAGCTCACTTGCAGGTTTCGACGCCCATTGGCTAGAGAGTTGAGACTATGGCTAATGACTTTTATGAAGGGTTGGAAGTATGGAGAAGGGAGGATTTTTGGACCAGTGTGAGGCAAGATCTTCTTTCTTGACAAGATGAGGGAAAACAGTTTACTGATGAGAAGCTGAGCGAATTCGAGATATGGGTTATGCGAGGGAGAGAGGCTAAAGAGGACAGTATTTTGATGGGAAGAAGCGTGCTTGAGGATTAAGGAAGAGTTTATGTGGCCCGTGTACGATGATTTGATTCAACACTATTCTTACGGAAGGCTCCACAATTCAAGTATTCCATAACATCCTGTTGCAACCAAGATGGATCGGATCTAAATCAAACATTTTTTTGGTGGAGGTAGGATGAAGCGTGACATTGTTGATTTTGTGCTCAAGGCCCGAATTGTCAGCAGGTGAAGTATGAGCACCAGAGGCCCAGAGGAAACAACTTCAGAAAATGCCCATTCCTGAATGGAAATGGGAACAAGAAATTTTGCATGGATTTTGTAGTGGTCTTCCCAAGAACTTGGAAAGTATGGGGACTCCATTTGGGTAATTGTTGATAGGTTAAACTAAGTCTGCTCACTTCATTCCGGGTCAAGATGACTTACAATGCAGAGGGAAGAGTTAAAAACTTTATACTCAGAAATTGTCGAGTGATGGAGTTCCACTCTCCATCATATCAGGGATCGAGAGTAAGCAGGTTTATTCCAAAGTTTTAGTTGGAGAACATTACATGATGATTAGGTACTAGGCTGGATCATTAGTACTGCAGTTTCATCCTCAGACCGATGGGTAGTCTGAGGCGAAACGAGCAGGTATTGGAGGATATGCTTCGTGCATGTGTGATAGAGTTTGGGGTCATTGGGATAAATTCTTACCCTTAGCAGGAGTTTGCATACAACAATAGCTATCACCTCAAGTATTTGATTGGATCCATTTGAGCACGTATGGGAGAGATGTTGATCTCCATTGGTTGGTTTGGAGGCATTTGAGGCATTGAGGTAAGATCTTTGGGGTACCTATATTGTGAGGGGACTCGTAGATAGGTAAAAGTCATTCTAGGATAAGCTTCTCGCAGTCAGAGCAGGAAAGGAATTTGCAGATCGAAAGGTAGGGAACTATGCAGTTTATGGAGGCGCGAACAAGTCTTGCTGAAGTTCACCCATGAAAGGGGTGATGCGGTTTGGTAAGAGAGGTAAACTTAGTCGAGGTATATTTGGGCCATTTGAAGTTGTGAAGCGAGCGTGGGGGAGGTGGCTTATGAATGGCATTGCCTCCAGGACTATCAGGAGGTGCACCCGGTATTTCAACGTTGTCTATGCGAAAAAGTACCATAAGGATGGAAACGACATTATCGTGGGATTCAGGCTTCTTGATGAGAATTTGTCTGATGAGGCGGAGTGTTGATATTTTAGATTAGAGACGTACGAGTTGAGATCAAAGGAGATGCGCTCAAGGTTCAATGGAAGAATCAGCCAGTGTGAAGGAGTTCCACTTGGGAGAAGGAGGCTGATAACAAGCAGAATACCCACACCTTTTTGCAGATTCAGAGGCATTTCAGATTTCAGGGTATCTTTCTCACCCTTGTTTTTACGTCGTGTGATCGTTTGAGGACGAACGATGGGTAAATTGGTATATATTGTAACGACCTGTTATTCATTTCGGGTGTAGAATTCTTTGGGATCAAAACTGACTGGGTCGACGGATTCGACGCGACGGACCGTCATGGGACCCCGTCGTCCCACACCTTATGTAATTTTCCTGTTGCTCTCCTGCATTGACTCGACGACAAGTGGATGGACCGTCATAGGCACAACGGTCGTCGAGCGTCTTCATGCCAAAGCACATTCAACTTGAAACATGGGGTACTGGGAGCTACTCTCTGAACTCGTGATGGAACTGCAGCACGGACCGCGTAGATACGAAGGGACCGTCACAAACCCTTTTTAGAAAGTTATTCTCTGAATCTTGTGACGGGGACCGGCAGGACGGGGACCGGTCATAGCCGATGGGGCCGTCCACAGTTGCGTAAACCTCGACGGGGTCGGAATTCTGCTAAGAGTTTTAAGGGACCGTTTTAGAATATTCATGACAAACTTTATGAAATAGGGGGGTAAGTTGAAAAGGTCATTTACTTGGAGGGTTAAAGCGGTAACCTTGAAATAGAATAGGGGTTGCTTTTGTCATTTCTTTATAATTGAGTATATGAATTAGGGTAAAAGAAAAAAGAAATTTTGGGGAGGAAAAATAAAAATGAACAGAAGAGAGGGAGGAATGAGCGAGAAAGGGGTGAGAGAAGAAAAGAGGAAAAGCAAAGGAATTGAGAAGTAAACTTGTGATCACAATTCTTTCGGTGGAGGTAGGTTATGGTTTTATGCTATTCGCTAGGAAAACTCTTAATAGCGATGAATGTATTGGGTGTGTATTGTAAAGTCTTCTACAGGCTGATTGTGGGTTTGTATGCGGTAGTTGTGCAATTGTTGAAGGATTTAGACTGTTATACTGTTGAAACCTTTAATCTTGAAGCCTCTCTGTAACATGGACGCCTTGACAATAACGAAGACTTGATGAAATAAAATTAATGAGGATTAGTGGATTGGGTGTCACTTCCAAAAAGTCAGTATTAGGGGATCGGGTGGTCACGTTCCCGACACGTAGTATTAGGGGATAGGGGGTTCACGTGCCAAACACGTAGGTATAGGGGAATCGCGTGTCCAGTTCGCCGGTAGTATTAGGGGCATCTGGAGGTCACGTTCCGGGGACACGATAAGAATAAAGAGAAGGATATTGAATATGTGTAATATACTCAGTTTTGAAGAGAACCTATGTCCCAAAATGAGGATGGTGGGGAGGGCTTGAGTCCTAATTACGTCCGCTTGATGTTGTTGACCAGGTATGTAGTTGTGGTTCCACCTGTTGAGATTGTAGTTGATTTCTATAAGTTTACTTGATATATATTCTTCTATTTGGAGTTGGCCCGGATGATACCTACTCAGTACGTGTCCTGGTAATGACCCCTCCTTTTTTTCCTTGTGATTCGGTGGGGAGTGCAACAAAACGCGCCAACAACTTGCTCGTCCTTCAACTCTAGACAGTCGTCCAGCACATAAAAACTTCAGGGTGAGTTATACTCCGCGGCTCGGACTGGTGAGATTCTCTCCTCAGTCGTGTGTCTTGAAGTTCGGACCTGGGACCATCTTTTATTTCTTTTAGTTGCTTAAGTACTCTTAGATTAGAAAATTTGAGGAGAGACGTTGTTGTGTTGATGAATTCCAGATTTTGGGGATGATAGTTGAATAAACTTTTAGAAGTGTGATTATTGGTTATTTAATAAGCATTGAGTTCTTCCGCATTATTATTTTGTTTATTATGGTGGGAACTGCTGGTAAATGTTGGGTTTATTTTTGTGCGCTCACATAGTAGGATAGTGTGGGTGCTACTCGCGGCTCGGTTTGGGTCGTGACGACGAGAGGAACGAAAAAAATCAGAAAAAAGGGAGAAGAGGAAAGAAAAAAAGAGAGGAAAGGAAGAGAAAATAAAATCAGCAAAAGAAAAGAAAAAAGAGAGGAGAAAGGGGGTACAAAATAAAAGAGAAGGAACAAAAATCTAAAGGAAAAAAGATCAGCAAAAGAGAGAAAAAAAAAGAAAACTTTTCACCTTTTTTTCCCTAAGGAACACACGCACATAAAAAAAACAACTCAAAAAATAGTGGAATTCTACTCTTCAAATTCGTGGTGTGGTCCTATATCGAGGATTTTCTTTGTGAATTAATTTTCACAAAAGATAACCACTTGATATTTATTAATATTATTTGGTGTCAGGAGTCACGCAAGAGATTGGTTTTCAATAAGATAAAGTGTTTTAAATTTAGGCATGTTTAATTTTTCATTATGATATGAAATAGATTGAGATTTTATATTATTAAAATTTAGAGTAAAATTAATAACATGTATTTATTCTTGCTTTGCCTCCAAAGTTTCCTTTGATCTTGTTCTATTATAAAATTCGAAGCTACAGTATGCAATTCGCAATAATTAGTAGATTAATGTAGTCTTATTTGGTAAGTTACTTGGTCAACTTTGTATATTTAATAAAAATGTTATTTATTTATTTTTAAAAAAAAGAGTAGAATAAAAATAAAAAATAAAAATAAATCAAACCTACACTATCTTTACATTCTTTGAATGCGAAAGATTTTTTTTAAAAATCAATGCATTGTTCATGTTGAAAGAATAAAAATAAACTTACTAAAAGGAAAAACACGTAAAAGAAATTTATAACATATAAAAGTATAATAAATAAGAAGGGATAAAATATAAAGAAAAATAAGCTCAGGTAAAGTATAAGAAGAAAGAGAAACTTAATTAAAAAAAATAGGAAAAGAATATTAAAGTGACCCACAACGTGCAAAAAAAACAAACAAATAAAATTGATTTTAATTACTAGGTCTTTTCATTTTAATGACTAAAATAGGGAAAAGTAAACAAATTATATGAAAGGTTGTATTAGTTTAATTGTATTTTTTCTTATGTGTTCTTATTAATGATTGTTCATTTCCTTTAGAAAAATTAAATAAGATAATGTCTACCACGGGATCGAGGGGTGCCTAATAACTTCCTTTGGTCAAACAGAAGTCCTTACGCGATTTTTGATTCGCAATCAGAAAATAACGAGTCAACTTTCTTTTGATTAGAGGTGTAATGTAAATAAGGTGAGTTGGAACACCAAACTTCAATTTCACGTGGTGACTCTGAAATAAAAATTCATTTGAAATGTCACTTTAATTGGAAAAATCTCGTTTTCTTCAAGACAAGCAATTCAATTTTTGCGAGAAAAATAAGGGGTGTTGTGCTTTGTGACAGTGGCGACTCTACTGGGGACTAACTAGGAATTTGAGCTGGTAAATATGGACTTGTATAGGGACTGATTAATATTATTGCGTGTTTGTTATATTAATGTGGTATATATTCGCTTGGTAACCGCTATGATATTTTTTGAATTTCAATATAAATTGTCTTCTATACACACACCAATTTACGTTTTCTAGAGATACTTTATTCGGAGATGCGATTACCTCCCGAACCCTGAGATACCAGAGATGCGACAACGCTCCTGGGAAACATTCTATAGTAACACATCTTAGGATAGGGAGGATAAACAGTGAGGTCGAAAAGCCCTGCTACCGGTAAACTGTCCCTTCTCAATTTAGGTTGTCCACTCGTTTTATAGACAGTCTAGACACCCATTTCATTAGGTTGCTAAACTTAGTAAAAACAGGTCTGAGACATTTATTATCCTTAATATATTCATTTTGTTTGCTTCATATGCATTTTTTAATTAAATGTGGCTCAACATTGAGTTCAAGTTTATGTGTTATATGTTACAAATATATTATTTGAATGTCGATCAGCGTTTGAATAAATTAGTAAACAAAAAAATTCTAAAAAGTAATAAATATAGCAATTATTTGTAAAATCTCAAAAAGTTTAACATTTGTATTTTTACAACATGACCAAAATAAAAATAGTTTTCAAAAGGTAGAATACATATTTTTTTAAGAAATAAATAAAAAAAGTAAGATTAAACAAACTATGCACACCTAATTCTCAACTCGATGAGATATGTAGGCGATCCTCCTCGGGTTGAGTGATCTTTTAAAAAAAATTAAAAAATAGAAGTATTTCCTATAAAAAATAATGTTGTGTTTACAATACTTTGGAACTACGTTCGACCTGATTCTTGCTTTATACAAGATACATAGGCAGCCTTATTTGAGGTTCGGTCCAACCAAGAAAAAAATCTAAAAAGTCCTTGCAAAATGGCGGCAAAAAGTTTTATTTTTTTATTTTATTTTAAACAATATTTTACTGGTTGGGTACCAAATCTTACAATTGTGATAAGAAAAATAATTAAGGTTATTAAACTATTTTGTCAGGACCGGGATAAACTTTGTTTGGGGACAGTATAGAATTTTTTTGGCTTATCTCTTGATATATTTATGTTAACTTAAGAAACTTAGTGTGCTAGGTAAGGTTTTTTAAGGTTTTAAAAACCCAAATTCGACCATCATTGTTTCCTGTGCATTGTGTGGTGAGCTTTAGAATAAAGTTAATGGAATGATTTTTGTCTACAACTTGCCTAAAGGTTGGTCAAAGTAAAAATTGTGAGGCAACCATTTGACTAGGAAAATGATTATAGACATTCTTTGATCCGATAGTGCCTTCAAGCTTACAAAATGAGATGTTATATAAGACTCCCATTTGAGCATGAAACATTTTAGTGAATAACCACCAATTCACATTATATCATTTTAGTAGAGCATAAATGCACTATTTTCTCGATCTCACCTCCATGGTTTATATCAATTAGGTAAACCGAGCCGAGAATAAGTGAATATCAAGTTAGTGGAAAGAATAAGTATGTGCAATTTCAAGCAAAAATGACCAAAAAAAGCTATAATAAAAAAAAAATGAAGGAGGAAAAAATAAAAAAAAAAATGAATGGAAAAAGATTTTCAAGAAAACAAACAAAATATTCCATAAGTTGTGCAATTTTAAGGAGGGAAATAATCATTTTTACCCCAAATGGAATGCCCTACTTTTCTACAAACTACGTACAAGCCATAATAAGTCCTAATCTGATCCCATTTTTGTGTGTTCTCACATCAAGGAACTACATAGGGGCCACGCATATGGTATCTCAATCTCATACATTGAATATCTTTCGGAGTGGGAGTGACTTTGATATAAAATGTCCTAAGATCGAAACACTTCTGTGTTCAAGTAGGACTTATTTATTGCAGAGGAGAAGCACTTGAAAAACATGAAGATTTTGAAATGATTTTTATCCCTTAACTTAGGCCAAATATAATTCGGTAAACACTTAAGAATATTTGAGATACCCATTTGAAATTTTAATGATTAACTCAAAGTGGACCTCAAATTGTTGAAGTAGTTGAAGATGACTTTCATATGCATCATGCTAATTTTAGTACCAACTAAAGTAAAACCATTGTCAACCATGAATTGGTTCATATAAAAAGATGTCATTTGTAAAAAAAATCAAGAATAAAAAAAAAAAAAATTAGTTCTGATGAAAACTATGCTGGACCTGATTCTGGCTTATACAGATACGTACGCAGTCTGCAATGGGTCGGATCTCAAGAAACAAAATCTTATACCGTCAATGATAAAAAAATGGATCCATTCATTTTCAAAAAACTAATAAACAAAAAAAAAATAATTAATTAAAAAAGACTTTCAAAATTCACAATTTTAAAAAAATGAGCAGAGTTTTATTTGTTTTAAAAAGAAAGAATTACCACTACCGTTCTAGAAAACCAAACACAGCTATCGTATTCATATTAGGGAACAAAATCCCTAATGCATATGTTCTTGAGTTTGTTTTGGAAGAACGTATCTTTTTTAGTTTATGCTACTTAATAATTATATAAAAAAATATTTTCCAGTGCAAACTAGAGTAAATATAAAAAAAGTTGTGTGATTCTAGATGATGATTTTGTTTAATAAGATATTCTTTAATATAAGATTTAGAATTAGCAGGAACCTCCTGGATAATTGGACTAGCAGGACCCTCCTAAATATGATTAGCAGGACCCTCCTGGATAATGGGGCTAGCAGGATCCTCCTGGATAATGGGACTAGAAGGACCCTCCTCATAATGGGACTAGCAGGACCCTTATGGATAATGAGACTAGCAGGACCCTCCTAGATAGTGGGAGTAGCACGACCCTCCTGGAAAATGGGAGTAGCAAAGCCCATCCTGGATAAAAATTTTTTTTTGGGGGGGGGGGATTAACGGACCCTCTGTATTAATGGGAACTAGCGGGATTAGGGAACATCCTGGATAATGGAACTAGCAGGACCCTCTTGGATAATGGAACTAGCAGGACTCTCCTGGATAATGGGACTAGCAATACTTTCCTGGATAATGGGATTGACCGGACCCTCTTGGATAATGGAACTAACAGGACCTTCCATGATAATGGGACTAACAGGATCCTCTTGAATAATGAGACTAGCTTACTTTCTCATAGGATAAACACTTCCTAGTCTAGATTTTTAGTTTTATTTTCTCCTAAAATAAACACTTCCTAGTTGGAGTTTATGTTTTATATTTATGTTTGCTATAAAAATTTGCTCAGTCAAAACTGGCGCAAAAAAATTGTTTATTTTTTGTTTGTGGTGGTTTTCAAGTTTCTCAAGCTAGACATGGATTTGAAATTCAAGAACAAAGTTTTTTTTAGAATGATCAATTCAATGATGGTTAGAATTATCTTCTTCAATGCATGTAGCAGCCTGACTTCCTCAAATCTTTTACCATTCAACTTTTGATCAAGAAAACACGAAGCTAATCAAGAGAATTTAAAATTGGTCATTTGAGAATTCACAAAAGTTTAGTTAAGTGGCAAGTGTAGCTCCATTCCAAATTCATAAGTTAGATATTCACCAAAAAAATAAAGAATATCTTAAAGTCAAAATTCAAGAAAAAGTTGCATGGGTAGGAAGTTTTGTACATTGTTTTTCTTTTCACTATTAGCTTTCAATTTGAGATTTTTTAAGAGGTCGCGATCTAGAGATCGATGGAAAAACCTCATTAAATCCAACTTCATCACCTCAATCTCCTTGAAACTTACAAGTGACCTGCTTCCCTTATAACCGGGGGATATGAAGCAGTCCAAAATAGGACTCCGGTCGCATAAATTTTGGTCTTTCAAATAAGAGTTCGGGTCAAAACTTTGGGTACTTTGGTCTACAAACTGTAGATTACATTGAATTTTTACCGAAGTTAAGTACATGTATTGTTTGGAGGTGGTTGAAGTTAGGCAAAATTAGCAAAGAAATAGGGATTGGGAAGATTTTCTTCAAGGAGAGGGGGGGGAGCGAGCAGAGGGAGGGGGGGAGGAGCAAGCCCAAAAGAACGAGGAAGGAGGAGGAGAGGAGGAGGAGGAGGGGAGGGATTAACCATAAAACTAATAATAATGAAACTCCCCATTTACCCCAATTAATCAATACCATACCAATTCCAACATACCATTACATACCCCCACCTTTCATGAAACACCATAAAAAAAAAACTAACCACACCCCCCACCCCCTATTGTTATAATAAAAAAATTAATAACAAAAAGAAAAAGGAGAAGAGAGGAACGAAAAAAAATCAGAAAAAAGGGAGAAGAGGAAAGAAAAAGAGAGAGGAAAGGAAGAAAAAAGAAAATCAGCAAAAGAAAAGAAAAAAGTGAGGAAAAAGGGGGTAAAAAGGAAAAGAGAAGAAAACTTTCAGAAATCTAAAGGAAAAAAGATCAGCAAAAGAGAGAAAAAAAAAGAAAACTTTTCACCTTTTTTTTTTAGAGGAAACCCACACGCACATAAAAAATAACTCAAAACTAGTGAATTCGAGGCTTCAAATTCGTGGTTGTAGCGAGTATTTTCTTTGTGAATTAATTTTCACAAAGGTAACACTTGATCTTTATTACTTATTGGTTTCAGAATCATGCAAGATATGGTTTCAATCATATAAAAGTGTTTTAAATTATGAATGTTTAATTTTTTCATTATGATATGAAAGAGAGGGAGAGGGTTCCTCTCTCACAACTGAACAAAATTTAAAAAAGGGGATATGGATCAGTTTGTATACTGGTCTGTCATTTTTCACTAGCTTCAACTAAGAAGCTTTAATTATTGGAGTAGAAAACAGGGGTGAACTGATTTTTTTGGTCCTCTCACAACTATGTCTAGCTTTATTGAAGATCATCCTTATATTATTAAATTTGAGTTAAAAATTTATATAACATGTGTTTATTCTTGCTGCTCTAAAGTTTTCCTTCTATTCTTGTTATTTATTAAAATTCGAAGCTTCATATTCTATATGATGCAGTTAGAATATTAGAAGATGAATTTAGTTCTTATTTGTAAGTAACCTTGTTCACTTTTTATATTGATAAAAAACTTATTGTATTTACTTTTAAAAGAGAAGAATAAAAATAAATATAAAATTAAATAAAAAACTTCACGATCTTTAATTTCTTTAATGCGAAACTTTGTTTTATAAAAAAAAAAATTCAATTAATTATTTCATGTTTGAAAAGAATAATAAAAATAAAAATTTATGTAAAAGGAAAAAAGACGTAAAAGAAATTTATAAAACATACAAATATAAAACTAAGAAGGCGAAAATATAAAGAAAATAAGGTTTAAAAAGTATAAGAGAAAGGACAAAAAAAACAAATTAAAAAAAAAGAAAACAATATTAAAGTGACCCACAAACGTGCAAAAATAAAATAAAATAAATAAAATTTATTTTTATTCACTGGTTCTTTTCATTTTAATGACTAAAATAATAAAAGTTTAAAAAAATTATATGAAAAGGTGTTGTTATTATTTTAATTTAATTTTTATCTCATAATTCTTATTAGATATAGTTGTTCATTTCCTTTTAGAAAAATAAAACTAGATAATGTATAATTTAGGCTATAATAATGATAATATAATAACATATTTAAGATCCAAAAAACCTTTAAACAACTTTAGTCGCTTTTAAAACAAAACAAATAAACAATTAGTGGTGAGTTAGAAAGAGCTGCACCGATAAATCACACACTAATAAAATAGAGAAATTTTAAAAAAGTAATTTAAAATAAATAAAAGAAAGCGGGACATAACTGGATCTGTAATAAATAAACATCATATCACATTTAAAAATTAGTTCAAGTTCATATAAAAGTCAATTAAAACGGACGAGTTGCTAGTAGAAACTACGGGATCGAGGGATGCCTAGTTTATCCTTCCCTTCGGTTCAAAAGAATCCTTACTCGATTTTGATTTCGAGACCCTAAATACGAGTCAACTCCTTTTGATAGGAATGTAAATAAGGTAGAATTAGAAAACCCAAAACACAATTTAAGGGCGACGCTGAAATAAAATAAGCCCTTTTATGAAATGTCACTTTAATGAAAAAACTCTTTTCTTCCAATTTTTAAGACAAGTAATTCCAATATTTGAGAAAAAAAATAAGGAGGAGGGGGTGGTTGTGACAACACTCAACTAACTCCCATATTCATTTCTCGATGCTAGTATCTCTCTTTTCTTACTACATTCAAATTAATATTTTTACCTTTGTTACTGTTGTTATGTATTTGTTATTCGGATTAAGTTGAAATTAGAAAACAAAACAATTTTACGGCACAATATTATGGCCATAGGGGCCTATGCTCTATTACAATCTGGTCCACGTCACATAATACATGTTGAATTACTTGCACTTCTTTTTTAAATATATTTTTTTTTTTTTTTTGTTTTTTTTGTTAACGGCTGAAATTTTAATTCCTTTAGTCTATCCTAAAAATACCTTTAATTAAAATCATACCTCAAAGTAAAAAACTAAGATATTAACAGTGATGATAATCACTGCTAAGTGCATTAATAGTGCCCTATTCATGAGAGAAGCTAAATGAGTGGTTTGCCGATTAAGGCTAGCTTCCAGTAGTAATTAGAGTGGAACCATTTGTAACTACAATATATATAGCTCCTTTAGCATAGACAACTCATAGAGCTATATCCTATAGAGGCTACAACCTGGACGTGACCGAAATCCAATGACTCATTTCCTAGTATTTGATGCGAAATACCGTTGACCTAACTTAATAATCTCACGGAAAAGACTTAATTTAAATTCAATTATGCGATGAGAAAACATTCTTACTGGAAATAATTAAAAACATAATAGTCTGGTAAAAGATGACACCTTCAATTCTCAGTGCAAAGCATTGCAATTCAAGGAAAGGGATCAAAACTGACTTATTGACCTGGCTATGAGCCGCTACAAGAACTAGAGATGTGTGTCTGGAAACAGGACCCAAAACATCGTATAAATTTAAATTCTTGAAATCGAATAAAAGTGTCTCCTAAAAGCAAGGAGGATCACATGAACTTAAGCATGCTCAACTAGATAACGAGGTGGTGCTGAGTGTGATCCTGTTACAGGGTCTTTTTATAAGACGATACAGGCCAACTGGCATGAGTACATTAAATGTAAGAGTAGAAAGTTTAAAATGCTAAATAATAACAACTTAAGCTTGATAAAGATAAGAAAAACGACTTTCCCAAATTTCTCTTTTCTCATCACAAAGTCCGGTGATCGGGGTCGTTCAGAAATAGTCGACCACTTCTTCAGGTTGCACCATATGTAGGCCACAACCGTAAACTCTTTAATGGATTTAAGGTTAATTTGATTCCCCTTACTTTGAATTCCCATTCTAGTTGAATATAGGAAGTAGTGGGTCTTGACCTTGGGATCTGGAATGATTAACATTGTGTGCATAAAAGTCGTGTTAGTTACGTCCCTTGGATGTGAAAAACAATGGTTTTATAGCAATTTAACTACCTAAAATGTGGTGTTGTTGTTTGTATTCCAATGTATGTTTCACCTAGGGTCCCACTTTTTTACTCAATTGGGTTATATCTTGTTCGGAATCAGAACTATATGAGTGACAAGTAAGATATATGTTTTGAGAAACCAGTTTAATATACTTGATGTGTTAAATGGGTCACTAAAGAACTCAGAAGTTGAACAGGAAAGAGCCTGAAATCGGTCACAGGCCCAAAGTAGGGACCAGTTATGAACTATCTTTCAATCAACGGGCCCATCGTTTAATTACACTCAATAATAAGTTTAAGTGTCAAATGAGGATGTGGGACTCTGTCCGCCGATCGATCAATGGGCAGTTCTGCCATTTGTCATTTCTATCAGAGAGGCCTTTTTTCACCCATCAAATGGTACTCGGACGGTTTTCTTACAGAACGTAGACACTGTCACGTAACCGTCAATGGGTGTCTTGCTCGAATAAACCTACCCCCCCCCCCCCCCTGGTCAAGAGTTGATGTATTTTTTTATTTCATGGTTCATTACACTTTTCTGTTTTGCTGTGTTTCAAGTATGTGTCGTTATTCTTACTAGGGGAACTAACAACTTGGATCTAGGTACGCTGGCCCCAAAGATAAAATCACTTACTCCAATGCAAGGAAAAATCCACGTTCATGTGCCCGTCTTACTATGTAGATCTGGTTTTATATGACACCCATTGATGATAAGAGCAGGAGCCGACCTATGTTCCTTCTAGAATAAAAATACCACCATCATTATCCCAATCCACTAGGGGCAACCCCCGAAAGGTGACCCCCGATGTAGTTACTTCCTCATACTCTGATGAGGAGAATACACTGATCAGTTCACCAACCAAGGGTGCTTCCAATTCAGAGGGGGGCTCAGTATCCGGATCTGAGTACGCACTTCAGGTTAAACATTGGCTCAGTATTTAGGGTCCAAGTCGGTCACTACCTCTGGTTCCATCTTTCAGAGAGCCACCAGATCAGGGAGTCAAGAACAACAAGACTCGTCTGAGAAGACCATTAATTTGGATGTTGCACCTGCACCACAAAAAAATGACCCCACACCTGTTGCAGATGATCCAAATAGGTGGTGCGTGGAGGTGTAATGACAGGTAGATAGAGATGCCAAGATGCTCAGTGAGAGGGGGTGATGACGTGATTGGTCAGTAAGGAGCGTGGAGTCTTCACAGAGAGTTTGCACACAGTTCCAAAGGTACACTCTCTTAAATCCCCATAAATACGACTAGATAGATCAATACTTGGACCCATATAGCTAGGAGACTATTTAGCAGTTTTCTGCCTCTTATCTTGCTACCCTCTGTGGGTCAATCCACAAGTGGGTCAAACACCCAAAACAAGATCCTCTCACATACACCATGGTTCGAGGATGTCGGGTTGACATAACACCGGCCACCATCCGTCGATTCCTATATGGTCCCACCAGTGCTACAATATGGAGTCTGAACATTGTAGAGTTCGATTACTAGTGGGACATAGTTCGGGGAGGCAATCTTCAAAGGAGAGAAAAGAAGAGGGAGGAGGTGAAATTTTAGTTAGATCGATATATTACAACACATGGGGATAGGGATGACTAGATTAGAGATCCCCGAGATCTCATCTAGAAGACTACACTCACTGTTGTAGCCAAATCTTTTAGGATATTGGTCCGACAGAGTATCCCCCACAAAGGATTATAATGTACTTACATGCGATAGGGTGGAGATGGTGGTAGCACTGATATATGGGCTAGAGATAGATTCTCACAAATGATTTTAGCGGCTATACACGAGAGGGCATTCAAGACCTCAACTACTTACCCCTTTCATTATCTTATCTTTTGGATGTGTAGGGACACCAGACTTCCAATTTGGCACTGTGATCCACTCCATCGCCTGACCGAGGCATTGGATATAGGCCTTATCAATGATGAGGCTAGTGTATCGGCATCATGTAGAGGTCCCCGTATCGAGGTTCCCCCATTGAGTGAAAATTTGGTAGAGAGAGTGGAGCTAGCCCAAGGGGCTGACACTTCTGTACTTGATCACCTCACCCCACTCTGGCCTTCTCTTTGCATGTAGACTGCAAGGCCCCCAGCTCATCCAAATCCACACCACCAGCTGCAGTAGTGATCCCTCTAGCTAGAATGTAGAAGATGGAGGCGCAGATGACCACCCTTCTCTATCATATTTAGCCATGGATGAAGAATTCCATAGAAGAGGCGGAGGACCACATGGAGAGGCGGGTGGCGAAGTAGGCGGAGCAACAAACTCAGGCGATTCACAAATGCCTTGATGCATTCGAGTTATATGCTCTAGCACGACAAATACCAGCCACTGACCTCACTGCTATCTAGACTGAGCTGGCCAGCCTTCGAGCCGATGTTGATACCATCTTAGAGATGTAGGGGGCTGAGCCAGAGATTTCTCCCATCGATCTAGCTGAGGAAATCGTACTTGAATCCTTGTTTAAGGAACGTACTGAGACACAACCCGAGCCACGTGTTCGTAGCAAGAGGCACTGCTCCAGCCGCACCACTGGGCTGGTGATGAGACCCGTGCAAGAAATAAAGAGCGAATGTAGGTGGAGCAGGCTAGAAGGGCCTCGCTAGTAGATGAGGAAATACGTCTAAGGAGGGTGAAAAAGATAGTTGTTGGGGCATCCAGTTCTGTGCCTGAGAGCGGAGCAAGGAACATTATTGATGGTGTAGAAATAGAGGTGTATGACACTACTGATGGTTCCATACTTAGAGATGTGAGAACTACTAAATGTTGCCCAATTGCTGATCCTTCGGGCTCTGGGAAAACAGACCCACCTATTTTTTGAGAGATCTTTGGCGATCTGCGCCATATGTTTGCTTCACCTCCACCTAAACATTTGTTATGAGTGGGGTAAATGGATTGTGAGAGGTAGAATAAAGTCTTAGTAGCCCAGCTCACGATCCTCTCTTGGGGTTTTCTTTCCTCTTTCTTTTCCCCCAAGAGACTACTTAAATTATTGGTCAATCAACATGTATTAGTGAGTACAAGGATAGAAGCATGAATGACAGAATCATGATGGCTAATAAATAATGATACCCCGTCTATTGTAGTGCTTGCAAATATAGGTTAAGGTAATTTGAATGTGTTGGCTCTAAACATGATATAAAAAGGCACTCACTACATAACCTTCAACTAAAACCTAAACAAGGAAATATGATAATCAGATAGTGCAATGATGTGCCACGAGAGTGTTAGGATATTTGAGTGATGAAATGTTGTGCCTAAGTAAAACTTTCCCAGTTAGTCTGCACAGGGAATCTACTCTAGAAGCTAGGAAGTGATCATAGGCCCTTGATCGAAATAGCCCACATATCTATCCTAAAGCAAGTTGACCAATTGAAATAATTGTCCCTTTTGATCCAAATATGTTGAGCCTGTAATATACCAAATAAACCATGTAGGGTCAGGTTAGCACGTGGAGTTAATTTCCCATTCACCCCATAATGGGACAACGTGCATGCAATTACGTGCAACCTGCATCGACAACCAGCCATCGACGCCCCTTAGGCCGACGACGGGCCGTTGGTGGCCTCTGTCTTTTGGGTCTGAGGCTGTCGTTTGGCTGATCCTTCCCCAAGATAAGTCCCAATTTATGCTTCACCCTCGACGGGGCGTTGGTGGACTGACGGATCGTCCCTTGGCTCCGTCGATTGACACACTGCCAAGACAATGTCTCGACAACCTTTGGTTCCTCCTTGAGGGCCTTTTGTGGGGACTTTGGGGAGTCGTACCCGGATTTTTCCAACATAAATACATACCTTAAAATTTCAAAGACCTTCCGCAGCAGTTTCACCCAAAATGAACACGTAAAACACATCCAATCATACAAGTAAAACTCAGGACATATATGCACGTGTAACTCTCGAACATCTTGGGCGTTATTACACGTTTGACCTTCAAACTTAACGAAACTCAACATACTACCTATAAACATAATTATCAATCATACAAGGACTTCATAATCTAATGAAACGCATGAAATCTCATAAAAACATGTAAGGCTTCTTTCTGTGACTAATCATCGAATGTCTTGGTCGTCCATATACGTTTGACTTCCAAAAGACTTCAAATCACCCATGCATACTTTAGAACACTTAATTAACATGTTTACACAATTATAGATACATTTCAGACTCTATACACCCTAATTCATTTTGGGGGTCTTAGAATATCCCCTACTTGGGAACGTTCGTCCTCGAATGACACTTAGAACATTTTAATCACAACAAGAACTTAAATGAATCGTATAGCATCTCCAAACATTTATAAAATCATCTTCAAGAATTTAATGCCCAAAACATACAAGGAACACAACTTCAAATCATTTAGTACTCAATGCAACACAAGCAAACAAAACCTTTATTCACTCACACTTTAATGCATCAAACACATACACTTTCTCATGTTCGTAGGAAGAACATCATTCTCTTAATCATAACATGGTCATTACACTTTATTTATTAGGAGATCATCATGCAACCATCTTTAAGTCACACTTAGGAAGTTTCGATAACACTCAAGAACAAGTAGGCACTCATACTCCAATGAACATAAACTTGAATGATGTATGTTGACAATGGATTAATATTAGTTAGGCATAAGTCCATGGGACCATACTTAACCGTACCATGCTTAGTTATGTTTTAGTTAGTAAGGCATACACCCCGTTCATTGGGCAACAACCCATTGTTTGGGAGTGTAGCCTCATACTCAGTGTGGGAAGCTTAGCCCCCTTGTGGAAGAGCCTCTGACCCAAACCACGGACCTGCAGTAAGATTCATTAGTGGTTCGACGAGGCATAGGTGGGTGTACTTTGATTGAAACTTGTAGATTTTCTAGAGGTGTCTCGGCCAAAGAAGGGGTATTTTGGATATTTCACCTAGTGTTATAAAAATAGTTTGGTTGGTTACTTAAGGGAATTTTGGGTATTTTAAGTTTTTTTTTGTAAGTTTAGAACCCCAATTCAAGTCATTATTCAAAATCAAAACCAAATCCCAAAAAATACTCTCTAGAACTCTAATTGTAGCTTGAAGCAAGGTGGACTCTTTGGACTTGGATTTACTATCAATTCTTTTTAAATTTTGTGGCTAATCATGGAATCAATGTATTATGTTTCAATCCTTGGAATATTCCTTCTTTAAGGATCCAAACATCAAAGTGTTTTTCTAAGATTTTAAAAAAGATGAATTCTTCCTTTTTTGCTATATGCCATGGTTTTGCAGCATAAAACATTTTGAATCAATGTTTATGATTGATTTATGTTAATGTTGATAAAAAATAATTCTTATTAACCCATGCAAATCAGATTTCCTTTTTTTTGTTATATTAATGGAATGATTTTATCATTCCTCTACTGTATGGAATTCTTGTGTAGTGTGCTTTGGGCTATTGAAATTATGTAAGAGATGTTAGGAATTGTGTGGAGGTTGTCATAATTTTGTGAATTTTTCATATTGTATCAATTTGGACTTGTATAGTTTATTATTGGGTTGAATTGGTGCTAATGGCTATTGGTAAGATCCTTTATGGATTGAATCGGTTTGAATTAACTATGGACAGTGGAGCTGTTGTGGATGCAGTGGTGGTATGCTGACCTAACCTCTTAAATATAGTGTAGTCTAGGTATTTCAAATTGTGATTTTTAGTATGGTTCCACTTCTGGTGTTGGTTCTTATATGGGATATATTTGTGAAAATGTTTCCTCCCGACATTACTTTATAATCGCGAAGGAGTGGACTTGTCGATATTAATGAAAGACTCGTAAGAATATGTCCCTCGTTTGCATTTACTCTTTTATTTTTAAGAATGTGTCTTGTCGGTCATTACCTTATAAATTATGCATTATCATGTAATAACTTGTATATGTGAACATTGTGAGGGCGCTATAGGAACTTATCTGTAGGTGTGAAGTCGAACATGTGTTCTTTTTTAAGTTGATGATGGTGTTTATAGTAGACTATGTTGATGTCTTAATATTTTGCTTGATTTGAAGTAATGAATTTTTTTATTTGACTATATGTGAGTCTTATGATGAGTTTATGTATGTTTTCTATAAGGTGAATAGGGTCACTAATAGCATACTTAGTAGACCCTGTGTGCTACTTGAATTAATTGTGACATGTTATACCGATGAAGTAACGTGTGTTTTTGGTGTGGTAGACCTAGTCACCTCTATCGATACATGAAAAATGTGAATAATGACTCTTGACTAGTAAAGGATAAAACCACTTTTTCATGAATATGTAACTGTATGATGACATAATGAATCTTGAACAAGTTAAGAAGGATCATTATGTGGAACCTTCCAACCTAGTTAGAAGGTTATATCCTTGAAGATAAAGTCGTACATGGTATCCTTATTTTGAGAATGATGGACTTAGGGATTTGGTTTTCTGGAAGAATGAAATCATCCTTAGGAACATTCATGAAGCTATCTTAGTAACCATTGTGTTGGAAGCCTAGTGGAACCTGTTACACTCAAACTTACTTCTCAAATAAGAAGTAAATCGGTCGTGTCAAGAAAATAACCCAACTAGTGAGGTTTGGATCGTTTCCCCACGAGGAAAATAGTTTAGACCTTTTAACTTCATCTATTAAACTATTGTTCAGTCATTACTTACTTCTTTGGCAAGGTAAAAACAATAAAGGAGGTGGTTTTCTATTTCTAAATGAATGAAAATAATAACTACATTGAAATAGGACACTTAACAGCTTTGAATGTTGGAAGTTTAAAACCAAATTAAATCGAAGTAACTAGGGTTTACGTTTTTCCCCACAGGTTTCCATAACTTGAAATTCTAACTATAACAATTTTTTCCTCGTATCCTGCATGGTGAAGTGGATAAGTTATGTATTTCCTAAATCCTTGGTCCGGCATCTCAGAAAATCTCACTCCGCACCTTGTCGGGCTACATGTGTTGCTATCCTAACCCTTATCTTTTACTCATATTAAGCATCGTATTCGATTTTGACTAATTATTAGCCTCGTACACACAATCAATACTAGCCTATTAGATAGTATAACACTAATCAATGTTGATAATTCTTTTCGCTATTATCTACCTCTTGTTCGGCAAGTAGCATTGGCGAGTTCTAACTTGGCCAATCCGTTAAAAAACTTCTAAGTGAAAGAATATTTATACATGCAAGAAACACTATTTAGAATTTTATTTTAGTTAGGTTTTACCTCATTATGTGCCTATGTCCCACAACCCTAGTTTATGGAGTTTAGTTTATCCCATAGTCATAATCACAATATTCAATATACGTACATAAGAATTCCTGTACTTTACTTCAATGATAAAGAGTAAAATTCGAAAGTTTGCTTGATTAACCACCAAAATTCACCAAAAAACACTTGCAAGAATCTCAAAATAATCAAGAATCTCACAAAAACTCTAATGATAATAACAATTCTAACAGTACAATGTCTAGTAATAAGATGTCTAACAATACGGAGTCTGACCAATAATATGGAGTCTAACATCAAAAACGAGGTTTTTCAAACTATTTATAGAAAA
Source organism: Solanum habrochaites (assembly GCA_027704765.1). Lineage (NCBI taxonomy): Eukaryota > Viridiplantae > Streptophyta > Magnoliopsida > Solanales > Solanaceae > Solanum > Solanum habrochaites. The sequence goes on along the minus strand of JAKWJA010002498.1, from coordinate 9,140,293 downwards.
TAAAAACCTAATTAAACAAGGACTCTATTTGCTGGAAATTTGTCAAAACTCGGCTGGGTCTACGACCTCGCGACGGTCGTCGTGGTCACGACGGCCGTCATGGACTTTCGTCATCCATACTTGTGCATTTCTTCTGTTGCTCTCATTCTTACCCCTCGACGGAATGGTATGAAGGACCTTCATAGGCCGAAGTTCTTGTCAGGGTCTTTCGTTTCAAAACACTTGAACTCTTAGGAAATAATGGGTACTTTGACTCAACTTCTCTGAACTTCATGTGACTAACGTCAGACGAACCGTCATAGACACGACGAACTCATCATGGACTTCGTAACCCCCACACTTGGTCATACTTTTCCCATCTTCCCTTCATCAGCGAGCTGCACTACGCTGCCACCTACGACCTCCAAGCACGACGGACTCGTCACACCCCCAGCTCCGTAGGTGGTCTCTTTCTTCTCATTTCTTTCGCTCAAAATATCCTCATTCATCTTTGGATAGATTTCCCGCAAATAAAGAGAAACTTCTATAAAACTTAGCGAACAAAATAGCTTTTGGACACACTAAACTTAAGGAAAAGTTATTAAACCGTTAACCACAGTATTTCAAACCCTCAACTAAATTCGTGTTGTCACTCAAGCGACCGCACAATGACTCAATAAAAAAATCTTTGTACATCGTATCCATGTTTTTATCCTTTTGCAATCATTTGGCTACCAATCGCATTAATCTCTCATATTTATGCATGGCTTCACTATTAGGCTTGATTTTTTCATGTTGGATCAGAACATGAAACACAGACTCACCATGCACTTTACACCTATCCTCTTTCAATTGCTCACCGAGGTGCTAACAATTACGGTATTGCAACTAGTGTCCTCACTTAAAAACAAAATCCTTATTTTTTCACAATGATTTCAGTTTGAGTATAAAGGATTATTTTTTCAAAACACTCGCTCTCAGAACAAATTCACAATCATTCATACCTGTTGCCATAAGCTTGCCCTTATTTTCACTTTTCATCACTGTTCTTAAGTTACTATACAACCCCTGACGACAATCACAATAGGACTTTCTAGCTATACATAGGCTGGGTCAGGTAGGGTATATTTAGGTATACTTTAAGTGCTTTTGTTGCCCTCCTTTACAGATCGGCACACCTACCATTTTTCTATCATTTTAATCTCACCCCAGTTTCTCATATTCTTTCACCTTGCTATTTCTCTCTGCTTTCTTCTTTTTGTAGTAACTCTCTTCTTTTCTTGCTTGTATTTCATTATATTTTGACACAGTTTTCTTTACTTTTTCTTCAACAATTCTTGAGTCACTTTACTTTTGTTCTTCTCACTCTTGTTCGTTCAACCCCACTTTCCAGACTTTCTCATAATATCCCCCTCAACTCATGGCTTTGCCATGAGTTCAAGGTACACAATACCCAAATTTGGGTCAGGGCCATAACGAATGTTTGTTTCCTGCATTAGCCACCCTCAACTTATTCTTTTTGCATAAGCTGAGGTGCACATGTCAAGGATGGACCAGGGCCAACACATTATTCCAAGAAGATCAGTTAGGGTGAAAAACAGTCTAATTAAGCTCAGACATTTGGATCAAATAAGGATAAATTTCATTTGGTTTTCTTTATTTAGGCTAAAACTGGGATACAGTGAATAAGGGCGTATGATCCCTTTCCTAATTGTCTATTACAACTTACTTTAGCATTACTACCGGCAATTCTAGCTTGTAACAAATAGTGGACTGATTCAAATCTTCCTCACACTCACTTGACATCTCATCACTAACCAGATTATCAGACACCTAGTTCGAATTAAGACTTAGGGTATGCAATGGTGTACCTCTATGTCCTGCTTAGAGCCACAACATTTAATCAGTTAACTATGCCTAGTCGTGGCAATCGTTTTCCAATTTATCATGATATCATTTTTAGCCATGATGCTCCAGAGTTAACTATGTACAAAAATATATAACATGCCAGTTCCACAGAAAAAGTAATAGTCTTTTGGGGAAGACGACCAGGCAAGAAAATCCCAAAAGAGGATATTGATTGGCTAACTCAGACTTCACCCTGCACTCAGTTTTCCAGTTTACCCCACCCGCCCCCAACAAAAGAACATGCATGGTCCCCCAATGCATAAAAATTTAAAACTAGAGTGGTAGGTGAAGCAAACCTGTGGCACAAAGCACCGTCGTCATTAAGCCTGGGGGTCTGGTTTCCCCAGAACCCACGTCCTCTGGCTATCTGGACACCCTCAAGTGGTGTCCTCAGAAACAACCGTCCTATCAGCAGTGCCTCCCGCTACTCCACAGTTCGGGAGCTAGACTCCCTAGCCGTAACTCTCCTGCTCTAATCGTGCGCCGCCTCCTCAAGTCACGTGGAAGGCTTCGTCGCAGCCTCCATCTCACGGCGCTTCTCTTCTTTCCGTGCTCGTGTCCTCGTCCTCCTGCTCGACCCCTACGCCTCTTGGCATTGGTATCGAGGGGGCCGGGTGGAATCTCTGAGATGGCGAATATGGACGCTAACACTGTTCTTCAGGCAGTGCTCGACAGAAGGGGCCTCAGATTCATTCAACCCTATCCTCGAAGGATTGTGTCAATATCTTCCGCGACTGACTTCGACCGCAGCCTGGAGAGTCGCACAATCCATCCATCGGAGGTGGCTGGCGCGGGCTATCACCCGCAACTCAAAATCGTCAAGCGCTGGTGACCCTCGGTCGATCTTCCCGCTCTGTATACGGAACCTTTTTCCGCTCCAATCGCTCTTCTGCCTCGTAATAGACCCCTCGGCTCCACTGTTTTTTTTTTTCTGGATATGAAGGCAGAAGAGTAGCCATTTGTGCCCTATAATTTTTTTTTGACCCTAGCAAGTGGGCCACCAGCGCGTGTAGAGGGGCTGTGGGCGAGAGGACTTTGGGGCACTGCTATACTCGGGACAGACTCGACGGGGTAGTGGTCCATGCACGCCGTCCGTCTTGCGTAGCCGTGAGGGCTGGTACCGTATCGAGGCAAATCGTCAGCAAGTGGGGCAGCTCGGGACAGGGGCCCTTCTGCGTGGATTCAACTCATTGGCCTCATCTCTGATGAGGTCGACAATCAACAGTACCCAGAAGGTTTTGAGCTGATCAACCTGCCGGGGGAAGGGTCGCCGGTTGCCCTACTGTGGACGCTATAGAGAGAAAGATCATGCACTTGAAAGGGTAAGTAGTTGTGACCTTAAGCCCTCTCTTGCATACTGACACTGTAGAACGCCACAGTAATCCACCTGAACCCGACTATCATCGATTCCTCAATACTGCTCTATCCCTGTAAAACTATCTTATATTCGGCTGTGGGGGAAAGGCGTGGCAGACAATCAACCAAAAGAACTTGCTTAAAAGTTAGGTTGGGGGGGCCTTTTGATAGCCCCCTTTGGCTCGGTCACAGTCGGTACCGCGTTCATCAACTGACCAGGTGCAGGGCCAATCCATCTCTTGGTGGGTCTCCTCTCTAGCGATGGCCTCGTCGCAGGAACTGGCCATCTTAACAAGCTCCCATTGGTAGTCAAACTCGGCAGTTGAGAGGGGTTCGATAGAATCAACACCTCGCCGTAATAAAAAACCGCGATGGCAGGTGGAAATATCAACTTGAACGCCCCGTACTCAGACCTACTCCAGTGGGGCCTGTTTGGCGGGGGCAGCCCTCCTATCAATCTGTGAACGGAGAGTCGCTACGTAGGACACATAGAACTCTCGAACCATTTATTCACTATAACGTCCCAACGGACATGCTGTCCACTCCAGGCGATGACTGGTGAAGAGAGTGTGTCGATCTCAGGCATCATCGGGAGACTCCCTGTAAGGACCCGCCGCTCCAATGTGAGTGTTCGATTCATAACTCCTTTGTATGTCAGGAACTTGGCATCGGAGTTGACTTGAAATTGCCCGTCGACACACCACCGGTTGGGTTGGTCAGTAGCCGGGGTGAGGGCCTGAGCTGGTGAACCTGATGTGGATTCCCGAACTATCAGCCTCATCAGACGAGGCCGACGCTGCAGCGGTGGCGAGTGCCGGAACCTCAGCAGAGCCGGAGGCTTCCTCCGACCACGAAACTCCTAAGGAGACAGACGCTTCTTCTTCGTTGGTGGCAGACCCAGAAGGTGTGCCGATCAGTGTGCATTTCTCATTAGACTGAGAGGCAATGACTATGCCAGACGCCGCCTTTTTAGGTGTGGCTCTAGTGGCACGTGAAGCACGGAAAGGGGTGGAAGTTCCTGGGGGAACTTACTCGGGGTCACGCTTTATCATCAGAGCCAATGACCATGCGGGCAGACGGGGCGACAGACTTCGATCGCCCGCGTGCATAGATTCAATCTTGTTTGGGTGCCATAGTAGATAGTACCTGTAAAGGATCAATATTAGTACGAGTAGTGGCAAACAAGACAATCAAAACCACACAAAAAAATTAAAATAAAATGACATTTCTATAGTAACAGTGACACACGATGGGCCTGGTGACGGCTCGTCGCGACTATGACGGACCGTCAGGGGGTCCGCTGTGTCTTACTTAGACTATGTATATATGGAGAACCCTGAAGGAGTGTCTCTGACAAGTATGACGGTATGTGCAGGACGGACCATCATAGGAATGACGGTCCGTCGTAGGTTTCCGTCATAGGACACTTAAAAAATATTGAGGACCTTAAGAGAGGGGTCTCTGACCGTCATAACGGTCATGCATGATGGACCGTCGTGGGTATGATGGTCCGTAGTACTCGTCCATTTGAGGACACTTAGAAAAATGGAGGGAGACTGTTAGAAACAGGGTCTCTGACAAGTATGACGGTTGTGCAGGACGGAATGTTGTAAAGACGACGGTCTGTCATATGTGTCCGTTGAAGGACACTTAGAAAAAGTGAGAGACCCTCAGGAACAGGATCTCTGACAACCAGAACGGTTGTGCAGGACGGACCGTCGTGCGTATGACGGTCCGTCGCATATGTCCGTTGGAGGACACTTGACTAAAATTGGGCAGTGGGGTGTTAGGGCTTTTGGAACGGATCCTACGACGGTCCGTTGTAGGTACGACGGTCCGTCATCGGGGTCTCGTTCTGTAGATCAGTGACAGAACTGGGGGTACCCCTTTCATCCCCCATGACCCAAATCAAATTTGTAGTATTTTGGACCTACATTTGTCTAACCCAAATACCTAGTAAACTAGTAATGCAAAAGCACTTACGTATAGGGTTGTAAACACGGATATTTTTAAGATTTTTAACCTAGGTTAGACATAATTTATATAAAAGAAATGAACATATCAATAAGGCACTAGGATTTAAAAACTAATGATAAACAAAAAAATGCAAGATAAATGAGTAGAATTAGAGGGACACATACAGAGAATTGGAGAAAAAACAAGATACAAAAGTACTGGGACCGAAGAAAGACACCCACCAGCAACAACTCCGACTAGTAGATGCTTAAGATTAGGGCTTTGGAACGGATTTTGGGGGAACAATGCTCGGATTGATAGAGGGAGAGAGTTTGGAAGTTGAAAAGGGAGGGAACTAGGAGAATAGTGAGGGAATGGGGGGTGTGGAAATGAGGGTCGGAGAGTTGAATAGTATGCATTTGTAAAAAAACTTCCAGCCGGGTCGAGGTCGGGTATGACTCATTATGACGCGACGATTTTTGCCCGACGATGGTCAGTCTCAGTTGTGATGATCCGTGTTGTTCCGTTCGTGTGGGCACTAGTTTAAAAATAACATAAGAGTACCTGGCACGACGGATGATGCGACAGTTCGTCTCAGGCAACGGTCCGTCGCTTGTATCCGTCAGTGACTGCTGCAGAGTAATTTTCTGCCAGACTTTCCTGGTGATGTGCACTGCAAATTTAAAACCAATTTAGTAGGGAACAAAAATTTCTACCATTACTAAAAATAAAAACTATAAGTTTTGGGTTTTTACTCCCACAAGTGCCTGATTTAACGTCGCGGACAGACTGCGGACACTGATTACTCAGCCTCATCAACGATGGTATGCCTATATTACTTTCATTCACTGATTCAGCATGCCCGAAATGGGTTTTATTCATTCTCTTTCACCTTTAAAACGCACTCTCTCCTTGCTTTTAACTCTACTGTTCCATGAGGGACTACTTGAGAATAAATAAGGGCCTGTCCGTTTGGACTTGAGCTTCCCCGGAAGGACAAGGCCACCCCAGAATTGTTACAAGCACCAAATCCCAACCATTAAACCTGTTTTGCACTTTTTTTGTTCTTCTCCTTCTTAATCTTTGCTTTGTGGGATATGGCTGGATACCGCTTTGGAGCTCACCACTCTTCCTCATGTCATACAAACGTTGAAGGTCGCTTCTTCATGTTCAACCAAAAATTTCATCTGACCTTTCCATATAAAACTAGGCTTACCTGTAGCCAAGGATGCCTCCAAAGAATAACAGGCACTTTTCAAAAAATCGACTTAACAATTCAAGAATAACAAAAATCTGCCAGAAATATGAATGACTCCACTGTTACTAGCACCATTCATGAGTTATCCCTATAGGCTTTTCACTATCGATCAGCCATCAGTAGAGCTCGCAGTGGTTTTGGATCACCCAAACCAACTTCTTGTATATCGAGAGGGGCAGAGATCTATGCCTTGCCCCCAGATCACATAATGCTCGCAAATGTAATGACCCGACCATGACAACGACTAGTGAACACACTCACATCTTCTTTATTTTGCACAATAGATCTTGATGCATAGAAACTACAATGCTGCAGTCTATCATCATCCTCGAAAGTTCACGATCTTCTTTGTAACCAGATCTTTAATAAACTTGGCATACCTGGAATGTGTTCAAGAAGCTTCTACCAAAGGGACATTGATTAGAAAAGTGCTTCAGCATTGTTATAAAAATGCTATATTTACCATCCTCTATCTTTACCTTCAGTAGGGACTTCTGCATTTTTCCAGTGCTCTGTTCTGCTCACCACGACCTTTACCATCTTTATATAATCTTCTAACCTTTTTTCGTTAGACGAATAGGTGGAGTCAAATGTGTGCTTACACCCGAGTCAGTGAGTTCGTGTGAGTCCCATACAGTGCGCACATTTTTGGTTTTGGAAAGTGTTGTAGAAAGAATGGTCCGGGGTTGCCGTGTGTTCCACTGTCGCAGATAATTGGCCATACAACTTCGATTGCTTAATCGATATGCATGTGTATCGACTTTTGCCCAATACATGCTAAATCAACACTACTCTTTAATGTGCTCATATCACTAGCATCGACCCTCCTATCACTTTGGTGAAACATATCCTCAACTCGCGCCCATAATATCTCCACCATTCCCTGGATGAGTAAACTTCACGTTTGAGGGGGGACATAGGGGCCCATTCCACTTTCTGTACCATGTTACAATGTTGAAGTATTAATCGCGGTTGTAGTTTCCATCTCGAGGACATAACGACCCTTACGGTTGTAGTACATAGATCCAAACTTGGTTCCTTGCCCTTGGCACCAATATCACGATTTGAAGGCCTTGGCGAGATCGGTCGGAAAAAACCCCCCGTTTGTCATTTACTGCATAGGTGTCCAACGCATAATAACATTAATCATTAGGGGGCGGGGTTTCGAAAGTAGTTGACTGCATTTATCTTTTGTGCACCCCTAGTGACATGCATTAATACCAAACCCAAGCTCAGTTCCATCTGAGCCATTTCCTCACGATCTCATCTGTGGCTGGGTTGTGAGCGGACTACACTGAAGGGTTGTTTCTCCGGATCTGACTTCCTCGTACTCCAAAGCTTTATTATTCCGGGAGATTGTCTATAATTTTTTGGCAAATCTCAGCATAAGGGACATTCCCCCATAAGATCCTCCACTGCATAGTTCCAACACTGCTTTATTATATCATCTACTTCACCGATTAGAAGTATTCCTTTAGTGGAACTCATCATCTATACGGTGGGATTGGAACCACTTCTCAAAAAATGAGTGAATCCTCACAAGAATACTAATGGAATCTCCTGGTAGTGCCACAGAGTGTTCAACTCGTCTTGTGGTTTAGTTTTTGCAGACCGGGATAGTCGCATGTAAGAAACATCCCTAGTTGATTTCAAGTTAAAATTGAGTATTACAAGGGAGCTCAGTGAACCCATATAGCACCCCTACCGTCAGTGAGAGAGGAACACTTTGAGCCTTATAACAGCTAAATCCAAATCAGGCATCCCTACACAACTTACCCCACTGCCTTACCTTAGCTATATGGGAATGTGGATCCACAAAAAGTAGCCTGAAAAAAAACCTATGGCAGAGTGAGCATTTGCCACAGGTACTAGTGACCACAAAGGTGTGGCCTGTGGGTAGGTGGGGTGAGAGGGATTGGCTTTAAGACATTTAGTGGGCCCATCGGAAGTCTTCTAGGTTATCATAGCCTATTGTTGTATGCTTGGGCCGTGGAAAACGGGATTTTTCCCCTCTGTTGGTGTTCACCCGGAGCATCGGGGGTAACAAGTGACCATGAACATCAACCGGAGCTTGGGATGTTCTGGTTTGAATCATCATCATTGATTCCCAAGTTTGATTCATGTTTGCGTTAGAGTGTACAATCTAATTTCGTGATCGTAGGGAAACAAGGGTTTCTCTTCCTCTCGTGTATTGGCATACAAGGAGGTTGTCTGCACAAATCAAAAACAATAAAAACAAAGTAAAATCAAGAAAAATCCACGAAACTATAGTAAATAATGTTAAGTTAATCTAAAAGCTATAGACCACGGCAAACGGCGGCAAAAAAATTTTGATTACGCTCAAAACTTACTACTCAAATAACAGTAAAGCGGTCGTGTCAAGTAAATAACCCAACTAGTGAGGTTGGGGATCGTTCCCACCGAGAGGAAAATCGTTTAGACTTCTTAATTCAATCTATTATACTATGTTCAGTCAATGACTCCTTGGCAAGGAAAATATAAAAGGGGGGTTTCTATTTCTAAATAAAATAAAAATAAAACTAAGTGTATATCAAAGAGCCACGTAACAGCCTTTGAATGTAGAGTTTAATCAATTAATCAATAGTAACTAGGGTTACGTGTTCCCAAGGTTCATAACTTGAAATTCTAAACTATAAACAATTCTTCCTGTATCGTGAATGCAAAGTGATAAGGTTATGGATTTCTAAATCCTTGGCCCAGTACCCAGGCATCTCGAAATCTCAATTCACAATCAAAAATAACAAAATCGCCAGAAAATATGAATGACTCCACTTTCTAGCACTCATGAGTATTCCCGATAGGCCTTTTGCAATATACGATCAACGCCATCAGTAGCCGCATCGCAGTGGGGTTTGGGATCACCCAACCCAACGTCTTGAGATCGATGAGGGGCACGAGATCTATGCTTGCCCCAGCTCACATAATGCTTTCGCAAATGTAATGACCCGGACTCTATACAACGAATAGTGGAAACACTCAAGCTTTCTTTCTTTTGCACAAGAGATCTTGTAGCAATCGACGTACAATGCTGCAGTCTTATCATCCTCGAAATGACCGATCTTTTCTTTGTAAACCAAGATCTTCATAAACTTGGCATAACCTGGAATTTGTTCAAGGAGCTTCTACCAAACGGACCTTGATAGAAAGCTGCTTCAGCCATTGTTAAAAATGCTGATATTTAACTCCTCGGTCTTTTACCTTCATAGGGACTTCTGGCATCTTTTCCAGTGGCTCTTTCTGCTTCACCACTACCCTTGACCATTTACATCATTCCTTTTAACCTTTTTCTCGTAGACGACAAGGTGAGTCAATGGTTGCTTACCACCCCGAGTAGTGATTCCCATTACATGCGCATTTTTTGGATTTAGTTTAGAAAAGTGTGCTAGAAAAGAATGGTACGGTTGCCGGTGTTCACAGTCGAAGATAATTGGGCCATTTTACAACTCGATTTGATTAATCGAGATTGCATGTGTATCGACTTTTTGCCAATTTACATGCTAAATCACACCTTAACTCTTTAATGTTGCTCATCACTAGCATCGGACCCTCTAACTACTTGTTGAAACATATCCTAAACTCGCGCCCATACTATCTCCACAATCCCTATGAGTAACTTCCGATTTTGAGGAGGGACTAGGGCCCATTCCATCATTTCTGTTAACGTAGTTACCCCTGTTGAAAGGTATTATCGCGGTTGTAGTTTCCATCTCGCGAACCATTAATGACCCTTAAGTTGTTAGTTACCATAGATCCAACCTTGGTTCCCTTGACCTTGGCAACCCCTATCCACGATTTGAAGCCTGGGGAGCTCGGTTCGGAAACCCCCGTTTGTCATTTACTGCATAGGTTGTCACCGCATCATAATAGACATTCATTATTAGGTGGCGGTTGGTTTCGATAAGTAAGTGACTGCATTTATCTGTTGTGACCCCTGTGACATGCTTTAATACAAACCCAAGCTCAGTTCCATCTGAGCCATTTCGTCACGAATCTCATCTGGGCTGCGGTTGTGAGTGGACGACTTCCACGGTGTTTCTCCCGTAATCTTGACTTCATCGTACTCCAAGCTTATTATTCCGGGGAAGATTTTCTTAAATTTTTTGGCAATATCAGCATAAGGACATTCCCCTAAGACCAACTGCTCTTATAGTGTCCAACAATGCTTTATTATTATAATTCCTCTCAACGATTAGAAGGAGTCCTTTGTGACTAATAATCTATGGTGATTTGGACATTCAAAATGAGGTGAATCTATCCCAAGAACTAACTAAATGACTCTCCTGGTAGGCCACATAGTTTGTCACTATGTCTTTTGTGTTTAGGTTCTGAACAGACGATAGTAGCTGCTAAGAAGACAGCCCTTAGTTGATTTCAAGTAAATTGATTACAAGGGCGCTCAGTGGAACCATATAAGCACCCTCTACCGTCCAGTGAGAGAGGAAACACTTTGAGCCCTTATTACATCTAAATCCAAATCAGGCCTCCCTTAAAACTTGTACACACTGCCTACCTTAGGTATATGGGGCATGTGGATCCACAAAAAGGTTTAGCACTGAAAAAAAACCTCTGGCAGTGGCATTTGCACCAGGCTACTAGGTACCACAAGGTGTGGCCTGTGGGTAGAGGAGGCAAGACAAAGTGGCCCATTCGGCCACAACCCGTTTATATGTTATCATAGCCTAGTGTTGTATGCTTGAGGCCGGGAACGGGATTTTGTCCCCTCTGTTGGTGTTCACCGGAGCGGAGCATCGAGTAAACAAGTGGACCATGAACATTACAACCGGAGCTGGGATGTTTGGTTTGAATCATCATCATTGATTCCCAGTTTTGATTCATTGTTGCGGAGTGTACCTCTAATTCGTTGACGGTAGGGAAACAAGGGTTCTCTTCCTCTCCGGTATTGGCATACAAGGGAGGTTGGTCTGCACAAATTCAAAACAATAAAACAAAGTAAAATCAAAGGAAAATATCAACTAAAAACTAATAATTAAGTTTAAGTTAATTTAAAAGTATAGACCCGGCAAAGGCTGCCAAAAAAATTGATACGCTCAAACTTACTACTCAAATAACAAGTAAAAGCGGTGGGTCAAGTAAATTAACCCAAATAGTGAGTTGGATCGTTCCCACGAGGAAAATCGTTAGACTTAAACTTTCAATCTGATTATTTCTATTGTTCAAGTTTCCAAATACTTCTTGGAAGGTAAAAAAATAAAAGGGGGTGTTTATTTCTAAATAAATAAAATAACTAAGTATATCGAAAGAGCACGGAAAACAGCTTTGAATGTTAGAGTTTAATCAATTAATCAAAGTAACTAGGGTTTACGGGTTCCCCAAGGTTCATAACTTGATAATTCTAAAACTATAACACTTCTTTCCTAGTATCTTGATGCAAGTGATAAAGTTATGTAGTTCTAAAGATTGTCCAGCATCTCGAAATCTACTCCGCACCTTGCCGGATATGTGTGTGCTATGCCTAACCCTTATCTTTACCTCAATTAAGCATCGATATTGATATTTGACTAAGTTCTAATCTCGTACCAATCAATACTAGGCCATATTAGATAGTATACCACTAAATATAATGTTGATGATCTTTTCCTAGTATCTACCTCCTTGGTGAGGAAAGGTAGCATTAAGCGAGTCGATCTGATTATAACGTTGGCCATCCAGTAAAAATACTTTCTAAGCGAAAGAATTATTTAATACAGGCAAGGACAATATTCTAGAATGTTATTAGTTAGGTTTACCTTCATTATTTGCCTATGGTTTCCCACACCATATTTATGGAGTTTAAGTTACCCATATTCAAATCACAATATTCAAATATTATTATTATATAATACTCATGTATTACATCAATGAGAAAGAGTAAAATACAAAAGTTGCTTTGATTAATCACCAAAATCACCAACACTCACTCCAAGAATCTCAAAGTAATAAGAATCTCACAAAAGTTAATGATAATCAACAATTCTAACATATAGTGCTCTAGTAATAATGGGTGCTAACATACGGAGTCTTAACAATTAATACGGAGTTCTAACCTCAAAAATGAGGTTTTTCAAACTATTTATAGAAATAAAAAAATAATTAATAAGGACTTCTATTTGCTGGAAATCTGTCAAAATGATCTTTTGGGCGGGTAGGCGGACATCGCGACGGACGTCGTGGTCCACGACGGACCGGCAAGGACTCCGTCGTCCCATACTTGTGCAATTCTTCTGCTGCTCTATCATTACCCTCGACGACAAGTATGACGGACCGTCATAGGCACAACGGTACGGCGAGGGAATTTCATTTCAAAACACTTGAACTTCTTGAATATGGGTACTAGGACTACTTTTTGAACTAATGACAAACCTGCAGGGACCCAAAAACCGTCATAGACACGACGGACCGTGATGGACGCCGTAACCCACACTTGGTAAGACTTCCCAATCTTCTTCAGCAACTGCATATGCTGCCACCATGGACTCGTCACAAGCATGACGAAAACCGTTCACAAGCAAGACGGAACGTACAAAGTCCATAGGTGGTCTCTTCTGCATTTCTTTGCTCAAATCTCCGCATTCATGGTGGACAGATTCTGCAAATTAAAGAGAAAAAACACTTAATAAAATTTAGCACAAAAAGGCTTTTGGACACACTATAAACTTAAGGAAAAAGATTAATTAATACAGTGTGAAACCACGGTTATATCACACCCCTTTTTGTAAGGTGTAGTATTTGATTTAGGTTATGAGTCCATATGGTACTCTTCATATTGCCCTTGTGATTAAATTACTGTATGATAACTATGGCTAGCACTGACAGAGGTACTCGGGCAGTGACTCTACTTAAGTTGAGACTAGAGTACAAAGAAACCCTTGATATTCCATAACCATGTGTCTATATGCGATGTTTCCTAGTTCTACCCTTGGCAAGTAGAACACCCTCCATTGCAGTAGGGTAGACGCTGGATTCCATGCCTAGCTAGTATGGCCTATGTCGATTATTGCCTATTCTCATCACGTGAGATACAATCTATAATTGGATAAATTCTAGAACATTTACTTAGTTTAATTAGACATTGTCTAGATATTGCACGAGTTGGCTTTGAAGATGCTAGTGTGTAGGTTCTCTAGGTCGTCTCCAAGACCATGATGTGAAATTCGTAACTGTGATTGAATGTTCTGCTTCTTAAATGCCTCTTTAATATTACCATAGCGAACTTAATGTAGTGTATGTAAATTTAAAAGTTACATATCTAAAGTAGCTTTAAGGATTGATTAGGTAGCTGTGAAGAGGGTGTATGGGCGGTCTCTTCATGTTTTACTTAGGTGAATCTTAGAGTAACTTTAGGTAGGGGATTTATTTAAATAAAGTGAATAATCTTATCGTAGGAAACCTTGAGGATCAGTTAGGTTGGTGTGAAGGGGTTGTACGGATAGTCGATTCATGTCTCACTCGAGTGAGCCTATGGAGGACCTTTGATAGGAGAGTTGTATGCTTATACGGTTTGAAGTGATGATATGCTATATTGTGTAATGTGACTTAAATGTGCTTGTGATGACTTGAAGTTGTGTATTATACTTATATTATGACGTTTTCTCAAAAAGAGCACGTTTTATACAAATGACTTTTTATCATGGTTTTAGTTGCACGTCACCATACTTAGTGTATTCTAATGTACTAATTCCATATATTTTGTATTATTTCTAAAGGTCTAGGTGGATATGAGAGGAGGTCATTGAAGTTGAATATTGGATATTAGCTTCATTCAAGAAAAAAAAAGGGGGGGGTTGGGTATTGTCCATTAATTGATTCGAGGACATCACTATGTTTTAGTTTTCTGTTAAAAACAAGGTATGGACTTAGATATTTCTATTTGTTGACGTAGGTAGTGACCCAGGGATAATTTTGTGGTTGTCTAAGATGGAGACTTTGGAATTAGTGTTTCCTATGATTTTCCTATGAAAGATTATTTTGAAGTATATTCATTTGTGTCGAAAAGTTTTAATTTCTCACTACTTTACATACAGGTAGGCAAGGAATGATGTCAAAGGATATATTGAAATCCAAGAGGTCAAGTTACGCCATGTTCATTGATTTAAGAATACCATTTTTCTAGGGTATACTCTCGGGTCTTGGACCCAAAATTTAGATCAGAAACATAGGTTAAGAAGTAGGCATGTGCAGGGTAAACTTAGAGTGCTAAGGGCTTCCAAGGAGCTAACAAAGTATTTATCAGTTTTTTTTTTTCTATTTTTCTTCAAGGAGATTACTATGGCCACTTAATACAGGACCCCACTTTCTTTACTTATTTTTTTTATCTTTTTTTATTTTATCCTACTTTTTGAAGTTTGAACCGGTCATACATAAAAACAAGGATAAGGGGAAGGGCGCCGAGGTCCACATGGCCCCCCATAGGGAAAAGGTGCATAGACATAGTGACTTCTTAGAAGTCCCAACGAAGGCAACCTTTTCTCTAAGTAATAGGAAACCATAGTCACCCGTGTAAAAAGAAAAGTCAGAAAGTAGGGGTAACCACGTTACGTTAAAAGTAAAGGTGGATCTAGAGTAGTAGAGTCCTTAGGGAATCTGAAAGTTCATTAAAGCAATTTTTACTAGAGTCTGTTGTCGGGTGAGTCGCGGACATCATCTTGTGACGAGAGATTATAAGACGATAGATTCCAATTTCTCATTAGTTTTGTTTGTTCCCTATAAGTTTGAGGAATTAAGTGTCTATTCCTAATATCTTATCTTGTGATTGAGGTATCTATGGCCTACAAAGAAGGGGATGGTCGCCAAGAAGGTGGAAGAGGAAGGATCGCATGAGGGAAGTCCCTAAGTGGATTGGATCCCAAGGATTTCAAACTCTCCCCAAGGTGTCCAAAGTTTCTCCACAAAGTGATCATTGCCTATTGAAGTGAAAATTTTTAGGTCCGGTGGTTCCCCAGAACATGATAATAGGGAGATTAGATCGGCTACTAATTATTTAGCTCGATCAATGACAACTCATGTGGATAGGGGTGTTGAGCCTAGGGTGAAATATTTATAGGAGGGTTACTTGACCTTTAGGGTTAGGGACTTTATGAGTATGAATCCTCCTATCTTTCTTCGCTCTAAGATAGGAGAAGACCCCAAGAGTTTCTTGATGGTGTGTACAAGGTGTTGAGTGTTATGGGGTTGAATTCTAGGGAGAAGATGAAGTTGGATTCATACCAATTGAGGTAAGTTGCTCAAGTGTGGTACACCTAATGGAAAGACAATAGGGCATTTGAGTTGGGTCCTCTAAAGTGGGAGGAGTTTAACCAGGCTCTTTTAAGAAAGTATTTTCCTCGTGAGAGGAGAGAGGTGAAGGTTTATGAGTTCATTAACCTTATTCAAGGGAACATGAGTGTTAAGGAGTATTTTTTTGAAGTGTACCTTTTTGTATAGGTTTGCTCCATCTTGGTGTCTAACCCTAAGGATGAGATGAGTAAGTTTGTGAAGGATGTTTCTGACCTTGCTAAAGAAGAGTGTCGTACACCCATGCTCCAAAATGACGTGAACTTGTCTAGACTATTGGTGTATGCAAAATCCATTTAGGAGTCCAAACTTAGTAAGATTCAAGGAATTTTAAGAGGGGTATATCCGATGAGCGAAACCTAACTACTTTTAAGAAGAGGGCTCCAAACCAAGATGTATATAGTGATCCTAAGGTCAAGATTGTGAGTTGTAGTAGTTCTCAAGGTGTGAAGGCCTACTGGTGCTAGTATGTGAGAAGCATTGGGGGAAATGTATAGGCCACCTGACGGGTTACCGGTTGTTGCTTTGGGTTGTGCTAAGGATGGTTATAAGGTAGGGAGTTTCCTCTATTGCAGCTTAGAGGAAGGGAGGACAAGTAAGTTCCTCCTAGTGCTCCGAAAAAAAGTGATGCCCACCCAAGAGGAATCACTTTTATATTCTTCAAGATAAGGGAGCAAATTTGGGTGATGATATGGTAAGTTGTAGTCTCCTCTCTTTGTAATAAGGGTTCCTTCTAAGTGGGGAGTATGGTGGAGTAGTGGAGCTGTGATGTTGTCCCTCGATCTAATTAATTTAATCTTCAGAGATACATGTCATAAGAGCATGTATTCCATTTGCATTATTTGTAGGAGTCTTGTGAAAGGAATTCATTATATTCGTGAATGTGCATGTAATGAAGTTAGTTTTTATAGACTTTTAGGGAATACTTAGTTACCTTATAAATGTGAGAATTGAACTAAAATGTTTACTCTTTGCTAATCTTTATAAAATTGAGTCGGAATCAACTTGTTAGGAATATTTACTGTTCCTGATATTTTATTTGAAGAAAAGACTTCATCTATTACTCTTTACTTTAATCATAGCTTGAGCTTTAAAACGAAATTAAAAGGTTTAATGTAGAAATTCTCGGGAAGGAAACCTTTAAGAACTTTGCATTGACTTTACTCCTTTAACTTTAGATTTTTGATCTTAACGTATTAGACTTTGATTTTAAATTTTCTGAATTGTATTATGATTCAACGAGTTGTTGATTGGTGATTTTGATGAGTTGTAGGTGTTTAGAAATAATTGAAGAAATTAGAGGTCATTGGAAGATGTAATATCTTAAAAGGAATTACATTAAAAGAGATAAAAACTAGCAAAAACTTGGGTGAAAAAAACGTCGATCCGAATTGCGTTCGGGATGCGCCCTCACCAGCATCAAATTGAATGAGGGAATTTCTAGTTTGGCCACTAATGGCGCTCCAGCGTCAGGCCTAAAGTGTCAAAGGCCCCAATTTATATCGCACTGCAGGCGCTTCGCGGCTTGCCTTGCCAGGTGCGCTGACAGGTGATTTTCAACTGTTTTATCTCCCAAACCTCCCAGGTTCTTTCCACCAAAACACTTGGGGACTATTGTAAACTTAAACACCCACTAGTTTCACTAGAAAAAAACCTGAGAAACAAGAATCACCTACCAATAAGGCAGACAACAATTCAATTCGAGGGATTTGACATGTTCTTTACGAATCTCAACTTTTCAACATGTAAACAACTAATAATTTTGTTAAATTGAAAAAATTAATATGTGGAAACTAATCCAAATGAAAGATTCACACACCTTAATAGGGAATCACCTCAACAAATTCCAATCGGCAATTCCTTGGAGTTCTTGACGAAACTTGATCTTCCTCTATTCTCCTTCTTCTGTTCTCTTTCTCTCAGACCTAAGCTTGAAAATGATTTTCCAACTGATGAAGGTTATTTTTGACCCAAATTAAAACCTTAAAATGAATTATGAAAAAATTGTGAAAACGACTAGTTTGCCCTTACTAATTAGGAATGGACTTTTTCTCACTCAAACGCCTACGTCGATAAGGGCATATGCCCCTCATACGACATGAAAAAATGTGCAAACTGCGTCTTTGGAAGATATATCCAGGGCTTTCAACCCCCAATTTTTTTTTTATCAAGCACTACCTCTAATTTCATTTGCTAGAAATTATCCACCATTTGAAAAGAAAAAAACTCACTTCTTAAACTTAGGAAAAGTTTTCCAAAATTCCATTTCTTTCCAGAGTGCTTATTTTTAATTTCTTAAACCTATTAGAGTTATTCGAGTTATGAGAGTTACACACACTAGGAATCACCCACCAAAGTGGAAGGCACTCATGGCAGAATCAACTACTCAGTAATTTAAAAAATCAGGACGGAACAAACAAAGTAGGTGGTCATATACAGAATATATTAGAACCCCAAGTCGAATGATACAGAAGTAGGTGTTATATAAGATATATAGAACCAAGGGCGAATAATACTAGAAAATTCCTTCCCATTAAATCACCACATCATAACAATTTATGTTCATCCAAACTCCATATTTTTATTTTCGACGACACACAACAATTAGTTAGTCCTAATTACATTGCACAAAATACTCGATTCATTGTACCTCACATACTTCTCACATAACTCGACTAATGCCCAAAACCTTAATACTAACAAAAAATCATAACCAAGTCAATCCTTACCATGTTTATTACGGGAAAAGGAAGGTTTTCGATTTTTTAGAGTCGCCACTTAATTTTTAAATAAAAAATTAAGAAAACCTTTGTTTTCAAAATACTTAAATAGAAAAATTGTTTTGAAAACTTTAAAGGGGTTCGATCATTCCTATTTATATTTTAGGAAGGTTTTAAGCACCTAAAATATCCATTAATACGATTTTCCGACAACTAACTTAGTTTGGCTAAGACATAGAATTGCGATAAAAAATATTTTCTAGAGTTGTTTGAAAATTAATGTCTAACTTTTACCTAAGTAAAATACCGGACTTGACGAAATTATTTTGAAAACTACTTAAACTTGATTAACTTTTATGTTTTTCAAACAAAACGACATTTGCGGGGATTTGAAAGTTTCTTAACTTAAACTAACTAACAAATAAAGCAAGTCAGTAAACAAGAAATAACAAAGAGGGAAAGAGATTTGGATCCAAATTTCAGTTCTGTTCGCCTTGATCGATTTTTTGACCATCCTGTTTTTGGTTTTTTGACCCATTTTTCTTTGTACCTGTCCTAACTAAGCAAAATATAAATGATGTAATACAAGTGATGAGGGCTTAGGCCTTAAAAGAAACAAATACAAAGATTAGTAAAAAAATAAAATTTGACTTTAGCTCCTCAAGTCTCTTCAACTCTGTGGATTTTTTGATCATTCTACTTCGGAGGTCTGATTAGCTGATGTCGTGGCTTGATTAAATGAGAAGGAATGTGAGTCGTTATGACTCTATCAAAAGCTAAGAGGAAGATGCTACGAGTCGTGGAAGAAACTCAATTGGATTTCATCATGCAGACAGTGAATGAAAGTACATTAGCCAGAATATATATATATATATATTATATATATATCTATATATATATAGATATATATATATACCTACACAAACACAACACCACACACACACACTTTTGCTGGCAAAGGACATTAATGGGGGAAAATCGTCAAAAGATATTAATATGCGTGCTTTCCAGAAACCAATAATGAAAGGAATCAAGTTTCCCAAATTTAATATTCCTAAACTACTAAAGTGAGCCATATTAGCTTAATTAAGAATTTTTTTCTCTTTTATGGAAAAAAAAAACAGTGGCATAATCCAATGAAATAAACAGACACCAATCAAATTATATTTCGCAAAATAAGCGAGATTAGGATCGATGCTTTTTTTATGATTAACTTAATACCTTTACCTGAGACGCAAAGATCCAAACCTAGATGGACATGTGATGCTAAATTAAGAGAATAAGCTAAATATTAATAACCATAGATCCTAACTCATGCATTTATCTAAAGAAAATTAACATATCATTGGACAATCTTGAGCTACTACAAATAAAAAAAAGGTCAATCCTATGGAAAACCAAAAATTCATGTATGCTAAAGCAGTTATATCACGATGTGTTCAGAAATAGATAACATGAGCACAGGATAAGCATGCGGTAACATCAAATAGTGACCAAGTTAACAGCAACGATATTACAACTCATGATAGATATACAGATATATGAACGAAAGGATGATGTCCTTAAATGACAAATCCTTGGTCAACCAATACACTATAAGAACGAGCTAAACAACATGAGTGAAAAACAAGGAGAAATTAGAGTCTCTCCGACCTAAGCGATAAATATCAATTCGCAAAATCTAATCAGAGATAAAAAAGGCTTTCGCGCTCACAATTAAGTGTGATAAATAATAAACCATCTAGAGGCCACCCCATAATTCAAACAAAAAAAAATTTGGTGCAAAACCACCCCCAGCCCAACTATTTGAAAACTTAAGGTGGGTGCACCAACTATACACACCATGACCCCAATACCCTTCAATGCTTATGGCTTTGGACGCGTTTACAAACCCCCCCCAGCTTGGTTAAAAAGTGAAACACCCCCTTACACAAACACAATACCAAACCTAATAACCCCCAAGCCAGAAGTTCTAAAAAAACCTTCGAGTTGAGCGGCAGATAAGTAGCGAAAGCGGGCATATGCCCTAATAATATTCTAACGACATTACTACGATTCCCACTTACATCATACGATAGTAATGAAAAGAGAAAACATAGCTCAACTAATCCGTTTGGATGAACCACAACTTGGCAGAGATAAAAGGGAGAGTTAAACAATTTTTAGTAATGGGTTAGAGAAGAGGAATAACAGGACAGTCAGACAAAAGGCAAGGAGCATCAACAGTAGTATAAATCGTCTAAAATTTCGTACTCAATCTCTGACTAATTAAAAAAAACAAGAATATGCACCTCATACTAAAACAAGCATTGACCTAGTGACAACTATCAACAAACAACCACATGATAGTGGATTCAAAAAGTTACCGCAGGAAAAAAAGGAAATTAAGGGTGAAATGATCGAGGAAAGCGGAAATTACCTGTTTCTGGGTGTGAACTGGAGCAAGAGTGCGTGGGAAAGTGACTCAAGAACCACTGAATCTTGACTCTGAGGGGAGAGTAGGAATCTGGACAGGAAGCTTGACACGAAACCAAACTATAAACTGTTTGCGGAGATGTATGTGTGATGCAAAAAGAGAGAAAAAAAGATGATCGACATATGTGCTTAATAAGTGAAGAACACCTACGAGTATCACGCGATTTTTTTTGAAGTTCTTATGTTTAAACTTTGAAATCTCTCTGTGTATTTTGATCCCAAACAAACTTTCTAGATTTTTTTCCCTCCAATATCTTTTGTGTGTGTGTGTGTGTGAGTGTGTGTGTGTGTGTGTGTGTGTGTGTGTGTGTGTGTGTGTGTATTATCTTAAAATTGTAAGAAATGACAAAAACATTCAAATAACACAAACTTTATATTTTTCCTTAAAATGTTATGAAACTAATTATTTTAAATTGTTTGAGAATTAAAGAAGCTGATGAATTAATTCATATCGGGGAGGGTAAAAATTGGTTGTCAATAACGTACCCTTATTTACTGGGCTTGATGCAGAATTCCGAGAAAAATGAAGTGAAAAAAAAAATGGGGGAATCCGCTCCACGTCTATCTTAGTCTTTGCCCTCCTACTCTCTTGCCAATCTCGCCCACTACCCACCTTCTTCTTGTCTCCTCTCTCCCCGATCCGACCAGATATTCATTTTTAGTTTAGGATTTGGTACATACTTTAGGAATTATGGACGAACCCTAGACACGGGTTTCCTACATATCTCAGGCTAAATGAGAATTTAGGCCATCTGTAGTTCAACACGCTTGAGAATTTAGGCAATCTGTAGTTCAACACGCTTGAGTTAACGCACAATTTTTAAAAAAATTAAAATTCATCTCGACACCGGATTAAGAAGGGATCGAAATACTCAGGAATGGGATTCGAGAGTGAATGTTGGAACACATCCGAGTTTTCAGCATTGAACCCGCCTACATATCCTTAAACCTTAGGAATCAGTCTGCTTGTAGTTCGACTCGATAGGTTGAAAAGGAAATCTATTATGCTAGATAACCTTTGGCTCTAGACAAGTGACAAAATTAATTGAGTATGAAAAGGAGGCTTGTAATGTGTTAGACATGAATGTGGCGCGCTTCACACCCATAATTAAGAACTTACACGGACATAATTTCCAAAGCTCTTAGCGTATCATCACTCAGATTGGAAACTTGTGATAGGGGTGTGGTTTGATTGTTATAAAAGTCGCTCCTCTGCTCGCACCCCTAAGAGTTTGACACTCTTCTTTGGACTACGTCCCAGTTTGATTCTAAGAAAAAGTTCCACGTTATGCTGCATCCTTTTTGATGTCGTCCACACATGTGGTTTGTTTTGAACAATTCACCCTTTTGGATGCTCTCGAAAAAGACTGAGATAAAACTCATTAACACAAAAATCCAATTCAAATGGAAGAAAGTGTCTTGTCCATGTTGAAACTTAGTTATTCTCTTTCAACATTTGATGTCAACTCGATTGGTTTGACATAAAGCAAATAAAACTTATGTCTTATGTTTGCAATATAGTCTTCAATATACTCTTCATTTGATGTCAACATAAATGAAAGTTGATGCAGTGTTCTAGTATTTCTCTTGACGTCGTCTTCGATATTCTTCTTGATTTTTACTTTTATTAAAATAAAAAATGCAGTTGATGCCAATTGATAAATATTTCTTTTGGGATGCACGATTTCCTTTTATGGCAGTGCATGATTTCTTGCGGGAAATGAATATCTTTCCGCGATGCGTAAATTTCTGTGAGGTATGAAATCTTCTCACAATGCATAACTTTTCTGCGAGGCATGAAATCCTCTCACGATGCATAAATTTCAATGAGACATTGAATCTTCTCGTGAAGAATAAATTTCTGCGAGGAATGAAATTTTCTCGTGATGCTTGGATATTAACTAGCGATGCATGATTTTCTGTGATGCGTGAATATTAACTCGCGATGCATGATCTTCATCAATGCATGAATATTGACTCGCGATGCATATATATTAACTCGCGATTCATGATCTTCCGCGATACATGGATATTGACCCTTGATGCATGATATTCCGTGATGCATGGATATTGACTCGCGATGCATGGTTATTGACTTGCGATGCATGATCTTATACGATGCATGGATATTGACTCTTGATTTCATACTTGGTACTAAATGAAGATAGTACTTAAGTCGAACAACATAGTGATCTTCAGGGTGCAATCTGGATAATCATATCATCTCCAATAATGATAACGGCAAAACGACTTCCAGATGATATATCATCTTGATCGAATATAAAACAACTAACCCCTCCGGGTAATGCATAATATCATGTCCAACATTATGATGCAAATGACGTCCTTTAAGGAAAACCGTATAAAATCTTCCTTGAGATTTTGCTTGATTCAACCTTCGAATCAAGCGGACGTTTCTTATCAATTTCGTGTTGTTGAAAAAATTGATTGAAATAAACAATTTCATATTCCCAAGTCTCTGACATCAAGCGATTATTAAATGTGATCCCTTGCATTCTAGGAAAACATTGATTTTGGGTATAGTATTCTCCTCCTTTGATTTCTCCGTATCCATCCATCGGAAGAATTTCCTGATTTCAGAGCAAGATTTAAACTTGAGCCCACCGAAAAATTGTTAGTTTTAAAAACGAACTGATCTGTGTTGATTTCTTCGGTTGTCTGCTCTTTATCCTACTATTTCCGATTGATTTATCGGTCTCCTGACTCTTGATAGATAATACAAAAAATTTTATGCTAAAACAAATGAAACATAAAAGAGAAAATTCAAGAGAGATAAATTTTCGAGAAATAGTATTTGAAAAAGGTCATTTCCAAGTCATGTCATATCAGGCTTAAGTAACTTATTTGAGTTTGATGCTTAGAGGTCTATCTGATTATTCGCTGGGGATTTTTCAGAGTCACTCCGGACTTGTAGATAACCCATCCAGAAATTTTGAGGCCATTCTCAAAATTTTTGTCCCAGTTAACCGTCTTGCTTATCTTTCCACTGTAACTGAGCAGGTCGCGGGATTTTGTAAATCTTCTCAAAAAATTTATCCCAGTTGCAAATCTTGAAATATATTCAGTCTTGACTTGTTGAGGAAGAATATTCCTCTCGAGAATTTTTGAGTCCCTCTCAAAAATTCTATCCCAGTTTCTATTGTAGAGAGGAATAGAAATCTTACGGGAGATATGACAGAGCCCTTGTAGTGCCTACGTATCCCGTTGAGGCAGGAATCATGTCAAACATGGTTCCCCCCTCAAAGGTTGACAAAATAACAAAGAAACCGACCAAGACCGACATAGACTGCCTACGTATCTCAATCTTGAGAATTCAGGTCGAACGTAGTTCAAACACAAAAAAAATATTTGAAGGGGATAAATTGGGTGACCGAGGCCGACATAGAACGCCTACGTATCTCATTCTTGAGAACTTAGGTAAGATGTAGTTAATTACAAGAGGGATAAAATTTAAACCATACAAATACAAGAAAAAATAGAACAATTACAAGTAAATGACAGGAATACAAACTGAAACTTTACACATAATATCTCTTGACAACATCTGAGTTGATTGGTTTCGGACATGCGGTGGCATCTATCTCTGACAAGACCAAAGAACCTCCAGATAATACTTTAGGAACCATGTAACATTTTGGTGCAAATTTTCCTTTGTACTCATATTGATGAGGAAAAATGCACTTAAGTACTAACTGACTGATTTGAAAAGTTCTAGATCTTACTCTCTTGTTGAGAGCGCAAATCAATCTTTGTCGATACAACTGACCCTGACAAACGGCAACCATTATCTTCTCATCAATCAAAGTTAGTTGATCAATCCGCTTGCTGACCCATTCAACATTACTTAACTTATCTTCTTAAATGATTCTCAAAGACGGCATTTCGACTTCAGCAGGTATAACTGCCTTTTTTTCATACACTAGCTAGTATGGAGTAGCTCCAGATGACGTTCTGACAATCGTTCGATAACCCAATAAAGCATATGGCAACATCTTATGCCAACCTTGGTGATTGTCAATCATTTTCCTCAGGATCTTCTTGGTATTCTTATTGGAAGCCTCTACAGTTCCATTCATTTGAGGAGGATAAGCGGTTGAGTTTCGGTGAGTAATTTTAAATTGCTCACATGTATCTCTCATCAAGTGACTGTTGAGATTTGCACATATCATATGATGGATTTCTGTTACTCCACCGTCATATCAGATTGTTGTTGAACGAAATCAGCTCAATTTCTTGGTTTACCGATTTTTTAAGAAGATGCGTCCCCCACTTGGTAAATTAATCAATAGCGACCAAATGAATTTGTTTCCATTTCCATGGACGTCTCATCGTACCACCGTACGTCTATACCCAAGCACACATGGCCAAGGGAACTAATTAGCATGAAAATTCGGAGGTGTCACTCAATCAAATTGTCCGGCACTTGAACTTTATGACTTGTTTATAAACTTGCAACAATATTCTCCATAGTCCTCCAGAAATCCCGGCTCAAAGGTATTTCTTGCCAAATGACCCAGTCATATGCTTCACAAACTCCTAGCATGTATTTTTCATAAGTTTTTGCAGCTTCAACAAGCAATCGACCCATTGATAAGACCCAAACGGGAGTCCTCATATAAAGTATTTCCCCACTTATAAGGAATTGGAGCTAATGGCTATCGACTTATTCTGGTTTTGATGTAGCACTTAAGGATAATTTCTGATCTCCAAATATTTCTTTATATCAAAATACCATGGCAAAGCATCTGGTTCTGCTTCAACATGTGAACAATAAACTCGATGTTCTTTCAGATCTATACCCAAAGGATCAATCTTATCAGTATTCGGATGTTTAATCATTGAAGCAATAGTGGCAAGAGCATCGGCCAACTGATTTTGTATTCTGGGAGTATGTTGAACTTGATCTTACGAAATCTTTTACACAACTTTTGTAAATACTGTATGTACGGGATAATCTTTGAGTTTTTCACAGCCATCTCTCCTTGAACATGATGAATCAACATATCTAATTCTCCAATAACCAATAGCTCGTGGACGTTTATGTCAATGGCCATTCTCAAACCAAGAATACAAGCTTCGTATTTGACCATGTTTTTCACGCAATTAAATCATAGATTAGCGCCGTGGGATAGTGTTGACCAGACTCTTACACTAAGAGTGCTCCAATACCTTCACCTTGATGATTTGCCACTGCATCAAAGAACAGTCTCTAACCGGGGTATGTTTCAGAAATATCTTCACCCACAAATGACATCTATTCATCGTGAAAATAAGTTTTTAGCGGTTCAACTCTTGATCAACGAGATTTTATGCAAGATGATCAGTCAAGACTTGTTCTTTTATCTCCTTCTGAGTCACATAGATAATATCAAACTCCCTCAACAGCATTTTCCACTCATATAATTTTTCGATCGGCATCTCCTTCTGTAAGATATACTTTGGCAGGTCCATTCTGGAAATGAGGTATGTAGTATAAGCAGATAAATAATGTCTCAACTTATGGACAAGCCAACTCAAAGCACAACACGTTCTCTCCAACAGAGTGTAACGAGACTTGTATGGAGTAAACTTCTTGCTTATGTAATAGATAACTCTTTCCGTCTTTCTTGTCTAGTCGTGTTGATCGAGTACGTATCAAAATGCACTATTCGAGACGGACAACTACAACAACAAAGGACTCCCTTCTCGCGGAGGAACCAGTACTGGAAGGTTGGAAAAATAGTTCTTGATAGTCAAATCAATCTTACCCCTCTTCTCCACTTTTTGGAGCGTCTTCTCAGCAGTTGGAAGAGGGTTTCACCATCCCCCCACAAACCCCCACGGCTTATGAGCCTATGAATCGACTAATATAGTTTAACCTCCCTAATAAACTCATAACATTTTTTCTCGTCTTCGGCGGAGGTGTAACTGCTGAATTGCTTTAATCTTAGAAGAATTGAGCTCAATACCCCTTCTAATGACTATAAATCCCAACAACTTGCCGGCTGGTACTCCAAAAACGCATTTGGTGGGATTTAGCTTCAATTTTTAGCGACGCAAACAATCAAAGAACTTCTTTAGATGTGTCAAATGGTCCGAACTCTCGCGGGACTTGATTATGACGTCGTCTACGTACACCTCGATCTCCGTATGAATCATATCATGAAATATAGTCGTCATCGCCTTCAAGAGGTAGCACAGCATTCTTGAGGCCAAATGACTCACTCTATAATGATAACACCCACAAGGTGTAATAAAGCTGTCGTTCTGCATCTTCCTCATCACAGAAACTGTAATAACCTATTAACAATCCACAAATATGCATTTCATTCTTAGCACAACTTATCAATCAAATATAATATTCGTAATGGAAAATTATCATTCGGGCTAACCTTGTTGAGATCTCTTGTAGTCGAAACAAATCTTGATTTTTCCATCTTTCTTGGCAATCGGAACAATATTGGCTAACCAAGTTGGGTATTGTGTCAGTTTCACCAATCAAGATTCGATCTACTTGGAGATCTATTCTTTTATCTTTAAACTCAGTTCAGGCTTAAACTTCTGAGCCTTTTACTTCACTAGATCGAACCACAGACCAATTGGTAGTTTATGAGATACAATATCGGTACTCATCCCTTGCATGTCACGGACTTCCGAAATGAACACATCAATATATTCAGCAAATAATTGAATTAGGCCTTTTCTTTGAGTTTCATTTAAGTGAATGCTGATCTTAACCTCTTTAATTCACTCTGAATCCCCCATATTTACTGTTTCCGTTTCTTCTAGATTTGGTTTATGCTGATTTTCAAACTGCCAAAATTCCTTGGCAATATGCTCTGATACCTCACTTTCTTCTTCCTAATCATCAACCTTGTCATCACCATCCTCATTTTGTTCATTCAGCTCGTGACATGACATGACATTGTTTTTAGAACTACATCCTCAAAACCTTAACGACAAAGTTATGAAAGGAAAGTATAATAAGAGTAAAAACAAATTCTAAATAAAAAGGCTTAATTCAAATTTTGAAAAAATGGTGCAAACTTTGGCCATGGAGTATGGCCATGTTGCCCTTTTAAACATCACGAGGAAAATTTAAAATTAATAGTTAAAGAAATGAAAAATAGTGGGTCTCGGTGGCCTCCTCCGACTACCATCGATTATAATTGCTAAATGATGCCCTTTTGCAAGGAGTTTAGGGGATCAGGATGGCGTGGAGGTCCAGTTTCTGCAGCATCTCTCCTGGCTCATCATCAACGGCATCCTGTCCCCTCCGACTCTTCTCAATAATAGCATCATCTCTTCAAAGGCCATAGATCTTTTTCCCAGTTCCTCCTGCTGACATATTCCCGACAGGGAATAAGTGAGAT
Organism: Solanum habrochaites; assembly: GCA_027704765.1. Lineage (NCBI taxonomy): Eukaryota > Viridiplantae > Streptophyta > Magnoliopsida > Solanales > Solanaceae > Solanum > Solanum habrochaites. The sequence continues at coordinate 9,111,977 of JAKWJA010002498.1, read as the reverse complement.
GGTGAAGGTATGAGCTTGTCCAATGCGTGCCTTCGTTTCTTTGTCTTCCATCATCATCTGTGGGGGCGTACCCCACGACTTCCTTGCACCTGGGAGGGAACTTGAATGGGTTAACAATTCCTTGGGAATTCCTTCCCATTCGAAACCTTGCTCAAATCCCCTTTGCAGCATCACAGTGCTTCATCTTGTACACAGTAGCATGGGAATCTGTAGGTCTAAGTCTGCACCAATGGCATGTTACAGCTACACTTTCTAGAAATCTGTACCTCGCGATATCTCATCATGATCACCATCTATCTTCCCCGAGTGACTCCCTTCCCCATGAATACCCGCTCTCATTTTTTCAACAATTTCTCATCCGATGCCAAGTAAGGGACACTCTCAGCCATAATTGAGACGGCCTTCCCAAAATAAGTAATAGCAGGTGTCGATGGCCAAGCCTGAAATGTGCACTGTAATTCTGCTGACCCATTTTTGATGATTACATCACTCTCCCAAATTATCTCTCTTGTATCTCCGTCGAAGGCTCCACATTGACTTGACTTTGCTCAAGTTTTCCCAAGTCAACCTTAACTACGGCTCAGCATCGACGAGAGAAAAATCCAACCAGATCCAATCCACTAAAATATGATTTACGACCGTTTGGCGCCATACTACAGTGATGTGCAACCCTTGTTGTGTTGTCACCTTAAAGGTACTCAATTATCGCAGGCCTTAAAAATAACTTTGTTAATACTAGAGGAACATATATCGTTGCTTTGTGCTTGACATGACATACTATCAGTCAAGAGACCTTTATCAAAGTCTACACGGGGGGGGGGTTGGCAATTAAGAACTCATCTGCAGGGCCCCACAGAAATCTGGGCTGTAGTCTTCTCCAAATGCCTGACAATAGAATAATCTTTCGGTTGCATTCTTCTCCAGAATTCCTCTACCTCACCCTCGCTTATTGGCCTTTGAGCTTGATCTTTCTTTTAACATATGAGAGAAAGATTCTCAAGAGTATAACATCTTACGGATCGGGTCATACCTTGTGCAAAAGCATTCTCAATCACAAATTTTTTTTACTAAGAGTTTTTGACGGCATCAAGTCAACAACCTTTGCGGGTGTCAAGATAACAAACTCTTTCTTCTCTTTCATACTCGAAGAACCTACAACATTTTACAACTCATCATGAATTATTGGAGTTATCAATTTCGTCCCACACCGATCATCGTTTGTTTCTATCACACTAACGTTGCCGCCTCCATAATTCGGCAAAGGATTGGTATTGAGATTAGGTGCAACTGTTTGGAGAGAAACCATCTCTTGGTCGATTAAATCATTAATCTTGTGCTAGAGGTTGATACATTTCTCAGTATCATGCCCAACACTGTTGGAATTATAAGCACACCTCTTATCTGGCCTATAGAATTTTGAATTGATATCCACAGGTTTCGGCCCCACAAGGTTAATATATCCGGCCACAACCAGTCGCTCGTACAACTTTGTTCGCTTGTGAGAGCACAGTGAAATTCTTTGAAGGTTTCTTCTTGAACCTCGGTCCGAGGGATCCATACTTCTCTGTAGGGGAGGCATCTATTGATAAACTTGATTGTTTTAGGACTGGGAAGTTTGTTTGGTAGTTTGGTATTGAGTTTTGTAAGCTCGGGTGGGATTTTTATATGATGGATCTTGGACTTGAATACGCGGGGGGGGGGGTGGTGCCTTGTAATCTCAACTGCACGTTAGCACAATTCGGAGGCAACACCCTGGTAAGGAGATGTAATTTGTTAGGGTGGAGGATGATTTGGGTAATGGAGATGGATTTTTGTAATTGGGGGGGGGTGGACTTTGTATAGGGAGCTTGGACGTTTGATAAGTGGAGGTAGCATTTGATAAATTGGAGGATAATTGGATGCCCGAGACTTTTGTGTATAAGCTTGGTATGAATTTTTGATAAGGACGAGAACGACCTTAGTAATATAATTAGCTTCTGGAGTTTTCCTTTCCACCACTGATAAACAACAATATTTTCTACTCTTTTCTTCTTCAACGTTCGTGATCCTGGTGATACAGCAACACATTTATCTTTCCCTTTTCCAACACCTCCTTCGTATAGTCTCACCAACTTTGGGGGGGGGACGCGATCAGCAAATTTTGTTCCGACGAGCATAGAATTTGATCACAATACTGTGCTCTTTGCAACCTGACGAACCTTCTACAATTTCTTTTTCAACATGTGCGGAAAATTATTCCACCCTCGCCGCTTCTTTTCTCCACTATAGCAACTCCCTAAGCTCTCGGTTGATTTTGGTTTTATCTTTTCCAAAGAGTATCGACTAAACAATTTCCTACGTAGTAAGGGAATCATCGCTAAAATATTTGGCCAATACATTCAGAATGGTTCATTGCCTGGTTTCATGCGAGGTGAACATTTCAAGAGATTCTCCACCCAGGCTTCGAATGTAAGAACGGATCATAGATTTTTCATACCTTACAACTCCCTCGACTGGCCACTAGCTCGCAAATGAGCCATAGGGTGGCCCCTCCTCCAACCGTGTCAACCTTCGTGATCTTTGAACCTCTAGGAAGTACAATTGGATGAATACGTAGTATTCATATTGTCACGACCCAAAAGAGTCGTGAGTGGCATCCATCCTAAATACCTGGTGGGACGAACCAAGAAATTCAAACCCCAACATTTACCAATAATTCCACGGCGAATAAACAAATATTGCGGAAACTCCAAAATTTTATTACTATCGTTGGTCCGCAAACTAAAGTCATCACAACAGGACTCTACTCTCTATTACTATGTCTAAGAGTATCAAAGACACCAAAATAAATAAATAAAATGGTATGTGTCCGAAAGTATAGGACATCATGTCATGACCGAAAGAATCCAACACGAGCTTGAATGAATAGCTCACCCTTGAACTTGATATGCGGGAGGCTGGCTAGAGCTGAGGGAAATCTGAAGTCATAGGTACACTCACTGCATTTCATAAAAAAGGGAAACAAAGAAAAACACAAGTAGGACTCAGTACGGGGGGCAACATGTACTGAGTAGGTATCATCGGCCAACCCAAAATAGGAACTAATATACAATAAATAATAGTATGAACTCAACTATATCACTTACAGGTGATAACAACAAACACAAACAAGTATCAACAACGTTGGAAGTAAGCTCGTAATAAGTCAAATATATCCGACACCATAGGATCCCAATGCCTCAAAAACCAACCATTTTGGGAGTTTAGTTCTTTTGGATTGATACCTTCCATTACTTCACATGTTTTTTCTCCTTTAATATTACCGTGTCGAATGTTGACCTCCGATCCAAGAATAATATGTCGGAACGTGACACTTTCGATCCAAAAATCAATGTGTCCGAACGTGACCACTTACTCCTCCGATCCAAGAATACGGTTTTCCTGAATGTGACACTCCCCGATCCAAAATATTGTGTCGGAACGTGACACTGCCCGATCCAAGAATATCAATTATTTAGCATTTATATCACCACTCTTCCATTTGTTAATAATCTTCTTGAGCCTTCTTATTCAAGGCATCACTTTAACTTTATCGAGAGGGTTCCAAGATTATAAATTCTACTGTCTCAGGATTATCATACCAATCACAAACCGCACAACCAAATCACACATCACATAGTCAAGTTACATAGAGAACGTTCACATATCATTCAATGATATCATCACTTTGGAGAGTTTCTATCAAATAGCAATAAACTATAACCCTACCTCCGTCAAAGAGACCGAAGTCAAGCAAGCTAGTTCCCCTCAATGTCTTTCCTTTCTTCATTGTCCCTCAGAATGTTTTATCTAACAGTAGGGCATAATTCAATAGTTAACAATCTATAGGTACCAATAATCACTATAATCGCTTTCCAGGTTTATTCATCATATGTTAAACTCTATGATTTTTTTCCAAAGTTTGCAAGCTAGGGTTAAGTCTTAATCCTCTCAATTACATAGCTTTGATGGGTTCGTTTTATATGATAGCACTTAATATTTAATTACCTATCTCAATCCTTTAAAATTTAATTATAATATAATATTAGAACAAATTTCCAGCTCTAAACTATATGTGAATTATTATGTAATCCACAAGTAAATAAAACTGCAGCATCTAGACCATTCCTACATTCTTATACATTATTTTTAAACATTACCCCCACCCGCAGTCTACTTTATGTTTTTAAGAACCTACCTTTTCAATTGTTTCCTAACCACAAAAAAATACCACAATGAATATTGCATATTATAGCAACAATTACGCAGGACAAAAATAAAATGAAAAGGGACTTGTATGCAGAAACTTTTCCAACTAAGAATTCATTCTCTTTGTCCCTCGTTGGCTTATTAATTATTATTATCCTAATTCCTAATCATTGACATCATTAATTTAATATACCAAAATTTCCCTAATTTAATAAAGTAAAACTACATAATTGGTTAGTCTCTTCCATATAAAGATATAAATCATACGAATATAGGAATAGTATGATGCCATTCAACAGAGCACTATTCTCTTACCTGAATGCATTTGACGGTCTTCGTTCTTAATCTTCCTTTCAAGGTAAGTATTCTAACCTAATTTATTTTTTTCTAAATTAATAATCAATCAAAATTTGCTAAACTTTACTACTTTTATTCCCATTTATGGGCTTGACCCATTTATAATAAACTTTAAATTAGTTATTTAATAAATACCCACCAACTAAATAAATTACTTAATAATTAATCGTCAACTAAATAATCATAGTTACAGAGGCATCAGGGACGCATTAGAAATCTTTCATGGCTTTCTTGATCTGTTTTTTTATATTGACATTTACCTCTTTCTTTGACCTCCACTCCTTTTCCTGTTCCTCATAATGGTCCAACTCAAAACCGTGCACATCGTGCTCGACAAGGACGGGAATTTTGAAAGTGGTTCTTTTAGGAAAGGGTATAGCTACAGAGAAAATGTGGGCATTTTGAGCGGTTTGATAATTCTGTGGATTAGCATTCTGATTTTAGTGGTCGTGGGATGTTTGTGGATTAAAAATATTTGGATTTTGGTTTTGATTTTGCGGTGGTGGAGCAGTTTAATGGTGGGTATTTTTAGGATGGGGTGGCATTTGGGGATGGTTGTTTCGAGGAGGAGGTGGAGTTTGGTATGATTCAAAAGCATATTGGGAATTTTGGGAGTCAGATCTGTAACCGATGATTCCGAGCAGGTGTAGATGGGTGGTTCTGGTTGGATTCCATTTTGAGGAAGGAAGTAGATTGGAGGTCTACATCAGCAGCGTTTGCGGCTAAACTGGGGGAGGCATATCCTATTTCCGTTGCATTTCTAAACCCTCATCTCTTCAATAATGTTTGCATCATCTGCTGAAGTTTAACCTTATTTCTTTTGTGTCGCGCTATGGTGGGTTGAGCCAACAACAAGGCATCTGTAGACCCACTTCTTCATTACTATCGCCTCCATAATTGTCTTTCCGTTGATCTAGGGAAGGAATCTGCGGGACCTTTCAATTTGGGAAATAGGATTTGTCTTCTCCACTTTAATCACACAAGATCATTTTCAAAGTACATTTGAGGAACTCAAAGAAGATTTGTCAAATTCAGATTAGGATACAAAATGCATATACACATAGAGAAACAATAAACACACAAGGTTTCTTTGTTTGAGGATATCTTCAACTCCCGGTAAGGCAAGAAACAGCAATTTTTTAACAAGTAGGAGTTTTTTGCTTGTTTTAGTTTTGGCCATTGTGCCTCAGATTATTGTATTTATCCTTGAGTGAAGCCTCTTGCATCTGCTCTTTTGACGTCCGGTTATCTGCCTTCGTACATTCTCGTAACATGAAAGGGGGACATGAAATATTTTAAAGATAGGGTCTGGCCCTGGAAGTCTGCCTAGTTATATCCCAAGGAGAATTCAGGCCCAACGTAGTTTGAGTACAATATAAAACATTTTCATTCATTCGTTCAATACAATTACAAGGAAATTGCAGGCAACAATAGAGGCTTTTTAAGTTAAAATGAGGACACCGTTAGTTATTTCACTTCTTGTTCCAGAGTGTTTCTCCTCCTTTAGACGACCTAGGAATGGTGTTTGGAGACCCCCCGATTTCCGTCCCTCGTTGTCCGTCTTCCCCAATTGCTCAGGGTGAGCGTTATCGAGATCACTATTTTTTCCTTGCTCGTAACGAGGGGGGTCTTTTTGGCACATTTTTTGAATTTTAATCAATCATGTGCTATGAGCTTGGGTTCTTCTCCCAATCGGCCATCTTTTCTTTCATGGAGTGTTATTCCATTTCCATCTGGTCATGTCTTCATCAAAGTGCGACATTTTTTCACAGCTAACAACGGGCGCATTCTCCATTCTGATCCTCGCCTTTGCTCGCTCGTTTTCTTGCACTTTAACCGAGCATGTCCATCCTTCTCCGCAAGTCCCTATCCTCCACCATCAACATATTTCTTTTCTTCATCTGTGATGCCAGATCCCTTATCCACTGTCGGTTGTGCTTTGGTAATTGCGGTGGCGATGTCGACTCTGAGCCGTTTCCTTCTGGCATCTTTGAATTTCCCGAGTGATCCGAATCGGGTCTTTCTTCTTCTTGTATTTATTTCTCTAGTGAGTTCCATCTGGCTGTTCTTACCCTTCTCCTAGAAGTGATTCTTTCCTTCCTGAGACGTTATAATAGTTATTTAGAATTTAATGTAGAGGATGAGCTGTCTTTTGAGTGAGACACTCAAGACTTGGATTTGTGGGGTCGGACACCTTTTCTTTTTCTCTAATATTGTCTATAGTGACATTGTTTGCTATTGGAAATTTATGGGAAAAAAAGTTGGGTTTCCAATAATCCTCATTCATAGCACATACACATAACACGTTAAAAACAACACGCTTAGTCGCGTCCAAACAACAAGGGGGACCCTTTTTGTGCAGGGTAGGCTAGCGCCGTTCGATAATGTTGCGTGAATTTGAACCATACAACCAATTCAAATAATTTCACAGTGAATAATAATGTTCACAGAGGTGGAATAAAGGATAAAACATATATATAGAGCCACCGGCGCCATTTGAATTTACTAATGTTGGCACTAGTTAGGGTTTGTCGCACAGTGGTTTAAAGTTACAAAAATACATACAGAAAACCCACGTAGGGGCGAAATCCACTATGTCGCTCCAGATGGTCCTCCCTTGTCGGCTCCCCAATCTAGTATTGTTAAACATATACCTTAGCATCCAGCAAGAATCCTTCACCCAGGCATCCTTTTCTTTCCAATCTTCGTATCGATCTCACATCGATTTTTCTCGTTGACCAGTAAGCAAATCATCATAACCACGCCTTAAGTCTTTTCCATCCTCTTGAGTCGCTTCTCAAATGTATCTTGTTTCTCGACAAACTTTGAAGCGTACACTTCTAGGGCTTATTATTTACCTCATTGTAGCTTGGCCAACTGCTTTGGCATCTTCTCTGTCGTTATGCTTGGTCGAAAGCTGCGGGTTGGAAGGAGACGTTTTGTAATGTCCTTCTTTAGCCATTCCTTTTTAAACCCTTGTCATATTCCATCATTGAATCTTATAGTAAGCTCTGTGTCCTTTACCCATATGCTTGGCACTTTTCCATTATCTAAACATTTCAGATGTGTCGTTAACTCTATCATCTCCAATATCGTAAATATAAGCGCCATAGTACGCCTCTTTGGGTACGATTTGTCTCTTCCCAAACTGTCGCAAGACTAAGAAGGGTGCATAAGGTAAATATCCCCGAATACCTTGTAAAGGAAGAACTATCTATCTGCGGCTCTCCACGATGAATTCTTTAGATATGAAACAGTCAAGCATCCATTGGGAGCATCTTATTCTGCTTAATTTCGGTTTGAAAAGTTGCAGTCCCATCTCCCCCTTGTTCTCTCTCAGATTTTCATATTTGCCTATTAAAGGAAACATGTCATTTCAAATCTTTAAGGGTTGTTTTATTGTTGCAAGAGTATGCATCCCCCCCCCCGCTCCCGATCCCTCAACCTTCGATTAAATTGTTGAGAATCCACCATGAAGGAGTCAAGTTGCATCCTTTGAAATATCTAGCGCACACTTTGCCATTTTCCTCTAGGTCCCCTACGCCTAGTTGACAGGATGACCGAAAGCTATAGGATAGTATTTTATTGTCCCGTTGGGTCTCATACACCTTTGAACAAAGTTTCACGAGTGTTTATAGCTTGGGTATTGATACTCAGATTTTTTTTCTTGGACCATGTTGGAATACATTGTTCTCAATAACGCTACAAGCAAATGCGAGAGACGAATTTCATTTCATTCTCTTTATGAGATCTGAACTCTGATTGTAAGTGGAGTGAACCTTGCATATCAGAAACGTATATAAGTATCTCTCAGGCTACATGGGATTCTTCAGCCAGTAGGAGAGTTTTTTTTCCCAAACCCGAACCAATCACCAATATTTTTCTACCGAAGGTTTATTGGGGTTTAAGATTCTTCTTATTTTTTTTTGATTTCCTGTCTATCCCAGTACCTACTGTGTCTATGCAGCTCTGAATCTCCTCCAAATTCGGGGTAATTTTTTTTTTCGTCTCGATTGAAACAATCACTTTCCTTTGGGTATCCCATTCTTGTGAGACCTCAACCAGCTCTGGCCTACTGTTAATGTATCAATTTTGTTACTTCAACCCACATATTTGTTGTGGTTTCTTCTATGATCCCGCATCAAATGTCAAATTCACATTTCAGTTGAGTGGTCGGCGCCTCTATAACTATATGAAACTACACTATGGAAACTCCATATCTATACAACAGAAGCTAATTAGTTTTACCCACCCAAATTGGTTTTCATACGTACATCATCAAATGTCACATAAAATGATTTATCGTGAGGTTGTAAGACCTTAGAAACGGTTTTGGCGTTTTCTACTAAATGGACTAATACACCTGGGTATTAAGCCACCTTAGGCTAATGCTTAATGTTTGGTTTTGGTTTGCTCTACTAGACTACTATGAATAGGTTCAAGTTGACTTTACCTGCCCGATTCGGACAAACATCGGGGTAAAGCCTAACAACACCGTCCTGATGACCACTTCACTAACTATTTGTTTGATACTTCCAAATGAATTTGTGTATTTCCTGAAGAAAGTCGTGGAAAGACACGTAATTTTTTTTCTAATGATACTACTCTACTGACTACTTTCCGTTTTGGCGGGAGATGCCATTAAAAATGAACAGTTTCAAACTAAGGTAAACTAAACATTAAATAAAGTCGTATACCCCCTATGTTTTTTTTGTTTTTTTTTGATGTTTCAGGTTGGTCGTGGTTTGAGGTTTTTTTTTAGGGTTTATGGTATTTTTGTTTTTTTTCCGTGTATTGTAGTGGTGAAAGTATGCTTTGTGTGTTGGTTTTATTTGTTGTGATGTTGATTTATCAGTTCTTCTTTTGTGTGGTTTTTTTTTTGGTTTGTGTTGGTTGGTGTTCACTTTGTTGTTGTGGTTTGTTTTTTGATGTGGTTGTTGTTTATGGAGGGTTGTTGTTGTGTTTCAGGTTTTTGTTTATATTGGGTTTTTTTATTTGGGTGGGGATGTGTTTAATTATGGGGTGGTTTATCCACAAACTACATAAAATAGTATCCGTTAATGCTATTTTCTGATACCTAACTTAGTTTGGGGGGGGGGGGGGGGGGGGGGGGGGGGGGGGGCTAAGAGACTTAATTTACAATTCCAAAAAAATATTTTTTATAGAAACAACAAACAAAAAACCCAAACACCAAGTTCTGCATTGATCTTGAAAATTAATGTCTAACTTTATCTAAGTGAAATACCGACTGGACGAAATTATTTTGAAACTACTTAAACTTGATTTACTTAAGTTGTTTAACACAACGCAATTTTTTTTTGCCCCCCCCCCCCTGGGATTTTTGAGTTTCTTAACTTTAAATAACTAACAAATAAAGCAGTAAATAACAAGAATAAGAAAGGAGGGAAATGAGATTTGGGTCGCAAATCCGGTCTGTTCCCTTGATCGTGTGTTGACCTCACTTTTTCTTTGTACCTGTCCTAACTAAATAAAATAATCAATGATAATACAAAGTGCCGAGGGCTTAGGACCCAAAGAACAAAATACAAGAATTAGTAAAAAATAAATTTGAGGCTTTTATTTAGGCTCAAGTCTTCAAACTCCTTTGGATTTTGGATCTTTCTGACCTCCAGGGTCTTTTCGCCAGTTCATGAATGGCTTGATTCGATTAGAGAAAAACGTGAGTCTTTATGACTCTCTCAAAATGCAAGGGAGAGATGATATGAGTGCCGTAGCGAACTCAAGTAGATTTCACATTGCAAGACAGATGATAATATCATTATCATATATATATATATCTATATTAATATATTATATATATATAGTTAGGAAAAACAATGAAGTATTAAGATGAACAAGTGTGAATAATGAAATATCATTTATATAGTAATAAGGATGAAAAATCACGAGACTTAATACATAGCAATATATATATATTATCTATAATATAGATATATATATAATATAATAAGAGAGAGAGAGAGAGAGAGATTTTGCGGGTGAAATGACATACTCGGGCAAATGTCAAAATACTTAATATGCTCCTCAGTGCACAAGTCAGCAAAACTAGTTTAATTAAGAAAATTTTTTTTTATGAAATAACACAGTGGATAATTCTACGAAATAACAACATCGTCAAAATATATTAGCAAAACCGCAAGATTAGGATCGATGCATTTTTTGGCTTAACTTAATACCATTTACATGAGAACGCAAAGATTCCAAACGCAGATGGACATTCCTATATAAATTACGAGAATTAGGCGCAATATTGATAACCATAAGATCCTAACTCATAGCATTTAACTACAAGAAAAATACATATCATGGGACATCTTGAGCTCAATGCAAATAAAAAAGGTTCAATCCTAAATATCCTAATCCTAACGGAAACCAATTCATGCTACATTATATCACGAAGGTGTTTCAGAAATAGATAAACTTAACGCATAGGAAAACATGCTGTATACATCAATAAGTGACCAATCCAAGCAACAAACGATTTTACACTCATCGATAGCTATTACAAATCCACATGAAAACGAAAGGGTGATTTCGTAAATGATTAAATCCTTGGTCAACTCAATAATACCCTATAAAATAGAAGCTATACAATCACACGACGTGACAACAAAAAAAAAATATAATCCCAATCTCCCTCCGATAAGGACAAAATTAATTTCGAGAGCTACATCCAAGCAAAAAAAGGCTTTCATTCTCAAATAAGAGTGATAAATAACGCTTGTCATGAATAATATCATTCAAAAAAAATTTCATGCAAACAAACTCCAACTTTTGAAATTTAGGTGGCTGCAATTAACAGACAATACCTCAATTCTTATGGCTATGGAAGTTACAACACAATTGGTTAAAAGAGAAAATGACACAGAAACAAATAAATAATAATAAAAAAAATAGAAGTTCTAAAAAAAACCTTTGAGAGGGAAGAAAAGTAAACTAAAGAGGGACATGTGCTTAAAAATATCAAGAGAAACATATACGACTTCCATACATCATACAATAGTAATGAAAAGAGAAAACATAGCTCAATAAATCCGTTAGGATGAACGAAAAATTGGTAGATATAGAAGGGAGAGTTCAACAACTTTAAGTAATGGGTTTCAGAAGAGGAATAACAAGACACTTACACATAAAGGCAAGGAGCATCAACAACAGTATAAATCGGCTAAAATTTCGTACTCAATCTCTGACTAATTCAAAGAAAAACAAGAATATTCACCTCATACTAAAACAAGCATTGACCTAATAAAAACTATCAGAAAAAAATCACAGAATAGTGGATTCTAAAGTTTAACCGAACATGAAAAAGAAAACAAAAAGAAGTAAAGGGAAAATTATCGGAGGAAGTGGATTACCTGTTTCTGGGAAGTAGAACTGTATGAAGAGCGCATCAGAAGTGACTCCACAACCACGAAACTCGAATATGAGTAAATAGTAGGAATCTGAACAGCAGCTTGACCCGAAAACCAAACTATGAACCTTTGCTGCCTCTTGTGACCTTGTCGTTACTGCACGCGGATGGAATTTGCTTTTGTTGTGCGCGTGTGAGGAAGATGAGCTGAGTGGGGCATTGAAATTGTTGTGTACTGCCTATTAGGGTCGAAGTTGTGTTGTGAATGAGAAACTTTTGAAAAAGCTGAAGACCTTCTGGGTATTCTATTGGACTTGGTCAAAGAAACGGATCGGGTTAAAAATTAGGCTGGATCTGGTATAAAAAAGGTTGGGCTGCTAGAAAATGGGATTAGGGATATGGTATGTGAGCTTAGTCTATGTTAATGAGTAAAATGGGTGGAGTGGAAATTGGGTTCAAAATTTGGGTTTGCAGAAAAATTGGAAAAAGGGCTCGAGAATTTGGTCATCAATGGGTTTAAGGATTCACTAATAATTAAATAAATATTAAATTAACATTAAAATAATTAATGCGCTTCTAATCTTACAAAATTTAAAATAATTATTCAATTAAATTTATAATTAACCTAAAGTATAAAATTATTATTTAAGCCACACTAGTTGTTAAATATATTACTAAGAACTAAAATTACTTTTTTGAGATAATTTTTGAATAATCTAAAATATACAAATTATATACATAATTATGTATCTATATATATAAATTGTAAAGAAATGACCAAACTAATCAAAATACACAAACTTATATTTTTTTCTTAAAATTTATTGAAACTAATTATTTTAAATTGGTTGATAAGTCAGAATCAATTCTTACGGGGAGAGTCAAAATTGCGTGTCAACATACCATTACTCTCAAATTAGTCAGTTGGTGTCACGCTTCTTAATCAACACATTTATCGCCTTAAAATTTCCAAACTATGGTGCCATCTCTTCCAAATAAAGCATTTTTTATGAAAATTATGGGTCCCGCACTAAGTTTTGATAGCCTATTTGAAATCTAAAAGTACTTTTCTATTGCAATATAAAGGTATTGAATCACTTAATTAATGTATTCACGTATCTTTAGATTACAAAATTCTTGATGCCTCTAATAATTTGGTAAACTATAAGCTCATAATTTCTACTCACCATCAAACATTTATATAACACATCATAACAATCTGTATCGTCTTATCAACAAAGTAGTTTAAAGTCTATCGAAATCCTCTTTAATCATGTAGAATTGTATCTCCATATTGTCGAACATCAATGAGTTATTTATCATAAGTTGAACAATCTAGTTCGACATAATCACATAAAATCTTTCACACATCATTGTTTGTCACCCGAACAAAAACTCAATATTAAGAAAAGTTGATGATAAATTCCTAGTAAGTTTGTACCGAAGTAGTTCACATCTCACAGTCATATCTAAACTCATAGGCAAAAAAAAATCTTTCAACTATAAACCAATGGCTTATACGAGTGATTATTATTCTTAAATTTTTCCCATGACATAAAATTCTAAATTTCTTGAACTCTTCAATACATCAAACTATTTTTCCTCTTGTTGTTCACTCACCATTCTTATTCCGTTAGTCAAACAAATCTTGACCATTTTTACCTTATCCTCTAAATTTAAAAGCATTAAATCAAACCCTAGGTCATTTTTAAAACCAAAAAATAAAAACAACCCTTATGACTTAAATTCATGTACAAATCCTTCAAAATGTTCTATAATTCAATGCGAGCGATCATTTTCTTACCTTATTATATTCCATACCTTGATAAAAACTACTTCACAAACATTTAAAAATCACCAAAAAAAACTTGATTTTGGAAGGAACCCCTCTAACCAATTCCCTTATCTATCAATATTAGTCATACCTAGAAGAATTTATGAATTCATGTATCTTAGTATCATTTGATTTTCCTTTTATTGATGTTATCATATCCTTCGCTTAAATCCAACCATACTTAGCAACAACGCAAAGCCATCAAAAAGAACTTATTATACACTCGAGTTGAACGTATGTAAACTCCTTGCTTAAATTTTACTAAATAGTTTTTAATCAATAAGGTGACATCTGTTACACTATACCATTTGAGTAGAGCAAAAATAGACTAAATTATGCATATATAAAACTCAGTTTTTTTACTATATGAAGGTTATATTTTTTGTTCTTGCACTCAAAGTAAAATATATTTATTCTCAATCGCCTCTTTGTAAAGACCAAGCAACATTACACTATTCTTTTCATTTATGACTCTAGCTCGTTTAAATTTAATTCAAGTTGGTCCAACACCTCCTATAATTTCCATGCAATTAAAGATTCTCACAAATCGTTATCAAAACCACAACCTGTATACTGCATGGCGTCATTAAGTACAAAATCGTTTAACCAAACAATCCTTAATATAGTTGCAAGCTCAATAACAATCCATACGAACTGTTTGTTATTGCCAGCATTCTCAACTAGCTATTGTCATCACCATGAAGTAAAATTTTTCATCAATATATGACACTTAAAATCCTGTTATTACCAACATACATCAAAGGACTAAACTTAATCTTAATGCAATTTCGTACCAAAAGTCTTGAATACCTCACACGAGTTTACTCTTGAGACTTCTTTACCCATAAATTTTCATTCTAGTTAGCAATTCAATTCCTTGGACTTAAGATGAAATCTTCTAGTCCTCATTTAGAAAACCCACGGCATCCACGTTTTAACTAAACATATTAATACCATATCAGAATTGTCACGACCCAAAACCAAAGGTCGCGAATGGCACCCACACTTACCCTCCTATGTGAGCGAACCAACCCATCTACATCTGGACATTTCAATATAATATCAACAGGAAGTAATGGCGGGAAGAAAAGACTGACCACAGATCATTAATAAAAAACCAATTCAAAACTCTAAAATTAAACATCTATTATTTCCCAAAATCTGGAAGTATCACCACAAGAAAATCTATGCTCAAATTACTAACACTAAGAGTTCTGCTAAGAAGCTAAAATAAACAAAAGATAGTCCATGCCGGAGGGAAATTAAAGCATCAAGACATGAGGAAGAAGATCCAGTCCAGCTGAAAGGCATTAGCTCACCCTGAAATCCGGTGGTTGTAATGAAGAACTGGATAGAGTTGCGTTGAGTTGAAGACGACGGTTGCTGCTGACTCCAATATAAACCAAAGGAAAGAAACATACAAGTAGGGTCGTAACAAAACACGAGTCATATGAGTATGGATTCATGGTCAACTCAAAATAGAAAACAGGTATATATCAAATATATCATAAATCAACACAATACTCCAAACAGTAGCAACACAAGTTTTCTATACTTCATTAATAAGCACCGCAAGTCACCCATTGAGGACTCAAGCCTCAAAGCATACCCAGTGGGAATTAGGTTCATTAGATTGAGATTATAGTAAACGTCTTTCAGATTCATATGTTTATTCATGTTGTGCGGACGTGAACATTACGATCCCCCTAATTCTACGTGTCGGTTGTGACACCGTTCCACTAATTCTACGTGTTGGTTCGTGACACCCGATCCCTTAATTCTTGTGTGTCGGTCGTTGACACCGATCCCTTATACTACGTGTCGGTTCGTGACAACCTGATTCCACTAATTCTACATTTGTCGGTTCGTGACACCCGCATCCCCTAATTCTACGTGTGGTTCATGACACCGATCCCGTTAATTCTACGTGCGGATAGTGACACCAGTTCCACTTAAATTCTACGTAGTCGGTTAGTGACACCCGTTCCAAGTAATCTCATCACTTTAGTCATCAAGGACTTCTTTTATACCAAGGCTTCATCGATCTCATTAACAAGACAAGATTAGGGTTTTTCAAAGATACGAGATTCCATAGCTTCATATGCTTAGTTTATCACAAATTGTATAATCACATTATACAAGCATACAATTAAGCATATAGAAGGGTTACAATACTACCAATACATATATTAGCTATTAAGAGTATATACGAATAGCATAAAAACCCATAACCTACCTCCACCGCAGAATTGTGATCAAGAAAGAAAATTCCCCAAAGCTGTGTTTCCTCTTCGTGTCTCCCCTTTCTCGTTCGATTCTCTCTCTTTCTTTGCTTCTATTTGTCTGAGTTAACCCTCTTACTTTTACCCTAATAGCATATAATTAGTTATATTAAAAGATGGAAATAATAACCCACTAATTAAACTCAAGGGTACTCGGTTAAAACCCCCAAAGTTAATTAGACTTATTAACATTAACCCACTACTTTATAATGATTGGAAAGCAGTGAAAATAGTCCAAAACGCCCATAAATTACTTAACAGAAATCCGACCCAGCATGGGATTACGCAGGCCTGTGACGGGCCGTCGGGTGCGACGGTCCGTCATGCTGCTCCGTACGGAGTAGTTCAGAGATGATTTTACTGAAGGACTATGACGGGCCCGTCTTGCCCACGACGTTCCGTCCTGCCATTCAGTCGTGACTGTTTAGAGAGTCGATATCAGTACACAAATTCATAAAATTCGTAAGTGTTTTTGGAACGAGGACCCCCACGACGGACCGTTATACCCATTACGATTAGTCGTGGGGTCCGTCGACTCAGCCAATTTTTCGAGAAATAAAATTTGCTGCTCAAAACGACTAAATAGGTCGTTACAAGAATCCACCACTAAAATATTTCTTATACATACTGCTTATTCTCAGACATATGCAGAAAAAAACCTAGATGGTTTCTCAAATGTGAATGCAAAATCAAATATAATTATACAAGTAAGTGATAGAACTGATAAGTCTTTATGTACTTAGGTTCACACTTAACAATCAGTGTATCCATTTTCGTATACCACTAGAGTCATATTGCAAAACTTTATGAGATCTATCACTAGAACTATGCTACCCACCGAGGAGAAGATCATATAAAATAGATCACACATTTTTTCCCATGCATAGCAATAAAGGTTACATATGAACCCTGGACTTTGACTTAGGGGGAACTCGACTTGTAACTTGTATACACGTGAGACCTATGAACATAGACTCTGATACCATTTGCATGACCCAAAAAATAGAGTGATAGAACTCGTGTTATCGCCACTAAAGACAATGTCAGACTAAATTCAACCATTACAATAAAATCAAAAAAAAATTAATATACTAAAACAATACCCCCAAAATTTGGGTTGGTCCGTGTACAAGCTCTAAAGTATTACGATTGACTCAAAAGAAAAAAATTAAATTATGAAAATGGCGTGTTTCTAGAATAGAACAAAGATCATAAATAGGAGTTAGAAGGTCTACTGAAATTGGCAAGCATCAATCTACAAACTCCCCAAAAGCCTCAAACAAGATAAGAGAAAAATTAATTACGAAGGTTCAGGCTAATAAACCTACAAAAATTGTGAAGTAAGGGAATGAGTATACACTCACACGGGTACTCAATAGTAAAACCTCTAAACACAAGCTAAGGGGATAAAGAGACGGGTAAACCTTACAACCTAACCGAAACCTCCAAAACTACAACAGGCTAAAAACCAGCTCAACATAAAAGTTACCATTACAAGAAACGATCTACAAAAATGTTTTAACAATCACATATTCTCAACAAACAAAGCTCAATATTCAACAATTACAACATCCACAAAAAAGACACTCACATATTAGAAACACACACAAGGATCAAGTTCATAAAGGTAATCAAATATCAATTTACTTCCCCAATCACCAATATAAAAGACCTAATCATCAAGAATGAAGGATATTAGGGGATGGAATGGCAATATGAAAAACCATGACCTGAAATGATAGCCCAATAATACTAAAGTATTCCCTCAATCGTATATTACATGATTACTTCTTTGAATACATTAAGGTTCATGTACATGGTGGACTCGCGAGGTTCATTATATACCGACATAGAAGATCTTCACATGTATGTGCGACCATATCAACGCAACCGAATATAAATCAAAAGTCAACACAATGATCTCCACGTCTCAAATTATAATCTTAACATGTTTTCCCATCTAGACACGGATGATCTTCCACGTGCACAACTTAGTACTCAGTCTCTGTCAATACATGTGCACAAGATGATTTCCCAATGAAACTGATGGGGCATCTCAATCAAATATCAAAAGTGATATGCAATTGACCTCAGCTATCACCAAGTAGATGGTTCAATAAAGAATTAGAATCACACACACAATAACATTAAGTCAATTAATATGTCAGCTTATTTCACATTGCTTAAGGCATTCTTCGATTACAATCCACATTTTATAGTAATAAATTTTCCGTTTAACACCAGTACTCGTACCAATTCCGTCACCCATTGGTACGAGACTCTTAGCTTTTGCCCATTACTAGGTTCATTCATTTTTTATTTTTATTATGATATGAAATAAATTGAGGATTTTATTATTCCATTAACATTTCGAGTTAAAATTATTTTATAACATGTATTTATTCTGCTGCTCTAAAAGGTTCCTTTATCTTGTTTCTTTATTTTTAAAATGCGAAGCTTAATATTCTAACAGTATGTCGGTAGCAATAATAGATGGGAATTTAGTTCTTATTTGTAAGTTTACTTTGGTTTTCACTTGTAATTTATTAAAACTGTATTTAGTTTTATTTTTTAAAAAGAGAGAATAAAAATAAAAATTAAAATCAAATCAAAACCTACACTATCTTTACATTTCTTTTAATGCGAAACTTTTTGCTTAAAAAAAATTCAAATTAATTTATTCATGTTGAAGAAAAAAAAATTATAATATAAGGAAAAGACGTAAAAAAAAAATTAAGACATTAAAAAGTATAAAAATAAGAAGGAGAAAATATAAAAGTAAATAAGGTAAAGTATAAGAAGAAAGAGAAGGCAAAAATTAAAAAAAATAAAGAAAAACATATTAAAGTGGCGCAAACGTGCGCCCGCAAAATAAAGAATAAATAAAAATGATTATAATTACTGGAGTCTTTTCATTTAAGTGACTAAAAATAAGAAAAAATTAAAAAATTAATTTGATAAAGGTGTGGATTATTTTAATTTATGTTTATCTGATGTCTTATTAATATATTGTTCATTTGTTCCGTTAGAAAAATAAAAGTAGATAATTATAATTCTTGTATGATAATGATAAAATGACTTAATAAAATATTAAGATCCCAAAAAACATTAAAACTCTTTTAGTCTTTTAAAATACAAACAAATAAACAATTTGTGTGAGTTGGAAATAGTTGCTACCGATAACCACACACAATAAAGTATGGCAATTTTAAAATTTAATTTAAAAATAATAAAGAAAGCGGGACATAAGTAAATTGTTATGTAATAAACATAATATATTTAAAATTAAGTCAAGTCATATAAAAGTCAATAAAGCGACCGTGCTAGAACCACGGGATCGAGGGGTGCCTAATACCTTTCCTTCAGTCAACAGAATTCCTTACTCGATTTTTAGTTTCACTGACCATAAAATAACGAGTCAACTTGCTTTTGATTAGGGATGTAAATAAGATGACTTGGAACACCAAAACTCAATTTCAAGTGGTCACTCTGAAATAAAATAATTCCTTTTTGAAATGTCACATTAATTGAAAAAACTCTTTTCTTTCAAGACAAGCAATTCAATTTTTAGAGAAAAAAAAGGGGTGTGATAGATTATGACTTGTCACGACCCAAAACGGGCTGCGAGTGGCACCCACACTTATTCTTCTAGGTGAGCGAACCAACACATCTAAACCCCATCATTTACCAATATTTCAACCATAATGAACAAATATAATGTGGAAGACTCAGACTCATCAACGAAAATCAATTAAATAACTTCTAAAACTCAATACTTATTGTTCCCAAAAATCTTGAAGTCATCACATCAAGAACATCTATCCTCAAATTATTAGTTCTAAGAGTATTTAAGAAGCTAAAATAAGTAAAAAGGTGTCCATGTCCAACCTTCAAGGACATCAAGACGTGTGAGGAGAGAATCCAGTCCGAGCTAGGAAATAGTAGCTCATCCTGAATTCTGATATACTGAAAGTATCTTGGTAGAGCTGCAGACGAGTTGAAGTCGATGGCACGTTTTGCATGCACTCAACAATATAAACAAGAAGAAAATACAAGGAGGGGTCAGTACATACGAACAGTAATGGTAGGTATCATCGGCAAAACGTCAAAAAGAAAAGCAATATATTATCAATAATATTATTAAATAAACTACAATACTCGACAGCTAGCAACCACAAGTACAAGAACCATTAGCAAACAGCATGTCTCTAGCGCACCTATGAGGACTCAAGCCTCCACACCTACTCATTGGGACATAGGTTTCTTCGAAATGGAGTATATTAACATGATCAAGATTATTCTCTTTATTTTATCGTGTCGGAACGGGACACTCGATTCCCCTAATACGACGTGTCGGAACGTGACCACCCCGATCCCCTAATACTATGTGGCGGAACGTGGACACTCCGATACCTTAATAACTACGTGTTTAGAACCGTTTGCACACGATCCCCTAATACTATGTGTCGGAAGGTGGCACTCTGATCCCCTTACTACTACAGGTCGGAACGTGGACAACCCGATCCCCCATAATGATTGTGTTGGAACGTGACACTCGATCCCCTAATACTACTGTCGAGAACGTGACACCCCCTGATCCCCTAATTACTTAGTGTCAGAACGTGACACCCGATACCCTAATCTAATTAATTCTATTCATCAAGTCTTCGTTATGACCAATGGTGTCATTCTAACAGAGAGGATTCAAGATTAAAAGATTAAACAGTTATCAACATTCTATCCACCACAAGTACCCAATTTAACAACATACAAATTCCGCAACAAGCATATAGGAGGACTCACAATACCCACCCAATACATTATCATCGATATTATGGGAGTTTACTATGAATAGCATTATATAAACCATAACCTTACCTCACCGAAGAATCACGATTCAAGCAAGTTAATTCTCAATTGCCTGTGCTTTCCTCTTCGCTTCTCCCTTTCTCGGCTTCGTTCTCCCTCTCTTCCGGTTCTTTTTTATTTTTTCCTCTCCAATTTTTTTCTTTTACCTTATATCTCGTGAATCAATTATTAAAGCTGATAAAAGTAACCCCTGAATTTATTTCAAGGTTACCTCTTGAACCCCCCCCCAAGTAAATAACTTACTAAAACTTACCCCACTAATTTCATTTAAAGTTTGTCATGAATGTCCAAAACACCCCTTAAAAACTTTTAGCAGAAATACGAACAGGTCGACCGGTTACGCAAACCTGTGACGGGCCCGTCGTGTCTGCGACGGTCCATCCTGCAGGTCCGTCATAAGGATCAGAGAATAATTCAATAAAGGATTTGTGACGGTAAGTAGTATCTACGAGGTCGTGCTGCTGCAGTTCCGTAGTGGGAGTTCAGAGAGTCGCTCCCAGTACCCATATTTTAGAGTTGAAGTATTTGGGACGAAGACCCTCGACGGTCCGTCGTTGACCATGACAGTCCGCCTCGGGTGATCCGGTCGACCCGACCAGTTTTTTTTTAATCAAAATAGTTCTACTGCGGCACCGCCTAAACAGGTCGTTACAATAGATTCCATTTATATATCGTTCGTCCCCAAATGATCACCGATAGAAAGAACAAGGGAGAGAAAAGGTACCTGAATCTCCCGCCCGTAACACACCCCAAGATGTGGATATCACTTTCTTGCATATCAACCTATTTCCCAAGTGGACTCTGTCAACTGGCCGATTCTTCCACTAACCTTATGGAATGCATATCTCCTTTGATCTCAACTTTGCGGGAACTTCTCTATCGAAGGAAGCAAATTTGAGGCTCCTCCTCATAAGACAAATCTCATCCAGAAGGTTTGGGGGATCCCAACGGACATTAATGTAGTTTCCGTCCCATGGTATTTTTTAAGCATAGACATCATGGAATACCGGTGGTCACTCCTGAGAGTCATGGAGGCAATGCCCAATTCATAGCCACCTGTCCCCCACCCCACGCGCTTCAGAAAACTTTCAAATGGACCAATGTACCTTGGGATAAGCTTTACCCCCTACCAAAACCGCATCACCCCTTCATGGGCGAAAACCTTCCGAAGACTTGCTCACCTCCATTAAAATCCCAAGTCCCTAACCTTCGAGTCTGCATATTCTTTATGCTGTTCTGAGCTGGCTAGGAGCTTTCCTGAATGAATTTTACTTTACTCTAACGATTCCCCTCAACAGATCGGTCCCCCCATGGTCTCACCTCAATGCATCAAAACCCCACAAGGGAGGACCTACATCTCCTCACATATAGTACCTCCAAATGTGGGCCATATCAATACTTTAGTGATAGCTATTATGTATGATTGAAAATGCTTTGTAAGGGCAAGAAATATCCAAATGGACCACCAAAATCTATCACAACATGCATGGAGCATATTCTTCCAACAACTGAATCGTCTCGCTCAGACGAACATCGGTCTGAGTGTGAAATGCGGGACTAAGATCAAACCTAGTTACCGAATTCAGCATGTAAGTTTCTCAAAATTTAAAGTAAAATTGCGTACCTTCTATTGATTATGATGGAAAGCGGAAACTCATTGCCATCGAATGATTTATGAGATATAGAGGTGGGCCTAACTTCTCTGCATTGTAAAGCACCTTTGACCGGAAGGAATGAAGTGAGCAGAACTTGTTAACTTGTCAACAATTACCCAAAATGGAATCAAAACTCCCCCTCCCGTACCCATGTTCATGGGAGAGGGACAAACTTACAAAATCCATTGCAATTCTCTCCTACTTCCCATTAATAATGGGCCATTTTCTGAAGTTGTCCTCCGGGCCTCTGGTTTGTTGTTCATACTTTACCTGCCGACAATTCGGGCATTGGGCCAACCAAAATCAACAATGTCACGCTTCATTTATACTCCACCAGAAATGTGGCTTTAGGTCACGTTACATTCTGGTGCAGCCAGGATATATAGAATATTTGAACTATGAGACTCTGTAAGAATAGTGTGAATCCACATCACGACGCGCGGAACACATACCCTTCCATTAATCGCAAAAAAATGCCTTCCTCATCAATGTTTTGCTTCTTGAGCCTCTTTCTCGCAATATCATAGCTCGAATCCGGATCAGTTTCTCATCTAGTTAAACTATTTTCCCTTAATATTGCAAGAAAGGAATATCTTGCCCCAACACAGGACAAAACTCCTTCCCTTCTCCAGTACTTCCAAACACATAAAAGTCATAGTAGCAAGAGTCTGAACCGCTCTAGCCAAGGGCGTCTAGAAAAAGCTACAAGTGAGCTAGACTATCCAATGCCTCCTGTCTTTCTTCTTAAAGACACGTGATTTATTTAGCACACATTCGCCTTTCACTCCTACTACCAACACTCAGGCAGAACTCACACGTTTTCCTGCACTGGTGACCGTGCCGAGCTGACTTCTAACCCTAGGACTTCCGTCAAGAACCGACGACAGTAATATCAGTAGTCCTTCAGTGTTCCCAACTTGTCCGCCACCCCGGATGATTGGTGACCACCATACCCTTGGCCACCACGTCCTCCAGAATGGCGGGCACTCTCCCATGACCACCTCGACCCTTACTTATTGGGGGTCTTGTAACTCTGTTTTGGACAATACCTCCTTAATATGTCCAGTCCTCCACATCCATAACAATCTCTGGAGTCAGAGGCATAAGTCTCTGTGAGATGGACCAAGTCTGGGGATAACCTTCAAAATCACGAGAAATGTGACTGGTCTGTGAGGACCCCCAGCTACAGCCTTGTAGTGAATCGGAATATAGGTCGGCTGGTAACCTCATGAACTCCAGCCTTCTAGAGTAAGATCCAACTAATTCCCTACAGTTACGGAACTCTTTAGATGTCAACGCCATGGTGAATTGGCTGGCTTCACCCCCCCCTCACCTCTATCACAAAGTCAACTACTTCATTGAAAGGATTTGCTGAGTAGGCTACCTGCAGGCGGGGGGATCTGCAAATAAGACCTAAGTCCTTCACAAAGCGTCGAATCCGTTCTGTGGACTGAAAATAAAGAGGGTGGCAGACCTGGATAGTGCACAAAAATTTAGCCTCATTAAGACAATAACAGAATCCTGCCTTGCTCTAGAAGCAGGAAACTTAGTTCTTCCTCTGCCCTCAAGTCTGGGGTTGGGTTATATACTTCTCCATAAATAAGCTAGAGAATGATGCCCAATTCATAGGTGATATCTGATGATGGTGACATCAATGTACGACGCCGAAAATTTTGGACTTTCCCTGAAAGAGATAGGTCACCAAACTCAACCCCGATGTTCTACTATGTCCATCTTTATGTAGCAGAGCATGACAATTCAACCAGAAAATCATAGGCATCTTAGATTCAGCACCCTTGAATACTGGAGGTTTTAACTGTAAGAATTTAGTGGAAAATTTCATGTTGATCACTTCATTATAGGCCCTGTAGTCAATCGAGGGAACCGTGCCTACTTTCAATGAGGTACCAATGCGGGGAGCCCACAAAGCTGCAGGTTGTACATCGGAAACCTGAGGTGCTTGGTGCAGACAACAAATTGGAGGTTTTTGGCCTTGTATCAGCTGAAACCCGCTAACCTGGTTAATCATCTGCTTAGGGTAGGTGTGGTGGTAAAGGTGGGGTAACTCCTCATCCTGACTTGCTCATTTTCGCCTTCCCTCAACCCTCTCTTAAACTCATCAGTCGGTGGAGGAGAGCACCGCCCTAGTACTAGCTGGACCAGGGTTTGTCCTCACCTCTAGAGGACGTACCTCCCGCCGACATATAACACGGACCTCCTGCCAATGATCATCTCGATCTACAGCCCCGTGGCTCTAGCTCAGACGACACCTTTTTCTGGGTCTTGCCGATGCGAGTGTGCGGCACGTTGTTTGACCTTGTTCTAGCCATATCGAAATAGACGTGAGGATTGTCAGATGGACCAATTTGTATACCTAGATACCAATGGATCAAAGTATATCCCGAAAGAAAGAAAGGAATGGCAGTTTTCCTAAGTCCTATCCTCTAGAAGAAAGAAAAGTTAAAGGCGTCCCATACCGTGCCTCAACAATCTACTAGACTTTTCCCTTGACTGTGAATGAGGACCAACGAAAACCTAACGCTCTGATACAAGTTGTTGAGTTTGTCACGACCCAAAACGGGCCGCGAGTTGGTACCCACACTTATTCTCCTAGGTGAGCGATACCAACACATCAAAACCCCAATATTTACCAATATTTAAACCATAATGAACAGATTATAATGCGGAAGACTCAAAAACTCTCAACGAAAATCAAATTTACATAACTTCGAAAACTCCATATTATTGTTCCCAAAAATCGGATGGAGAAGTTCATCACATCAAGGAACATCTATCCTCAAATTACTAGTTCTAAGTGTATTTAAGAAGATGGGTAAGATAAGATAAGTCAAAAGATGTCCATGTCGAACTTAAGGACATCAAGACGTGAATGGGACGGAACCGTCCGAGCTAGAACAGTTAGCTCTTTCCAAAATTCTGATATACTGAAGGACGGCAGAGTTTGCAGGACGAGTGAGTCGAGGCACGTTGCTTGTGCACTCAACAGATAACAAGAAGAAAGTACAAGTAGGGGTCAGTTACAAGGAAACACGAATGAGTAGGTATCATCGGCAACTCAAACTAGAAAGCAATATATATCAAATAATATTATAAAATCAAATACAATACTCGACAGGTGCAAACAACAAGTAACAGAAACATTGGTAAACAACATCAGGCGCACCCATGAGGACTCAGCCTCACACCATACGCATTTGGGACATAGTTTCTTCGAAAAATTGAGACATGATTCAAGATACTCTTCTTTATTCTTATCCTGTCAGAACGTGACACTCCGATCCCCTAATACTACGTGTCAGAAAGTGGAACACGATCCCATAATTACTATGTGTCGGAATGTGACACCCCGATCCCCTAATACTACTGTCTAGTAACGTGACCACCCGATCCCCTTTTACTTATTGGTCCAAAAGTGGACATCCGAATTCACATAATACTACGTGTCGGAACGTGACACCGAATCCCTAAATACTAGTGTCGGAACGTGGACACTTCGATCCCCAATACTAAGTGTCGGAACGTGACACCGATACCCTAATACTAAGTGTCGGACGTGGACACCCGATCCCCCTTAATCGCATTAATTCTATTTCATCTAGTCTTTTTTATGCAAGGTGTCAATCTTAACAGAGAGGATTCAAAGATTAAAAAGATTCAACAAGTTATCAACATTCTAATCCAACACAATTACCAATTAAACCACCCCCCTTAAAAAAACATGACAAATCCTCAATTCAGATATAGAAGGACTTTACAATACCACCACAAATACATATTAATCGCTAAAGAGGTTACTATGAAAATAGCATTAAACCATAAACATATCTTCTCTATGATCTGCGATCAAGCAATAGTTACTTCTTCAAGGACTTGCTTGTCTATTTAGCTTCTCCTTTCTCGCTCGGTTCTCCCTCTCCTATTCATGTTAGTTTTATTTGTCCTCTCCCAAATTTTTTTTTCTTTTACCTATATTATCGTATAATTCAATTATAAAAGATGATAAAAGTAACCCAATATTATTTAAGGTACCTCTTTATCCCCCAAGAAATAACTTATAAACTTTACCCCACAATTTCATAAGTTTGTCAATGAATGGTTCCCAAAAACACCCCTAAAAACTTTTAGCAAAAATCTTACCCAAGTCGGTCGATGGTACGCAACATGTGACGGCCCCCGTCGCTGCTCTGCGGAGTCCGTCCTGCAGGTCAGTCACAAGGATCAGAGAATTAATTCAGGTAAAGGGTTTGTGCGGTCTGTCGTATCTACGACGGTCCGTGCTGTGCAGTTCACGTCGGGAGTTCAGACGAGAGTCGCTACCAGTACCCAGATTTCAGAGTTGAAATGTTTTGGGAAGAAGACCCTCGACGTGTCGTGCGGGATCCGTCGACCCAGCTAATTTTTATCAAACATAGTTCTACTGTCGAACGCCTAACAGGTCGTACACGACTCCATTGTGGACTAACCAAAATTTGAGCTTGGAAATTATGACTTTTATTTACTGTTATTAATTTTTATTGTGTGTTACATTAATTTTTATATAATTCGCGGTGTTCCACTATGGAATTGTTTTGAATTTCAATTAAATTGTCTTCTATACACACCAATCTAAGTTTTGTGAGATACTTTGTGTCAGAGATGCGATTACGCTCCGAGCCTGAGATAATAGGATTACTACAACATCCTGAGAAAGGATTTTATAGTAACACATCTTAGGATAGGGTTTTGGGAGGGGATAAACAGTTGAGGTCGGAAATCCTTGCTAACGGAAAATGTTCCTTCTCAAGTTAGTTGTCCACTCGTTTTATAGGACAGTCTAGACACCCATTTCCATTAGGTTGCTAAACTTAGTAAAAACAGGTCTCGACATTTATTATCCTTAATAGGATTCACTTTATTTGCGTCATAGGCAGTGTTTAGTTGTTATTAAATGATGGCTAAACATTTGGTTCAATTTAGTGTTATATGTTACAAATATATTTTTTTGAATGCGATCACGTTGAATAAATTAGTAAAACTAAAAAAAATTCTCAATAGTAATAAAATATAGAAATATTTGTTTACAAATTCAAAACAAGTTTAACATTGGATTGTTTACAACAACATGTGACGACCCCAAAAACAAGTATATAAAATAAAAATATATATAAAAATAGTTTTCGAAAGGTAGTTTAGAAACACATAGTTTTTATAGAGAAATAATTAAAAAAGGTTAAAAATTAACAACTATGCCACACCTTAATTCTCAACCGATGAGATACGTAGGCAATCCTCATCGTGGTTCAGTTAAAAAAATTTACAAAATAGAGTATTTCCTATAAACAATAATGTGGTACAATACTTTGGAACTACGTTGACCTGATTCTTGGCTTATACAAGATACGTAGCAGCCTTATTTAGGTTCGGTTCAACCAAGACAAAATATTAAAAAGTCCTTGTCACATAAATTGGGGCAAAAAAAATTAAGGTTTTTTTATTCTATTTTTAAAAAATATTTGACTTGATTGGTACCAAAATTCTTACAATTATGCATAATAAAAATAATAAAGTGTTAAACTATTTGACAGGACGGACTAACTTTGTTGTAACCTATAGAATTCTTTTGTATCTCTTAATATATTTATGTTATAGTTAAAAAACTATTTTGCTTAAAGTTAAGGTTAAAACAAATTTGACCTCATTGTTTCCTGTGCATTGTGTGGTGAGCTTTAGATATAAAATTCAATGGAATGACTTTTGATCTAGAACTTGGCCTAAATGTTGGTCAAAGTGAAATTATGAGCAACATTTAACTTGGAAAATGATTATAGGCTTTGTTTGATTTTTTGTGCCTTTCAAGCCTACCAAATGACATGTTATCATAAGACTCCCATTTTGAGCATGAAACATTTTTATTTGAATAGACACCACTTCACATATATCATTTTTAGAGCATAAATGAACTATTTTCTGGATCTCACCTCCATGTGTGTACTATCAATTAGATAAACAGCGCCGAGACCTAAGTTGGATATCAAAGTTAAAAGAATAGGTATGTGCAAGTTCAAGAAAAATGACCAAAAAAGCTATAATAAAAAAATGAAAGGAGAGAAAATAAAAAAAATGAATGGGAAAAAGATTTCAAGAAAACAAAAAATATTAAAAGTTGTGCAATTTTTAAGGAGGAAATAATCATGTTACCCCAAATGAATGTCCTACCTTTCTCCAAACCTACGTTACAAGCCAATAATAAGTCCTATTTGATCCCATTTTTTGTGTTCTCACATCAATGGATACTTACATAAGGGACAAGCATATGGTATCTCAATCTCATACATTGAATATCTTTCCGAGTGTGAGTGACTTTGATATAAAACATCCTAAGATCGAAACACTTCTATTGTGCATAGTAGGACTTCATTTATTGCGAGGGCACTTGAAACATGAAGATTTGAATGACATTATCCCTTAACTTAGGGAATATCAATTCAGGTAAACACTTAAGTATGTTTCAGATAACATTTGAAATTTTAGTGATTACTCAAAATTGACCTCAA
This sequence comes from Solanum habrochaites, assembly GCA_027704765.1. Lineage (NCBI taxonomy): Eukaryota > Viridiplantae > Streptophyta > Magnoliopsida > Solanales > Solanaceae > Solanum > Solanum habrochaites. The sequence continues at coordinate 9,082,827 of JAKWJA010002498.1, read as the reverse complement.
ATTTGTCTGAAAGTAGTTGAAGATGACTCATATGCATCATGATAATTGTTGGTACCAACTAAAGTCAAAACATTGTCAACCATGAATTGCTTCATTTATCAAAAGATGTCTTTTTAAAAAAAAATCAAGACAAAATAAAAAATAATTTTAGGTCTCTATGAACTATGTCTGACCCGACTCTTGCTATACAAAATACGTAGGTAGTCTTGCAATGGACTCGGTCTCAAGAAATAAAATCTTATATTCGTCAATGATAAAAAATGGATCATATTTTAAAAAACTAATAAATAAAAAATAATTATTCAAAAGACATTCAAAATTCCTCAATTTAAAAACTTAGCATATTTTTATTTGTTAAAAATAAATACACTCTCTTTTCTAGAAAACAAACACGCTAGCATCATTCATTTCTAGGGAACAAACTCCCTAATTGCATATTGTCTTGCGTTTCTTTTAGGGGCGTGTATTTCTCATTTATGCTACTAATAATTTATAAAAATAAAAAATTATAGTGCAAACTGGACTAAAAATAAAATATGTTGTGGTGATTCTAAATGATGATTCTGTTTAATAAGATATTCTTTAATATAATATTTAGAATTAGCAGGACCCTCTTGAATAGTGGGACTATCAGGACCCTCCTAAATATGATTAGCAGGACCCTCCTGGATAATACGACTAGAAGGACCCTCCTCATAATGGGACTAGCAGGACCCTCCTAGATAATGAGACTAGCAGGACCCTCCTAGATAATGGGATTAGCGGGACCCTCCTGGATAATGGGACTAGCGGGACCCTCCTAGATAATGGGATTAGCGGGACCCTCCTGGATAATGGGACTAGCGGGACCCTCCTGGATAATGGGATTAGCGGGACCCTCCTGGATATGGGACTAGCGGGACCCTCCTGGATAATGTGACTAGCGGGACCCTCCTGGATAATGGGATTAGCAGGACTCTCCGGGATAATGGGACTAGCAGGTCTCTCCTGGATAATGGGACTAACAGGACCCTCATGGATAATGAAACTAGCAGGACCCTCCTGAATAATGGGACTAGCTTACTTTCTAATAGTATAAACACTTCCTAGTCGGAGTTTATGTTTTATATTTATATTTGCTAATAACTCACAAAAATTTGCCCAGTCAAAACTGGGGAAAAATTTTTGTTTATTTTTTGTTTATGGTGGTTTTCAGGTTTCTCAATCGATACATGGATTTGAAATTCAAGAACATTTTTTTTTAGAATGATCAATTCAATGATGGTTAGAATTAGATTCTTCAATGCATGTAGCAGCTTGAATTCCTCACATATTTTACTATTCAACTTTTGATTAAGAAAATACGAAGCTATTCAAGAGCATTTTTCAAATTGTCATTTTGAAGAATTTCAAAAGTTCCGTCTAAGTGGCAAGTGTAGCCTCCATTCCAATTCTAAGTTAAGATATCACCACAAAAAATCAAGGTTTTTTATTAAAGGCAAATTCAAGTGAAGATTCAAGAAAAAACTACCTGGGATAGAAGTTGTACATTTATTTTTCTTTCACTATTAGCTTTCAATTTTATATTTTTTTAAGAGTCGCGATCTAGAGCCTCGATGGAACCTCACTTACTCCAACTCACCCTCATCGCCTTGAACTACACGTACCTTATTTCTTATAACCTGGGATATGTAGGCTGTCCCACAAACAAGGTACTAGGTCGCATTAAATTTTAGTCTTTAACATAGGTTTGGTCAAACTGGTCACTTATCACTTCTTTGTCTGAAACTCTTCAGTGTTTCCAGTTCAAGCGGGGCAAACTGTAGACACGTAATTTCGACCGAATTTAAGTTTACGCCCTTTTAGCGCTTAAATATTTTTAATATAAGTATATAATTTTATTTAGTAAGTTTATTTTAAATGATTTGAAAAACAAACAAAAATAGGTACCCTTTAAGTTAATTTTTAATTTTTTTTAAGTTATTCAAAAATGTAGCAAATAAATTATGATTTTAATATTTTTCATGTATATTTTGATTAGCTATTCGATTATTTATTTTTTATTATCAATACAAACAACTATCAATTATTATTATATTATATTATTATTAGTATTATTATAGTATTATTATTTATTAACCATAAAAATATTAATAATAACCTACCATTACCCCCATAAGGCACGACCCAAATTTGCAAGTCGTGATGGCACCTATGTTACCACCAATAGGTAAGCCAACCCAACATATTAAACCAACTAAACCAACAAATGAGTAAAAAAGGACTAACACTAGAAAGAATCGCCAACATTGAGTCCTTTAAGTACGAAATGCGGAAGATAAAACATATCACCCCAAGAAATGGTTCCGTAAGTACAAGATATTATAGAATACGATGCAAGTCTGAAACTAAAATGACAACTTCGCCACTTAGGGATATCCTGTCGAATACTGAATAAACAGAATACGTCAAGATACGGAGTGTGGCACGGAACAGCAAGCAGCTACCACAACGCAAGAACTCACCCGGACTCAAATTTGATCCACGAGATGTGCTCCTACTCGGAATCGAATCGGCACCACAAAGAGGAACAAGCGTAGTATGAGTACGAACCAGGGGTGGAACCAGTATGTCTCATTGACCGACAACGAAGAAGTAGTGACGGGAGTTTATTACAAAAAAAAAAAATTCGTAAATTATAAAGGTATCTAATAATATATATATATATATATATATATTATAATATATATATATATATATGATATATATTACACTATCTTTAGGTTTCATCAATAAAGGTATCAAACATCAAGTTTTGCAAACACCAACAAAAACAATTAATCATCAAAATAATGTGGATGAAATGCCAATGCAATATAACACCAGTAATGGATTGTCTGAGAATCCCCAGTACCACACTCAACGTATAACATGATACTCCTCGGAAATCATCGAGAGTTCATGACCAAGGGGGGGACTCGCGAGGTCAAACCCAACACGGACGATCTCACGTGTCTGTGCGGACGATCTCAACACTATCATAATATCAAACAATTTTCGCACGGACGGTCTCAAGTGCCCAAATGACAAGTTAACATCTCACCAGTCCTCGGCCGGCCGATCTCCACTTGCCCAACTTATACTCAGTCTCATGTCTACTGCATGTGCACATAGATTATTTCAATAGAGGGAATGATTGATGCATATCAATAAATCAATATGAACATAATACATAACCACTCAATTATCACAAACTATACGGGTGAATAAATAAAAACACAATCAAACAGGAATCAAGACAATAAAATATCTCAGCCCTACTGCCCATATGTCTTTGGCATTTCACTTTTCATCCACATTCTATAATAGTAATTTTCCTTTTTATAACAGCAGTACTGCGTGACCAATGCTCGTCAACCATTGATACGAGACCACGCACTTTCCCCCTTACCCCTTTGATATTTCATTTAATCTTTAATTAGGAAACGTCCTTCAACAAGTCTAAAAAGTTTAACATACCTTAGTGGCCGAACTTGGCCACGAATCATTTAAATTTTTCTTTCCTTTTCGCAAGGTTTCGGAACGTTCCCCAATCTACCAATTTTGCAATATTCGTAAGTAAGCAATGTTTGTAGACATTAAATATTATATTCTATCATAGACGCTAAAACTCACTCCTATTTTCAAACAAACTCAATCTTGAAGAATTGATTGCAAATTTTAATACTGCTAAATTTCAAGCCAAGGAACTTAACTTTAATCTCCCCCATACCCGGAATTCAAAGTTAAATTATATAATATACACCTAATATTATTACCTAGCTCAAGATATCAAACTAATATCTTAATTTTATAGTATCTAGAAAGGAAGAATCAACAACCTCTGCTCCAACGTGACCATCCTCTGTTTTTTTCCTTCCTAAACGTTACTGCAATGTGCCAAATCCCTTTTCGCCTTTTTTTTTTCTCAAGGAATCCCTTAATTGCCAATCATGGCATGATTGCCAAATGATTGGCTTGAGATCCATTCCCTGCCCACCATTGTATACCAAAAAAAATATACTAATAATAACGACTACGAGGGAATATAGACACCAAGACCCCCTTTTTTTTTTCAAATCTGCAACTACGAATAATATAAATTTCAACTTTAAAATATTCCTATATATGGCAAATCATTTAGAATTCTTAATAACTAAAATCCATTCAATTCAATCTAATAGTTTTACTTAAGTTATATCTCTTTTCATAACAAGGTAAGACAACATCGATATTAACAGATCTTCACGCCACACCATTTTTACCACTAGCATGCTTATGACAAAATATAGATCGCTTAAGGAAAAACTTTACCTTCAATTTACTTCGTTCTCTTTGTTCTGTAATCTACGTTGTCCAGAAAAATATCAGTTCTACCTCTTTTGTTACTCTTCCTTCAATGTAATTAAGTAAAATAAATAAAACTACACCCCACTAACATAAACAATATGGGTCCGTAAAAAAGGGGGGGGGGGATATTAAATGAATTATGGATATGACCCACTAACTATTACTAGATGTAATTCTTCACTAAAATTTTATCAACTAAAATTCTAGTTTCAATAGTTTAAAAAAAGACCCCTTAGATGTTCAAAAGGAGTCAAACTAGTCAGAGTTCTCAAAAGGACCTAGGGGTCGTTACATCATCTACCATTAAACAAACGTCGCTCAAACGGAAAAAGAAAAGAGCTAACCTAACGCTCAAAAAGATGGGATATTTACTTTCATGTCTGAACTCTGTCTCCATGTAAGACTCATCCACTGGCCGAGATTCCAATGAACCTTTACTGAAGAATCTCACTTGGACTTAGTTCCGAATTTGCCTATCCAAAATGGTGATGACGCTTCCTCAAAGTCAAATTTTGATCAAGTAACACGAATCCCAATGAACATGATCACCACCTGATGGCTACTTCTTAAGCATTGAAATATGAAATACGGATGAACATGGACAAAACAGGTGGCAAAGCCAACTGATAGCACCTCACAATACGCTCAACAATCTCGAAAGGAACCAATATACCTTGGGCTCAAACTGCCATTCTTCCAAAACTCATCACACACTTCATGGGTGAAACCCTTCATAAAACCCTCTCTCCAACCATTTAAACTCTAAATCAGCATCTTTGATCGGCATAAACTTTTGCCTACGCTGAGCCATGAAGAAGTCTATCTTGGATTCAACTTGACCTTGTACAAGGACTCCCTCCAACAAATCTGTACCCCATGGTGTAACCTCAAATGCATCGAACCAGCCCAAATTGGAGATCGACATCTCCTACCATACAGAGCCTCAAATTGGTGCCATCTCAATGCTCGGAGTGATACCTATTATGTAAGCAACATCCGGGTGAGGACAGAACTGGTCCATCTGACACCAAAGTCAATCAACATGCCGCAACATATCCTCGAGAACCTGCATAGTCCGCCTCAGATTGACATCAGTCTGAGGGTGAAAGGCTGCTACTAAGATCCACCCGAGTGCCAACTCTTCTGCATAAGACCGCCAGAAAGGGATGTGGAAATTGCGTGCCCGATCCGAAAAATTAATAGAAAAATAGGAACCCCATGCAAACAAACTATCTCTCGATATAGATTTGGCTAACTTCTCTGATTTATAGATCGTTGAACTGTACAAAGTTCAGATAGTCAGTTCGATTCCAAAATGACACATATAGCATCAAACTTTACCCAAAGTACATGGCAATGCCTACCACAAAGTCCATAGCAATACGCTCCCACTTCCACTCAGGTATAGGCATCCTCTGTGTCCACCTCAGGCTTTTGGGGTTCATACTTCACTGGCCTGACAATCAGACATTGGGATACAAAATCTACTCTGTCCCTCTTCATACGACACCCCAATAATGTTGCTTCAAGGCACGATACATCTTAGTAGCCCTCGGATGACTAGAGTACCTCGAACTATGAGCATCCTCCAATGATCAAATCTAGTCAAATAACATGTACGAGGAAACCCTATGTGACCTTTAATCCTAAAAACTCCATCACTATCAAGAATTGCAGCCTGGCTTCCATTTAAAACCTGGTCCTAATCTTACATAAATCACATCATCAAACTGTTGAGCCCGAATCTGCTCCAACAAGGATGACCTAGCTCCATATAAGCCAACACCTACCAAATTCGGGAAATATCAGTCTCACAAAGCTATTGGCCAGGGATTGGACATCCTAGCTAAGGGCCACTCGCCACCTGTAACATGGCTAGGCTGCCCATATTACCGCCTTCCGACTCAAGGCACATGCTAAACATTGCTTTGCCTGGGTGATAAAGAATAGTCATATGTAGTCTATGAGCAACTCCAACATATCCTCTGCCTCAATTGAGAGTCCCTCTGAGGTGATATATACTGGAGACTACGGTGATCCGTGAACACGCTCACAAGCACACCATAAAGATACTGCCTCCAAATCTTTAATGCGAAAACACACAGCCGCCAACTCTAAATCATGATAGGGTAGTTCTTCTCATGGAACCTTAAAGGCCTCGAAGCATGAGCTATACCCTTCCCTTCTGCAACAACACCACAACCAAGACCATCCGAGAAGCCTCACAATACGACAAAACCCTCTCCCTCCACGGGTAGGGTCAAAAATCGGGAGCAGTAGTCAATAAAGTCTGAAGCTTTGGAAAACTTAATTCCAACAGTCGTCAGACAGCTGAAAAGTCACCTCCTTCGTGTCCAATCTAGTTAATGGAGATGCAATGGATGAGAAACCTCAAACAAACGGTGATAATACCTTCAAGCCTAAAGAAATCGAATCTCAGTAACTGAAGCAGGTCTGACCCAATCTCTAACCCCTCAATCGGTCGTTGGTATGGAGTCCACCATGAGATCCCATCCTGGACAACTACATGTCACAGACACCACGAAATGACTACCGAAACGTAGAGACAGATTTAAACTCACACTTGAAAACATGATAAAAGGGGGGGGCTTTTTCCTTTAGAATCAAGAACAATCCTCAAAAGATGTAGTGTTCCTCCTTAGTGCGTGAGTATATCAATAATATTCATATATGAAGACTAATAACTAAAGGAATCTAAATATGGTCTGAACACTCCATTTCATCAAGTCATAAAAGATGATGCGTTGGTCAGTAGTCAATCCGAAAAGAATTTCACCTAAAAACTCGTTGGACCATAACGTGGTACGAAAAGCCGTCTTAGGTGTTATATGACCTCGACCTAACCTTTCCCCCCACGCTTGATGATAGCCAGCTTCTCAAGTCTATGATTTGGAGTAAAATGAATGCCAGCCCTGTAACTGATCACAAATAAATCATGTAATACGATGGTATCAGATAACTTAGTTTGATGTGGTTACCAGTGTTCAAACTGCCGATTAGTAAATACACTATACGCATATTTCCATCTTTTGTATTGCAAATAATAACATTCTGTGAGCAACCCCATAGGAGAGACTATCTGGTCTATATAAAACATTGCTCAACAATATCATTGCCAATTGATAACGGAATAATAGTGGTAAAGGAAAGCCGGTGACATACATGTTTTTTTTTTTTTTTCTGTGGGTTTTTTTTTTTTTTTTTGATAAGGAGTAATGGAAATAGGCACGAGGGTCCTGGCTTTACACATAATATCAACAAAAATCAAGATGTCTACGATTCTGGTGGAAGATCTGATGGCGAATTCGGTTCTTGGAAATACCTTTCAGTGATATAATTCATAGTAACTACTGGAATGAGAGTCATAGCTAAAGGAGTCTTAATCTCTAGTATCCGTGAATGTGGGGCCAATGTACGCACCAAACATCCTCCTCTATACCAATGACGAGCCTGATAGGATATTGATATCACACCCTTAGAAGGTATGATAAGAGTACCTCTCCATTCTTTACTAGGAATTTACAAGGCATGAGTATAAGGTGATGGTTCTTGATCAGTACAATTTAATTAATTGTGTGGTTAGGAAGCTAACAATCCATACAAGAATCAATGCATCAAAAATCTATCATATCATAAGACCGTTTAAATCTGCATTGAGTGTCACACCCTCAATAGTAACAGTGACTAACGATACCTAGGACGATCTACAACTACGAATCCCCGACAGGAGTAGAATACACTTATTGGAAATCAAAAGAACTCAAACAATATATCCAGATATCGGAGAAAAATATGTGGACCTAAGAATAAGTAGATCCGGATCATAATAAAACAGAGCTGATCGATGACAAACCGGTATTATAAGTACCTGTGATTAACAGCCTCGAAAACCTAAGCCTCGGCCTACCTGGAAAAGCAAATATAAGTGAGATATGCCCTCCCTCAGATTGGGAACCTTCCTATCGACGCTACCACCTCGACCCCCCCCCCTCCAATGAAGGGAGAACCACATCTATACTGATGAATGTAGAACACACCTCTCCGACAGTTTCGGTGCACAGTCCACATCGCTACTGGGTGTTGTGCAGTCCCTGGAGGTTTCGAGCTCTGA